>JABSTQ010011129.1:327500-1527500 GCA_013358835.2 Ixodes persulcatus
GGGCGAGAACTTGGTCGAGTCGCTCGAGGTGAGATGCAAACGTTGTGGAAAAAATGATGACATCGTCGAGGTAGCAAAGGCAGGTTGTCCATTTGAGCCCTTGTAAAAGACGATCAATCATGCGTTCGAAGGTTGCAGGGGCGTTGCATAAGCCAAACGGCATCACTTTAAACTCGTAAAGACCGTCTGGAGTTATGAATGCAGTTTTTTCTCTATCTGACTCGTCGACGTTGATTTGCCAATAACCGGTGCGAAGATCAATGGAAGAAAAGTACTGGGCGCCGTGCAGACAATCAAGTGTGTCGTCGATACGTGGCAGTGGGTATACATCCCTTTTAGTAATCTTGTTGAGCCGACGATAGTCGACGCAGAATCGCCACGTCCCGTCTTTCTTTTTCACTAAAACAACTGGGGAGGACCATGGGCTCGCGGAAGGTTGAACAATATCTTGCGTGAGCATTTTATCAACCTCTGTTTGTATGATGCGACGTTCACTGGCAGAGACTCGGTAAGGACGGTGGTGCAGAGGTGGTTCAGTGCCTGTATCGATGTTGTGTGTGGTTGTCGTCGTTCGACCGAGAGGACGACTCCCAAGGTCAAATACGTCACTGTGTTTGTAAAGGAGAGCTTGAATGTCTTGCTGCTGTCGCTCGTCCAGTCTGGGGTCGATCATGCCTTTGAGTGTAGGAAGGATGGAACTCTTTAGGGGACATGGTGCTGGAGGTGGCGGTACATCCATTGCAATAACAGATACAGTTTCTATTGCGAAGGGCGATGTGTATGCTAGAGAAGTTCCACTGGGCAACATTTGGCTGGTCTGGCTGATATTGACTACCCAGAGATATGTCGTGCCAGCCGTGATGGAAACAAGGGAGTGGGGAACAGCAAGTTGTTTCGTTAGAAAAACATCGACGCTTGGAGACGCCATATAATCGCCATCAGGTGTAGGTCCGTTTGATGCGACTTTCACGGAGACTCCAACGAGCGGTGGGATGCGATAGGCGTCGGTAGATCGTAGCTTCAAAAGTAGTGGTTCTGGAAGGTCTGTTGGGGTAGCAACGTCAAGTTCAATTTCTCTGTTTGAGCAGTCAATGAGGGCAGAATGAGCAGAAAGGAAATCCCACCCGAGTATTAGTGGATGCGGACAGCTAGCAATGACGGTGAACAGAACATAGGTCGTCTGGTAATCGAGAGTAATACGGGTGCCGCACATGCCAATGGTAGGTATAACACGACCGTCTGCGCCGAGCAGTAGCTTAGTGTCTGGTGGTGTTAACGGTTTACGTAGCTGTCGCCTCAAATCTTCCCTCATAATAGATGCAGCGGCTCCAGTGTCTATAAGGGCGTAAATAAGGACACCGTCAATTCTAATGGGCAGCTGATTATGGGCAGTGGTCGATGCGTCATTTGGAGGATTTGTGGGCAGTGACAGTGATGCAGCTTCACCTCTTGAAGCTGCATGATCTAGTTTTCCGAGCTGCGATGGTCACGGGCTGGCGAGATAGGGCGGCGAGGGGCAGGTGACAGAGACTGTCGGCGACGTGAAGAAGGGGAGTGGTAGTACAGAGGTCGTGGTGCGAAGCCTTCGTTTTGGGAAGGGGTAAGGGGTAAGGATGGGGAGAAGTGATCATCGGAGGAGCGGCGGTGGGTGAGAGAAGAGAAGGTACGAGGTCGGTTGTTCCATCGGCTGCGGCAGTAGCGGGCAATGTGGCCAACGGCATTGCAGTGAAAGCAGATGGGTCGATCGTCCGGCGTCCTCCACGCTGCAGGGTCTCGTCGTGGCGTTTGACCCTCACGATTAGCTGAGAGGTAGGCTGGGGACCAGGACCTCCGTGCGGGCGTTGGCACGTGAAGTCTATCAAATTCCTGTCGGATGACGGCTTGCACTGTTGATATTGAAATCGTTTCTGGTTCTGCGGGACGAGGAAGATTATTTGGTGGGAGCATCGCTTCTAGCTCACGACGAACGATTTTTACGATATCTGAGTTTGATGTGTCCTCACACGTGGAAGTGGCTGTCGTGTTAGGGAGCCGAGTAAAATTGCAAGTTATGCGGCGTTTCTTGGCCTCTTCAAACCTCCGGCATTCCTTGACCAGGGCGTCCATGGTGGAGCAGTCCTTGAAAACAAGAAGCTGAAACGCGTCGTCCGCGATGCCTTTGAGGATGTTTGATATTCGTTCAGAGTCGGCCATGGCAGCGTCAGCTTTATGGCAGAGTGACAAGATGTCTTGGACGTAAGCCATGTATGACTCAGTTGATGTTTGGACGCGGGACGCAAGTTTTCGTTTTGCGGATAATTTTCGGCCAGTGGGATCTCCGAAAAGGTGTCGAAGTTGGTCCTTACACAAGTCCCACGAAGTGATGGTTTCTTCGTGGGTGAGAAACCAGGTCCGTGCCGTGTCCTTGAGGTAGAAAATGATGTTGGCCAACATGATGGTGGGATCCCATCTGTTGTGGGTGCTAATCCGTTCATAAAGATGAATCCACTCCTCGACATCTTGGTCGCCAGTGCCGGTGAAGTTTCCAGGATCTCGTGGTTGTGAGACGATGAGTGGTGGTGCGGGTACCGTTGGCGTACCTTCGGACGGTGTACCGGTATCGGGCATTTCGCCCTGTGGAGGAAGGCGGCGGCGGGTTCGGGTGTCCAGGATGGGTGAGGCTCAAAGGTAGGGGAAAGTATTCACCTCCACCAAAAGTGTTACGATGATTATGGTATACTATATTTTACAATGAACGAGAGGTTGAAAGATGGCGGTCCTGAGAAAACCCCCAGAGGCGCTGCTGCTTCCTCTTCTTTCCCGAACAGCCGAGCTCGAACTTCCTTCTCCTCTTCGTATCAATATATATATATATATATATATATATATATATATATATATATATATATATATATATATATATATATATATATATATATATATATATATATATATATATATATCTTCGCGACGCCTCCAAAGATATGGTTCGATAATCCTGAAGGTCAAATTGCCCCGTGTCATGCCTTCAAGCCAAATCTCTCAGATGCCTTCGAATGCCCTGCCAGCCGGACCGAGGATGCCACTCACAAGCTCCCGAACCGCGCTCAGTCTGGGCTCGAAACCACCAACGCGCGCATAGAGGACATGCGTACTGTCCCCGTGTGAGCACGTCGACTCTGCCATATCCTAATCGGAACGAGTAGGCCACATCATAAAGAGAATGGACGAGGACGCTTTCGCCATGCTGATTTCACGCAACCAAACTATCGTGGCCCAGCTCCAAGAACGATGCCAACGATGGGAAGCCCTTTGGAGTCGTCGCATTTCACGCCCAGATGAAATAACCCGTCTACAGAATTGCGTCGCTTCATCTCCGTCTCTCTCTCTCTCCCCCCCCCCCCCCCCTTTTCCGTATTCTACGACTTAGCCTCTGTCGTCCGAAAAATAATTAAAGAAGAGCTCGTCGCTTTGCTACCGTCACCCCGGATAGGCTCTCTGGAAGGTAAATGGAATAATAACTCAAAGATGGGCTGGCGTTATAATGTAATTTCCCCATAACTGCCCAGACACTAGAGTAAGGCACCCTACAGTAGTTTTGTTGGAATTTATTAATACTCCTCGTTTCTCTTTGTTTTTTTTTAAACGCGAAATCATTAAAGGGATACTACAACCAGATTTCGGCGCTTATTTCTTGTCTATACGTGTTTAAAAAAGTAATATCACACCGGACACACTAATATCGTGTTAAAAAGACACGAAAAGGAATTTGGAAACAAAGTAAGTGAATATCAAAGAGCAGCTGGTGGATTTCGCTAAAGCCTCGTTTATAATGCCCGTCTAGGAACCTTGACAGGTAGTGACGATAACTGTCTTGCCTAGAACTGTACAGGTTTTGAACCTGACTTCATCCCGACAGCTCTACGACCAGCACAAGAGAAGAGGGGAGGGAGGACCTCTCCACTCAACGGGACTCTTTCCTGTGTGTCCGAGACGTCACTATTTTTCTTCTACAAGATTATAGAAGATAAACCCGTCGCTCAATATTCACACAAAAGCAGCTTTGCGGTTAGCTGCGGTGGCCCGATCGCTGGCGGGCTTCGACCGCTTCAATGGCTGGAACAGCTAGGGCATCTTGACGACGTCAGCGTCTCCGCAGCTTTGCTTATCCCGAGATAAACTACGTCACAATTGCACCGGATGTGACGTGCTCTTCGCTGGCTGCTCTCCGAGCGATTGCCAGAGCTGGCCGTTTATAACGCAAAAAACAGCCATCAGGCTCAAAATACAAACATGCGATTGTCGTTTACGGATATTGTGGATCATATTCAGCCTGTTTCTGAACAGGACGGGTATATTTCAAATTTTTTTGCAGTATCCCTTTAACTGTCCCACGTAGCGCCACCGGCGTTCTCTGTAACCGCTGAGAACGGGCAACTAATGCGGGCCTTGTTTGTGACCGCGAGAAACATACAACTAAAGAGAGGGTGGCGCGCTCTCGGCAGTCCCTCTCGGGTCACGTGTGTGACCGGAGGCCCGGAGTGGTGGGAGGGGGGGGGGGTAGTAAGGGGGAACTGGAACTTCCCGCTCTCTCACGCTCAGCCGCCGCTCTCGTGTTAGGGGTTGCCGGGGGCTAATGCGAAAGTATGAATAGAAAGTTTTCGTAGATAGTTTTCGCCGTACCGAAACGCTCTTTGCAGCCCGCTACGATACCCGGAACTCTACAGCAGGCACGTAGCCAGGAGTTTGTTTCGGGGGGGGGGGGGGGGGGGGGGGCCCGCCTATGACAAAATGCTGCATGAGGGGCAGGGGGGAGAGGAGGTCCCAGCAAAATGGAAGATTTCGGGGGGGGGGGGCCTGGGCCCCATGGGCCCCCCCCTGGATACGTGCCTGCTCTACAGTCAAGGCCATGTTCGCGCAGGCGCAGTAGCGGCTTCTTCGTTGCGGACGGTTAGCGGAGGGGGAAACGTGATCTACGAAAACTCCCTAAAGTCGTTCTTCCGCTCCCTTAGTCTGTCTGCGGTGTACTGGCATGGACGGCCACGTTTCGCTGCTCCCGAGGTTGCGTCCGCCGACGATATACTGGGTGTATCAAGGGGCGGCCAGGCTCTTTAAATCGACCGCACAATTCGGTTTCTTAACCTATCGCGTTCCGATTTTGTATAGCATTGGCCACAGGTGGTGCATTTTTTCTATGAAATTCGCAAAGAACGAGCTTGCCTGAGAAAAAAAGTAAAAAAAGGAAAAGGCTTAGCTCCTATGAAAAACGCAGCGAAGCCACCGGTCTTCTAACTATAGGGCGCCCTATGGTTTGAAGACCGGTGGCTTCGCTGCGTTTTCCATAGGTGATAAGCCTTTTTCTTTTTTTTCTTTTTTTTTTTTTTTTCTCAGGTAAGCTCGCTCTTTGCGAATTTTATAGAAAAAATGCACCACCTGTGACCAACGCTATACGAAATCGGAACGCGATAGGTTAAGAAACCGAATTTTGCGGTCGATTTAAAGAGCCCGGCCGCCCCTTGATATACCCAGTAGATGTCTCAGGTGCCGCCATGTTCCTCGGCGCCGAGAGGAGCAGACGCGGCCGCTGCCGCCCCACCTCCCTTCTGCAACGCCTGACACGTGAGCTGCGACCGAGCGCGCGCTCTCGTGAAGCGCCCGCAGCTGCCCCCCTCCCCACCACCCTCCGGTAACGCCTGACACGAGAGCGGTGGCCGAGCACGCGCTCTCGTGAAACGGCCGCCGATGGCTATTTAGGAGCCGTTTTGCTTAGCCAATGGGAGAATGGGCATTTCTTTCGAGTTTTTTCGCGGTTGCAGACGCCGCCGGTTCCGCCTGATGGGATAGTTAATGCTTTCGCATTAAGAAGTCGTACCCCGCTTGCAATCGCGCTTCAAATTTTCGCACGAATGAAGGTCCTAATACTGTTTATAAGAAACCTAATACCCAAATTCTCACAACATTCGTGCTATCTAAAGCATTTCATGACATCAAACGCAATGCGGCAACATCGTTTGTTTTTACATCACTAATATAGAAGTGGCGTTTTAATGACAAGCCGACTCAATTCCCAAAGATATAACTTATAGCAATCCCCAACGCCGACCATAAAGCCAACAGTTTGTTTAATACCTGTAGTAATAGATTGGATTTTGTTTTTATATTTTGCAGTTGCAGCTATACATTGGGAAAAACACTGGGACCCCTGAGGTAAAATAAGCTAATTGGATATGATGACAGCCCAATATTTACCGAAATAAGCGCTCGGGTCGGCAATGTCGACAGTCATGCACGTGACCCATACACATCATTTAGATATGCTAAATGAAATATTGTAGAAACATACTCTTCTAATTAAAAACAATCTGGGTTCAAAATAACACGGCCTGTTTTCCCTGTATTACTAACGGTGCTAATGACGAAGTCCTGTTGTTTTGATGATTGCATTGACGGGCATACACTTGGCAAATTATACAAAGAGAATTAATTCGTATAGTCAACACCGAAGGTACTATAAATTTATTTTTCGATGCAGCTAGTTTTTTTTTAAATCTTTTTCGTTTGAATTCGGTGTACAAAAAGGCGACAATCGACAGGTCCCTTGCTGGGAAAGCTTCGCAGGGAGGTCGGCGGCGTTTCTTGGGCACGCGAAATTCCTGTTATTACAGTTAAATATGGAAACGCGGTTTCTTGGCTTCTTTAAACCCAACTGCATAAAAGACCGAAGGCTGTTCTTTGTTATTATTGTAGTATGCCCGACTACAAATCAACCCTCGACGGATTCAATCGTGACTTTTCCGGAGGGATATACATACTATACTCAGAGAGCCACTTTTGCCATCTAGAGTGGAATCATGGTAATTGACAACAACGCGACGATTTTCCAGGGAAATCGGTGGCCGAGTGTGTTGGCGCTGTTCGAGGCGGGGTTTAAGCCGCACGTCCGGAGGCCTCCTGGCTCGTGACGACGACCATTCCCCGAAGTGAAGAACCCAGGGGTCCAGTGGAGGTGGGAGAATTGCTAACGTAACGAACGGTTTAATTACATGGTTGCGATACAGTCGTCAAATCCGAGAGAACAACGGAGCAGCCTCACGCTCCGCCTTATATAGGGTCCGTTTTCTCCCTCACTCCCCGCCAGGGCAGCAGGTGCGAGTAGCAAGCCGCCGCCAAGTGCGTTGCAGCGAAGTCCGCCGCGTCGTAGCCAGCAGTGCGTCGTAGCCATGGTTCTCCGCAGTTAGGCCATGCCTCTCTCCCCTTCAAGTGCGATGTAGCCAAAGTTCTCCGCAGTTAGGTCATGCCTCTCTCCCCTTCCGGAGCGCACGAACCCACACGCACACACACACATCCCGTTGACGTCACGGACGCGTTGAGACTCGTTTTGGGCAGGCTCCGACAGGTGGGCGACAGTCCTGAACAGATCGTGACTCGTTTCCGCAGCGTTGAAACTCGGAAGAAGGTTGCCGAAGGTTCCATTCTTAACAGCCCCTCCGGGGCCAGGGAAACCTCGAATGGCCGGTGGTACAATCGCTGGCCTGAAGAGGTGGGCTTGGAGTAGGCCTTGAGAAGACGCTGCAAGCACTAAACAAACTCCCAAACCTCTTACAACGGAGGCATTAGCGGAAACGTCCCCCACAACACCACGCCACACCGCAGTCAAACGCTCGGAATTCGCCAGAGACCCGCCAGACTGGATTACGGATTACCATAATTTGCCAAAACAATGCAAATTGACCCGCTGTCGCCAAAACAAAACTCATTTTTCCAACGAGGTCACTATGAACAAAATACAAAAGACAAAACCCTTCGCAATTTGTGAGGTCATTTTGGGCAAAGTGCCCCCACTTTGATCCTCATTCCCGTGGATGACGAAAACCTCTGAGATCATCCCTACTGTTTTTGGTGATATCAGAAAAATCTGCTCAACCCATCGGCATTGCCGTTAAATTTGCCTTTCCTTTTTCTTACGCGGAAGTCTTAGAATCGATTTTCACGTGATTTCTAGACGTGAAAATGCGGTCCTTATAACGGCGATAAAACAATCCGCCTTTTTCATGCCCCGTCCCATTGGTCCTAGCAATCTCGTGAGCTGTTCCGCGAAACCCTAAAACACTAGGGTCGCTCTTCTGCTCGACTGTCAAAGACACTCTGTCTACTCGTAGCAGAGGACCAAAGTTACGTGACGCCGGAGCTACGAGAGATCTTTCACTGATCCCTTCTTCCTCCGCCTTTTTCGCCGGCACGTTGGGACGGCTGCTTTCTAGTGCTACGAGGTCAGGCTGTTCTACAACCTGGTCCCTCTCATCCCGGTTTTCTGCCTCCAACTCTGGGAGTGCTTGCTCCCCGTCAGCTGCCTCTGGCTCTGGATCACTCGTCAACAAAGGGGCGACCTGACGCGATTTGGACCTCGTACACGATTGAACTAGTCCTTCTCCCAGTTGTTGACCCCTTTCGCGCAGCAGGAAATCTGACCGGTTAGAAAACAAATAAGGATACTCCAACGGGACTGTTTGCGAAACAGCCGCCTCTGTCACTACCTCTCCGAACGGGCCAGTTATCCTTACTGTCGCCATAGGCAGACAGACACTGTGCGTTTCGAGCAGCTGCTTGATCCAAACTACCTTTCCAGTAAAATCGGATGGCGTTACATACGACGGATGAACAACGTCCATCGTCGCTGCACTGTCCCGAAGCACCCTGCACGGCTTTCCGTTTACATGGAGCTCGTGAAGATAGGGACGAAGAAGCTTCAGGTCCCCGTCACTACAGTTCACGTACGAGAACACAACCCGTGGTGTCTTACATCTGGCCGCTGTGTGTCCCGGCTCCTGACAGTTGTAGCACAGGAACGGCTTCCTTGCCTCGAACTGCCCTGTTGGGCTTTTCCGCGCCTCGTCTCCGTTCGAGTGTTCTGCGCTCTTTTCTGGGACCTTTTGTCCTGCTTTGGGCTTCTCGGGCCCGTTGGCGCACGGTGGAACGAACGCGCGCGCTGCAGAACCGAGGAAACCTGTGTTCAATCCTCACCCTTACCCGTATCACATCCCCTTGTATCTCTACTATCTCTTTTACACCCCTCGTATCTCTACTACGTGATGCATGTTAAAGACTCCAGGCTAGCAGAGTCAATGCACTGGCTAAATTTCTCATCTACAACGTAAACCAATGTTGCCACAACCAACCTTTCGCTGTCTAAACATGAACGTCTTTTTGTTTACTATTTTACCTTTTTTGTAATAATGCACGTGACATATAATCATGCTGTGTCAAACAAAAGTTCATTTGTTGAGTAAAATTCTTTTCGCCAACATCCATTTCCGAACGTCCTCTTGACGACAGAAGGAGATTTGAAACTAAGTGACAGAACCACCTTTATACAAAGCGCTCTCCAAAAGAAAAATCACACTAATTACAAACGTGTGAAAAAATATCACATGCAGGCTCGTGAGAAACGCCTTGCATTGAATATTTTTTCTCTTACTTTTGAGCATGGCTAACATTGTTAAAATAAACTGTTTGCGTACCTGTTTGTACTGAGCAAATGTTTACTGTTTGAATCGTCATTATTAACAGTTTATGTTTCATGTGCTAAGGTGGGCGTTTTCGGACTACCTATAGTAAGGCGGGTTTTGTGTAGCCTTTTATGGCTTCTGTCTTCTGATGTTTATATGTTTATTGTGGCGTGTATTTTATCGTTTGATGTAGTGCTGTATTTTAGTTTGCTTTGTGGGGAACACCGTATAGAGTATAGAGTTGTTTGTGGGCACGGAAAAATACAGATTTATTGTTATTTATTATAAGCTTAATTGATAAAGCCCCTTGGGAGTCTTTGCTGCTTCACATCTGGTTCACTCAGATATCGTGTTGTGCGCCAGGAACCTTCGGCTCCGGCTATATTCACTGAAAGTATAAGAATTATCGCAGGGCGTGTCAATTTCGACGCATGTTGCTATCACTCTGCAGCTCGTAATATTGTGGGATTGACCGATAAAAGCACTTAAAAGGAAATCATGAAACAAAATGTGTCAACATAATACGCTTCTTGTTTTTCTAAAGCTGTCAAGGTGTCCAAATCTTCAGGCTGCTCGTATCGCGCATCTGCGCATGCCATTGGTGTGCAACACACTACAGCATGGCAGGCCTTGCTGTAATGTGTTGCCACAAAAAATTAAAAAAAATACTCCCGAAGCTTGTGTTTTTTTCTGGCGGTGTGAATGAAAAATAATTTTTATTAGTCATCCCATTAACATTGTTTCGACTCAATTGCACTCACCAATAAACGAGAACACTAACTCACTTTGAGCTTATGAAATTCCTATAAACCGGTCTCTAGGGAGAGGCGATATAGGCCCTTAAAATCAGTTCTGCACTCACGCGTGCACGGATCACGCCTGGGAGCCTTATGACTGTCGGGTAAAAATAAATTTTGCGCGATGTAAGCGCCCCTCCTAGCCCTTCAGAATGTTTTCCAGCACATTGTTAGCTTGCTTTTATGTTTATCGGGAGCTCTTAAAACGTTAAAGCGAGAGCTGAAACACTGTTGTAGTGAGAGTTTCAATATTCATGCATACACTTATACATGCTTATAAAAATCACCTCACGCGTCATCAATTTGCTGGACTTATCTAAATTGCATCAGGACTTTTTCCATGGTTTTGATATTAATATTATAGCTTTTTCGAACTTTTGTATGGAGTCCCGCTTGACATTTGAGTAGGGTCTGAAAGCTGGGTGTCTTTTTGCTTTGTAACGCGAAACCGCACGGGTGGCTGACAGGACCTTCCCGATCACTTTGAAGATTACAGCGCAGTACGATCGGATTCTGTCGCTGGGAGAAGCAGATGGAAAAATCAATTCTTTTATTTGCGCAAACGCTCCACCGTGGATGTTGCGAACTTGTGTCGAACCTGAGGTTTGACAAATCTGTCGAACCTTCGACCTTTTGAAAAATTTCGGCAAATTTCTGTCTATGATGGTACCACTTGTACAAAAAGATTTCAAAGTTGCAAAAAATGGAAGATTATGCAGTAGTTTATTCTGAATATTCTTAACAAGATTACAAATGGTTACTAATTATTAAGGTCAACGTATCTTGCGGCGACAAGAAACGAAAGCGACAAAGCGAACGAAGCAAATTTTACCCTCTTTTTGTCCATTTTATCGCTTCCCCTTCATCTCTGTAGATTACCTGCTTGCTCCAATTCTATAACGCTTATAATCTTATAACTATTTATTTTCTTAGACCCCTGCGACAGTATGACGCCATTATGGCTACGTCAGGTCGTTCTCTATTTTCGCGCATGCGCCTATGAGTCGAACTTCCGTCGAATTCTTGTCGAACTTTGCGCTAACGTTCGAAAAAAAAAAAAAGCCGAACCTTGTGGAACTAGAACCTCACCGTGGAGGCTCAAGAGTCTTTTCTCTTGAGCTTCGACAGTGAATATCGCGGGAACTTTCGATCGAGGTCGATCTCCATTTCAAGTTCAAAGGTAAATTTTACGCTGCGGGGAAAAAGTGATTCGATATAGCTGACATCCGGACGACATGAACTGATTTCGTCTTCAATCAAATATGTTTTCTATTTCTCTATTTGTGCATATGGAGATTTCAAATATCTATAGTGCCGTTGTTCCTATTTTTGTTCAATCTCAGTCGCTCGCGCTTTGATGTTTGGCACATTGAAAGATTATGCTTAAGAGTCTTAAAGTTAGTTTTTATGTTTTATTGCCTAAATGTTTCTTTTGCCATTGTCTATTGCTCACAACCAGATATTTATAAAAGGAATTTTCGATCTTTCATACGTAAATTTGATCTTAATGAGTGTACTAAATTCCAGTCTGTTGGTCGCTATCACCTACAATTCTGGCTTTGTAGAACTTCATTAATGTCGCGCTATTAAGCCTTTTTTCATCGTCATTATCGTCATAAATTAGCGGTTTTCGACAAAAGATGGAACGTTCATACCAAAGTTAATTACACGAAAGTGGAGCACCGAAAATGTAAGTCTCACGTAGCATGCACTTTTTTTTTCATGCAAAGATGGTGCGAAAGCCGGGTGAAAGCGTTTCTAGTGGGTTCAGTTTTCATCCCCCTCTTTGCAAGGGCGCACATTGTATGGTTTCATGTGCTACTCACTTTGCGATGCACGTTAAATACGCCAGGTTCTCGGTCACACTAAACTTCAGTCAAATTGCTTTGCTATTAAAACAGCAGACACTGTTCTAAAGAAAAAAATATATATTTCTGCTCATTCCTCCTTTGTACAGACCATCTAACTTAACCAATTAGAAAAACATATGTTGATAATCTTGAGTCGGCAGATGTTAGCTGTCCTATGTGCATTGCGTTTTAACGCGATAGGGTTAAGGAGCTCGTGTCGCAGAAAAGCCGATGTCGGTGACGTGATGAGAAAATCCTGATTGGTCGAAAGGGTCATGACGACATAGTTACATGACCTCCTGCGGGAGTTTCTAACCACGCCCAACGCTCACGTGAAACGTGACGTCACGCGTGGAATGAAAGTGATAAAAAACATGACATGTATCATGTAATGCGAATTAAAGGTCGCTACGTATCTCAAATGATTTAACTTTAAAGAGTAATTCCTTTGCCTTAAATAAAGATTTGAAGAATTTTGGGCGGGATTTGAACACACCACCCGTCGGCTGGTAGCCAGACACGCTACTGACTAGGCCATGTCCGCCACACTTCCTGCTCACTGGCATGAAGAGCATGAGAAACGAATGAGAAGGCGATGCGAACGGTGACCGACAACGCTATCACTTTCCACTCTTAAAGGCAAAGCTTAAGAGTCCTGACAGTTGTTTATTGGCATTTGCGAAATGCTACACTCGGGGTCACAAAATCTCGTAAGGGTCTTGTTCAACCATAGACGGACCAATATGGTGTTTACAAAGAAGTCACCATTTGCCCATAACAGGTGGGGGCACAGCGAGTGCATGGAAACCAGCTTTCTGGGAAGTGTAGGATTACTTTATGCACAGTGCCGAGTGGAGCGCCACCGGAGCGATGTGTCGTTAAAGCAGCGTTCTGGCATAGAGGCGTACGAACAAGTAGTGCTGCTCGCAGACACCTCGAACGAGACCCAAAAGCAACCAATCGGATTTGAAAGGTGGAGCGAAACAATATTTGGTTTTCATGTTAAGCACCTTACACGGGCGATGCCACTGAGTCGGTAGGTTTGTTGTCGCGGTAAAAATGTCTGTTAGCGGCGAGATGTTTCGGTGGTGCCCCCATTTAGTTACCTTTCGTGACGTCATTACCTGGTGAACAACAAGATCGATGGTGTTTGTAATGGGCATGGTGGAAGCCTGAAATCATAGCACTCTCAAAGCAACACTGCCAACACCGTCAAAATTGAAGTTCTCACATTCCTCTCATTTCCGTCGATGAGACATCCTTTGCTGACGTCATGGTCAGCATTCGGCCAATTGTGGTGGGCCGACCACAGCGAAGCTTTCGATCGCTCACGTCGCCAATAGTGGTAGCGTCTAGTCTCTCCTTCGCAATCCTCGCTGACGGAGTCGTTGGTGTAACGACATTGAGGCAGTCGCAGTGACGGTAGTCGAATGCCGCTTATACTTTGGACACGAACACTGCACGAGCACTCGAGCCATGAGTGACGTTTGGATTGGGGTCACAAGTTTCGGGGCAGAGCACGTTCCCCGTGCGTTGCCAACACCGGTGGCCATGTTGAATATTGGTGGGAGATAGTTGGCCACCAGATCACGTGGCCGCTTCTTCTGCCTGCGAGTTCAGGCGGTCGATGCTATTTGTTTACCTGCAACATATTGTCGCATCGTCAGTGCGTTGGGAACGGTGTTGTTGGCGTTACCGCAAAACAGTATAAAGCAATACGTTACTCGCTACTCGCAAATAAATTGAACGTGTTACCAACCTACGTTGCATGAAAAGGAAAGGAACGGGTTACCGCTACCGATAAAAAGTAACCGCACGTTACTTCTGCTTTCCTGCCATTTTCGCGTCACCTGTCATTGGTTGTCAGAGCGGTTTTGGACACTGGGACAAGAGGCGAGGGCTTTGGGGTTTTTCTAAAGTGGGAGCTTTTGCGTGGGGAAAAGAAAGGCAAACTTTTGAAGGTATGGGGATGAGTAAAAAAATTTCTGACTTCGCGACAAAACAATATACTGCAGTTCTTCTTTTTTTTTTTAAGCATTGGAATCAAGTTCTAACTAGTAATGTAGCCATGTGACCCTTTTCTCAAAATAAATTGCGTATCCACGTTATACAGTGATGTCTCGTTAATATCAACACCTCCATTCCCATACAAATCGTCCATAATGCGACTTGTTTATAATAAGGAGACAAATATGCATGTATTTTCAAAGCTTGACCCCGAAAGTGGCGTCCATATAGCGGGATATTCATATTAACGGGTCCATATTAACGAGACATGACAATACGTTACACTCTTGAAAAAACAATATTGAGTACGTTAATACGGTACCGAAAAAAAACGTCGTTGCTAAATGAAAGAAAGTGGTTGTCCTGTGTTTGTCCTCCGTGTTTTATTCTTTCAATTTTGTGTATTCATGTTCAACCCGCTCGCCTTCACCAGTACAAAAAAGTAACGCCTGTGTGGATTTGCACATATTCGCACACGAAGGCACGAGAACGAAGCGCGTAGCAAGGGAACTGGTTAGTCACGCCTAGGTGGTGTAAGTCGGCGGTCACTAAAGTCACTGCATTTTGGGAAAGTAGCGCCATTGCCTTCCCTGCCTGCCAGCCGAACACAAACAAAGACCAATATACAGAAGACCGAAACCTCGCAAGGCGACTGGCCAACCGGTCTCCGTTGCAATGACGATTCGCCATTTCCGCCCCTTCAAATCTTGGAAGCTTCGAGAGGGTCGTTCTAATCCAGTCGCACCAAGATCACCATGGAGCATCATCGTGCTGAAGGCGCTCCTCGCCAATATGAGCGTATTTGGCACTGTGTACATGCAATCAACTTATCAATCAGGCCCATCTCCACATATATTTTACAATTATATTGTTTCTATTGCGAATTTCAAACAGGAAAATTGTTTTTCAATGTCTCCAAGCACCGACACAGCGTGTGGTTGTGGTGGTACGAAGACGTGCGCTCGTTTCGTCGGTGTGTGAATAGCAAAATCTCGGTATACGAGAAACGTCTCTTTAAAGCTACCCGTCGCCACAGAATTTAGATCGGCTCTCCAAGAATGGAGAGCATGGAGAAATGGAGAAACCAATCAATCTATCAATTTACCATGTTTTAAAATACATGCAGTGATAAAGAGTGACTATTTTCTAGTGACAGAAATTTAAATCAAATTGGTCCGACTTAAAACAAATAAATTTGATTTTTTTTTTCAAAACGAATTATGATTTTTTTTACATTGTTAACATTGTGCGCAATAAAATTGATTCATAGACTAAGTAAACGGAACGAACTGACTACTGTAGCGTTAATGTTGAAAAAAAAAAAATTCGTTCACCAAAAAGTTGATCAGAATACATCACAGAGCAGAGTAAGTTACTTATGAGCCTCGCTGTCTAGGGCAAAATTCATGTTCGCTGTGCAAGGTTTGTCGGGTCCGGAGTGGGTAATCCCAATTGCTAGAAACACTCAACCGGATACGCTCGAAGGGTAACAACCCTTCGGCACGATCGTTAGCCAGGAAGTCTTTTACAAACTGTCACCGACATTCGCCGTAATGCCTAATGGAAGGCGAAGGCTGGGGAGAAGAGCTCATTTTAGCAGAGCTCGGCAGAGAAACAAGACACCCACACAATCCCGAAACGCACATAGAAGAGGTTGCATTACGGATTTGCGTCTGTTGCTAAAAGCATTCGTGGTGCTTTACGCAAGACTGCAGAAGGCAACCATGAGCTGCAGACCCATAAACATTCGTCCCGTGAATCCGTCTTACAAATGACACTCGCGGCGTCAGAAAAGAGAGAACAAACAATTCCCCACCCTCCCACCACCGTCTTTGCGCGACTTTTATATACTTTGTTTCCCCACGGCATTACATCCCAGCTAGGTGAAATATGAGAGGACATACGCAGACGTGTATCTTCAAGGAAACTGCAAGCGCAACATCCCGGCTGTGCTCTCTGGACTTGATTGGATTAGTGGGCGTTACTACACTCAGAGATATTCGGTGAACACGGAGGACCCTGCTGCATTGGCGCGGCTTTATTGAGCTCATAAACTCGGATCTTTAAGAAACGCTTTGATGAAATTATCTTTCTTTTTTTCTTGTTGACTAAACTTGATGTATTCCACAGCGTGGATGTGCGGAGAAACCGCTGACGAACTCTGCCAGGCGGCGAATTCGGTTCGAGAGCGACTCGTCAGCCATTGTTTCGACACTGCTCGCTGAGTGAGAACGCCTACTGATTAAATTTGTCCGCTGTCGAGGTGCATATGAAATGTGTAGCCTCAATGACGTCAAAAAGTGACGTGAAAATGGGACGTCATCACAGAGGCCCTTTAAATGCATTGAGTTTCACATCTTCTGTGGCACCACGTGGGATCTCAACGTCACATAGCGACATAACGCCATGACACGCGCCTGACACTTTGATGCAATCCGACAGCACGACATCACGTGATATTGTGACGTCATCGTTTCACAGTGATGTGCAGTTGACGGAGTAGCGTGACATTATCCCTTCGCGTGACACCGTGTTCTTGCCCGAAAACATGGCGCGCTTGACGTCACACTGGCACATGACACTGTGACGGATTTGTATACTTACAAAATACCTTCGCAATATCCCCCTCAGTGTCTTCCTTACTGAGCCGTAGGAGGTGAACGAGCGCGAAGATGGCTTCTAAGTGCGATGCATTCAAAACGCCTTTCGAAAATGCCCAAAAGATAGACCATTCTTAAACCAACAGTGACGCAAGCCCATTCGTGTTCGTCGCTTGGGAGAGTGAGTAAATCATGCGCTATACACACGAGCGCTGAAATTGGCACCGGCCAGAACCTTGTTCTCAGAATGCTCTTTAAACAATGACATTGGATAAAATTCAGGACGTGCACAACACTCACGCCACCACTGCCCATCGTATCTAAATTGTACCACTCCGCAGGCAATAGAAAGACACAGTCTCCTATAATAAACAAAAATACAGGAAAAACACAAGTGGATGTTGCACGCCCAGCAGGTTTGGCTATATTACATTTCAATTAAATAAGCACTCTGCCGCAGAATTAATTCACACGTTGTTGACTAAAATCAAGTTATGTAAAGACAATTGAGAGCCCCTTTTGTTTAGAAAAGAAGCTCATGATGATAAATATGAAGCATTTTTTATATACCATAAAAACGCGGAAAAAAACAGAAACGTGTATTACAACGTAGCTTACTGGCGGACAGCATTGTCTGTTTGTTGTGTTCGCGATGAGCATTTGGTAGCTGCCTTCAGCGATGATAGCGAGAACTACACGGATGCGCTGCTGCAACATTTCACAGTTATAAACATGTCATGTTTATGGCGTTTGTGTTGCAAACATTGCAACACAAACGACCTCTGGCCACATACAAGCAAGATTGTTGATTTTAAAAGTTTCCTAATTTTTAGACCAAGAAACAATAAGAGTTGCTACATCTTGCAACATTTGTGAGTTTAACGTTGTAGTAACTTTCATGGGACCCATTTTGCGTAAATATAATAACCCGTGCGATGATGACAAAGAAAATCGCAGAGTTATCGTAATTTGTTTTTAATCCGCTGAGCATGCAGTAAAACATACGCTCTCTTTTCTTCAGGCAAAAATATTATTTCATAACACCTTGGTGCCTAAGTAGTGAAGTATTCAACGATATTCATTGTTGCATACTTCACTACTTGGCTTAGACAACTATGCTGGAAAACTAAACAATACGCAAAAAAGAGGCGTACAAATTTCTGTGATTTTGTAAACAAAAATGGTGATGGGGCCAGCTTGAACTTAAGAGAGGAGAAAGGTAAATGTACAGAAATAGAAAAAAAGACCAGCGATATCGGTGTCTCTTTTTATACTTTTGTAATTTCACCTTTTCACCCTTTAGTTCAAGCTGGCCCTATCCTAGTTTCGTGCACCATCTAGCTCAACGGAAGCCTGTTAAAAAATTATAGTCCGCAAAAGAGAAGGCTCTGCTGTGATTCACGTGTAAAACGCACATGATTTGTCAAAACTGCTTTAAAAATTACGAGTTCGTGTTTTGTTTTTTTTACGTTTTTTTGTAAGCTTGAAGAACATTTTTTGTGCTATTTTTTGTTTGTTTTAGGCCCACTTAAAGCGAATGCGACAATACACAGTATTTATGTTGGGTTTGGTCATGGCTCTTTAAGAGGGAGTGCACACATTGAAACCCTCAATGCAGCAAGTGGCAGTCTATTCATTAAATCTGAAGAAAGATTAAAGATCATTTACTTTGTGAAATACCAATAAATGGAGGAGTGCCGTTTTGGCGAGGAGAGTTCTTTCAAATGGGTTCCAGGTGGCAATGGCGTTTTCGTCCCTGAAAAGGCAGACTTCTGGTCTGCCTTTTCAGGGACAAGATTGTCAGAGATTGTCAGAAGGACGAGATTTTCAGAGATTGTCGATTTTGAAATTTCCCTCATTTTTAGAGCAAGAAACAATATATATAATAATACAAGAAGCATCGTGTGGCTAATCTAAGTTATTCACAAATTGCACACCGAAAATAACTCACGCTGTGTAAATCATACCATCAACTTACCTCAGAAAACAAACACAAGCTCATCACTCCACTAAATACTGCTCCACGCAGTCGTCTAAAAAGGGCTAGCCTATTTTAGTATTTAGTAAGGCTAAGCAGGATTACGAGATGTCAAAGGAACTAAACCTACTGCGGTTATGAAATAGTCCCCGATCAGTTTTCTTTTTTTTTTTTGTGTGTGTGTTCTTGTCACCTTATTCCGAAGTTGGACGCAAAAAGAGCGTCAAACTTCCTTCCTGCAATGATGCATAGAAGAGGGATGAGGGCGTTTCAGGTATCTCCACATAATCTCGGTGACGTGTTCTTGGTGAATGCTCCGACGACGCGCTGCGGATATAATGGAAAGGCGTCTGAAAGGAGTATGCCTGCCTTCTATTCGTCAACGTAGAAAGGTCTTCCGGTGCGCTTTCTACGTCCAGTTTTGATATCAGGCACCGAAAAAGGTGGAAATGATAGACGGGTATCTCAAGCTACGCTGCCGTTTCTCAAATTGTTTAAATTGGTGTAGTCTCCGATCATGAATGCCCTTAAACCCTTAATAGCAAGACGACCCACACTATCTTCGATTAAATTACTGAGATATTAGTCGGCTATACAACTTATCGTCGAGCCCCAAAGTCAAACCGTACTTCGAAAACCCCTATGTTTTATTAATTATGGTAAATTAAAAATTCCACTTCTCTGACGCCCTGTCACAAGATCGATCTTTCTAAAAAATGACAACTTCATTAACAGAGGGCGGGCCATTAGCCAATCATTTGTAGCAAGCAGCCCCACAGTTGAATAAAAAAATGAAATGAAAAGAACAGCTTATTAGCGTCAGATTACAAAACACACACAAAAAAAACATAAAACGGGATAAAAACAAAAACCAAATATACAATCTTTGAAAGACCCGTGCGCACTCAAAAAACTTCAAACGGGGTGAGAAAATGCTGAACTGTCATAAAGAGGAAATACAAGAAATAAAATGGGAGGGAAACGAGCCGACGAGCAAAACTTGCGAGAATCACCCGCCTGATTCCCCGGAGGCGCCGGAGCACTAACGCACGTCGTCCGATAGACGGAGGAGCCGTTAAAATATTTCCAACAAAGGCGTCAGGCGGACCCGTTAAACAACTGGTAGAGGAAGTTGGAAGCAGGAAAGCAGTCTAAACGCAAATAAGGATCTAGAGGACACCAAAAAAACTGGCTATACGCCAATCGTACTGAGCGTACACCATCTTCGGTGCATATCAAAATTTATCTATAAATTACGATTCTCTTTGCTCGCATTCGCCATTGGACTTAAACCCGGTCTCGAGGAGAGCCTGCGTTATTTTAGTACTGAGCGATTCTGCCACCGTAATGTCTTTGGAGAACGGCAGCTATGCAGCAGGAGGAGGGGATTGTTTGTGCCCTGTGGTAATTAAATCAATGTGGAAATGTTTCTTACAATGTTTCTTACGTGCTGCAACACGCACACCGCGCCCCAAAGCAAATGCAGTGTACTGCATTTGCTTTGGGGCGCGCGCCAAGCAACTAAGCGAACATATCTGTTCGCTTAGTTGCGAGTGAAGAATTCGCGAATATTCACACAAAATTTAGATTTTTGTTTTCCAGATTTTGGGCGTAGTGTATAACGCGAGAAAAAAAAAAGTCTGGTGACCAACATGAACGACCGGTAATAAATTGACACGGGTTAAAATAATGGCCCACAATCATTGTACGGCTAGTTTCAAAATGTGTTCCCATTTGAACAGTTAAGCTTCTTGATCTGCATTTGTCCAGTATATATATATATATATATATATATGGGTGGTTTCATCTCAAATCGGGCAGGCTAAAAGGGTCTAATTTTTAATTTTCACGAAAAAAAAAATATATGTTTTGGGGGCATTTCTCAAATGAAGGAGGGCGCAAACAGCTTGTTCCTCAGATTTTTCGTTCTCGAGTTACGAAGCGTAGAAGCCGCAGTGGCAGAAACTAGCGTTTTTGCCTGCCGTCGCAGATCGCGTGTTTGACACCCTCTGCTGGCGCTAGAGGTTTTTCTACACCTTTCTAACTTTTTCCCCTCATTTTATAGGTATTATAAAGATACCTTGATATATTCAAATATTTTTAGGAATTTTATTGTTTTCTAAAAACAATGTCAAACTCGTCACCCCGGTTGCTTTTTGGTCAACTTTGACAGGTCATTACTTTGTCTGTACTTAAGGAAAATTTTCTTTCTTTGGCTCTACAGAAAACTCAAAGCAAGCCCATTATAGATATAATAATATCATTATTATCTGTTGACTAGCCGTTCCGCTACCTTCACGTAAACGTTGTAAGAAATGACAAATGTTGAAAGTTTGAGGTCGATTTTATCAAAAACCCCATTTTTGTAAATTTTTATTTTTTGAATTCTTTTAGATATATTAGTCGACTACAAGAAAAAACAATCTAGAAATGTAATAGTTTGGTTGTATGTCCTTTATTTGAGCCGCAATTGCGTGAAATGTGTGAACATTTGGTATTTTTCACAACATTTACGTGAATGTATCGGAGCGGCTACTCAGAAGATCATAATGATATTACTATATCTATACTAGGCATGATTAGGGCTTTCAATAGAGCTAAAGAGATAAAATTTACCTTAAGTACAGACCAAGTAATGACCTGTCAAATTTGACCAAAACTCGACCTGAGTGACGAGTTTGACATTTGTTTTAAAGAACAATCAAATTATTATAAATATTTAAATACGTCAATGTATCTTTATAGTACTCATTAAATGAGGGGGAAAAGTTAAAAGGGTGTAAGAAAACACTAGCGCCAGCAGAGGGTGTCAAACACGCGACCTGCGACGGCAGGCAAAAACACCTAGTTTCTGCCACAGCGGCTTCTACGCTTCGTAACTCAAGAACAAAAATTCTGGGGAACATGCGGTTTGCGCCCTCCTTCATTTGAGAAATGCCCCCAAGAGATCTATTTTTGTTCGTGAAAATTAAAAGAATTTAAAAAATAAAAATTTACAAAAATGGGGTTTTTGAGAAAATCGACCTCAAACTTTCAACATTTGTTATTTCTTACAACGTTTACGTGAAGGTAGCGGAGCGGCTAGTCAACAGATCATAATGATATTATTATTTCTATAATGGGCTTGCTTTGGGCCTTCTGTAGAGCCAAAGAAAGAAAATTTACCTTAAGTACAGACAAAGTAACGACCTGTCAAATTTGACCAAAAAGCGACCGGAGTGACGAGTTTGACATTTGGTTTAGGAAGCAATCAAATTCCTAAAAATATTTTAATACGTCAAGGTATCTTTATAGTACCAATTAAATGAGGGGAAAAAGTTAAAAGGGTGTAGAAAAAACACTAGCGCCAGCAGAGGGTGTCAAACACGCGACCTGCGACGGCAGGTAAAAACACTAGTTTCTGCCACTGCGGCTTCTACGCTTCGTAACTTGAGAACAAAAAATCTGGGGAACATGCGGTTTGCGCCCTCCTTCATTTGAGAAATGTCCCCAAAACATATATTCTTTTTTCGTGAAAATTTAAAATTAGACCCTTTTAGCCTGCCCGATTTGAGATGAAAACACCCATATATACTATATACATATATATATATATATATATATATTTTTTTTTTTAATTTAAATGCCATACCACAAGACACTATCTCTAAAATTTAGGTTTCGGTGTTCATCTAGACTTGCAGAACAAATACTAGTTTTGTGCATGGTTCCTTACCAATGAGAGTTAGTTCTCAAACGATTTGCTCGCAGTAAAAAAAAAAAATACAATTTTTTTGTTTAGAACCAGTACGCCTTGATTAAATAACAGATAATCATGCTTAAACACGCAGATCAGTAATGTATGTCACCAGATAAAAAGGAAAATTAGTAACACTCCGCGATGATCCCATTAATTGTAACTATGTTTCTTGAGGTATCAAGGTTACAGGCATTCATGGAGCACTGGCCTAAATTAGGTCGAGATTTCAGCCTGCCTTTTTAGTGTGGCACTGACGCAACTGGGAGCCCCTAGCGCGCAGTTCCAAGAGTAAAAAAAGATCCAAATAATAGCGAGAAAGAAAACCGACCGAACGTTGAATGAAGCTAGTTTGTGGAAGGTTTCTGTGAACGGAACAGCGCTGTGTGGCAAAGACTCCAGCAAATAGCGTAAAGCGAAACCCAAAGCTTCGGCTTCGTGTCCCCCTTGGCCGTTCGTGTCCTAAGTACGCCCTAAAAAAGGCGACCTAATTTTCTCGTCGGGAAGACGAGAAGAGAGCGAAAGGGTGTCCGACCGGGATCTGAAAAGAGAGAAGCCGCAGAGACGCGAGGAGGACAGGTTTGCGTGCTGCCATTAGGCCCGGTCTCAAAGGGCAAATATTTCACGCGTTGCATCACTCTTAGAGCATAGGGTTATAAAGCATTAGAATAATCGCCTTCTGTGCGCTGCCATCTTTGACCTTTGAGCTGTGGAACGCATTCTGAGGATCCGCAAAAGTAGCTTCCTTCCGCGGAATATCAGATGCCATGTATGCGTCCACTGCCCATGATTCGGCATTCTTCGTCGGGGTAATGAGAGCTGGAATGCTTGGTTTGTATTTTATAATGAAGGTTTTTCAGCTGTTTACGTAGATGTGACAAAACTGGCGATATGAGGCTCGGGATAATGTGTCTGGGGCATCTGCGCGGTCATTGAAGTGGATACAAATTCGACTTCTTTTGACATAATGAACTTCTTAAAAATGTGGATAGCTCTACTAGATGGTGATATGACAGGTGCTTACTCGCACTAATTGTTTATCGAACGAATTTAACATCGATTATTGTATTTCACACACACTCAAAATTTCATCCAATCCAAAAAAAAAAGTGAAAAAGGGCAAATTCATAGAGAGAAGATATATTATCCCCGTTGATAAAACCACTCGTTAGAACTAAGAGTCACAACTGTGTCATGCACGCGCACGTCACTACCGGCCAATAACTAAAATTGTGTAAAGTTGAAAAAAGCGCTCTCTCGATTAAAAGTGTGAACCGTCTGTTCGACAAATATGCAGACGCGACGCTGATGCAAGAGTATTTTTACACCCGTGCATTTGCTCCGCTTCTTGCATTTCCCTTTCCAACTTTCCTTCGCAACGTCCCGCTACTTGCACCCTGTCCGATAAAAAAGAACAGACTTGGAGATTGCAGTGAACTGACAAGTGCGAACCGCAGTTCTTGTTGAGTAAGTCCGTGTTCTCTCGCAGTATATCGTTCAGACAGCGTGCGGTTTGGCCCGTGTACACACAACCACGGCCCAAAGAAGTTATGTAAGAAACTTTGATAGCACGAGGCACACATTTCTTTACGTGTTTCTTTCTCTAAATCTTAACCTCTTTTTGCTCACTCACCCGTGCACACATTCTAGATCACTTGCAGACGGCCGTGACGACAACGTCCATGCTGAAGTTTGCAGACATTTTTAACATGAAACGTTCTTCGGCTAGATGCTTAACATTTCGGGAAGTCTATTTTTTTTTTTTGGGGGGGGGGGGGGGAGGGAGGGAGGGAGGGAGGGAGGGAGAGGACAGGACATCGCAGTAAAAAATTGTCTTCGCCAGGCGTTAATCGAACCCAGACCGTATAGACTTTTAAGCGGGTGTCTTTTCAGCATGTTTTTATTTTTGTCTTTCTATCACGTCACGACACACTTTTTTATTGCCTGGTTTTTTACAATGGCGCATAGAATCATACACTTGATAGATCAAGGACACTAAAAGACATCAGCTGACTGATTGAGGCTGAAGTCGCTGAAAGTCCCTGAGGTTGGCAAGCTCCTCAAGCAGTGGCAACCACTCAGGTTCACGCTGATGGGTCTTGTACAACTCTAAAAAAAAAAAAAAAAATGTTCAACCAAGTACTTGTCTACCGGACGTACATCAACATCCGCGTGACGCACAGATGCGACACCGCCACAAACTGTGCGATTCCAGAAGCATGGATAAATCGTATGGGTAAACCGTATCACCCTTTTCAACAGGCAAAAAAGAATTCCGTGTGGGGTTAGAGGCAGGTCTCTTTTTAGGGGCCCAGCATGTCCCGACACATCACAGTGAGTTGAGGTGGCATTTGACGGGAAAGCCCTGCAGGGCATCAGCTCGGCGTCTGGCACTTTGTGACGTTTTAACGTAAAAACTTTCTTTGGCTAGGTGTTCGACATTTCGTGAAGCCCGCATAAAAGTGAATGCTGCATAAAGGCGTGGTCGCGATGCTCGACACTGATTATCATCGTTATCGGGTGGAATAGGAGGAGTGAACTTCTCGACGCTGATTGGCTAACGGGAGATTATGTGACCGAACGGGTAGGCGAGGTGGAGGGAGGTAGACGAAGAGGAACTCCACCACCTGTGCGCACTGAGGAAGAGGAGCTCGAGAGTATGGAAGGCTATAAAAGACCGCCAGGTTTATTAGCCTGATTAGCGGTGGTATCGCTTCATTCTAACAACAATGATCAAGTGTACACAATGTACGCGCTAAATTATCTGATGAAGAGCGCTGTGAACGTAGGCCTCTGGCGTCTGGAAACTCAAGAGTATCGCTAAACGTTTGTGATGAAAGAACGTTTCACGTATCCAACACAATTGCCTAGCAATTTGCCATACATTTTTTTACGTTGTGCGAGACTTTGTACACATAAAGCAGCACTTCAAAACTTCCATGGTCATTTTCTAGGTAGAATGCTGTGGCCTTTTATCTTCTTTAGCGGGGACTTTGCTACCCTCATTATAAGGGGGCTAGCGTGAAACAGACAGGATTGTCTTTTATGTCTTATAAGACATAAGCTAAACCCTGTCTGTTTTACACTAACTGCCTACACTAAGCGCAATGGTAAGTTCGAAGGTATTTGCGGAACTGATAAAACATTCTAAAACAAACTTGGAGTCCAATCATTCATACGAAGGAATGCTGACAAACAAGATGAAGTCATGAGCATATCATAGTAAAGTATGCACCCTGATGGGCTAGGGATCATTTTTTCGGTACAAATAACCCCACAACTAAGTGAGAAATTGCACTGTTCATTGAAGGCTTTCCTCACACAGATTTATGGGTGTATTAAAGACCGAGTACGAGAACCCGCGCTTTCTGCAAAAATAAATCTAGTTCGCATTTGCCGATTTTACTGCTGCGCGTGTGCTGATGATGGTTGGTGGATTCGGGAAATTAGAAACACGACAGAAGGCCGTGAGGCTGGTTGCCCATGTGCTTTTAGAAGAAGTTGCCGTGATTGTATCAACTGATACGTTGATTTATCCTTACAGAAATGAATTCCAGGTACCACGTGAGCACTATACTAGACAAAATAATTATTTTCTTGTGTCTGTATTTTCTTTTCTTTTTTTCCCCTTTTTGACTTTACGCCGTGATTCCATTACGCATGCTACAATGAGTGTTGGTATACACCTGCGCTTTCCCGAAAATAGCTAGTTGAAAAGTTTTTTCCAGTCCGGTCTTACTTGCTTGGTGATGCGGCCGACAGCCATAGCGCCACGTTCCTCTTCACCACCAACACGTCCCCCAGACAGCATCGAGAGCGTCACAAGATAGGCTTAGTGTTTTATTTGAGAAATTAAAAAATAGCGAGCGGTCAGACACGCAATGCCCGACCGGTGAGAGAAACTTCAGTTTTCGCCTCGGCCACTCCTTTGGTCAGTAGGCCTAAAACAAAAAAATCTGCCAAGCTTGCCGTTTGCGCTCTCTTTCGTTTTAAGAATGCTGTCATGGCAAATATGTTTTTTTTTTGTGTGAATATTAAAAACTCTACACCAAGCCCGTTCCTGAATTGAGATAAAAACACGGCGTAGATCGAGGTGCTACGGGTAGGGGAGGGGGGGGGGGGGGTTGTGTATGTTTCTGCATCCTAGAACTTGGCTTGCCTCAACGGGCGGTGAGTCTCCCAGCTGTAGATGAGAAATTTAGCCAGTACATTACGACTGCTAGTTCGGGGTCTTTGACGTTCATCAGGCAGTAGTGATGCACGACCGCACGCCGGTACGATGCCCATCCAGATCTACGGGGAGGCGGCGTAAGAAGTTGCCCGATTCGAACTGTTGAGACCTATGTCCCTTCATTCATCCTGCATATTGCGTACCCACACCTGGATGGGTGGAAACACATCCGTCAGCTGAGTATTAGGTTTGTCGTCTAAGTTTATTTGTGCTAGCCTATCGTCGTTCGGTGTGCCCTGCAGAAGTAGAAAACGCGCAAGGTTTTTTTTCTCGTCTGTACGGCTTCCTCAAATGTAATAGAATTGTTTTACGGCCTTTCGCGAAATTTTGTTCATTTTTAATACAAAAAGAATGCGCATGCGCGGGAGAAAAATAAATGAGAAGAAAAAATAAAATTCCGAACGCCTCCCCTCAAAAATTAGCTAGGACCCTAAGAGTTTGAGCACGACGCTTAATCACTGTGTCAAGGGGGGACTTCTGAAGCGATAGTTACTCTCTGCCGCTCTCCTCTCCTCATCGCGCGCATGTGCGGGTTCGAATGCGAGGAGCTTACGGGATGCGCCAGTTTTCAAAATGCTTTGCACGAGAAAGGAGTGGCTAAAGAGGAGATAGACGAAAAGAAGCGGTGAGGTTTGAGAATCACCATCTATTCTTAATGCGAATGTACAGACATTTGACGCTTAGTTATCGGCTATAAACTTCGTCGCAATCTCTTCAGCGGAATATATAGCCCTCGTAAAAGACAAGCCCTGCCAGTTGCATGTCGACGTAGTCGTCACCGAAAACAGCGCAGAGACACGGGCACGTTTTTATTCTTGTGAACAATGAAGATACATTTTAGTATTTGTTAAGTTAATGCAAGTATGCAGGTGAGCTGACTAAGAAATGACATTTTTTATCCCTGGAGGGTGTTGAAACAAAAGGGCAGGACAACCCGAATCTCCACAGTTTGAAGATTGGTGTTGTCCTATCTTGTTTCCCCACTCTCCAGGGTTAAATAAAAAGTTTCGCATTCGTATACAATTTACTTGTACACTTGTACGTTGTGATGAAGCATTAAATACTGACTTTAAACGCATATGCTAATGTATTATTACCACATAATGAAGTCAATTATTAACGCTACGCGATGAGTCGAACCATTTTCGCAACGGCTGTTTAGGCGAAAAAGATAATCTAGTTTTCTAACACCTTAAATAAAGTTCCTTCTAATAATGCAACCTATCTTCGACATAAATTGTCTTCCATTATTAACGGCTAAATGGAGCGCTCCGCTACATTAGATCGTTCGAAATCGACTCAATGCTTCCCCGCGTGCTTCCCATCCATAGCAAAGGAAGCCGGATGGCTTTTCTAGGGAACGACCTAGGGAGGCGGCTAGGGAATAGAGGAGGCGCCTAGGGAACAAGCGCGGCTAGCGACGACGGACCCGGGTTCGTTCGATGGACTGCGTGTCAGAATCCCGGAATACCGCGCAGTGTTTGGATGCCACGTGCGCCGCGGTCGACATGGCAATACTCAAGCGATGCTGCTGCTGGAAGTCCGTGCGGAAAGGGAGTTTCGCCAGCGCTCTCTTCACCCTGGTGAGTGAAGAGCTCGGCTGCAAGCAAGTGCGCGTAACTGACCGACTGATGCTAAGATCTCGAGCAGGTAGATACCGTTAGCATAAAGTAAAGACACAAAAGACGAGGACGAACAGCGAATAGAATATTGTGTCTTTTGTCCACTCTTAGTCTTCTAGTCTTTTCTTTGTGCTTGTTGACCGAACTGATTCGATAATGATTCGGCTGTATTTACTGATTTTTTAAACTGTAAAAACACTAAAGCTAGTGCCAGCTCGTGTAGAAGGGCTATAAATTTTATATCTTGAGGCTTTAAACTTAAGACAAAAATAGCAAGAGCTAGTAGAAAAGAACACGAGATAAATACAAACAAGTTCTGAAATTATCATCTAAGAAGCTCGTGCATATACACATATTTGAGTCTTTTTTTCAAAATATCTAACACGAACAAAATGAACCACAATTACAGCAGATCTGCATGTTTTTTTTGTTTGCAACAATAGCGTTTAGTGACACCGACAAGCCCGCCTTTCTACCTTAGTATATGAAAAAAAATGTTTTCCTCTTTTAATTTTGTTTTTGAGTATTACTAATTTGGTTTCAGCATACCCATATATAAATTTCTAGATTTATGGCCATGTTTTTTTTTTAAAGGTATCATGATTGATGGCGCGTCTCGCTAATTAGTTGACGCCTTCGTGTATCGCCCAACCGGCCGGTGCATTGATTTTTAGCACATTGCTGTAACAGCCCTCTTTGCCTTATCCGTTAGCTGAAAAGTTCACAGATAAGGCAGTTTGTAAATGAATGAAACCTATGCCCATGCATGCATGGATTTCTTGAATTACTGTTTGGGGAGTTTGCTTCCTACACAACGACAACTCATTATGTAAAATATTAGAAAAAGTAAAATTTGTGACAAGCTATAATTTTTTCTTATTCGAAGAAGCGCATGCATACCCTAAAGGTATAAAGTGCGATTTTATTACGTTTTAGATTAATGTATTGTAAAAAGGGACGTATAATTGCACTGATTGCAAGTTTTTGCACATCGAACCTTGTTGTTTCAGAGCCCGTAGATAACTGCTCTTCGAATCTCGGTCAGAATCACTCAGAAACCATCATATTTTACAAAATGCAAGGCTAACAAATAGGATTAGCTCGTATAATGTCGTTAAGCAGTTAACGTAGAGATACATTTTCAATATTTGTGGATGTTTAATCCCTAACTAATTATAAGATTGCGACTGGAGCGAATGCGTAATAGCGTACACGTTTCTTTAATTTAGTCGCAAAAATCGCTCGCTGCAAAGTTTGAATCGTTGATCAGTCATTTGCAAGAAATAATCAAGTCACACATTGTATACATTAGCAATGAGTAATTTCTATACCTTTAAACCGAAATTGCGGAGAAGATATTTAAATTCAAACACAGGCAACCTGCAAATGATATGCGCGCATATTTTATTTTTCTGGAGTTCACTGATTCAATTTTTTTAATGATCACCAGCCGTGCCAAATTGAAAATATAACTTTACTTTTCATTTACTATGAATTAATGCACACAAACCAAATTAAAATCTTCAATGTTCCAAGCACCAGGCACCTCTCAAAAGAATCCACTTGTAAGAATGCTAACTGCTGCATTACACCACCCTGTCGTTCTACATTTTCTATCTGCCCTGAACGCACCGAAACAAAGTGTATTCAATCAGAGGGGTTTTCCCATCACATGCCGCCACATGAAAGGCGGTAAAACCTTTCCAGACACGTGCTACATGCTCACTGTGCCCCGGAATTCCTTCACTGTTTGATCCGCCACAAGTAGAGGCATGTTTTATGCTTTCTAAACACTGTATCAACTCCTTCGAGAATCTAGAGCACGTGAAGTTTTCCACGTTTTTTTTTAATTTTTATTTTGGGGTTCTCGAAACGGCAATACTCGAAATACACAAATAAATGACAGGTACTAATCGAGTGTGGTAAATATTCCAAAACCACCTAAAGGAAATAAACTCTTTTCAACCATCCTAAAAGAAGTCCTTTCAGATACATTGTAAGATAAGCGTAATGGAGCAAGAGAGTTGCCAAAGTTGCTGAATCTTTAGAACGTGGACATGCTGTCAACATATTTTGAAATAACAGCAATGTTTTGAAAAATTAAGCATAACTCCTTCCATTGAGTGCGTGAGTAATGGAAGATCTCCAGACAGCGTTGACGACTTAGCTGTCGCGAGTTCATCGCTTTACAAAGGGATCTTGTTATGCAAGTCTGGTTGAAACCAACTACATTTCAAAGGTACGGGATTCTGCATGTAATTTGTAGATCACTCCACGCCACTTGTACGAAGAAGTGCTGGTAAAACTTTACTTTTGTTGAAGAGTCTGGCACTACGTTTCTGAAACCAGAAATATGTCAGCATGCTTGGACGTTTATTCCAAAAAAAGTTGTAGTGTATTAAACTTGTTTTTTTTTCATTCCTTCATCAACCTTCACCGAATATTATATTGGCGAGACTAGTGCCTAATGGGCGTTTCCACTTCAGATCATACAATGATGATCCGGGTCATATTTCGTTTTATATTTATAGAAAAAAATATATGTGAAAGCCATGTTCTTTTGGGGGAACATTCAGATATATTTGAACGTTGTAGCTAATTTTCTTCCGAAGATACGAATTTTCGAAGCTAGAGGCGTGAATATTACCTCTAGCTTCGCTATGGTATTTGGCACAGCCATCAATTTAACACCGAAGCATCCACATATCAATAATATTTCCTACATATTTTATGAAAGGATTTACAACATGTACACAGAATATTAAAAATATAATATAAAATGCTTTTGCAAAACAATCTACGAAACACGTCAAGTACACACGTTTTAGAGTCACATTATCAATTTGTTTACCAAGAAACTACTTTGTATATAAAGGGCCCAAATATATATCCAATCTGAGCATTTCAAATTCATTTTACGAATATATAAAAATACAGGCTTAAAACCCTTATTGAAGTCGTGTTATTAATGCGAAACGCACCTGATTTCTCTAAATGTCGAAACAATGCACGTCAATATATAAAAAAAAACTTTAATTTTTTCCCTTAATTGTCTGCAGTGTTTTGAACTAATATCTGACAGCAAAAAATAAAATAAAACATGATCTCCATAAGAAAAACGAAAAAAAACGGACACAAACCTTTATTTAAATTGAGCTAGCTTGTCTTCGTTACAGGAGATTTGCCGCACAACGTCGGTTCCAAAGGGACGTTTTCTTGGATCGACTTAGGCTGTACAGCGGTGCTGCTCTATCATAAGATGTAGAAAGTCGTGCTCTCCTTAGCTTATTTTATATATGTATTTTATTTCGTTGGATCATATGACCTCCCGAAACGCGTTCAAATCTAGTTTTTTTTTTTTCTTTCGCGTTTCTCGGGCGTCATATTGTCACGGGTGGTGGCCAAAAGAACAATAAATAAACAGGAAGAAAGAAACGTTTAATGTGGCGAACTTGTGCCAAAAATGAAAGGGGTACAGAAAATAATAACAGAGCGTCGCGGGCGTCGAAGTCGGCGTAAAGCAGAGTCGAACGCTGGGGCGAGACTGACTGCGGCTCGCCACGCGGAGCCCCTTATGTACATGCGTGGGTTTCTGGAATAATCGGCGTAGAAAGTTCGACGCGTAGAACATTCGGTCCTCGAACAAGCAACACGGTTCTCGAATTTACCAGAACATTTACGTCAGGGCGGCCGTTGCGATTACCGTTAGGCCACGCGCGCGCTGCCTACTTGGCCAGCTGCACGCGCGGCAATATAATGCTGCGCATGCCTGAAGGCTTATACGAGGGGCGTTCATAAAGTTCGTATTATCGGCACACAAAATAAAAAAAAAACGGAACAAAACAGGCATCAGCATAAGCGCGCGTCCCTCTAGTTTCCGCACAGTATAAACGTCGCATGCTATAGTAGCTCGGAAAGCCGCTAGGGAGTCGAAACAAAAATGGCACCGCCCGTCGGTGCCAAAGCACCTGCAGTGATCTGTTTTCTCCATTTGAAAGGAAGCAATGCCAAGGAGATTCATTCCGAGCTGGTGGCGGTGTTCGGGGACAACGCCCCAGTTTATGACACTTTGGTTAAATGGCGCAGACGCTTCCAGTGTGGCCAAATAAGAGAAAAGCATTTCAAGGACGACGACCAAGTGATTGCTGAAGTGGAGCGATTCCTGAACTCTCAAAACGAGGAGTTCTATAACAATGGCCTCCGGCATATGGTGCATCGCTGAAAAAAGTGGGTAACTTTCGGTGGCGAACATGTAGAGAAAGTCTCAACTCCTACTCGAGATTGATTGCTGAATCTCTATTCCTTCGTGACAATAACACGAACTTTATGAACGCCCCTGGTATATATTTGTATTGTGGGTGGATATAATAGTTTTCGATGGTGCCAACTATGTTTCTAATTGAAATCATACCTTAAAATTTAATCATTACGAAGTTAATTATTATAGTCGGTAACAGGTTGAAAAAATGTGCAAGCCCACCCCTTTCCATTTTAGCACAGCGAAGGCTGGAGAGGAGGTCGCCTCCTCTCGAGGTGTCCGCTCTGATAAAGTAGAAAGTGATGGAAGGAGCTTCCACTTTACTCAACGAACCTGTCACCGACTATAAAAGTAATTACTAACATAATTGTATCAAATCCTGTTCTCTTTGGCTAAATTTGCTCTTTCGCACGGACCAATACTGCGCACATCAACTTTTTTTTTTCTGTGCGATGCGTACTCTTCACAGGAACTAGTTGCCCCGCCTTTCATGAAACTGCCTCTGTACGTATTGGTATGCATAAAGCTGACTGATTCTTTCAAAAACGTGCCTTTCTTATAGCATATAATTTTCAGAAACATAAACAAAAAATACGACTTGAATTACCATTGTATGAACTGACATGGAAACACACCAACAAAACCTCTGTAGTTACTCACTTGTATCTATATTGTAATGTACAGTACGCATCGACACTTAGAAATGCTAAGCTGGTTTGTTTGCCGTCACACAAATGTTGAACACCAAGATACTCGACTTTCCAGATGCTGCTTTTCTAGCCTTGTTTTCGCATTGGTTGACCTTATGTGCTGGCTTTGCGTTTTACGGTAATGGGCGGTAAATAGAGTGCAAAGCCTCTATAGCGAAGACAAGCTAGCTCAATTTTAGTGGTTTGCTGTCGTTTGTCTTTTTTGGAGATCATATGTAACTTAATGTGTTCCCAGCACAATGTAAGTTCAAGACACTGCAGACGATTAAGGAGGGTTAAAAAAAAGTTTTTTTAAATGTTAATTTACAATTTTGACACATTTAGAGAAATAATGTTTCTATAATAACACAACTACAATATTGACTAAGCATATATCTTTAATACATTCGTAACATGTATTTCAAGATGCGCATTTTGATAGGCTTTGCGCCACTTTATATAGGTTTGTTGGGAAACAATTCGTGAAGGTGTCTCCAAAAAGTCCTTACTTGACCATTTTCGTAGCTTTTTTGCATAGAAATATTTTATCGTAATTTGGAACACTCTATATAAAACAGTAGGAAAATTATTTCTTCGTGCATGCTTCGGTGTGAAGCTGACGGCTGTGCAAAATACTATCGTAAATCCTTGGCAATCTCCACGCCTCGAGCTTTGAAATTTCATATCGCTGGTAGAAAAGTAGCTACGGCGTTCATACATAAATCAATGCTCCTCCCAATACCATGGCTTTCCCATGTATTGTTTTTATAAATATAAAATAAATGACCCGGGTCATCATTGTATGATCTGACGTGGAAACACCCTAATATAGCTTAACATTAAAAAATCCAAATCTATAAGTGTCACGTGCTCAATATTTTAATCATGTACGTATCATATTATCAACGTATCTATCGCTTCGGTGTCGCTCTACAAATATCTCGGTATTAATATGACGTCTAACCTTGCCTGGAAATGCCAAATATGGGGCTAGCAGTTCCAAGCTTAGGTTAGGATGGCTGGAACCAAACTCCTTAACTCAGTCTTCGCTGAAACTATCCTGGTACACAACGCTGATCCGTCCAAGATTACAATATGCTGACTTGTGGGGCTCAACTCTTTCATCATTCATGTAATGTATGTAATGCCCCATTGGGGCATTACATAAGGGCATTACATTACATTACACTACATTAATTCACAAATCACTTCGATCGAGTCCATTCAAAATCGCTTCGCGCGCTTCACCCAAAGTAACTGACAGCGTCACTATCATCAATACCCCTTTAGATTTGCCGTTGCTAGTGCACAGCCGCAAAATCTTGTTTTTTTTCATAAAATATTTTATCGAAATATTACACTTTGTCAAAAAACTATTAATTCTACTATTCTTCATCCCTTTTCGCATTGATCGTAGTCACAAGGTTGATATTCATAATTTTAAAAGAACCCTTTTAGTAGGCTGGGCGTTGGTTAAAAGTTTGAACCTGATTAATCGTCACCCTTTAATGAATTAATAACCGATCATTCGGTTTTGTTAATGCTCGTGAAAAATAGTTCAAGCAAGTCAAAATTATATTGTTTGCCTTTGCTGAATGTGTAATAAACGGCACAATGTACAAATTTCGGATATTTAAATCAAGCTTGAAGTGTAGTTGAGAAAAGTCAGAAGACACCCACACTCAAAAATCATTACTTCAGCCGCAGAAGCAAAGAGGTCCGTTGATATTCTCCAGCAATAGCGAACTCACTTGATTTTTCACAACAGTCTCCGCTGCACTAAACGGACACTCGCACGGCGTCAATTTTCGAGTCTAAGTTTAGTTCAGGTAAAAATTTCACCTAATGTTTGCCGTCATAAAGTTGTCCTCGTTCACGTCTGTGTGGTGAAAGCGTTGAATGTCAATTTTTTTGTTTTGTTAGCCAATATTTAACCGACTAACCGGTTAAAAAGATTAATCGCCATTAAAAATTAATCGATTGATCGGTAGTTTAATCGATTAAGTGCCCAGCCGTACTTTTTAGCGTTATTTTATACACCAAACTTCGATGGATTATAACCACTTTCCCGCTTCAATTACTAACATTGCTGTTTTACTTTTTTGAAGTACGCTATTACTAATACGTGCACATTGTAATGGTCTTTGTAAGCCCATTGCCCGTTTCAATGTTGAGGCCATTCTAAATAAATAAATAAAATAAATAAATAACATGTAGATGTTTTCTTGTAATTCGACGCGTTGAAATCTTGATTTATTTAAAGTTATTGTTATTGTTTTGTATGAAGGTTTTCCCAACATGTCCAATATTTTTATTTCAACTCTTTTATGAATTCATTAAGCACTGGGATAGCTTAGAGGAACTACATCAAAAGACGACGATGATGATAATGATGATTGTTGCATGGTGAACGTATTAACATCTAGAGAAGGACTTGCGAATCTAAGGAACTAGAGCCGTGCTTCTTAAATTTGAGCTGTCTCTACAACCATGTCTAATTGACATTTCAGGGGACGCATATCTTGATTATATATTTCTCGTTGATCAATTTTGGGCGCAAGGAAGCATACTTTTGAGGCACAGCAGGTGTGCTAGGAAACTTCGAATGATCTAAATGCTGTGTGTTTTATCATATTGTAGCTCGTTAATGCGAACTCAAGTGAGCGCAGAAATATTGAGGCGTCCGGAGATCTAACTACCCACTAACTTTTCGACGTTCGTATCTTAAAAACATCAAACATAGAAAACACGTCATCCTCATTTTAAACAATGTACACACGCAGATAGCTCACTCAAATAGTAGCAACATAAAAAAGTGGAGCTGCAGATCATGGACGAGAGGAGATCCACGTGACTGGCGCCCTGCTGCGGCTAGACGCCGAAATGCACTTCTCCCGAGCAAAAAAGTGTGTTTCGGAGCCTCGCCGCTACAAAAGCTGTGCGCCGACGTCCAGGTTCCCCGAGAAATGGCTCTTTTATGCTCTGTGCTACCAGGTCCTCGCGGTCCAAATCTGCGACCGGGCAAACTATGGCTCCGTCGTCGAACTGCCAGGCTTTCTGAGTATAGAGGAGGCTATGGCAGTAGTAATCTTCTAAAGCAAAAGCCTAAAACGAATTTCATCTTTGGAATACTTGGAATCTCTTACACGGGAAAGATGAGCGCGTGCGGCGCGAAGATTTTCATTCTCAGCATTTTGCTTGATATTTGGGTAATTTAGCTATAGGTCTATTCCTCACAGCATATTGCTCCGGTCATGCTGCATTAATGCTGCCGGCTTCGAAGGCATCAGTTCCTGCCATTTATTGCTCTGCCGGGCCGCGGGAGAGCTCTTAACGACCGGACATTCGTCTCGAGAGAGAAGACATTCGATCCAAGACTAAAAGATTCATTGCATGTGGAGACGCTTCGTCGTTCGAAACGACATTAAAATTAACGTGAGCGGAACAGATTTATTAGTGCACGGGGGCTTTAGCTACTTGGTTATTCGCCACTCTCGTTTCGGAACAATGGCGCAGTCAAAATCTTGCCATTTTCTTCGCTCTGTCGCAGAGTTCAAGATATAAAAAAAAAAACTTATCTAATCTTCCTTCTTAATATGTTACTTGGTCGCCTTAATCACGCGAGCAGTTTCATTCCCGTAGCAGAATTTTCTTATATTCATGGGTCTTAAACTAAAACGCATAGGCTTGTACAAATAAGTGACTGTGTATAAAATTTTGTTTTTTGCTATCATTTATTTTACTAGTAACACTGACTATTAGAGTACAACGTCATCCCTCCAAAGGAAGGACGTTGCCATGATCCACACAAGAAGCATGTCTATATTGTCTTGACTGGTGCATACCAATCATATATCGTTGTCGATTCTGGCCCCCGCCACTCAGAAGCATTTTACAGTTTTTGTCGGACTAAGGTTTCATACGAGCTGAGTTTCAATATTTGTTCAAACACATGTTACTAATACATGTTTTGAAAACCGATTCGCACTGTTTTTGGGCACTGGACATAGGTAGGGTGTTTGCTTTTAATTCGAATATATATTTTCTTGAAAATCGGGGATGAGAGTTAGACAGCTCTTTCTTTACCACCTGGCTTGGCGGATATTATATAAGGAAATAACTTGTTACAACAAGGTAACTAATTAACCAAAATCTCTTAATTAACTTTTTATTTACTGGTTTTAGTGGTCATGTCGAAATGTAGCATTAACGGCAATTACTATTATAGGCTAGATTAGTTTAAAGAATTTGTGAAAAAAATAATGTGCATGTGCATGTTTACAAAAATGAAAGACGTTTACAATCCCGTGTAACGCCGAATTAGAGCGCAGCTCTTGAGGAGGAGGAGGCCAAGGTACGGAGAGAAAGGTATGCCCCTCCTCCTCATCCGTACTCTCCCTTCCTCCTCTCCTGATCCCCTCCCATTTAGCGGGAAATTTTCGCTAAATTGCCCGCTAAATTTAGCGGGATAATTTTTTTCGCTAAATTTAGCGGGGAAATTTACCCATCAGGCAACGCGTGGTGACGTATCGAGTGACCCTCGTGACGTCATTATGGGTGACGTCATTATGGGAAACGTCCCATAATGCAACGCGCAGTTACGCCGATGCCGACGCCGCTCAAACCGGAAACGGGGGCCTAACCGCTCATTCACACTAGAAGCGGATCCGCGTTCGCAAAGTGGTTGCGAACGCGGTTGTATAAAGATCCAGTACAATTGCACGTGCACTTGATGTCATCGAGTGCGCGTGCATTTGTACTGGACCTTTATACAACCGCGTACGCAACCGCTTTGCGAACGCGGATCCGCTTCCAGTGTGAATGAGCGGTAAGAGCTGTGCTCTAAAAAAGTATTAATCGAACAATTGTCACGTTTTTTCGTCCGAATTAAAAATTGCGCACACAAAGCGCGTCGTAAGCCCCGCCCGTAATGACGCTGGGAAGAGTGGCGTAGTAGTTTCAGATGTGTCGTTACTATTCCTGTAGCGTGTCCTTGGTGGGTGTGCCGACGACACATTGACAACCTGGCCTAGACGACTACGTCACTCTTCCAAGCATCACTGTAAACAAAGCTTAATAAGCTTTTTTTTGTGCGCATTGCGTTGAATAGTTGAAAAAACGAAAAAAATGGCATCTCGGTAAGACCGACTATCTTGGTCTTACGGAGATGCCGAGCCACTTGTCCGTTACTTTTTCAAGTAATTTTGTAATTGCCACAGTTACTTTTTTCGGGAAGTAATTTGTAATGTAATTGCGTTACAAGATATTGGTAACGGATTACATTAATTACTTGTTACTTTTTTTTAAATATGAGCATAATACAGTAACGGGAACAATACGAACAGAACATTCAGCAGCCTAAAGAGTGCAAGTTCAACAAAATAAAAAAAAACATCAGGAAGGGGAGAATGGCCGAAAAGAAAACACGATTTTTTGTATGACTGGTCACTAGAACAACTAGAAAAACGGGCAAAGCATTTTCAAATAGTACGAAAGGTAAAGTTCAAGTAAGACAACGCCGAGTAGACTCTCGGTCGCCTTCCATCGTGTTTTTCTTCTCCCGGGCAGAAGAAAGCTCTTCGTGTTTATTTGTTTTTGTCTTTTACACCGTTTCACCCTTTCCAACTTCTTCGACGTCTCCCGCCACCTGCACAAACATCAAACGCGGGTCAATACCCCCTCCATTCGCGGGTTCACAACTCGCGTAACAGACGATGTTGCCTCGCGCAAGGGGTCGAATTTCGTTTGTCTTTGATGTGGGCTGCTTTATTCTAGCACGCTTTTGAGGCGCGGCTGAAAAGCGCCCGGCGCGAGGCTAAGAGCATCGTCTTCGAGGGTACGGACGAAACGTCTTTTGGTTTACTTGTCTGGGCTTGGTGGTCGAGTCCACTCCTCACTTTACAGTCAACTGTCAACATAAAAGGGGGGGGGGGGGTTTAGGCCATCTAAGGAGTGCTGACAGAGAGAGAGAAAAGAGAACGCGTAAAAGTGGTGTGATCCTCTGTTGTTTTGTGAGACCGATAGCCGCCGCTTCTCTCGCTCTCTATATCCTGCCCTCAGCTGGCCCCACGAATATTGGCATGACAGTGAGAACCGATGAACGGTCGATAACCTCTAACCGCCACTTTTTCTCTGACTGGTTGAGTTTTCGGTCATGGAGTGTCCGTCGTCTCCATGGTCATCTCTTAATGAGATGTTCAAAATTTAGGGCATTAAGAAGAACGGAAACCTAGAGTTTCAGTGCACACTTTGCTTGCCAAAAAACACACACACTGTCATCAGCAAGAACAACAAACTCTAATCTACGGAAACACATCAAGGTAAGCTGGGACACCTGCATTCTGCATTGGCTATACATAGTAACGTTAGAACCAAGTTTTTCTTTTCTTGTGAATAACAGGCGAAACACCAAGTCAAAAGGGAACTTTCGTAGATCGCTTCTTTAGCTCCGAATCTCGTAGTGGAGGTAGACGCTGCTACTGAGCATGAGCACCTCTATAGCTTTGTCTGCACAATTCCGGGATCAATTCCGGAGGCCATAAGCTAGCGGGAGGGCTTGTGTGTTTGCTGCTTTCGGTGCCTTGTCAGCTTACAGGTGAACGGAGTGCACCTACACTCTTTCTCTTCAATACAATATTTTAGTTTTGCAAGGACTACTATAATACGAGCCTATGAGAAATGAAAAGTACTGTGGCAGAATATTTTTGAAAAATATCAAAAAATTTATTATTGTATGGATAAGGGTACGAAAAAATAACGTGAAAGTAAATTTTAATGTAACGAGTAAATTAACCCGTTAATTTTCAGAGAAGGTAATTTTTAACGGTAATCAATTACATTTGAGGCTCGGTAATTTGTATTTGTAATGCATTACATTTTTCAAGTAACGAGCACACAAGTCTGAGTATCAACTAAAGTGACAATAACCTGTCCTGATGTGGCAATGATGAAGTGAAGCGGACGGAATAAAAGGAAACAAAAACTGAAGGTCGATTATGGCGGCGCCGATACACAGTTGCCTGAAAGCGTCTATTCTGCGAAGGCTGTGCAAGCGCGAGCGGCTAGCCCTGACTGCCTTGACTGGAGCACTCGCTGCACGAGCGCTCATGCAGCCGCCGAGGCTTTATCCAAAGTACTAGAACACTGTAATCCAAAGCAACTAGCTCGCGCTTTCAGCATGCTCGGCTAATATTTTTCTTCTTCTTCTTCTTCTTCTTCTTCTTCTTATTAACAATAGTTTGGGCTAAGGTGAGACAAAGTATAGTTCGACTTGCATAAACCCTTTACCTGTTCTATCGACTTGTCCTGTCCTCTCTGCTGCCGACACTATCATCCTAACATTATGGTGGAGGTACTGAGGCATTGTCATTCGGTGCAATGAACATCGTCGCCGTTACCAACCAGCCATTCCGCCTCGTTGTGGCAGTCATCCGCAGAAGCAGACCGATCACCAGCTTATGGCTCCGCTATGAACAATGCTCTCGGCAACAGGGAGGATCAGTCTTCAGCACTGAACCTTCGAACAAACCTTGGGGCCCTTATTTTGGGCTTCGCACTACTCATGGCTCCTTCGCTGAGCTTTTTTTTTTTTCTTTCTTTCTGTGTAGTGCCGAAGAACGGTAAAACACCTTTCGACGTCCGAACTCGGCTATAGGTTCCACGGCGCAAGACAATCGAAAGTGCCATATTCATGCCACAAGCGATAGGGTACGCGTCTTTTATTTCTTGGTTAGAGTCCGTCTATATAAGCTCCCGTAGGGAGCAGAGTTGTGCGTTCATTCATCTTGAAATCTAGAGTTATGCGGGAAAGCCACTCTTCACGCGTGCAGGAGCCATATTAACGGTAGGCCGAGTTGAGAGGCCTATACCCCATTTCCAACTTAGTATTGACCTTTCCAAAAAAGAGCGTGTGGCCGGTGCCATCTTGAGTGTTCGTGCGTATGGCGCGTGCTTTTCTCGCTTTCCGAAACGACGAACCCGCACGTGCTGGGCTGGGAAGATCGCACGCTGGGCTGTGATTTTGTAAACATTGGAAAGGTCTATAGGGAGTATTCACCGGACGCCATATTTGTGGGTGCTGTTTAGAGCGCATGCTCAGAACGAGCTCACATCAATAGGCTGCTAAGACCGGCACTCTTGATGGTGCGGAATGCACGTTGCAAAAGAACTGTCGAAGCTCGCCGTCGGCACGCGCTCAGCATTCGCGCACACAGATATGGCCGCCAGTGAATACTCCCTATACAAGGATGTCAAAGCTACTGGCACGAGAGCGTGGCTTCATCTACGGTTTCGTTTCTGCAAAAGCACGTGCAATAGATATGCCAGATCAAGCACCATGCTCGCGGCAGCAGATTTGACAGCGTTGTGCACTAAGTATAGGGGGTATTTGCTGGCCGCCATATTTGAGGTCACTGGTTAGAGCGCATGCTCAGAACGAGCTCGCATTAATAGGCTGCCAAGACCGGCAATCTTGATGGTGCGGGGTGCACGTTGCAAAATAACTGTGGAAGCTCGCCATCAGCACGTGCTCAGCATCAGCGCGCACGGATATGGCCGCCAGTGAATACACCCTATAGAACAGGGGTGCTATGTTGCGCTTTTTGGACTCCCAGGAGACTTGGAAGAGGGAAGTGACGTCAACGACTAGAGAAACGCAGATTGGATGTTGACAGAAAAAAACAAAATCAACATCCAATCTGCATTTGCTGCGTTGTTGACGTCACTTCCCTCTCCCTAGTCTCTTGGGAGTCCAAAAAGCGCAACACAGCCCCCCAGAGTATAGCCCCCTCAACTTCGCACCTGGTGGTATACTCACGTTGCCATGGTTCAGCGAGTGTTCCCCGTCAGTCTCTGATGTCACAAGCGAGATTTCCACGTTTTTTTGACGGCGTGGTGAGAAACGTACTCAAACGGCCCGGAATCAGGTAAGATCTAGGAGGCCGGTCTACCACCGCCTGTCTTCTTCGCCGTTGCAATGCTCAGGTGAATGATGCATGGATGATATACACCCTATGAATTGATTATATACGGCCTCATGCAAAAGCAAAGAACATAAGCACAGTTTTCTAGTGGCTAGCTAGCAGCTATAGCGGCTAAAGCAGCTGTGGAGCGGCCGTATACTAGAAGCCTTTTTGCGCAGCATTGAACTTTTGTTTGTCACGTGATTTAATTCTGCGACTAGCGGCGCGGCGGCCCTTGGAAAACAGGCGCGCAACTCTGGCACCCCTTCGCCTATCTAGGAATCTTAGGAACGGTGGTCACGTCACAACAACTGGCGTCTCGACGCTTTTTTTTCCCCTTTCTTTTTGAACGCGCGAAACAGCGTCTCTCGACTTTGCCTTGACTCACGCTTCTTTGACCTCTGCGTCGACGGTGTTCAAATATTTTGTTGATATTTCTTTGTATTTTTCTTGTGATCGCGTTTCGCACCAGAGCAGGCACACCCTACATGTGGGACAGTCTGAGACGCTTTTCAAAAACAGGTCCAAATTAAGTGTATTTTACGGAGCGCCGTAAAAGGCTGCGCAAGCCTCATATCTCTATAATGTGGGTTGATATAATAGTTTTCCTTTATGCCTATCATATTTTGAATTGAAGTGGTACCCTTAAATCAACAATTCTAGTTAATTACTAAACTTAAATATTAACCTTAATATACCAAACACTAATATTTTCCTTAATTTGACCTTTGCAAGGGAACCAATATTACATCAGCCCTTTTCTGTGCGATGCGTACTTTTGACAAGAACGATTTGGCCCGCGTTTTGTGAAACACCTTGTATGTATAGTTAAGTGCTTCTCCCTAGGACACGAGTTTCATATGGTATATATTTTACAGGAATATACAAATTATGACCCCGAACCACCACTGTGCCAACTGACATAAAAACACCCAACAACAAGACACTGGCCGTTACCAAGCTCTATCTGTATTCCATTGGGTACGGATGGATACTTAGAAAGGGTAAGCTGGCTTGTTTGTCGTCACACACTCTCAAACACCAAAACACCGACTCTCCAGCTACTAGTTCCCTCGCCATGTCTCCGCGGGGATAGACCTTCCTCGTGTGAAGATTTTGGGCTTCACGGTAATGTGCTGTGCACATTGCCGTGAAGCTGTGCGCATTACCGTCATTAATGTGCGGTTCTCAACTGCCGGCACCAGGGCCGTCTGCCGAAGAGTCCTTCGTCAGCAAATGGCCCGTGGAAGGAGATGGGGGAGATAAGGAAAGGGGGGGGGGAGTCTTAGGAGGCAACGCAAGAAAGCACAACTGTAAAACAAACTAAGCTAGCGATAGCATGCCTTTCTATAGCTTACGTTAGTACAGCACCGCTGCAAGCCTTTGTCGTTTGTACAAAAATGTCTCCTTGAAGTCCTTGGAGCCGACGTCGTCCGGCAAAACCCTTATAACAACGACAAACTAGCTCAATATCAGTGAAGGTTTGATATCCTTTTTTTCTTAACCCTTTGATGCCCAAAAGTGTACTTGAAATACTGCAGACCGAGAAATCCTGACGTGGTTCTACAACACACAGAATAAAATAAATCTGGCCAGAGAAAACAATTACCTTTCGTCGTAATTATGTTTTCGAAATGTTGATTGAGAGCAACATTGTGCATTTGCAGTATTATTTTACGTGCATCGACCGAAAGCAGTTACGACCTGGGAGAAGGCACATGTGCATTTTTGCATTTCGCACAGTCGGGACATTTGTAAGTGAATTTGCAATATTTGCGCCTCTTTTTTTTTTCTGGAGTTTCGAAGTCAGTGGTGCACTGCACGCCATCATACCTTACATCCCCTGTCTCCACTGCTAAGTGCAGGTGTACTCGCCCTTGCGATAAAGGGCGCTAAATTTATTGAGGCGCACATGGCGTGGGACAAATTAAATAATTCTTGAGTTTTAGAGCGCAGCTCTTAGGCGCCCGTTTCCGGCTTGAGCGGCGTCGCCGTCGTCGTAACCGCGGCGACGCTTTGGCACCGTGCCGAAACGTCCTCGCGGGGTCACGTGACCCCCCTGAGGTCACGTGACCCCCGTGAGGTCACGCGACGTCACGAGGGTAACGTGACCTCACGGTTACGCCGACAGCGACGCCGACGCCGCTCGGGGGGAGGAGTGGCAAGCAGGATGAGGAGGTGAGAAGGAGGGAGGAAGGGTATACCCTTTCCTCAGTACCCTTCTCTCCTCCTCCTCAAGAGCTGCGCTCTAATTCGGCGTTACACGGAGTTGTAAACGGCTTTCATTTTTTTTCTTTTTAGAAATATTGGGTATCAAAGCACTAAGGAGTTCATACGTTACTCAATATTTTGCCATCACAAGTTCGTTCCAGTCGCTGTTAACGGTTGAGGAAAGTTTTAAGAAAATGAAAATTTGAGGTTTTTTTTCAAAGTTTTGTACAATTTTGCCACATTTAGAGAAATGAGCTGCGTTTCTGCATTAATAACATAAGTACAATAATGGCTAAGCGTGTTTTCCTGATATATTCTCACAATTCATTTAAAGACGACCACTTTGATATATTTTCTGTCGTCTATTAAGTAGCGTTTTGGTAAATAACTTGCAAATGTGTCTCTAAAACATGTTTATTTGGCGCGTTTTGTAAATTTTCTTTGAATTGAACTCTTCCGTCGTAACTTATAATATTTTGTGTACACCCGCAGGCGATATCAAGGTGAACGCCGGACCGTCGACCGGTCTGTGCTATCAGCGCCATGACGCGGCTGCCGTGGCGGCTCGCTTTATCGCGCTCTTCGCCGAGATTAAGCGCTTGGATCGAGCGGGGTTCCCAAGTCTGCTGCTACTCCCCGTAGAAAGTGCGAGGATTGCGGAAGGAGCCTTTCAGGCGCTATCGGTAGACAATGTGATTTAGTAATTTTTTTTGTTGTGATATGTGCTAAACCGGAAAGCTGCGGAACAAATCAAAAAGTAACTTATCCTTTCCGTTTCTTAAATAGAGCAGTTATTAGCGTTCGCAGTTATTAGCGTTCACTCATGAATGAAAAAAGCGGTTGAGTCACTGATAAACCATGCCGAAAAACGTCCGCTCTAGTTCACGTGCGATGTGCAAATCATTTGCCGGCAATGACGGGGGCACAAAAAGCGATGCCAAAATCGAAACCCACTTCCACGCTTTCTGCGGGGAGTAGCAGCAGAGCTGAGAACAGCGCTCGATCCAAGCGCTCAATCTCGGCGAAGCGAGCGATAAGAAAGCGAGCCGCCACGGCAGCCGCGTCATGGCGCTGATAGCACGCACCGGTCGACAGTCCACCGTTCATCTTCATATCGCCTGCGGGTGTACATGTAGTAAAGGTTTCATAAAATAATTATCAAAAAATATTTCTGCTTGCATACTTTGGTGTGAAATAGACCATATGCGAAATGCACAGTGCCATCTAGTGGGGCAACAGTTGGCTTCGGCGCTGGCAAAGGCCAGGGTGTGAAAGCGTAGTTTTGAAGAATCCTTCGCTCGAATAAGCACTCGCGCAGAGAAAGCGCTTTCGAAAACCAGGCGCCCGTGCCCGTGCCTTCGCCGGCACTCAAAGTCAAATTTCCAGCTGAAGTGTACGTCCGCCATGTTGGTTGTGGCGAGAAACCAGCGATCGTCGGGGCGACGAGCACGTGCGTGCTCAAGAAGAGCGAAAAACAACACTAACATTTAGCCCGCAAGTGTGAGTTAAAGGGGCGGTGCAACGAAATTCGATTGGAATGTTCTTCACTTCAAACGAGCCTACTGGCACTAGTGGGACTCAAGGATACTCGCACGCAATGCCACTGGCCAAGAGACTCCTTTGTTGCGGTGTAATTTCAAGGTCAAAAGCGAGCGTTTTCATTCAATCTCTCCTTCGCAAAACTTGATGACGTAACTCGGTGGCCGCAGCACCTCCCAGTGACGATATTTGAATCTGGCTCATATATTGGAGCCGAGCATTGCGTTGGCACTCGATTTGGGCTCGTGATAATCGATAGCTCGAGAAGCATTCGGGTAGTGGCCCGTGTCCAATCGCTGCAATGACGACAATAGCCGAACCATAACAATGTCTGGAACTCAGCGCGTGTCCTATGCTTTGCCGACCCCAGCGCGTGGCTATGATCAACATTGGCGGCATATAATCGGGTCCAGATCACGTGGCCACTTGTTTTGGCTGCGAGTTGAGGGAATGAACGCCGCTCATTTTCTTTAATTTTTTCTGCGATTTCAATTGCGTGCGATGTAAAACGAACGGGTGTTTCACAGGTCATTAACGTCAGGGATCCGTTGTAAACGGTATTTGGGCAAAGTACAAAAATCGTTGCATCGCCCCTTTAAGCCCGGTTCACACAGTTGCGTTTGACTGCGTTTGACTGCGTTGCGGCAGCGAGAAACCAGGACATCCCTGCTGCTTATTTCGCGTGCCAAGATGATTCCCTAATTGGATTCCACGCTTCATACGAAGCACAGATGTGCCGGTGACTCGCTCTCGGTTCTCGCCGCAACGCAGTCAAACGCACTCAAACGCAAGTGTCTGAACCGGCCTTTAGGATCGATGATGGTGAGCAGAAGGCCTCAACGGTCACCGGCTACGAAATTGACAAACGGCAGTGGAATCTTGACGCAACAGAGATGGCAGCGCAGATAGTGTTGCCATGCGTTCGAACAATTTTGTGTATGCATGGTCTACTGACGGCTGATCAAAGTACCATGGCGAAACCTTGAATATCTCCACGCCTCAAGCTTCAATTTTTTTATCTTCGGAAGAAAATTAGCTACGGCGTTCGCATCTAGCTGAATACTGCTCCCTAAAACATAGATTTAACATTTTGTTTTACATAAAGAAACAAATATGAACTTCACCATCATTGCACGATCTGACGTGGAAACACCCACCCAGGGATCCTTTCAACACCCACCCCTGCCCGTTCCAATCTGGATGAGCATCATGCCGGCGGGCGGTCGTATATCCCTATCGTGATAGTCGTTAAAGACCCCAGGCCAGCTGTTGTACTGCACTGGCTAAAATTATCATCTACAATGGGTAACAATGCTGTCATGTTTCGGGTCGGCTAACCTCCCGGTTCATAAACTGCTAAGCGGCCACGGGATCTGGAGCCGAATATATGCCGCCAATGTTGATCATAGCCACGCGCTGGGGTTGGCGAAGCACAGGACACGCGCTGAGTTCCAGACATTGTTATGGCTCGGCTATTGTCGTGGTTGCAGCGATTGGACACGGGTCACTACCCAAATGCTTCTCGAGCTAGTAATTATCACGAGCCCAAATCGAGTGCCCACGCAATGCTCGGGTTCAATGTATGAACCGCATCCAAATATCGTCATTGGGGAGTACTGCGATCCCCACGTTACGTCATAAAATTTTGCAAAGGAGAGATTGAATGAAAATGATCGCTTTTGTCCTTGAAATTACACCGCAACAAAGGAGTTTCTTGGCCAGTGGTGTTGCGTGCGAGTATCCTTGAGCCCCACTTGTGCCACTAAGCTCGTGTAAAGTGAAAAACATTCCAATTGAATATCGTTGCACCGCTCCTTTAACTTAACCTAACTATTCTTAGTGCAAACCCCGGCAGAGAGATCGAATGAACATCTCGGGGGAAAGCCTTTTTTGCCAACACCACTACAGAACAAAGCCGATTCAAGTTCCACACGGCACGTCTCATTTTGCTTAGCGTCTCGTATTCTACGGCATTACCGTCTCTCTTTCCTATTTTTATATTTCATCTTTGTGATTCCAACTTGTGTGTGATGTTCGGGCGGCACCGCTCGGGCCCGCGAACCCCGGGTCGATGAGTCCATTCGAGGCTCCCTGCGCATCGTCAGATTGCGTTTTGGAGAAGGAAATATAGGGATCGGGAGCTGGGCGCCCGCTCTTTATGGTATCTGGTTAAAGTTGTACTTTAGTTTTCGCCTTTCACCCCCCACTTTGCGCTGTTTTTTGCGGTATTTTGTTTTTTGCATTTTTTGTGGCAATTTGCAATTCTTTAGGTTTTTTTCTTCCGCACTCACATCATGATTTTTCTCTGTCTCAGTGAGGATGTCGAGTGAGCACTTTCCTAGGAACCCGAGTGCCAGGGAGAGATAAAGCGCGGATATTTTGGGACTCTAACGCGCCCGTATCTATTTTTACGAATAGACGTTCCGTTGCATAGATAATGAAATTTTGATTCTCCGTCCCGTTCAAATCAAAACTTCGCAAACGTCTTAAGCCCGCACGTAGCAGCAAGCCGCACATTTAATTACTACGCCTCTGTCAGACGATGCAAGATGAATGTTTGGTTCATTCCTACCTAGAGACTTCACACATGTCTGTAGACAGATGTTTTAATGACCAATGTGGCAAGACCGTCATACAAAAAAAGTAAAAATAAACAGGCATCAAACAGTGTCTGCAGGCTGTTACCCAGCAGTGCGACCGAGACTTTTAGAGTGTAAAATTCTTCACCCACACCTGGCACTCAATAACTTCTTTACCTTTTTCCTTTCGTTAACAACCCGCTGTGTGGCAGCCACTGTGTGGCAGGCGTTTCCATATACCAGGGTGATATGCCGAGGTGGAACATTTCGTTACGAGCCCAAAATCTCTACAATGAGCGTTTTTCGCCAGCTCATTTAGTGGTAGGAGAACTCGCTAGCCTTGTGTGCCACATAATATAGAGCGCGGCTATGCAACATAATTTTCGTTTCGTCATTCGTCAAGCTTCCTGCGTAGATTGCGGCGATTGTCTCTCCCCAATCATTTCCGGGAGAGTAGACACTCCGGATTCGTTGGAGTATACGCGATTCTGATTAGACACTCGTACAACTTTAAACAACAATAGCAACAAAAAAGCTGTTTGGTGAGTGAAGTCCTCTCCTCGCAGTTACGCGCGTCGCCATTTGTTCGCGTGCACGAAGTGTTTTGGCGGAATGCTTGAGAATCACGAGGGTTGGTAAAGGTGTCCTTTACAGCTCATGAAACGCACGATGCGTAGGTTCTTGATTTCTACTTCGTCATCCGTTTGTTCCACTTCGACGGTGCGACAATTTAGTTGGAGCTATAATTTCGACGGAGATGTTCCGGATTCGGGACGACCCGAGGTTTTTCAGCTGCCAGTGCGACACGGAGAACAATCTGGCCCGTGGCACTGAGCATGCTGGAACGCCACAGCGCAGGATGTTTTTTTTTTTTTCTTCAGATCTATAGATGTTATATTGAATGTCTATGGATATTTTATAGATATTCCTATGGAATTCGCAGGGCTTCCTCCGTGGATTGCGGCGATGAACTTTCCCAAGCACTTTGCTGGAAAGTGAACGTTCCCAATTTCTGAGAAGGTGCATGATGAAAGTTTGTAATCATATGTAAACTCCTTGCGAATGTCAACGGTTCGACTTTCTTCTCATTTGTCACCTTTCAAATGCCAGCGTACGAGCCTTCGCCACAAAGTTTTTGCTCTCGATAAAATACGTGATAAAAAGTGAGAGTTCTCGATATTGGTAGCGAAGAAAGATGCCGTCACCTTTGAATGGTGTACTATATGTGCACGGAGCAAAGGCGCGTGGTGAAATTAGTATTTTCGCGTAAGATAAGCAGATCTACAAGTATGTCGCGATGTCAAAAGATTAGCCGATAACCTTCCCCTCAATATGATTACGGCAATTCCAGTAAATGCCGAAATTCGTTCTATGAACAGTATCGTCACAGCCTTCTCGGCAACACCGGTGCGCGCCACCATCCTTTCGGAAGCTATTTACAGTTCCCGTTTACATCCAGGTCAGCTGACCTCAGCACGGTAGGATCTGTGATAACTTGTTTCCTACGTCAATCTTTAATCTTTTTTCGTACGTGTGCCAGCAATGCGCGCGTTTGAGCTGAAAATTGTAACACCGCACAATACTTTCACTTCTCTTTCAGTTTGTCCTTTCAACTCTGATTGCCAATTCAAGCTGCAATTCGTAGTTTCTCCGCGTGATAAGCGGACCTCGTTCCCGGCAACGCGTTTATTTATCCCCACTGCCTCGCGGGCAAGCCCCGGCAATGAGGTCGAGGATCCCGAGGGATGCCATCTTTAGCCGACACACCTCAAAACGAGCAAATTCGATGCAAGCTCATTACAACACGCCGCATTTTTCGTAAGGCATCTTATTCTACAACTCTAAGAAGTTTTTCTCTTTTTTTTTATCTTCGCGTTTTTACGTCGTTCGTTCGAGGCTCGCTGCGTGTGAGATTGCGTTTTGGAGAGGGGAATCACAAAGACCGGGAGATTGGGGCCTGCGCTCTCTAGAGTGTCTGGTTAAAGTTGAACCTTAGGTTTCGCCTTCACTCTCAACTCCGCACTTTTTTTTATTGCTCTCTCTTTCTTTTTCGGCGTTTATCGGTGGCAAGTTCTACCTCTTTCGTTTCTTTTTTTATTCCGTCCTCAGATGTTCATTTCTCGTTCGCTCAGTGGCGACGTCGTGTGCGAGCTCTCTCCGGCCGACTCTGGTGCCAGAAGATAAATCGCGAGACCTGAGCACGCCTGTGTGTGTGTGCGTGTGTGCCTGTGTACGTGTGTGCGTGCGTCTGTGTGTGTGTGTGCCCGCGCGCGTGTGTGTGCGTGTGTGCGTGTATGTGTGTGTGTGTGTGTGTGTGTGTGTGTGCGCGCGCGCGTGTGTGCGTGCGTGTATGTGTGTGTGTGTGTGTGTGTGTGTGCGCGCGCGCGCGCGTGTGTGTGCGTGCGTGTATGTGTGTGTGTGTTTGTGTGTGTGTTTTTGTGTTCGTATTAATAAGCGCTTCATTCCAGCCCTAATAGCGTTATCATTCTCCGCCTTATTCGAAACAAAACCTGCTCAATCGTTCATGCGTGCACGTAGCAGTAGGCCGCACGTCTACCTAAGTCACTGTATAACCAGGCAGGGATTATAGACTTATCCCGTGCTGTCACCCGAAACATTTCCCAATGACGACATCCCCCTTCCATGCGCTTCCATTATGCTTGCGTTCGACCGAGTGAGTTGTTTTTCTTGCCTCGAAAGTTACCCCTGTGAGGTGCAAGCTGTATTTCATCCGTAGAACTTTGTGCAGCCTAGTGCACAATGCTTTCCAAATGTGTTGCATGAATGCCGGTGTAAAGACAGTGACTTGGTGGACGACTAGGATAGCGCGTCACGTGCTACTAAATATCACGCGCTCTATAGCAGTACGGGTTCGCGAGTTCTTCGTGATGCAGGGCATGCCGAGTTATAGCTCGGGCATGACCTGAGTCGTGTAGCGCAAAAAAAAAACCAAAAGCTATATATAGCTGTTGCAGCGTTCTGGCGAACATTGCTCTTGTAAAGCCGGGATACGGGTCGTCATTTGTGACTACTCAGCTACCGCAGAGTAAACCTCAGGACAGACGATGCAGTTTTTTTCTCTCGTAGCAGAATCACGTGTATGCACCCGCTATCGTCCACTTAGAGACGAGATACAAGATAAATGTTTGCTACAAGTTTAAAAATTCGTTAAAGTCCGTTCATCATTAGTCGACACGCACATTTGTATAATCTTATGGCTGTCGGTAGCAGGCTGTTTCTAAAATGTTATTTTGAGGCAATAATTCTAAAATCAAACTTTTATCTATTTGCTGTTAGGTATGTGCCATCATTTTTTTAAGGTTTTTGAAATTTAAATTGTGGCCTGCGCAAATATATAAAGTGATACGGAAGCATTTCTTTTCGTGACCTAAGTGACGGCTCCTGTGATAGAAGTAGCATTTCCCTGCAATACTGTCCGTTGAAGAAATATAGAGAAATATAAAGAAATATAAAGAAATATAAAGAAATATAAAGAAATATACAAATAAAAATAATACGAAGTATTAGCGGCGAGCGGGGAATTATTCAGTAACAAATGCCAAATTTGCACTGTTGTCTGTTTTTGCTCATCACTGAGTTACTTCGTGCATTAATGATGCGACAGCGCATATTTCGCTTATTATTAGGGACACACGCGAGGCTTATCAAAATATTTACGGCTGCAGTGTGCATAAAACAAATCCTTTACAAAAACGACTTCTAGTTTTACTGTCTTGTAGTGTGCTGGTGACGCCTATAGTGTTCCATTAAAGCCAACGGTGCATTAAGAAAAGTTTTTAATCTTCTTTTTGTTTTTGTTCGGAGCTCTGAATTTCTCTTTATGAATCAAATACCTACAAAAATACTCACTTTGATTTTTCCATTCGGATTAGAAAACGAACTCTTTTGGCCTGATCGGGAAAGACGAAGAAGTCGGCAGAACCAGGGCTACGGATGAAGAGAAAGAAAAAAAACAAGCGTTTGGTTGCTGGTAGTTAGTCGGGTGTTCCTAGGCTGCACTGATGATGCCTCCCGCATAGGAGACGAAACGTCTACGTATAAATTGTTGGTATTGTTATGCAAGTCGGAGGTATTTGTTTGTAATCATGAATCTCGGCTTTTGAAACATTTTTGCACAGCCAGTCAGGGCCGCTTTTTTATGACTGATGGCAGCTTAGGTCGTGCGATTGGTGCGTTATAATACTTTCATTCATCGCCTCTGGGCGAACATAAACTATTCGTTGCTCTAACAAAACCATCGAAAGCTATAGAGGGAAATCCGTGAACTAGCCGGAACAGGTGGAGATTCTCCGCGTCCCTGGCCGCTTCCGCGTTTGCGTGTTGTCGGCGCGGTGGCGAACGAGCTAAATTGACGGAAATTAGGATTGTTCCAATTTGTCCCTCGGTGTTTATTAGCACTGTGGAGTGAAAATTGATTGTCTTTTCTTCCACTTTCCAGAAAAGCCAAAACATGTACCACACTTTGATTAAAATCTAAAAAAAAAAAGTTTGAGTGAACTGTAATGATGGCTGTATTCAACATATTTAGTTATTACACAAAATATACTATCTTGCTCATTTGTGGACATTGGCGTGAAAGGGGTTGGCGTAGGGCTGTTTGGGGTATGAAAGAAGATTTTCATCGCAGCCTTTAGACCAACCGTCCGAATGTATTCAGGTGTGAAATGTGCGTGAATTTATTCACGCTGCATTGGCACAAAGTGGCTTATGCAGTTGCGTAATATTTGAATTGCTTTGACATTGTTATTTCGACAAGCCCTGGTCATGCCGCGTCATCATTCCTCCAAAGTTTTATGTTGCCTGTTGGATCTCAGACCGCCCACTCAATAAAGCCACTGCCGCATCGTCCAAAATACGGAGTATTCTATTGGTGTCTACCTTTCTCGTACTGCGTGCTTTTTTATGTATGTACGGTCATTTTTTCCATGTGGCGCAATCGTAAAAGGTTGGATGCTTTGACCATGCTGAAGAGCCCTTCTGACAGTTTTACCGTGCACGCAGTACGTGGTGACAGTAAAGGCAGAGGAGCTAGCTCCAGCTTGTAACGATGACAAGCGCGTTCATTGAACCGACGTTCAGGCGGCACTTCTGTATTTCTACATAACAAAAAGAACGAGGTGTCTTAGCTTTAGCTCGACTGCCATCGCCAGCGTTTCTTGAGGGTATCGTAAATGTGCGAGCAAAACAAGAATAAAAAATGCGCATCGTCGTTACGTTTTCCTTTTCCTTTTTTTTTTGCATGGTACTGATCGCTTTGGGGAAAGACGCCATGATTGATTGCGGAATAAACACTCGGGGCGTGCCCTGAAGGTCTGTATTCAATGGCAAGACGAAGGGCTTCTTTCACCTCGGCAAAGAAAAGCAAGAAACACTAGGCGTAAAACGAAGTTCGATTTGTCTCCTTCGTTTTTTTTTTTTTTATTACTATCTTCAGCGCGAGCACAATCCAGAGAGGCATCATTTCTCCCGCGCCTCGGGGGCTCCAGTACCGTTGGGAATTGTCCACGGTTCTTTCTATAGCAGGGATGCGTTAACGTTTCTTACCACAATCCCCAAAGTTGCACAAGAATCCGGCACGCGCACTCTCAAACAAGTAAAGAAAATAGTCCAATCAGTACATCAATTTTTTTCGCTCTCGAACGCATGCATTATTGAACACAGACCAGCTGAGCAGCATCAAGTTTTTTGTGTTTGTTTTTTTGCATATTAAAAATAACGTTTGCGGACCTGGCTCCGTGATTTGAACAACAAATCTTCGGTTTTGTATGCGTGCCTACTGTCGCCGCGTCCGCACCAAGACTTTGAATGTTTAGCACTCATACAGGGTATAAAATGCAGACTTGGAAAGTGTAAGTTAAAAACATCGAGCGGCAAATGCGACCGCGTTTTTAAGCGTACTCGTTATCGCCTCTAGTTCAATTTACAATTTTTAAACCTTCGTTTCAAAATATAAAATACAGTCTGCATACAGATTCGAACGCGTGTCGCCGCGAGATCCGCGCTTGGAATGCCGCATGGCAATGAGTTCGAGGAGAAACTTGGTACGTGGCATTCGAACCGCGTACATTGCGGGGATTCGTGTTTGCAGACGATCTTTTGTATGATGTATGAGCAGTGTGACCCCGGCTTGAGGTGCAACCCCACCCTATGTTAGTATGATTCTGAACCAACAGATGGTGTTGGGTGCCACAAACCACTAGACCTGTACATGAACGCAAAATTCACAAGGTTTCTTATGTTATGATCCCGGTGATAGCGAACCTCCGAAGACAGCGCGCGTTCTGACGACTCACTTTTAGCACGGTTACTCTCACTGCATGTCGCACGCCCGCTCTTCACCGCTGCCCGAGCGACAGTGTCCTCCTCTCCCGCCGGGATTGCAGCCGCGCGCGCACCTCTGTCGATTCTGGCACAAGTAATGCCATCTCGTGGTCCAGTGGCGAACCGGTGGGTTTTGGTACCTTTCGTGTCGCCGACGTGTTTTCGTACTTTTTGTGTCGCCGAAGTGTTTTCGCTCAAGAACTTTGAAGGTTCACCGAACGTCGACACATTTAAGGCTTTCGCCTTAATAAATCGTGTGCGGTGGCGCTTCGACACAGTCAACGTTACTAGATTACCTCAGTTGCGGAACTCCCGCGGAGGGGGGTACCCCCCCTCACTCACTTCAATCCGCCTGGTGTCGTTCGAAGCGCCATCTATATTTTCATTTCATAACCGTGCGTTCTAAAAAGCACAGCTGAAGCGCCAAATGGCGATCACAACGCCGCCATTTCTGCCACAGCGGTCACTCGAGGAACTGCACGTGACATCTATTTTTAGCTTCAATCGGCCATTTCGGAACCGAAGCAGATACGGTGGAAAAGGTTACAGGGATGCCACCCCCGTCTCCCCAGCGGCCGCGCCGCGACATTTCTATGAAGTTAAGATGCGCCTAGGTCGGGACGCGCTACCCGAAATCACCGCTGAGGCATGGTTGTATAAAAACAATATTAATTGTGCTGCAAAACCTTGCAAACTAAAAATTTTAGAAAACATCACGCGCCCCTCATTTTGTGCTAACTCCAATAAAAGTTACTACAAAAAGAGTTTTTTTCCATTGGTTTTTACGTTTGAAACGAACGTATCCCGGTTCAGTTACCAAAGCAGCCGTCCGGCGGCGCGTCGAGCGACGCCGGGCGAGTCGTGGTGAGTGAGGGGGGGTACTGTTCGTGCATGCAGCGTCTATGAGCAGTTCCGTAACTGAGCTAATCTAATAACGTTGGACACAGTCTGGTATTTTTCTTTCTCCTGAAATTGGCATCCCTAGCCGTTCACTTGTTTCTCGATGTGCGAGCTTTCTGTGGAACGCGGCCCGGCTGCACTAGTTCTCCTGCAAGGGAAGCAGTTGCCTGCGCTATGAGCTCGCGTCTCCAGCAACTGTGGTCAGTACAAAACGCGAAAATCGTCCTCAGATAATTGCGCGGCACATGCACGACAATAGAAGCGGCGGGTCGAAAAATTGATTTTGACGGTGCGCATTTATCACCCTGGGGGTATCAGATGCCAATCACACATATTCTAACGCGTTCAGATTCGTACGATGGGCCGGCCGTTTTCTCGTGCACGCGTTTGACGCTTTGTAGATTTCCTCAAAAGGGTGGTGACGTAATACACATGGGTTTCCAGAATTCTAGCTAGCTCGAGAAATAAAAAAACCCAAGAAGTAAAAAAGAAAGAAGAACTATTTGCTTTTGTTCAGGTGTCTCATTTGAGGTAACTGCGATATTTATTTTGACCGTGAGCACAGAAAAATCAGCCTCAGCTGTTGTAGATATTTAGTTTACTAAACAAGGAGTAGGACTGTAATCGAAGTATTATGCTTACAACATAATAAGAGTAATGCTAATGTTAAAGAATTACTCACAACATTAAATGACCGAAATTACTTTTAGCACAGAGTGCGGGTACAGTTAAAATGACTGCAGCTTATCAAATATTTTTATTCTATTTATACCTATTACAGAGTTTAACCAATGTAGCAATAGTAATTTTGTGATTTCCGCGGACCAACTACTGTTGTGCAAAACATATTAAAAATATGCAAGGGATGTTGCATGACGGTATGACAAATATTGTGTATGTACGCATATCGAGCGCATTAATGAAGACTGAAAGAGCGTACGTTTACACTCTTGAGCACATCGAAACCTAAAGCTTGTACACGTACTGCTTAGGCTGTGATGTGTTAATTTTAACAGTACCTTATTACATTCGGGCGTGGTGTACTCTGTGTCTCCCGACTGCTTCCAATAGAACAAATGGAGGCATTTTAATTCTGGGTTGGGCATTATGGACATTATAATTCTGGGACAGCGTTTCATGTACACACATTTCATTGACATATTTCATGGACATACGTCTCGTCGACGCTGGGATGTTTCGTGGAAACTTGTTTCGTGAACACATGGAACTGCGACGTTTTGTAAACAACATATTACTTTTTGCTAAGTGCATCGGACTGGATTACTGGCTTCAGTTGGTTCGCTAAAAGGATACCGGAACTAAAGCGAACTCACTCAGGCAACTCCAATAGGGCACAAAAAAAAAAAAAGGCTCGAGGTACACTTAAGCACATTTTATGAGTTGTGAATGCAAAAGCATGAGTGTCGTTCTTCGCGCCGCGGTCGCTTCTGATCCTCTCGGCACCGAGGCCGGTTCTGATCCTCTCGGCGTTCTCGGCTGTTTCTTTGCCGGCGCGGGCACGCAGCGTTATGCGGTTGCGATAATTGAAACTGACGCGCGGCGGCTTCATATCACTGCCGTTTTGCGTGGCTTTCTGCGTGGTTTCAAAGTTGGGATGCCTCAGATCGCGGCTTCAGGAATTTATCTGCCGTTTGGCACGGCTGATGACTTCGGCTCGCTCCATATGACAGTTAACGGTTTCGCATTAAAATTCTCGAGCCCTAATCCTAGGCTTCCAAACACTCCACGCTACGCGCCGAAATCCCTCACTCCGCTCGAGAAAACTTCAAAAATAATCTCAGGCCCTACCTTGCACCACTTTTCATTGAAACCGCCAAAGGGTCCGGCAAGCTAGACCAATCTGGATTCCGGCGACAGAGAAGATGTGCGCGGACTGTAGCTTTCGACAAAACGTTGCAAGGTGTGTCGATGAAACGATCACGGGAGCCTTTCGATAAAACGAACTGTCGATGAAACGTCGCAAGATACGAAACAATATGTCGATGAGACGTCGTTCTACGAACGGATGGCCATCGCTTGGTTGACCCGTTCAAAGCACGAAACTCGCTTCTGCAGCTTTTGCTGTGCTCAATTGCTCACACTTTGCCCATAAAACGTCCAAATAGCATCACCACCGTGAAGTTAGTGTAGTTTGTGAATTAACTTGAGTATATCTAACTCGCCTTCTTTCTTCAAGGGGTGCTGCAGGAAAAGATTCAAGCGCGAGTGACTAGTCCTAGCAGAAGCTCCTGCTGCACCACAGAAACGACGATATCATGGTGGCACCCAAATCAAGAAGATGAAGGGACGGTTGTTACTTGCGATAAATTAATCACACATGTATTGATAGTGGCTAAGTGATAGTGGCTCAATAGAAAGCGCAAGTAATATTTAGGATCACGCAGTTATGATCTTAAAGAAGGCAAATGTAGTGAATGCAAGGAGTCGGTACCTCTGTTTCTTCAAAGCATTATGCTCTGCCTTTATAACGAATCCAAAACAGCTGCTTTTGATTAGATTTGGAAATCATTTTTGCGGTATAAACATTTGCTTGATTGGTTTCTTTATAAATTTAAAGAACTATATACACTGTGCTCCGTCTCGTGTTTGTAGACATTTCATTTTCTTAAGAAATTCAATTAAATTATTTTATTTAGACACAAAGGGTTGGCTCGCCGGGTGAAAACGTGTCAAAGGCAGCTTGTGAGTGCCTGACAAGAGCGCCTGAGGCACGCAATATGTGACGCCGAAAATACGTCGTTTACTCGGAAATCACTCTAATTCAGCGTTGTTGATGGTGGATTTACTATCGACGCCGCTGAAAGTAAAAAGCGTATCTGCTCAAACAAATAAATTTCTGTCTACCAAAATTTATGCTGTGATGCCTGGCATTTGACTTGAGCCAAGCTTGCTGGAGGTCCATCCTGTTGCATAGGTTAATTTTATTTCGCAAATTATACAAAATACAGATGTCAGACTTCAACGGCAGGTTTGTTCCTTATCTCATAATCTCAATACGATGTAAGGAAATGTCCGAAGAACGAATAGTTTTCTAAGGTCAACATTGTGATATGCTTCTAATGAAAACTGTAACGGGGCTAATAGTTGAAACAATTTTCTACTCGGTCTGGGATGGACCATCAGAACATCCCTTGAGTACACAATTCCTTTAAAGAAACCGATCGAGACAATTTCCCTTCTATTTTGCATTCCATGAGTCATTGACTCCAGCCATCCTACGTCTCCTCTCGTTGCGATCATTTAAAAAAAAATGTTGCTGTACCCAGTTATAGAAGTGACAGTTTAGCCAAGTCATTCTTCGTTAAAACTTAGATTGAGTGCAACGGCCTTCCGGGAGAGATTGCGTGAATTGACGATAATGGCTTGTTCTCTTCTCACTTATCATAGTGTATTCTAACCTCCCCCCCCCCCCCCTTTACAATAATGCCCGCAGGACGATGTAGGTATTTTGTAAATAAATAAATAAATTACAGAGGGTTCGCCAGGTCGGCATATTTCACAAAACATTGGTATCCTCGAAAACCGAACAGTGGGTTCTATACTTGCGAGTTCATCTGTTCGCTGAGATTCAGCATTTTGTTACTCAGGTCGTCGACCTGCTTTTTCACTGTTCCTTTATGCAATAGTCTCATCGTTAGTTTTTTTTTTCCTTTTATGGAAACTATTATCAGCGGGTACGTCCAGTATCGCTGTAGACATCGGTAGTCCTCCCCGGGCATCATTTCAGTCGTTTCGCGCCGAATCTGAACGAAAGAACAACATGATCAGATGTAGGTGTCCGTAAAAACGTCCACAATTTAGGCTCGTAACTACTTGGTAGTTCTCAAGATGCTCTATTACCGCTGTATCATTGGTTCTGTACCACAAGGGATACATTTATATCACTAAACTAAGAGAAATCGACACAACACAACAACACAGCCTCGCCCACTGAAAGCGAAACCAACCAAATTGAAGCCACCTAATGACGAGGCGTGTGTCAGTACCTTCTGTCCACCGGTCAGGTAACTACTGAGATGAAAAGATCTATATCCAACCGACCGTTCGCGTAAATTATCGTCGATATTACTGTTATTTACTCATACTGCTCGCCTCGTTGAGGCTGTTGCAGGAGTGGTACAGACACGCGCAGATAAGAAAGTGCTATCACCAGAAGAAATATATCAGCAGCCCTCTGCTGCACTGCAAATGCATACAATATTTTAAGTAAACACAAGGTGCTCTGTCATCAGCACCGGCGGGAAAACAAAATTACAGCAAAACCCCGACTACAGAACAAATAGATAACATAGTACAACAAAACAACCGGCAAGGAATTCTATTTTCGAACAGTTCGCGGAAAAAATGACTGCTGAAATGCATTATTCGCAGCGCAAACTTTTTCATTGACCAATGATGTGATCTTCTTGTTACCACCGTTGGAAAAAAAATGCGTTTCTTCTTGTTAATGTTTAGGTTCTCATTAACAATTAGGTATACGAATCTAAGTCGATCCTTCCGACGTTATAAACCAAGAAAATCATGTTCAATATTAGAAAAACAAAACGTGGTCTATTAAAAGTTAAATGATAAACTAGCAACTTAGAATAAGCGTAATGCGAGACATTAAATTAGAATTAAAAACAGGTTTTTAATTTAAAATTAGCTTTATGATTGTAGAATACAGATAAGGAAACTTATAAACCGTCAAAAATGAAGAAAAACGGCATGCATGGTGGGGTTGCACCTTAAGGGAGTGCCACCAAAACATCTCGTCCCTATTGCTCAGTGCCCAATTTATTGCCCTAAGTTGTCAAGTCTAGCATGCTGTTCACTTTGCGGCACTCAGGCACTATAGTGAGCGCCCGTGGCTTCAACAAAGCCACGCTCTCTTGAATCTAACTCTGACACTGTTGTAGCTGTACTTTCAGTACTGCGGCATTAAAACTCTTTTACATTACTCTCCTTTTCACTCAAGAGGTTTCAGTATAAATTGTGGGTCTAAACGCATATCTTTTGTCTTGAAAAAGTATAAAAGGTTATTAGCGAAGCAAAATAAGCGCAGGTTAACTTTACTCTCCAACGCGAACACCTTCCAAAGATAAATAGTACGTTTTTTGTCGAGACGCGCACGGCCGCGTAAAAAGATGCATAGATCGCGTTAGCTCTATTCGCAACTCTAGCCCGCCGCTCGCCCTCTCGGGGACAAACGAAGAATCAGAGGAGTGGGGACAGCGGCGGAGATGGTGGCAGGGACTGTCGGCCTCGGCGATGCTGTTCTAGTCGGCGTGTTCGTGCATCATGCAATTTTCACAAAAAAAAAAAAAAAAAAAACGAGACCGGTAAAATAGGAATTGTTGTGGTTCGCTTGGCAACAGCATGGCACAAAGGGTTCGGGATGTCTCATCTCATTAGGAACTTTTCTTAGATTAGGTATGCTGCGGATTTCGGGTCGTGCGATCGCCAGCACAATCTGTGCTCAACGTGACGGGAAAAGCTCCCACTAGTAGCGCAAAGCTCTTCCGTAGGATCTACGAAAACTTTAATATTTTCACAAAGTAGGAGATAACTAACTGCTCGCGCCACGGTATATCGAGGGATATACATCAGGAATGGGTTCGCATTTTACGCGTCAAAAGGTTGTGAAAAAATGTTTTTTAAAGCACTTTTAAAAAACAAACTACACGCACCTGTTTTCAGTTAAATTCAGACAAATAAAACAAAAATGCTTATAGCACTTTTAAGCGCGTCTGTGTGCCGATCGTGAAGTGTGCTTAGAACGGGCAGTCTCGACGATGCGAATAACATGGTACAAGGTGTGGTATACTATATATTTGAATATTGCTTTTGACAGAGCAAGAAATGAAAACCCCAAGCATTCTGATGGCGTTATTATGCAGTTCTTGTGCAGCAATAACGCAGACTACCGTAGGCACGGCAACGCTCCGGCGCGCGCTGACAATCATTCTTCAAAGGTGCAGCGCGAACTTCTGGTCGCAATGCCTCGCCGTATACGGCAACCTGCGGCTTGACTATACTAAAACTGCCTATCAGCCACCATGATGCAGGTTGATCGGGTGTTGCGATGCATTATAGCCGCGACAATGTGCAGTTAGCTGTGAGCTTCTGACACAGAGACATCTAGGGGATTATCATCTACATGGTGGGACCAACCGGGATCAAGAGACCGGGACATCGCCGCCTGCTGTGATTGGCCAGCACCTCACCGCTGACCAATCGCAGGAGGTGGCGATGTCCCGGTCCCTTCGTGCAGTTTGGTCACGCCATGTAGATGAGGGCCCCGATACACTGTGAAAGCTGCTCTATACCGAAGCTTGACGGTCACCATACACGGCTCACGTTTTAGAGCACTGGCGGCCTGACACAGCGCAAACACCGCGATGTTTTTACCACCCACAAAACTATTTTGATACACACAGTGATGTGACCGGCGCCCAAAGCACTCTGGCCTTCCATAAGGCCTCACAAGACCGTAATGTTTCCGCAACTTAAAAAAAAACAAAAAAAACATGCTGGTTTGCCTAACGCACGTCACCATCTCTGTCCAACGAGATACGCTCCTGCCCTGACCATTTCGCAATTGTAGCAAAAAAAATTAATTTAAGCACACTGACCAGCGTCAGCGAGCAGGCGCACAACAAATCTGTCTCCGTTTCTTCCGCCATCTTGGAACTACCGCCCCGCCATCTATAGGGCGTTGGAGTTGCGAATAGAGCTATACTGACCTCGACCCAACTTTCGAAACGGATGGATTGGTGCTAACTGCTGTACCCATTATAACGGGCGGGAGCTTGCGCCCCCTAGCCTCGAAACCAAAAGTATGATACTTGCCCTTGCCCTTCTAAGCCATTTTCTTTCCCTCAGCAATTTCGTGTCTATCCCCAGGCAGTGTGGGATATCACCAGGATGACCTTTGAGGGATCGGGTAAAAGAGCTAAAAACATCACCCCCCTCCCCCCTCCCCGCCTCCTCCTCCCGGTGAGGGAGTCGTCGATTTTCCCCTGGTCAAACCTAGTCGGCGTTACCCCAACACCGGGCCCACTGAGAGGCAACGCTGACTTTGGGCCGGAGCCACGCGGGGGAGACTCTCAATTTTCCTCCGTCCTGCCTTTCCCCAGCTGCGCTAGTTAGTTGCACGTCATTCAATTCTCTCTAGATAATTACGACTAGTCTTCCAATGTCATATTTGTTATTAAAGTGCACTTATTATTCACACTTTCATTCTCGTCTGCAAATCCCAGCGCTCCGGCTAAATCCGTCATCCCCTCCGGGAGGGAGAGCAAGCCCTGTTGCTCTCCAACACCAGATGGTCGATTGTGTCGTCTTCCGTCTGGCATACCGCTAACCGCGTATCCATTTTTTCATACTTTGTCCTTTATGTCCTAGTCTGCAATGCTCCTATTTTAACCTCACATAACAACGAGCTTCCCCGTGAATTATCATACCAATGTTCCTTCCTTGTTTTCTGTTTTCGTCCCCTATATACATAGTTAAAGCTGATTTTCCCTGCGTTCTTTCTTCCAACATATTTCTTTCGGCTTCTTTTACTGTTCCACAGAAGTAGTCTGCTCTGCCTGATGGCTTGACGGTTGGTATTTGAATTTCAGTTTTCAGGTTCGGTTTACCTGTGCGTTCATTGTTGTTTATTGTTTACCCCCAGCTAGATACCAAGAAGAAGCCACTTCCTTCTTCCTAGTGTCACTTCTTGTTCTTGTTTCCTAAAGTTTAATGCCAAAGAATTCGCGGACTACGTCTCCAATGAATGGCTCTTTCAATATTGGCAAATTTTATATGGTTGTGGTTTTTGCATGATTAAATGTCGCCGTATTCTCGTCTGCATATACTTCATCCCCTTAATTTAAAGTTCTCGGTTTGAGACTTCCTGCGTCGTTCCTCGATCATTTCAGCTTAAGCCCTGCCTGCGTTTGGCATTGAAAGCTGAGTTTCGTGTTCGACACCACTATCAATGGCAATAGCTATAATTTTCTTTCGGCGCTGAAAAGAAGACAGAGGAGAGGGGGAACTTGCCGCCAATGGTTCTCCGCTCACATCAGTCTGACCAGCTGCCACATTACTTGGGGCTGCCAAGGCCTCCGTCATCACAAGGACAAAACCCTCGGTAAGCTCCCTCCGTCGACCACACCCGGGAGGAATAGATTCACCCCAGGGGCACTCCACAGAAGCCAGCGAAAGACCATATTGGATTCGCTTCTCGAGTACACTTGGGAAGCGAAGCTCCACGATTTTGTTTGCCTCCATCCCTACTGACCCACGTCCTGAAATTATACCTAGCGTTCCCTTCCCTCCCTCGTACCAAAAAGCGTCTTAAGTGCGAGGCCGTACCGTAAAGACTATTAAATACAGTGTTACCCCAAATAACACTCAGGGTAGTCCCACCGAACGTTTCTAACGCCAACACTCCTCGCCGGCATACAGATGCGTCGTAGCGGACCCGAGCAATCATAAGACGTCCCGCTTATTTAGGCCTATATTGCATTACGCAATGAAAATCTGGCGCATGCTCATTCATCGTAAACAAGCTAAAGTAAACATTGGCAAAAGTACCCTTGAGCACTACTGTGCGCAGATCTTTACGTGGCTTAGAACCAGCGCAGTCATGACGGTGTCCTTCACGCATTTTTTGTTGTACCTACAGATAATCTATCGTGGTGCTTCATCGCTACCGCACCGCGAGAACACGGCAACCCCACTGCATCGGCTATAAACAGCAACGGTGGTGTTCAATGCCGATCAGGAGTTCTTAGACGATCCAATTCTCCCAACGTGTCCGGCCCCTGCTTCTGGCCAGTGTCAGATTCTAGTTTAGTAGCCCTGGAAGGACTTTCATCGTGTACGGTATGCACAGGACAGACAGCTTCAGTTTCAACTTCGGGCGTGGGACCGGCGTTGTCATCATGGTGCCCTTCACGAATTTTCGGCTGCTCCTGAAGGTCATGTGCCCGCGGTGCTTCATCGCTGCCGTACCGTGACAATAACGCAACCGCAGTTGCGTTATTATCCCCCAACGCGTCCGGCGCCTGCTTCTAGCCAGTGACAGATTTCAGTTTACAAATTCTGGGAGGACGTTCGCCGTGTGTACGGCCTACAGAGGGATAACAGCGTCATTCTCGGCTTGGGGCGTGGAACCGGAGCAGTCATGAAGGTATTTTCTGCTGTTCCTGCAGGTTGGTGTCAGTTTTATTAGCTGTTCTGAATTTGATGTTTTTTACTCCCAGATCCACCCCAAGTCGTATTCTCTAGCTCAAAGTCGCGCATGCTCACTTGTCGCGTCTGGCGACGTTTTATGTTAATGCGTCGTTATTCTCTCTACTTTTTTGTTATTACTGTTATGCGGAGATTTAGAACTGTATCCCGGTTCTTTCATTACCGCGCAAGGAAAGCAGATAATTTAGTCAATGCAATTTATCCCTATCTTACATGAAGGACAAAAAATGGTATTGAATGAATTGAATCATAAAAGAGATTCAAGCATCAATCGAAAGGAAAATAGAGAGCTTATTTTCCCGAGCGGCTATCGTTGAGAGTGAGGTGTCTACGATTCAACCCTTGAGAGGAGAACTTAAAGGGGCCCTGCAATCGTCTACCTTTTTTGCGGTTTCCAAGTCTCTTGGGGTTCGGGCAAGCCAGCGGGCACAAAGAGAGTAACTAAATATCAGTGCGTCATATTTTAACCGGACGACGCGGAAACCTCCTCCACCGACGAGGGCGACCCGTGGTACCAAAAGCGCGCGATATGTGACGTCTTTGGTCCTGGGCTTACTACTGGTCAGAGCCGCTAAAAGCTTCTTTTTAGTCGAAATGCAAAATATAAGTGGCGCGAACCGTTTCAATTATCTATGAAAGTAGTTTTCGTTCTGTATTTTAGATCAGAAAAGAAACAAATGCAGTTTATAAAGTACGGAAACAAGAAATGACTCGTCGACATACGCGCCACCAAGCGGTGAAAAAGGCGGCGTATACTAGATAGGAGTAGGGGTGTCGCGAACCGGCCGAGGCTCGAGTTCGACCAGGTTCGACTTTTTCGAGCTTTTAGTAGAAAGTTCGACGAACCTTTTACTGTGGTTCAACTCGTGTGCGCATGCGCGACAGGCTGGCCAGTTGGCTTCGGATTGGATGGTGATGGCTAAGGGATGAATTAAGGGCAGCGCTGATCGGTTATTTCAGTTAATACAGTACAAAAAATTAAGTTATTAACTTCTTCAGTGATTAGAATTTGTTTCTTTTAATTGCAACTGTTCAAAAAATAAAATAAGCCATTGCATAAAAAAACTTTTTCCAAACCTAGACATGCTTGTATCAAGGTCTGGCCACACTGTCCACAAAGTCGAACCGGTTGAACCTGGTGAAACGTTCGAAGGTTCGTCGAACCGGTTCGACCCAGTCGAACCCCGAAAGTTCGACCTAAAAATCCGGTTCGACAAAAGTTCGCGACACCCCTAGATAGGAGTAGTGGGATCAGACGCCGACACGGAAAAGTCCCGGATGTACGCGGCGGCGCTGCGGTCGCATGGACAGGAGGATCCGACCGGCTTCGAGCGTTCCGAAGACCTTCGGCGAGAAGCTTTGTCTTGCGGCTTGTCCGTTTCGCGGTATGGCAGCCGAAGTGGCTCCCATTCTGAACTGATCTTTACCCCGTGTTTGCTGTCGTTTGTGGCCAATAAAGTGTCATGCCAAATTAGTGTTTAATCGCGCAGCAAATGCAATGAGAGCCGCTCTGGCCGCCCGCTGCATACAGCCTATCCAGAACATGCTTTAGTGCCGTCGACACGGAGTGCGGCAAGCGTGAGCGCTCGTTGAGCTCACTACCCCTCCTCTACTTCACGGCCACTCAAGGAACCAAGGACGTCATGAGGGAGGTTATTTTTTGCTTGTGTGTGTCATTTTAGTCTGCCTATAACTTTTAAAATAAAGCGAATTTCGAGAAAAGAAAAGTTTCACTAAGTTACTACGTTCAGTGCGTTCAGGTTTGGTGCAAATTAAAAAAAAAAAACAAGTAAAAAAGTCCTTGCAGGGCCCCTTTAAGGAGCTAAAGGCGTCAAATCAGGAACTCGACACGTAGCTGCGGGCAACCGCCTTACGGCAGGATGAACTAGAAAATTAATCGCGCCGAAACAACCTCATTATCTTCGGTTTGGGCGAGGTGACTGAAGCCTGGGTGGAATCCGAGACCAAGGAATTGTCATTTTGTTTTAAAAAACGTCGGAGTACAACTCGAGCCCGCTTGTATTGAGCGAGCACACAGGCTTGGCCGTTTTTCTGACGCTAAAAATTGCCCTTTTATTTCGAAGTTCGTGCCATTCAAAGATACGCAGAAAGTATTGTCTAAGACTTGTAAACTAAAAGTGAGTGTTTTTTTTGTTGTTTTTTTGGAGGGGGGGGGGGGGAGAAGAGTTTTCACCTTTAGTACAGTTCGCGAGGCGGATACTTCTAGAGTACGACAGGGAGCAGAACGCTCAATTCAAACTACGGTGCAACAAATTATTTATACGCGGTGAAACGTACCAACACGACTCGGATAATGACACTGTTTTCGAAGACCTTTGGTAACAACATCAGCACTCAAGGAAATATAGAAAACCTTGCTTTCAAACTCTTTTCTTTACGACAGTCACCTGCAAGAGGCTTAAAACTAAAAAAAGATTAACTTTCATTTATTATTAATTCAACCAAAGCAGATGTGGTTCTTGGTGCCGAGTCTTGGCTCGACGGCTCTGTAAAGAGTTCCGAAATATTTCCAACTAACTATGAGGTTTGCCGTAGAGATAGAAATTTAAGGGGCGGGGAGTGTTTTCTTGCCTCAAAAAGTCTAACAAGCACAGCTCTTGAATTCCGTGATTGTGTTTGTAACTCGGTTTGGTGGAAGATAAAACTGCGGGGCGGCAAAAGTTTGACAGTTGGCTCATTTTATAGACCGCCGAGTAATAATGCTGTCGATCCCTTTTTTGTGCCTATCTAATGTTTTGTCAGCAATACGTAGTGGCAATTTTAATTTCCCGGATACGGAATGGGTTGGCATTCTGCCATTTTCGTACAATTCATTTTTCTTTATTGCACGTTTGAGGAACTTATGAACTTTCATGAATTGCAACAGTTTGTGTGGCTTCCAGCAATACTTGTATCACAACAGTCTTTCCTAGATATTTCTTTTTAATATTCTTCTTTCTTTTATTTGTTCGGTAATGACAATTCCGGGCATCAGCGATCGTGAAGTTGTAGCATCGCATGTAACATTTAAACACGCTATAACCACTAGGCCCTGTAACAATTTTTCTTTTCTTTTATCAGGGTGACTTCGACAGCTTATTTTTTTACCTTCTGGCTTATATCTATGCGTTTGAATGTTCCTGTATTACAATTGATATAAAAGATATTTGAAAATTGTTTAGAAATTTAATGTTTGTTCTTATTGATAAATATATTCCCTCTAAAATGTTATCAGGCAAGCGTATAAATGACAAACCATGGATGAACAAGAGTCCGCGATGTTCTCTTAATAAAAAGCGGCGTTTACTTATAAAGTATAAGAAAGCGAAAAACCTGGTAACAAAAAGTTAGATCAGATGCTTTGATCATGCTTTTAAAAAGAAAGTTAAAGAAGCAAAACTGCATTGTTTTCTACTCTAGGTCCTAGGTTGTTTAACTACCCAAAAGAATTATGGGAAGTTCTTAAAGGAGCTGTGCACGATTTTAACGTTGAAAGAATTGGTATCTTCTACTTTTGACATTGTTCACCTTATCACAAAGAACAGAAAACACACCTCCTTCCTTCGAAATGTTGCAATTCCGCCGCGTAATTGCGAGGCAAAAATTAGAATATTCCTCGACCTGCGGCCGTGAGCGGCGGCCGTGAGAAACACCCGGCATGACTTCAATAGGGGGGGGGGGGGGGGGGAGGGGAGGGAGGGGGGGGAGGGGGGGGAGGGGGGGTCTTGTAGAAAGATAGCAAGTTGTGCGAATACCTGCTCGATAAAAGGTAACTTTTCTATAAATCTTGCCATTCCAACATAAATATAAATGCGTCGAAAACCTGGTATCATCGACAAAACTTTTATTATACGAAGTTTTAGTGGCGCCATCTATCCTAGGTGCACAAAACCGTCAGCTCTATCTGCTACCGCGAACAGCGGAACAGCCACCAGAAGCCGGAGGGGGAGGGGGACAGTGCCGGACGGGTATGGCCGGACGCGGATGAAACTTTCCTCCTTTCACTATATTGTTCGCGCTGCGCCCGCCAGCACGTGTTTACGCGGTCGCGAGCGGATGAGTTCTCGCTGCTCGCTGATGGCTCTAGAGAGAGAGCTTCACCGGAACCATGCGCCACCCCCATTGACGTCGCAGCGCACGTGACTCGGAAGATGGTGAAGGAGTTGAGAGGTGCCGAAAACCTCAATCTTTGTCCATTTTTAAAATAAAAAACTAGGACATGCAGGCAAAAGCGGTTTTTTGTTCTTAACTTCAGAAAGGTCGAGACACCAAGTCCCGAATTATTTAAGAAAAGCACTGAAAATGTTGCACAGCTCTTTTAAACAACAGAATAATAATTAATACATGGGCATACACGCCATTCCTAAAGAACAATGAGCTGACTTCGGATGTTTCGGAAAGGGTCATTTGTTCCAACGACTACTTTCAATCCATTTTTTCCAGTACAGTTGGGAACATTACTCCGTAATGCTCGGAGACTATACCTAATGAAATGCCAGAATTTGGTATTGAGGATACTGGGGTATATAAACTTTTTTTTAATTTGATATTTCGTTCAGCAACAGGACCGGATGGAATTCCAAACTATGTATAAAAATGTGTGTCTCCGCGATAGCACCCTTCCTAGTTATTTCATTTCACAAATCTATATTCCCAAGCCGGCTTACCTCTGAGTATAAGGCAGATAACGTTGTATCCATTCATAAGGAAGGGCTAAAACACGACGTTTCTAACTAGAGGAAAATATATTTACCAGCTTTCTGTTCAAAATTACTTTATTTATTTATTTATTTGAAAATACTGTCGGCCAACGTTTGAGGGCCAAGGCATGGTGGTGAAAAGATAACGTCAGGGAATGCAAGTTCGCGTACATACAGGTATGGAAATAAAACAAACAGGTAACTTATCCATTGGCAACAAAGAAAAGATCATCGATTGCACTAGCAAACGAAGCAGCAAAAACAATAGCTGTCACGCTGTGGGGCAACGCATTTCACTCGCACACGGCTCGAGGAAAAAATGAATGTTTAAAAACATCTTTCTTGCAACGCAACTCACGAAGTAGTTTTTCATGTTTCTGCCTTGTATCACGGCTATCATTATACTGCAGATGCTTATAAACTTCAAAGCAACTTTATCATGTATTATGTTATGCAAGAATTTCAAACGTTTTAATTTCCTTCTACGTGATAACTCGGTTAGACCGGATGCTGCATACAACGGTGTCACATGTGAATATTTGCCGCACGAATTATAAATGAATCTAAGAGATTTTTTTTAATGCTTTCTAACTGATCAACATGCGATTGTGAGTAAGGGTCCCATAATATATCAGCATATTCCAGCAGAGGCCGGATTAGAGATTCATACGCCGTGAGCTTCGTCTCAGAAGTACAGTGGGTCATAGTCCTTCGTAGCGACCACAATTTACTGGACGCTTTTGCAATAACCTGCCCAATGTGATGAGCCCAACTTAAGTTTGACGTGATTGTAACACCTAGGTACTTATACGCATTAACTACTTCTAAAGCGTTTAAGTCAATGGTATAGGAAAAGAAAAGGGGAACCTTTTCTTTTCCTATACCATTTTCCACTTGAACACATTATATATACCAAAACTGTTAATCATCAGGAGTTAAACAATTTTTATAGTCCATACCAGCGTGGATTTTGTTCTGATGTCTCATGCAGCACACGACGAATAGAATTTATACAAGAAATTTCGCTTTCATTAGATAAAAATATACAAACTGACTGCCTGCTTTAGATTTTCAGAAGGCATTCAATAAAGCCCCCTACTTACTTCTTATGCACAAACTGTAATTTGTGGGCTTGCCTGACCATCTCAGAAAATGGATAAAAGATTACTTGATTAATCGTACACAATCAGTAGTTATAAATGGTGTAAACTTTGTGTACGGTGGTGGACGTCATGTGTCCCCCAAGAGTGCGTGCTTGGTCCCCTTCTCTTTTAGGTTTATGATAATGATTTAACTGAAAATGGATCATCCTGCATCCGTTTGTACGAGGATTATTGTGTCATTCATCGTCAAGTCAACAACAATAATTATCATTTTCTACTTCAAACTGACCTTGAAAGAATAGTGAATAGTCTCATGGTGTAATTGATGAAAAATTGTCTCTTAATATTAAAATATGCAATTATATTCAATTTACCAAAAAACAGCACCCTTTCTTTTTTTACATATAAACTAAATAGCATTGTCTTAACAAAGGTTAAGAAAGCCAAGTATCTGGGGGTTTATTTTAACAGCGCTTCTCCTTGGTCACATCAAGTGGACACAATAACAATGAAGCGAACCATGTTCTAAATATTATTAAACATTATTTTAAAATAGCTCTAGAGAATACCAAGGAGTTGTTATATATAACCAACGCTTGGACAATCTCGGAGTATGCGTGTTCTATGTGGGATCCCGATTTCCTAAATTTATCTTCAAATATTGAACGTGTACAAGATAGACCAGCGTGGTTTGATACAAATAATTATAACTTCAAATCAAGTGGGACCAATTAAAACAAAATCAGCTAAGTTAGAAGCTGCTGGCTATGCGGGGAAAATGTCTCGGAAAAAAGCTTTTTAGAAATATTTTCCTAAATTTTACACGCATTAACACGGACAAATATCTTTTTACCTCCGTTTACACTTCAACAAGGATGGATCATCCACTGAAAATAAAGTTAGGTGCAGAACGGGATTGTTTAAAAACTCCTTTCCAAGATCGATCCATGACTGGAATTGTCACCCAGAGTAAGTGGTCACAGAAACTTCCGCTTTAACGCAGTCTACCTTTTTATTAAATGTTTCATTTTCTTCAAAATACATACTCTTTATTGTCCGCGTGTATTTTACACCTTTTATAGAGTACTAGGCCTCCGAAACACTGCTTCTCTTCTCAATATTCCCGTTTGTTTTTTTACACTCCTGTGAAATATTTGTGCTCTGATACGTGTGTTTTTTTGTACGTGCGAAAAACTATTTCTTTGTATTATCAAACCCCCCCCCCCCTACAGTAATGGCCCCTGGGCGATGTAGGTAGCAAATATATAAATAAAAACGAACTATTGTAAAGCGAACGTTGCCTCTTTGCAATCCGACGCGGAAGGTAGCACCACTTTCCCTCTGTATGTTGGGCGTCGACACCAGGCGCCTGAGATATAGACGGATCTATGCGTCGAGAAACTGACGGAGATCAGAAGATGAGATCGCGCGGGAGCGTCTGCACGCCGAATTGTGGTTGGAGCAATTAGTGGGTAGCCCTAAAACTATAACAGCCATTGTCCCCACTGCTTTCGTCGAACGCGTTAGAACGCGAAACGCCGGCTTTCCGGCGTTTGTCTCTCGGATTCGAGCGCGTTCGACGAGTGCAGTAGAGACAAAGGCAGGCAGCTTTACGTCTACGCCAGCGACATGCGAACATTTTTGATGAAAGAAAAACCGGAGACCGTGCTACACCTTTAAGGAGTGAATGATTTGCTGAACGTGATTGAAATTATTGAAATGAAGTGTATTTTCGTTGTGGCAGTCTCGAAATGTGTATTATATATACCCTCACAGCTTGAAGCCTGTATCGGTTCATAAAAAACTGCATTAATCTCAAATTTAAAATTTACATCTAAATCTATTTTGTTTTCTTCAAACACTTAAGCATCAAAACACCCAAACGCCCAAGAAACTGAAGAGACCCCTGCGGGCATCGATGCTTTGATGCAATATTCGGCACTTCTCCCGTGGCGCCCCCTTTTCCTCGATGCAAGGGGACGGGCGCATCTCACGATGCTCACCAGGAGCCGCCACCGCTGCATAAAACATGTCTTTCCGCGTCACTGGCGTATATTAAAAAAACTATATAAATAAATAAGAACTCGCTTTTTTTTTCTCCCTTTGATTCCCAACAACTGCGCTCGTGTGGTCTGCGCTATCTTTGAAGTTTGCGACGCGTCACCGCCTGTGTAGAAGTACCCTTATTTTTTGTCGCATCTTTGCGGCAGCGGTAAGCGAAGGGGTGACATTTTTTTGCGAATCCATTTTTCCTAGTCATTATTCACTCCCGCTGTATATAAATGATTCGATTATACAGAGTTGATAGTCAGCGTGACGTGAGAGTTTCCTTTTTGACAGGTGTGGGTGTGTTCTGGGTGTGTAGATTATCTTGTGCTCTGTTACCTTTAAGTTTGTATTATCCAAATGTGGAGGCGTTAGCATTCTAGAAGCCGCATTTATGTAGGTTTTCTTTTTTATTAGTCAGATGGGAGGCTTGTTTTTAAGCATAACGTTTTTATTCTTTTATATAATTGTGGGAACTACAAACTAGCATCAGCGGCTTCGTATTGATACCGCTTATTTACATTCTCGTGGAATGTAAAGAGTAATTATCTTTAATCGAGCAGTTTTATCCGAAGTATTGTTTTTATATTTTTTATATTATATTTTATTGAGAGGTTATATCAGTCGACTGATTTGAGTTCTTACCTGTTTGAAATGAATCTCGCAATCCTATAGCTTCCGATCGCATTCCTAGCACTCATAACATTGTCATTCTAAACACAGATAACGCATTTAAGGGAAGCAGTGGGCATGATTATAAGTTGCAGAATTATAAATCTGGCAGAAAGTATTTTGTCCAAAGAAAATAAGCAGCGTAACTGGTTTGATGGAGACATACAAAATGCCGAAGGAAATAACAGCTAAGGACGCACAGCACAAAACCTCTCAGCTGTTCTTCGCTTTTATCTCTGCTCTTGTACGGCTGTCCCACGTTTTCAAGAACGAGGGTAGAAGAGAATCGCAATATATTTGGCTGCATCCCAAAGAGACTGGGGGACTCTTCAACAACTTCTAAAATGTGCTTCTGGCGGACACTTGATATGACAGGGTGATTTATCGATTCGCTGATGTCCCAAAGGAATTTCAAATTTTGGAAGTAACCCGAGAAATCTAAAACTACATTGTCAGTTTCAAGTTTGATGATATTCCAAGAAAGTTCCTGCTGTTGGTGAATCATCTGTTTTGTGGTGGTCACGATATTGTTAGATGCGTTTGCCGCAGGAAGAGGGCAAAGTACAAACGCAAGTAGAAGAAAGAAAAAAAACATGGGATTAATGACGCTTACTGTTTTCCAGGAAAACCACGGCTCATCTGTAATTAGGGACTATGGGAAAATCCCTCCAGCACAGACGTGAAAAGCTGATAACAATAATGTTATTGTAGAATCTATCTAAATTATGAATTTCGTTCGCTGTCAAATGCTAATGTTTTGAAATCTATGAGCTATACCTTCAATCTTGGCTCGCCGGATTTACCTAAACTTCGTGCAATCAACGCGCACTGTAAAAAAGAACGAGAGCTGTGGTTGACTTAAACTTATCAGTTGGAGCACGCCGAGGTTTCTGGCGCTCACGTAAAGCCTTGGAAACACATACGAGGTAGAACCCAAAAGTAACCGGAATTATTTTCTGGGGGGTGGGTTCTTTGTAGTACAAGTCTACCCTTGTAGGTGCGTTTTTTTATGAACCCGTCTGCATCCGTGTAGCAGTCTGCATTTTTGTGAGATAGTGCGTTTGGCATCATTGGATTGTTATTGAAGACTATTTTAACTCGTTTTTTTTTTATCTTGTGAAGGCTTATTTATACAAACAAAGTACAGCAGTAAATTGTGCTTCCTATTCAGGGAAGATGAGGATCGGGGGCACTTTTTTAAAAATATTTTCTCTAAAATTATAAAAATTTAGCCACTCAAAAGTTATGTCTTCTATTTTTTGACAGTTATTAGTTTTAATTTAGCGTCTATAGTTTTGTGTTCCGAGGCAGAAACAACTGCATACAGAAAGTTTCTTATTTGGACATATAGGTACACTAACATTTTATAACATACTTGGTGCATTAGCTCATTATGCTACCTATAAAGTGTAGAGTGCCAAAATCTATCTAAAAGCTAAGGCAATTTTTTTCATGTAATCGAGAAAACTCAAAGACCTCACAAAGCCCTCTAGGAGCCCTCTGAATATTAGTTAAAATTAGTAAAACACACAATGAAGATATTGTCATCCCAAATATATATCGGCACTCTACGTATCCTCAGTATCATACATACACTATTTCATTATGACTGGAAAATTTTAATAATCAAAAACTCACTGCACAGTCTGTAGAGGCAACCCAATGTTGAAAAACGAAAAAAAAAAAAAAACATTTGAAACTTCAAGAGATGTGTACTCTAATATATTAGCTGCAATTATTTGAAACATTGCCGGAACATAAGAAGAATGTTAAGGTAACATTCAAATCAATAAACCCATCTCACACCGTATGCTTTAACTTTTCTGCCCCCCGCCCCCCCCCCCCCCCCCCCCCCCCCTTTCCTTTGCACCATGGGCTGTCAGATATCAGCTACATTAGCTGTTCCTCCCACCTCGGCATTTTGATTTTTACGGGGTTTCGGTTGGCAATTTTCATGGTATGGGAATGAGCGTTATTACTAGTGAGGGTATTGTGTGCCAGCAGGCTGAGAATCGCGCATAAGCTCAGATATTGGTGACTTTCTAGTTGACTGCAAAACTCGTGCGAGCTGCCGCTGCCATAGCTTCGCTTCGAGCTTATACGCCTCCATCTGATGCGGCAGGTTTCGACGAGAACGTCAAAAGAAAGAACCTACTCGGTGCACTTGTTCTTCTCAGCGTAGTCTGAGGGACAATGAAGTTCCCTTGCTTTTCCAATCCCACTGCCGAACCCGGAGAGAATCTACACTCGGGAATAGCGGGGCATATATAGCACCGCTCACAAGTCCCGCCAGCGCGCCGATGTCACGCATCACTGAACTCGCAGAGCCGTATAGTAGAGTGTTCTGCATTTCCTTTCGAACGACGCGATCTGCTCCGTAGCGCGAACAAACGTGAACGGAGTATCGATTGCGTCGGAACAGTCGCCGTTATCGTGGGCCGCCGTAAATGTTACTCCGCATGAAGTTCTCCACTTTGGTTTGTGGCGCCTTTCTTGAAACTTGCGCTTGCTTTGGTATTTTCAAAGGCGAAAATCGTTCTTTTTAGTCCTTGTCTATCGGAAATCGAGTAGTAGATACGCGGAAAGTCATACTGTCCCGAGCGACAGCCTCTCAAATATAGATTGAAATTCGCGTAAACTTGCGACCTTTCGAGCATCGCGAGTCAGTGAGACACGTTTCTTTCCAAACTTCGTGGCGCAAATATTGTTTGTTGTTTTTACTCAAAAAAACGTGGGATGGCTGAGTATAATAAAGCAAGCAAAAACAAAACTTAAAATCCAAAATTTCCAGAAATCAATCTGATTTTGTCACTCGCATCTCTCTTAAAGAAACATGCGGCGTGAACGGTTGTTATTCTGCAGGCGGCCTAAAGGGAAGCTTTACCTGAGTAAAACAAAAAGTCTGCAAAACGTTTTCAGTTTAAAACAAGGCAGATGTTGATTGAGAGTCAACCTCGTTCCGTATCCTCCTTCGACTAACCAAACTAAAGAGACTATGGCAACAAATCGTCAAGCCATCTTTGATAACTGTCGTCGGACGATTGATGAACTTGTGAAGTCTACTTGACTATTATGGAGTTCCTGTCAGCGAATTTAATCTGATGATTAACACATGAAACGAGTTGCACCAAAATTCGCGCCTTGCTTCGCTAGACTGGTTCGTCCACTACCCGCACCGTGTTAAATAAACCCCGGGTTCATCGCCACGGTATGGAGAACTCGCACAGACCGACAGGTTCCTGTTTATGATTTAATGGTGACTGGTTCGTGGTTGGAATGAAAACAAAACGTGCTGCTCGCTTTTTCTTTCCTTTTCTTCCCCTCGCCTGTTGAAGATTCAACAGGCTACCCCAACAGCGTGCGCCGTAGGTAAAGTTGTTAGAGTAAAGGTGTGATAATCGTGGGATGAGTTGTTCATCGCGTAATCTCAAATTACGAGTCCCTCTGTGCTTGTCTCAACCATTATGGTATGCCTATCGTAGACACCGACCTGATTGAACGCGCTGCGCAGATGCTCATCGATCTTCCAGCGGAGGTCATATCTTATTTTGTAGTCAGACACTCATCATTTTGTTTTAGTATTGGTTCCGCTTTTTTTTTTAATTTCATTTCTTTATGCCCGAACATCTTGCTATTATGCACATTAAGCTACAAATGTGTTTCTTGAAAGGAAGCGGACCTGTGTTTGGCTTAAGTTTCGCGTGAAACTTCACAGCGGTGTTTTTGATGGAACTAGACTATCTGTGTAATGTTTGTCGTTATCGTTTGCTTGCTCCGCCTTGTCTCTAGTCGTTTCATTTTTCGATTGATATTCGGTTTCTTTTAAGACGTGTTTGATCCGTTTGGTCATCTTTGTTTCTTTTTTTAGTAGACTCTTGAAGATCACGTTCTGTCGGCACGGTCTATGAGTTTGATTAATCTAGTACAAGCATTTCGGTTCTCTTGCACTTTGGCACTTTGAACCTTTTTAGCTCCGCTTTGTTTCTTCTGTTTTGCTGATGGTTTGGTGGCATTTCTACATTGAAGAGAAGGATGAGTGTTGGCGGAAAATTCGTTCTTATACAGGAAAGCACTTTGCTTGTTAGTCGTTGTTTCACAGAGACTTGGTCTTCACTTTGCCTGGCGCATGAGGGTTTAATTCAATAGGAACTGATTGCACTTTTTTACGAGCTTCTATTTCATCATGGCTCGTCGGCTCGTTTTCAACAGCATGGAACTCATGCCTGCTTTGTCACGTCTTGGTGAACTCCAGCTCAGAAACTACGCTTGGCTTCATGTGACCCAATTTCGTTTGTTGTGCGAAATATTTCTACTGAATGATCAACCGTCTTCTTAACTTCCCTCCCATTGATTAGTGTTTGTCCTTCCTTTTCTATATTTCTACGCATGTGTTCTGCAGGTGAAATTCATAATATTCATTTTTAACAAACTCGGTATTATAGTCTCTTCTTACTGCAACACTTCGGCGAATTCCGGCTCAAAACGTTCGTCTTTCACATGCGGTTCGATGGCAAAGTGGAGATTTGAGAGTACCTACTGTAGCAAGCGTAGTAGACCTTCTATCACTAAGTACTGCGAGGTCTCTTCGTTTCATTTTGTTGTGTTTGTTTAAAGTATTCTTACCTCCACACGCACCGTGTCACGCTCCTAAGGATGTCGCTTGATGTTGGTCCGGTGAATCTCCGTTTCGAACAGTTAGTCCTTTCGTCATCCTTGATGAAGGTCAGCCTTTTGCGTGTCGATGTTCCCGGGTTTCGGTTCCATGTCGTTCTGTTAAATAAACACCCGGTTCATCACCACGGTAACGAAAACTCGCACAGACCGACTGTTCCTGTTGACGATTTAATGGCGACTGGGTTGTGATTGGAATGAACACATAACGTGCTGCTTTCTCTTTTTTCTCCTCTCGCTGTTGAAGATTGAACACACCGCGCTGAGTGTTCAGCCAGATTCTGGCAGTAAAAACGGCATGCTCCCGTACCCCACCATTCCTATCTACCTAGCCTTGCCCCGTGTGACTTTTTTTTTTTTTTTTGTTCACCTGGTAGAAATTGAGAGACGTTTAAAATTCTCTGTAATGCCGAATTAGAGCGCAGCTTTTGAGGAGAAGGAGGAGGAGGGGAGGGTACGGAGGGGAGGGTATGCCCCTCTTCCCCCTCCATACTCTCCCCTCCTCCTCTCCTGCTCCCCTCCCATTTAGAGAAACATTTTCGTTAAATGTCCCGCTAAATTAAGTGAAAATTTCCCCGCTATATTTAGCAGAAAAATATTCCCGCTGAATTTAGCGGGAAATTTACAAACATTTTCCCGCTAAAATAGGCAGGAAATTTAGCCAAATTTTACGCGCTAAAATTAGCGGGGAAATTTTTCTCCGCTAAATTTAGCGGGGAAATCGATTTGGTGTTGACGTCACGTGACGTCAATTTCCCCGCTAAATTAACGGGGAAATATTTCCGCTAAATCTAGCGAGTCATATTTCCGCTAAATTTAGCGGAGAAATTTTTCCGCCAAAATTAGAGGGGAAATTTTTCCGCTAAATTTAGCGGGAACATATTTCTCTCGTGAGGTGACACGTGACGTCACATTTGACACCCCTCAACCAACACCTTCTAGACAGCTTTCAAAGCCTGCGCGTCACGTGACATGACGTCATGTCGCGGAGGCCTGCACGGGCGCTGATTGGATGCGAGTGACGCGTCAGCCTTCGCGTGGGACTCGTTTCCTATCATAGTCCCACGCGAAGACTGACGCGGCACTCGCATCCAATCAGCGCCCGTGCAGGCCTCCGGGACGTGCCATCATGTCACGTGACGCGCAGGCTTGAAAGCTGTCTAGGCGGTGTTGCCTCAACCCGGAAACGGGCGAACGGGCGCCTAAGAGCTGCGCTCTAAAGGAGCTTTGAAAAGAAAATGGGTTGCCAGTGTGGAAGGTGTGAAACGAAAAACGGCAGAAGCAGCGAAAAGCATAAACATCGAAGAGTTTGAAGGCTGTCTTGAGCATTGGAAGAAACGTGCCTCTAAGTATATTGCATGAGGCGGAGGGTACTTTGAAGGTGACTCAAATGTGAACATGTCAAAATAAATCAACTATTTCGTAAAAATTAATTTAGGTTTGTTTTGGGTCTCCCTTTTTAAACTTCGTCTGAGCTTACGTCCGACAGCAGGAGATGCGACGTGCATCCGGGGACCGGGATGAACCGAACGCCGGCCATAGGTCACATGACCCCTCTCCATCCCCTTCGTGTGTCACTCCGCTTTTCGGATGCGCTGCAAAGCTGAACGAGACGATTTTGTCTGCTACGGGAGAATTGACAGTATCAGATGCTTCAGCCTTAAAAGTGATATTTCGTGTTTTGAAACGGTAGCAAGTTCATTCCCGCTTGGTGTATTTACTAACCGTAGTTTACTAGAGCAAGATGCGAAGTATGTAACAATATCTTATCTATTTGCCACATGCTGACATTCATTTTGTCGTTATATTTCCTAAATTCATGCTATCTGAATCACAGTTAACCGGAACACGGAAGCGCACGGTTTGGGGAACCATCAGTGTATACTCTAACGGTACGGAGTGGAACTGCAGCGCTTCCGTATTGGTTCAGTGGCAGTTGCAAGCCAGGTCGTTCGAAAGCTGTGATAGTACCCGATGCCATGGGCTCCCGTTTTCCCGCTAACTGTGATTATGACAGTGCACATTCAACACAATTTGTCGCACCTGACTCTCATACGTGTCCTTTAGCTACGGCTACCTTGGAGCGACCTGGTGAGGAAAGCTTCGGAGCACACGACTCGGCCATTGCAAGCACGAAATCACACGAAAGCACCACGTAGGAAAACGTGCAGAAACGGGATTCCTGCAGCACGGTGGAGGGCTGGTGACTTACAGAAGCTGCAATGTGGCCATCAAGCATGAGTTTCTTCGCCCAAACCACTTGCACTGGAAGTATGAAAATAAATACCTAACAAAGGTACTTTTGTAAAGTTATCTTTTATAATTAATTCTTAGCATGCACTAAATAACATATCGTGCAACGTTTACCCAATAACGGGATGCTTTAAAAGCTTGACTTTTAGGGACTACTCTAGCATGAGTAGATACTACGTTTTCGCAGTACAAAACTGTCCTCCAGACTTACGCTGCGATCGGGCCTAGGCTGAAAAGAATAATAATGCTGAATGCTAGCTATTTCAACAAACCCAGTCTTCAAAGCAAACATCCTAAGCTGTTATCCTTTAGGAATTTTAGATATGTATGTCTTTACTGTCTAGTCCTCACATCCCGTAAGCATGCAAATATCAAGCACGGTTTGCAGAAAGCAACCGTATATGCAAATGCTTGGGACACTGTGTTCCTGTTTACATGTTAAACAAGCTCAAATGCATTTTTTTTTTTAAATCAATAATGGTGCCTGCGTCAGCGTTACGGCAGCGAGCGCGCTATGGACGTTCGTTGTGTTGTGCCGTGCTCCGCGAGTCTTTTGCCCATCTTCATCCACTTCAAAGTCTAATGCTCCCATTCCCGTGTGCAAAAGAGACATTTAGCGTACTTGTAGAGCGCAGACATTTCTAAACTTTTACTTCAAATGGAAACATATGTAGGAGTAGCAAAGGCAAAGGTGCAAGTCACATGCCACGCAAAATACCTTTAGCACAAGCCCTGTTCTGAAAGAACGTCCTTTTGAAAGCCGGGCACCCAAACGCGGATGTGTGCATTCTAAATCTGTTACTTGTGTTCCTAAACTGAAAAAAAAAAAAATTTTTTTTTTTTTCGCAAAGCATCTCTCCAGAGTCAATTCGAGCTTTGCAATTAGGGATGCTACCCTGAGGCATCCGCTATTGTTTTAAAGTAGCAAACTTTTATTGGTTTTCTAAGTGCAGCATTGTGAACTAGTGTAAACGTTTTACTGAGTTTTTCAGTGCTGCTCGGCAGCATCAGTGTTGCCCTATAAAGAATAAAGTCGGTGGCGCACGTCCAAACAAATAAATTAAGTTATATATTTACATCTGGGATTGCCATTGTCACCGAAACAACTTGCGTCAGTGTAGAATTGAAAGTACAGGAATCCGCTTTTAGTCTCGGGAACCTTCTCAATTCACGAAGGCCAAACGACCCTTCCGTTTGTAGACGTTACAAAAAAAAAGTAACGAGATACGTTACTCGTTACTTGTGAAATAAAGGAACACGTTACCAAACCACGTTACCTCAAAATAAAAGAAACGCGTTACCGATAAAAAGTAACGCATGTTACTTTTGAGTTACTGTCCTTTGCGTTACCAGCCACTGATGGCCAGAGCGTTTTTCGACATAGGAAGAAGGGCATGGGCAGAGGGGTTTTCCTAAAGTAGGGGTGTTTGCGTGCAGGATGAGGGGCAGAATGTTGAAGGGATGTGGGATGAGTGCAATAATTCATTGCTTGGCGCCTAGAAACAGACAAAAAAATTCAAGTGTAATTTCTTGAAGTTTTGAAAGCGTACTTCCGTTACTCAAAATAAGTAACGGAAGTACGTGATCCGTTACTCTTTTGAAAATGTAACGGGTACGTCATTACGTTACCGAAAACTAGCGTGTTACCGGTAACGCTGTTCCTTGTAACACGTTACCGTCAACACAGCTGCGAGCAGACCGTACGTTTATGAGCTACCACTATACGCAAGGATTCTACGTGGGAGAGCAATGCCTGACCAAACGCAGCGAGTCGCTTCATAACGTAGACAGATACAAAATGCTAAGAACATCGCATATTAGGGCATTTTCGCTGAACATTAAAAATTTTGATCGGAATGTTAAAAAAATAGCATAGCTCCAAACACAGCTAGGTGACTGGTGCGCGACCGAAAAAATTCGCCTGGTCCGGGTATCAAACCGGGGACCTTGTTCTTCTCTCCAATCCCCCTGCAGCATGCGCACACCTCTTCTCGCAAATGTGGATTCCACTTTTTTTTTTTTTTTTCGTAAGGACAGACATTAGAAAGTATGTACTTGGGCTAGTTGGTGATTCATCTTTCCGAGGGTAAGAGCGCTAAAATCAACGGGCAAGTAAAAGAAACGAACAACACACAGCGCTCTGTGTTGTTCGTTTCTTTTACTTGTCCGTTGTTCCTACCGCTTTTACCCTCGGAATTAGGGACAGACATTAACCGTTCTCTGATGGTTAGATTTTAATTAAGTCTTAATCTCTGATGGCGAGATTTTTATTAAGGTCTCAATCGAGATTGAGCTAAAATCTCCAGGCAGCCTAAATTAAAGTGCATTCCTTTCGTGGATGTTTGGGATGTTTTTTTCTTGTTTTTGTTTTTTGTGATGTAGGACGCGAACCACCTGATGTGTCTTTTTTAGTTTGTGTATTGCTGTTTTTTGTTGTTGTTGTTATTGCCTTATCAATATACGGCATAGTCCGCCAGCCACAGCGACGCCAAGCTTCGTTCTAAATCCCCTGCGCAGCCTGGGGTCGGGGGCGGGGGGAATCTGATGAGGAAATCCAATTCAAACTGACGTTTCCCATGGTAACCGATGGCTGCTTCCAGGATGTTCATGTCAGCCTATTGGTTGTATAGGACTATAAATACGTCACAGCTGTCGCAATTACGCTCATGGTATGGCCTGAGGTGCAAGCGCGGAGGCCGCTGGAAATGCTTTCGCTTTTCAGTGCCTTGTATACAAGACTGAACTAAATCATGTATTCATTCGTTCATTTTGTTTACTTATTTATTTATGTATGTATTTTTTATTTTTTTTTTTTTACTTTTGAGGGTGCCCTTAAGCAGTCCGTAGGCCTGCATAAGGGTGCACATTTTGTCAGGAATATGCATTAATTTGTAGCATAACTAGCAAGCAGATAGAAACATGCACAGTTGGTGTTACGTAAAGTATGATTTAAAAGAAGAAAGTTGTGCGCGAGAAATTCAAACTAAAAACATCGGATGTGAATATGGAACATCAGAGAAAGAATGATTTGCGACATTGTAAAAAAATAAAAAGGCTAACAAGACAGATGTAGTCAGCAATTCCACCTAGATCTTTCTAGACTAGATATTATAGAAGTTTGAGAAGTAAACCCGCACTAAACTTTTCACGGGTAAAAGTATATACGTTCGACGAGCTTACCTCTTTTGTAGCACAATACGAAGCGGAGTCAGCCTGGTCGTTGTACCTCGCTATCGTTGCTGGTTTTAATGGCAACACCACAGTGGCGGCGGTAGCTAGTTTAGAAAGTGAGGTCTGTTGTCTAAAGCATAGTATTTTACCACAGCAAGTACACCATTTGTGCGTAAGTTAAAATAATAAATTATTGTGTGAGAATAATTGTCGTCTAGTAGGCGCTTGCTGTCCCATATATGCTACACGTTTATACACCAACATGGGTTAGGTCTTTAACAGAGCACCGCCACCGCCGGAGCGTGTCGCCGAAAATCCCGAGTTGCTGCATAAAAAAAGCATACGGGTCAAGGCAAAGAAAAAAGGAAAAAAGCTATTACTGAGAGGAAACGGTGTTGATTAAACCCAGGATTTTGTCTTTCATTCGGCGATGAGGGTGGCTTGTGTTGGCCAGAAGTTGTGATTATTACATGCTCAATTCTTGTTCGGCCTATGACGTTTCATCTCATTTTCGCGCTTGTCGTCCGAAATAATGGGCAAGTTATTTCTCCATATACATGGGTTCCACTTGCCACATGATGACGACAAACTAGGGGCAACTACCATGTTGGTGGTTGAGCTTACCGCCATTTACAGTGGAAAAACTGCGCAGTGCTCAGCTTTAGCAATCGCTCGCGGAATACAAAAAAGAAGACATCGATGGAGGAGGAAGAAGACCTCGAAGCGCAATGTAACCACGCCGCGCTCGGCAAATTTGTTTTATTTTAGTCCTTTAAGGACCGATCGTCCTCCGATAGCTAGTCCCTGGGCTGAAGGAGCCACCGATCTTTGCCCCGACGTAAGTTTCACCCGGAGTATAGGCAAGACATTGATGATCATACGACGAATCCCAGCCCGGCTTGTTGGGCCTAACGGCGACCGTGACGACGACCATCAAGGCGCGGATAGCCAACATTTCATAGCCGGGAGGGCGCTCCTGGAGCCGACAAGATCTGCTGGAACTGCCTGGGTGCCCCGGAGCCCAATGCCACCGGGGAGGCCAAGCTCGGCCCGATCTCTGGTAGCAACGTCCTGCGGGAACACCATTCTGTTGCCAATTCATCCGAACAGACGGCTATAATTGCGATAACTACCACCCGCAAAATCATCTTCTCATCCAGACTCACAGGCTCCATCCTAGCCATAGTCACTTCTCTCATCTGCATAATGCCACCACCACATCCTCACTTAATCTTTTTTTCTTATGCTGTAGGCCTCTGGTACGGACCTTCGATCTCTCTGCGACCACCAGCATCTCTTTAAGTGCAAATAAATATTGTTATTATTATTATTACTATCATTATTATTCTTATTAGTATTATCATCATCATCAGCAGCATCATCATAGGAATGTCCTGCTTCTGACGTATTCCAGCGATTGTGTCATAGGCTTTTCCTTCGACCGACCAGCTGTCAAGGACGAAAAGGCTCGAGTGGAAGTGAAGGCTCGACCGAGTTAACATTAGGAGCTTTGAGGTACGTGCGTTGTGGATTTGCGGTCGAGCGTCGAACTCGCTGACTCTGAACATTATATTGTTGTAGGACCGTGTAATCGCGACAGGACCGTGTCATCCCCTGGATCGCTGCCACCGATGCAGACTATAGCGTGCTGCTTCACTATCGGAAACCATCGGTTACACCAGCGACACCGCATCATCGATCCTTCAAAAGGGCCTGGCCCCGTCCAGTGAAGTGGGATTTGCGGTCGAGCGTTGAACTTGCTAACTCTGAACGTCATACTGTTGTAGGTTAGTTGTGACCCATACCCTCGTTGGTGTCTTTTTTTTTTTTACTGCAAACCCAACATTGCATCTGTTATTCAGCATTTGAGTGCTATCCTTGTGTACTGTGTGAACAAGGAGTATTGATCTCTGTAAGTATAGTGCACGTTTTGCTATACATTCTGCTCGAAACATACGGCGAGAAAGAGGAAGGAGCCCTGGAAGTTTGAAAGTAGTGCCTCCTTTTTGCGCAGGGTACTCCCAAGGTTTCACATTTTGCTAGTAATACTTTACATCGCGCAGTTGCTTATGTGATCCGGTGACATTGAGGCCAACCCCGTGCGTCATGACATCAAACTTGACCAAATACTTGAGAAGCTAAACACTGTTATCTCTAACAATGCAAGGCATCAAAAAGAAGCTTCCGATAAACTAAACCAACTGACGTCGGGGATCGGGAACTTAACAAACCGAGTTGCAAGACTTGAAGGTGTTGTACGCGAAATCACAGAAGTAAAAACCTAATTAGGCGCACAAACGAAGCGGTTTCAGAAAAAAAAATCAATTATCTTCAAAACAGCAAGAATCAGATAGCGTGTACGGCGCTGTAGATACTCTCGAAAATCAAATTGAGAGAAGCAACCTGCTTATCAAAAGAATTCTTGCGGAAGGGAATGGGTCATGCTCCGCAACAGAGCGTATAGTACGTCGTTTTTTTTTGTTTTTTTTTAAACCGTTTGCAAATTAAAACCGGTGACATAGAACGAGAATTAAACATTTGACAATAATTGACTCTTGAAAACTTTCTCATTTTTGCTCAATACGGTGTTTATAAGGAAAAAAAAACGAGAGGGTTTTCACATGCCAATTATTGTCAAATGTTTCAACTTGACAAACAAGCAGGAAGTCTTTTGGATTGAAAATGACTTTTCACTAAGAATGCCGCTAATTCTAAAAAAAAAAAAAAAAAAAAAAAAAACTATGGGATTTCAGGAAGTCTGTGCGAACTACAAACGGCAGAGTAAATTTGGTTTTTGGTACGTTCTTTGTTAACTGTCTTACGTACATGTACAATGCCAAAACTGATAGCTTAACAACAATCTCGGGGGAACATAGGGCCTCTCATGCGGCAAACGTCTCGAGGGAACTAATCTCGAGTGAACCTACAGCCTCTCATTCGTAAAGCGTTCAGCAGCAGTGACTTGACAGGAGCAAACCTAAGCCCCAAAAACTGTTCTCCCCCGCAATGAATGCCGCCCTCTTTTTTTTTGTGTTATTACATTTTCGAAGCCTGCTGTCCAAGCCACAGGAGCTCGAGGGCAGCATCGTATCTTGTTCACCTGAAGTAGTCGTTGGAACCGAAACATGACTTTCCGATACGGTACTAAATTCTAGTTTACTTTTAAGCGCCAACTTTAACATATTTCGTAAAGATGGGGCGTCCAAACAAGGCGGTGCACGTCATTATCGCGGTTCAAAAGGACACTAGCGAGTTTTAGTAGACCGTGTTTCCCCCTCCGCTAAGCCCCTCCGCTACCCGGAACTCTACAGCCAAGGCCATCGGCGTGCAGGCGCAGTGGCGAGTTTTTCGTAGCGGATGGTTAGCGGAGGGGGAAACCCGGTCTACTAAACCTCCCTATTATCTGTACTGTGCTGCCAGTTGACTCCCCTCTAGAAACCCTCTGGGTATCTATTTCTGGTGTTGCCTTTCAAAATATGAGTGTCCGATTTTGTTATCGTCCTCCTGATTCCAACTGTTATTTCGTTAACAACTTGACGAATATTTTCGAACATGTTCAATCGAAGTATTCACGATGAGCGCTTATTTTGGCGGATGATTTTAATTAACCAGAATTGACTGGTTCAGTCTTGAAGTGCTCAATACCTGTTCAGGAATAGAAGAATCCTCATGTTTGATCAATCTGTCAAATTATTTTTACTTAAACAGCTCGTCAATGAGCCTACGCGAGGTAATGCTGTTCTGAACCTTGTTTGTTTGTTTATATAAGTTTATTTGAGACAGCCTTACAGAAATTCTCAGGGGACATGGCTCCAATCCCGAAAACATGACGTGCGTGTTATTGGTAAAATTAGCGATAATCGAGTTGTTTACTTCAACAATAAAGCCGTTAATACTAGCTGAGTAGATTTTAAAAAGGTCATACATGATTATTCTAAGGTGAAAATCTATAACATCGAAGCATCATTGCTGGATTTTCTAGTGCACTATGAAAGCCACTAAATGGAATGCTCAATAAAACATAATTGGCTATCTATAAGAAAAAAAAATTAAAGACGTTTACAATTCTCTGTAATGCCAAATTAGAGCGCAGCTCTTGAGGAGGAGGAGGGGAGGGTACGAAGGAGGAGGAGACATACCTTAGTCGTGACCTTCACGAGTGACCGTGACGTCACGCGTGACGTCATTATTACAAACGTCTAAAGATGCTACGCGCGGGTAACGAGTTACTCGCGCGTTGCATCATGGGACGTTTCCTATAATGCAACGCGCGGGACCCTCGTGACCCTAGTGACGTCGCTCGTGACGTCACGTGTGATGTCATTATGAGAAACGTCCCATAAAGCAACACGCGGGTCACGAGTGAGACCCGCGCGTTGTATTATGGGACGTTTCGCATAATGTACCGCGCGGTTACGCCTACGGCGACACCGCTCAAGCCGGAAACGGGCGCGTAAGAGCTGCGGTCTCAAACAAATCAATTACATAACGTGAGTATTTAGTTCCGAATTTGGTTATTACTCCAAGTGAAAGCTGTCTCTGGTTCTTGCGAAGCGTAAAGCGTGCGATCTTATAAAAGAAAAGACTCTTCGGAAGGGCCAAATATTTGGATACGGAGCATGACTGGCTAGTGTATGAAGTACGTGCGCGTTTTAGCAAGAATGAAATAAGAAAAGCGAAATACCATTTTTTCTTTTTAAACCATGCGTTGACTAGTATATTAAAAACGGACCCTAAAAAGTTCTGGCGTGTGGTAAATCCCAGAGAAAACAAAACAAATTTTCTTTGCTACAAGAAGATGACGTAACGCTTTCTCCTTATAAATGAACCTCAAAATATAAACCCTTTTTTTTTTTTGGTGAAGTGTTTACCGATGAACTCCCTTTATTTGAATATCATGGTATGTAGGTAAGGGAAGTTGGTGTGTAGGTCACGAGAAGTTAATTTTCCCGCTAAACTTAGCGGCGAAATTGACCTCACGTCACTTGATGTCACGTGACTTATACACCGGCTCAACTTCCCTGCCAAGTTTAGCGGAAAAACTGAATTGGTGTGTAGGTCTGCGTTACAGGCCACAGCTTAACGAAATGGGACTTCATAAAATCTAAAGCAAAATGTCAGAAAACGTTTCACGTTGAAAAAAAAAAAATCATGTTCTGTTTTTTATATGACATGGCTGTATTTGGCTATTCACTTTAAAGGGGCCCACCAACAATTTTTTGACTGGTTTGAAGTTCGCGCTGAAACGGAGCTCCATGAAAGCAGGAACACCGAGGGGAAAAAATATTACAGAAATTCGCAATATTTTGTGAGTTATTAGCAAATTAAATATTGCAGAAAACAACTTTAAATAAGCAAAACATTGCGCTTCATGACGTAAAATGAAACAGTTTAGCGATTGGAGCAAAGCGGTTGGCCAATTGGACGCGAGTTTGGTTGATAGCCCGTCGGCCCGGTCGGCCATTAGGCCTCGCTGCAACCATCGTAGCTTTGGAATCGGGTTGCCATCATCGATGAATTTACCGGGCTTATCGGATTTTGAGCGCCGAATTCTTGAAAAGGAGTGCGGAGCTGGGCGTCGCACCGTACGAGGACACACCACGCAAGCGCCGCGTCTCTGCCTCAGTCCGCTTCGACAGCCGCGGAAGGATCGTCTCCCGCAACTCCGCCACCGGAGCCGCCTCGGCTGCCTCGGCGAGTAGGAGGTACTCCGCCGCTGGGAGGCGCGCATGAGCGACGAGGCGTTGTTTTCGCCCTTTTTGAACTTTAATTTGCAACTTTATTAGCTCTATAAAAACGACTTTTTAGAGGAATAATGACGATTAACGTGTGATATACTTTATTCCGCTTCAAAATTTCTGGGACGGCTCCCGCCAATCACGAAACCCAGTGAATGTGACGTATTGTGAAAGGGAGCGCCGTTATGCGCGCGCATTCGGCACCTCGCGGCGCCACCGTTGGAGGAGGTGTTTCCGAGTTGTCAAATTAAAATATGACGCGCTAATATTTTTAAACTCTTTTGTTGTCCACTGGGTTTCCGGGACCACTAGCGTGGAGAAACCGCAAAAAAAAGTAGACGCTAAAATACTGTTGGAGGGCCCCTTTAAGCTTTCATGGAACGGGGCGGTCTCATTACTAAGGAGGAGGCGTAACACTCACTCATGCACTCTTCGTCTATCTTTCTTCTTACACTTGTCATGCCGGTTTGTATAGCACGCTTTAATTAATGAGACAACGCATGTAGTTGATATAATTGGTGGGAACAGCGCTAAAAAAGGTGAGATCGGGACGAAGAAACACGCAGACAGGGCGCTGACAATTATTTAATGAGACTGATTAAGGCCATGTATAATGCACGGCAGATATAATACGTCCCGATAATCGGTGCGGCATGCGCTAAAGAAAAAAAAACAAACATGGATTTAATTACGTGAAGTCGAAGCGTTTTTTGTGTATTTGTTCACCTAATTTATGATTCGATTATCTTCTAAATCAGGAAAACCTTTCTTTGAACAAACATAAAGCGGAGAAACGCGAGAAAAAAATTAACTTTTCGAACTATGGCGACGTTACTAATTCGTAAGAAAAATAAAAACAATAAATCCCCGCTATAAATAAATCTCTCACTAAAAACAGGGCGTCTGGTAACTTAATTTGAGACAGAAGAAAACGGGGGAAATAAATATAGAGAGAGAGAGAAAAAAAGAGACAGAAAGCGCTATCGCTTTCTTTACACCGCCTGGAAGAAACATTAGAAAATAATGGCGACAAGACGGCGAAAAAGAAGCCCCTGGCCGGAACCCCGGCTCGTTAGGACTACTTTATCAGCCGATGGAGCGCCGACTCCCTTCACCGCTCCAAGTAGGAGAACGATCCTTCAGGCGGCTGGCTTGCGTCTTGCTGCTCCTTGCAGCACCTGAAGAAGACAGATTCGCTTTAAGTGGCTTCCTTAATAAAAGAAACCTCCACCAGGTTCCTTTGTGTGCTCGGTAGAGCGGCCCTTACTACATTAGAGGTTCGTTATAATCTTTCCTGATTAGGTGCTCCCTGCAATTTGGGACGGTCATAATACAAAAATATAGTGTTTTTGCACACGGAAAATTTAAAGGTTTCGACGGCAGGAGACACGCTTGTAGAAACCCGGAAGAAATGGTAGTGTTAGTAGTTTGTACGCGCGTTTGATATTCGTGTCGCGGAGTAAGAATAAATGTTGCGACCGACTCCAAGTTAAGGTGAAAGAGTTCTCTGCTCGAGCGCCCGCGCGTACACCGCCCACGTTGCGTCGTCCAAAAGTGCCCGCACTTTGCTTTGCCGCACGGCCTCCTCTTCTTCGTTAGAGGGGGACGCCTCTACATAGTTTATTCTTCAGAAAAGAACAAACAATGAAATTGCTTCAGTCTCATTGTCGTGTTCTTTAGGTTCCGTTTAATATGACTGTTCTTCGCTCAATTAAAAAAAAAAAAAAAACAGTTATTCACCGTGTTTTTTCTTGTTGTTTTCGGCATGGAATTGCATTATATTATGTACAGTATCTGCAAGATTTTTTGTTTTACGAGTCATGTAGAATTAAACTTAGCACCATTGTTGCCGCAATGCTAGGGGCGGGGAGGGGGGGAGGGGAGGGGGGGCATCTTGCGAGCACTTTTTACAGAAAACCGTGTGCTTGTCATCGATTTCGTCGATTCCAGCACTGGATGTAGCTGGATGGACCCTGAGTTACATCATCGGAGTTGCATGTACGCGTGCAGTACGACGGTACTACTTGCATTTTGTTGCGTGCAGAGGCTATATGAAACATCGTCTCCATTCAGCAAAATACATTGGGGGGGGGGGGGGGGGGGCTGAGTTCTTCAGTATGAACCTCGCGAGCGTTCGAGCCGGCTGTAAGTCACATGAAACCGTGCTAGACGAAAATCAGGACTTGAAACATTTCCACGGAATTTAATGCCGTATAGTAGCCACGGCTATGCTGCTATAGTACTATAGACCGTCGGTAAGCTCAGTTTGACCCTACGGCCGTCAGGGTCGTTGTTACGACGTCCTATGTTTAAAGCATGCTTGATCGAAGTCTATTGCGTGACGAGCTTTGGAGAAAGCCCATCTTTTGTCGTCCCATCCGTCATCCTCTGAGGGAATGACAAATGAGGGTTTAATGCCATTGCGCATGCTCATCGAGGCAGCTTCACCCGCCGTTGTCCTAACAGTTCAGAAAGGGAACAGTGGAGATGCGATAAATGAACACATGCGAGGTCATCCGCCAAAAAAAAAAAAGCCTTGACTTCCGGAAATGAGCACTTTTTGGGTCGCTTCCGCCTTTCAGGAACTCCGTGGCTGCGACAAAGGGTTCTTGACTGGCACGCTCGCCTAACAGGCGACTCCCCTTCAACGGTCGTGACTTCCAGATGCTCGCTGTTCTCAATTCGAACATCATCATTAGGTCGGGAAATGACATTTTAAGAGCATAAAACAGTTTAGCAATCACGTACTTTGCTAATGCAGGACAAGAGAAGCACGTGGATTTTGTTAATGCAGGCGACGGTTTTATAAAACATAAGCCTTTCAACGCTGAGCAGTTTGGCTCTGATGAATGCATACATTTGATGATTTTCCGACTGCTTTTTTGGGGGGAATGAACTGTCCGTCGCAAAAGTGGAAAGACGACTAACAAAAAAAAAAAAACACTAGGCAAAGCTATTGTTCCGTTTTTTCCCCAGCGCAGTGTCGAACCTTCTAAAACTGTTAAGAGACGTAATAGTGATTATTTTTATCTTGTCTTTTTTTATCTATATCTTTATTTACCGACGGCACAACACTATTTTTATAGGAACTGGTAATTTAAAAAAAAAATGTGCAACCCCTGAAACTCTTGTCCGGTATAACATTGCTTGATGGAATGTACCAATGTAATTGTAATCGGCGTAACAAAATATGCCTCTTGCAAAAAAACAGAACAACCTAGAAATGCCAGTCCATGCATTTTATTTAAACACACATTTAACGCCTGGACTGAAAAGGCGAATTCTGGGAATACTGCAACTATCGTTTCTTATGTCCGGAAACAAAAGTCCGGAGCATACAAAAAGCACACTACCATAGATGCATTTGAAAGAGTCATGCTGTATCGACCGACAGCCAGCGCGAGACCATGTACACTTTTTAACTGCTCGAACATCCCATTGACATGTGTGTTTGTTGCTATCTTTCTATCGACATTTTTGGATCGAAGGGCTTCGGTGAGGCAATGTGTCAGTGTCGTTTCCCTCAGGTACTTGACCAGCTTTCAAAAAGCTGCGGGAGCTGGCCAATCATTCACCGCATCGAGGGCTCAGTTAATTGCTGCCTGCAACCATTTTCCATTCAGTTCACTTTATTCAAATTTAAAAACAAAATGTACTGATAAAAAAACGCCAGTATCAACGCCTTGACTCGGGCCACGTGACGTCTATTGCAGACAAGTGGGATTCCGTATTTTCGGAGTTTATTTTTTGCCGAATATTTTGAGTTTATCGGAGTTTGTTTTTGTTAGATTCACAACATGGCCAGCTTTCTGGGACACGCTGTTTTAGTTCCCGATTCTCACGACACGTGGCGTATCAATCTTGAGCAAGATAAGTGCCTTCATACACACGCGCGCTTTTGCTTGAGTGTTGACATCTCAGCCATTTTTTCGCCCAATCGTTTTTTTATGCATTTTGAAGCGCGCGCAATCTGGTGTCACTCAGCTCGAGCGCGTAGCTTTGGCTAATGCATAGACGCCATTTTACCGCCCAAGTCACTCACCGAGTGCGCGAGAGCGTCACGCGCTGGCACAGTCAGGGCAACAATGGATGTCTTCACCCTCAGACAGACAGACATGTAGGCACCCTACAGCAAGCTAAACGGAGAATTCGAAGCGCGCGACCGCATATTTGAACCGCCTCTCCTGTGCATCTCTCCGGCCTCCACCTATTTCACCGTTTGCGTCTGGCCAAATACTTTACTAGAGGGAATACATTCCACTCTGCTCATTTGCATTAGACTGAACGCCTACAGCGCCGAATCCAGCCCTGACGGAGGGGAGGTCCGCGCCGAGTCTTCTTTTTTTTTTTTTTTGGGGGGGGGGGGGGGGGGAGGGGGAGGGGGAGGGGGAGGGGGGGCAAATAAGCTATCAATATTATCCGTCGCAGACATTTCACGACTCCGCGCTATGCTACGCCGGCGGTCGGTGCGCCAGTGCAAGCCAGTGTCTCGAGGTGTGAAACAACGTCAAATGTGTTGCGTGGTGTTTTCGTTGATACTTTTTCGAAACGATGCACATGATATACCCCGAGTTTCAGCAAACATTAGTTTAGTTTATGTTTTTAAATTTGGCTTTTAGAAACAAAAAATCTCCCCAATTATGTGTATTTTACCGTTTGGCGTTCAAGAGACAATCTGTTATTTTCTGTATTGCGTATGTTATTTCAGTGATGTGCGCCACTAGTATGGTGTAGGTTTGAAATTCGTATCCTCTAAACGAGGAAACACTATTGTTTTTTTTTCATTTAGGGCGCTAGCGGCTGTTGGTCAGCAAAGCATTTTGTCTTTACTCCTTAGTTTTTAGTCTTTATTTATTGGCTCTGGAGAGTCGCGGCACCGCGGAAAGGCAGCAGCCCATACCATGGAAGCCCGCGGTGCCGCGTCTAGTGAACATGATGTGATGAGTATATACATGCATGATTACGACGACATGGATTGTTGGTATTAGGGAGGACGGCAGTCCGATTCGCAGAAGTCCAGATTTCGTGGAGGTGGGTTGGGCGGGTCAGCAGCGAGCCATGAGGATCTGGCACGCCGTTCGATCGGTGCATGAAGGAGCCCCAGGAACGTTCTGGCGCTGTTGCACACTGGGGTCCACTGGGGTCGAAGCATCAGGCTCCAAGGAGGTATCCCAGTCAAAGTTGAAGCTGCCGCTTCCGATGAACCAGGGCTCAGATTGAGGCACCGCCGTCGCCCGGTGTGTCATCCTCTCAACGTCGTCGTCGTTGTGTTCTTTGTTTATACGCGTAGATATGTATAAATAAAATAAGATGAATAAAAAGGCACACAATCGAACGGCCCGCGGCGCGCCGTTCTAGTTATATTTCTAGTTATTTCTAGTTATACACGCCTGAAAGAATTCGGTTCAGTTTGCGTCAGTAACCGAACTAAAACTTTACGTACGCAGGCAAATTCAAAGCAAAATATATACAATGCAAGTGTTTCTGACCCTACATAACAATTGCTTATATTTGAAATCCAGGGCACAAATTTTGATTGTAAACATCTAATTATTATATAGTCATATTATAACCGCCACATTCTTAGTCAATATGCTGTCACAAACGCATCGTACAAATCTTGTTTTTTTCGATAAGCCCATGTAAAGGTAGCTTGGCCACAAGCTTCTTGGTGCACGGCGGAGTGCTAACTTTACAGGGGCAAATAGCGGCCCGAATTAGAAAGTCTCGAGGAATAAAAAATATTAATTAAAATACCGAAGTTTTAACTGCGGTGTGTGCCATGAGTCGGCAGCTAATATATTCCTCGGGAACTTTACGATTCTTCATTTTAGTAAGAAGAAATGTAAAAATTTGTCAAAGTTGCCCATAGGACGTCCCAATGCAACAATATTATATCGGGCCCAGGAATAAAAAAGTATACAGTCCTGAGGTTCAAGTAGGTATTAAATGAGAGAGTATTAGTGACCTCTCTAGATATCCCACAGAACTTAAGGATTTCTGCAGTAGTTTGGCTGAAATTATCATTTTACTGCGTTTTGCTGAGAATAGCCAAGAGAGGGCGCAAGGAGACCGTGTCCTGGAATGGTGGGGATGTTCCTCGAAGTAGAAAGTTTATTTTTGCTGTTGCCAATTTTTTAAGGTTAAATATAGAAATATATTGACCGGCGGGCTAATACTAGATTTATAAGAACGCGCACGTGTACCACAAGACATTGGCGCCCTTGCCGTTAGGGATATTAACTGTCACACGACAAAACTTGAAAAACACACACGAAAATTTCCGAACCCCTTGACGTAGTCGTTGGACAGCTTTTTTTTTTTCATCCTATTCTACCGCTTTTCCCTGCGGCTGCGCGGGGTGTAGTGGTGAAAAAGATGCCTCAGCTGTCCCTCCTATGGAATCTAAGAGTTGATAGCTTTCACGGTTATGCAATCACAACCCTACCTTCCTCTAAGAAGTTCAATCTGGAAAACTAAAAACAGCGGTTTGTGTCGTAACCCAAAATTGCAATTCCCCCGTTTTCCTGAAGGAACCCTTACGGAATAAACGCTGAGCCTTCTTCGGTCAATGCTGCGAGATTTTTCAAGGAATCTGGGGAGGCATCTCGTGATAACCGCTGAACCTGTGCTTGGACCAAACGTATTTGTAGAAAAACGTCTTTCTTTTTGGCCACCAAAAGAACTACTATTTCGGAGGTTTTCTTTAATATAAATCCGTATTAAATAACTTTTTACAGGTGAGTCTTTTATATTTTCACTTTATCGGATTTATCCAAAAATAGGGAACCGTACAGATAAGGTATCTCGTTATGGTACACAACTAAAACAATCCAGCCGTGCAAAAAAAAAAAAACGGTTGTGACAGGCTTGTTTGTGGAAACTATGGCGCGTTAAAGCTGTCCACTTTTGCGAATGGACATTTATCGAGTAACGAACGCCGTCAGGGGGTTGTCTGCAAACAAATGAAGGGCAGCCAAACGTTCAACTATAATCTACTTCTTGGAAAAGACAGGCATCAACAAAACTTTTCAACTGCACATCTTTCCTAAAGGGTGTCATGCCATATAGCGCAACCGCCCCCACTAATGTGGTTTTGATAAACGTGTTTCCATTCACCCAACTCTCATCCACCCGCCAGAAAACATTGGCGTCGTACCATTGTATCGGTTTTCATTGTTTTTATGTCCCCCCTGCTACCGATGCTGAAAATAAAATTGTTAAAAAATACGTAATACGTGCTTAATTAGGTGCTGACAATAGTGGTCGTGCGGGACGATGACCTCCGAAAATGGCGAAAGCGGGAAGGAAAGGTCAGGAAACAGGGTGCACGCATGCGCGGAGGCATACAGGAAAAAAGCCAAATGTTTAAAAGGCTCACGTGTCGACGGTCACATCATGTTCATCCACACTTCGCAGCGGCGCCAGGCTTTGCATGTTGTGCCCTTTTACGCCTTTAAGGAAGGAAGTCCAGGTTTCGCGATGGCAAAACCTCCCGAAACTAAAGTTTAAATAAAACATTAATTAGTTTAGTAGAACCTGCTTCGTTCGAGGAAAGGAGAAACTGTGCACTCCACTCCTCTATGGCGACGGGAGACAAAGAACAGGCGCTGTTTTCCCCGCTGGTCCTGCCGGAGCCGTTCTCTTGAGGCTTCGTTTCACCGTTACCTGGGAAAACTCGACTGGCGCGGCCCCCTCGTGTGAATCACAGTGACGGATCGAAGGATGTCTGAGCTCTCCGCAGGAGAAGGGCACAATGACGATAGCTTGTCACGCGCCTCGTTTGGACGCGCTACTTGGCTCACTAATGCAGTAGCCTTCGCCATTTGCCAGGTTATCGTGAAACGTAGAATTGGCTTGGCAAGGCTCCCAGTTTTTATTCGGAGAGAACGAACAAATCATCAAAAGTATAATCAATCCACGAAGAGCTGTTTATAGGTATCTGGTGAAACGCAAACTAGAAGTAAGCGACGTATAGATTTTTTTGAAACCGCATTACATTAGTCCGCTCGAAAATTAACGAGTTTTTAGAAAGTAATTTTGGCTAGATGAGTAAGCTGATTATGAGCAGTGCTAGATGTATTTGTTTATTGAATCTGTCAGCCCTTGCAGGGCTATTACAGGAATGGCAATATGTCGTAAAAATGAAAGACGTTTACAATACCCTGTAACGCCGAATTAGAGCGCAGCTCTAGGAGGAGGAGGGAAGGGTACTGAGGGAAGGGTATACCCCTCCACCTCCTCCTCACCTCCTCACCTTCCCTGATCCTCCTCCTCCCCTCCTCCCTCCTCTCTCTCCTCCTCGTCCTCCTCCCCTCATCCCTCACGCTGCTCCCCTCCTCCCCCTCCTCCTCCTCCACCCTCCCGTCCTCCTCCTCGTCCTCCCTCCCTCCTCCTCCTCGTCCTCCTCCCACTCCTCCTCCTCCCCGCGCGGTACATTATGGGAAATGTCTCATAATGCACCGGGCGGGACCCTCGTGACGTCACACGTGACGTCACGAGGGTCCCGCGCGGTGAATTATGGGACATTTCCCGTAATGCTCCGCGCAATTACGCCGACGGCGACGCCGACACCGACGCCGCTCAAGCCGGAAACGGGCGCCTAAAGGCATGACCACACTAGCGTGAACGGCGCCGCCGGGCGGCACCGCCGTCCGGCGTCCCAACGCGAGGAGTCCACATTGGCCTCCGTTTTGCGGGCGTCACGTGGCAGCACTGACTCTCGCGTTCGCGCGCGCGCCTCCCGTCGGATTTCCCGCTCTTTCGTCGTCTGCTCATCGTTAGATACTTCCGTTTCGGCTCTCATCTTTCGCATATATCAGCATCGAAACCGCACTCGCTGCCTACATGCTAGGTGTCCATGAATTGGGGATCAGCGTGAATGTGATTATCCTAGCCTGCTCGTTGATCTTGCGACGTCGCCGCGCTCTGAAGAGAAGGAGGCGCAGGTTTTGGGTCCGGCCGAGTTGGTTCTACCGAAACACCGAAGGACAGGTCAGTGCTTTGCTGCCCCGGCGGTGCGCCAGAGATGAAGGCTACTTTCGAAAGTGTCACCAAATCAACACGACATCCGTCACAACACAGACGACATGCAACAAGTGTCACGGAGAAACTCACTTGTAATTCCGAATTCCACTCCTATAATTTCCCAGCGGTTGTTCTTAGCGTCACTATTTAGGTAGTCTGGCTGCGTTTTGTCATATAAAAAGGGAAACAGTCGCACAGTTTCAAGGAACCACTCCGTTGGGGAAAGCATCGGGGGAAAATAGGGATAGCAGACGACACGTTACGTCCTTCGGAACGTGAAAGACGCGCGGAGGGCCGGCTTGAGCGTTGCCATGGCATCGCAACGTCACTATCTACGCTACCTCCCATTGGCTCCTCTCTTTTGCGGCACCGAGCGGCGCGCTCTGAACCGCGCAAGGAGCGGTTGGCTCTGGGGCGCTGTACGTCGCGCCGCTGAAGCCGAAAACTGGTTTTGGTCGGCAGCCGGCCGCGCCGACCGTCGCGCCGCAGGCCTCCGCGACGCCATGTGGTCGTGCCTTAAGAGCTGCGCTCTAAAAAGGAAAACATTGATGCACACACAATAAAGAACATCAATGCCTGCAATCAGATAAGAAATCATAAATTCATGACATATTGTGAAACAGTTATACTTTTTTATGTTTTTCACAAAACTGGAAACATTTGTTATAACAACGGTTTGATAAGGAATTTTGTTGCAGTCTCTAATTGCCCTTGGAAAGATAGTAAATTTAAAACAAGCATTTTTGACCGCTGGTTCCCTAATGCACATAATATAACGGTTTCGTGTACGTTCCCCAAAGTGCACATCCATGTAATTACTTTTATCGATCTTAACTAAGCCATGAAGGATTTGAAAAATCAATTTTTGGCGATCACACTTTGTTTTTAACATAAGAGTAGGGAGTTCGGCAAGTGTACAGAGTTCAGTTGCTGAATAGGAACGATGGTATTTGTTAAAAATATACCTAAACCTGGATGCAAGTCGTTGTACTTTATCGAGTTTTGACGAATTCTTTACTGTATATGGATCCCATACTATTTTTGCATATTCAAGAACAGGTCTTCCAAAGCTTTGTAAGCCAGGTTTTTTTGTGTTTTTTCTGACGAAGCACTTCCGAGATTTCTTCTAAGATACCAGAAAGCCTGGTTAGCATTCGGGGATACATTTCTGATGTGAGTATTCCATCGTAAATCACTCGTAAATGTCAATCTTAAATGTTCATTTTGTCGACACAGACTAGTTTGAAATCCCATATCATAGTGCCACGCGCGTCAGTAAACAAGTGCGTGCTTGGTATTTGTGCGGAAGCCCAGGGTTCAATTCTTGGGAGCGACGCGTATTTTATTTATTCTTTCAATTTAGATTTCTTGTAAATTCGAGAGCCTTGTTGATCGTCCGAGGTCAAATGTTCTACACGCCGAACCTTCTACGCCGATTGTTCCAGAAGCCCACGCGTGTACGCAATGGGTTCCACGTGGCGAGCCGCAGTCAGTCTCGCCCCCGCGTTCGATCCTGCTGTTACGCCGCCATCGACGCCCGCGACGCTCTATTGTTATCTTCTGTTCCCTTATTGTTTTGGGCACAAGTCGCCCCATTAAACGTTTCAGTTTTCTCAGTTATTCCTTACTTGTCAGCTCGTCATTCGTGACAATATAATCATAACTTAAGAATGGCTCTTTTCTCGGTTTTGAAATAAAGACCGACTTCTGAGGGTTTAGCATCATTTGCCATTTGTCGCACCAAAGCTTAGTTTTGAGCAGATTATCGTCTAGATTAATTTATTCTTGAACAGTTTCAATTTTGTTATACAACACACACTCATCAGCAACAATTTAATTGGGACTGATATATTGGGACTGATATACCGCAGCAGATGACGTATATGAACAACCGGACCAAAAGTTGGCCTTGCACACTACCGTGTCGTATTACTAAAGCAACAGGAACTAGCCCAGACACACAGCCTCCATACTTCATAAATTGTACTCTAGATGATTGATATGAGCGAAGCCAGTTTGTTCCTAAATAAGGCTTTATTTTGGGTTCCTAAATAAGGCGTTATTTTGGAGTAATAATTTAGGATGATACACTTTATCGAAAGCTCTTGCTAAGTCTAAGACTATGTGAAGCGCAAGTTCGTCTGCTTCTTTGCAGGGGTTCCTATGATGTCAGAACGCCGAGCTCTTATTGGCTGATTGAAAAAAAAAAATAGTGGGTAGACATCAATGCGTCTAGCAGTGAGGTCTGGCCATTATCTTATCAATCTAAACCAATCAGAACTCGGCGTCGTACTGACGTCACCCCAACTCCTGTGCTAGAAGCAGACGACTTTCTCTCCACATTATGAACATTTTACTGCGATTAGTTATGGTTAGCGAAATATCATACAGTGTTTCATTGAGTTGGGTTGTTGTAGAAAGATATGTGCGGAATCCGTGTTGATACAGATATATATTATGGTGATTGTTAATAAACGATAAAAAGTAGTTCGTAAAAATGGGTTTAAGAAGTTATAAGCATGTACTAGTTAAGGGCATAGCCCGGTAATTATCCACACAAGAAGCCGATCCTCCTTTGCGCATAGAAATACTTTTGACAATATTCCAGCGTTTTAATACAGAACCAGTATTTATTGACAACTGATAAAATCTAATTAAATATTAGCGGTCCATTCAGCATACCGTTTTAAAAATGCATTTGAAAGTCCGTCGGGACTGGGACTTTTTTTAATGTGAATACTAAGTAAGAAGTTTAGAACTCCGTGCTCTTGAAATATTAAATCATTGATTAGAGGAAAATCACAAAAATTTCTCTCTATTGGAAAAGCTGCGTTATCATGTGTAAACACAGATGATAACGAAATAATTAACTTCTTCAACTCTTTGTTGACCGCTATCGGAAGTACATTCCTTCGTGGCTTGGGGATTAACATGTCGCCAATGTTTAGCTGGGGCTTTAGTAAGAAATAGTTTGAGAGTGATATTGTAAAATGTTTCCTTTGACTCTTTAACAAGTCTTTTTTTTTTTTAGTTCGTGACTCACGGTTTTAAGATAATAATTGTATGAGAGCGACATGCAGTATTAATGCATAATTGTAGACGTGACATTTAAAAAAATAATATTTCCTTCGAAGAAAAGCAACAATGTTGATTTATCAGAAGCATTAACCGAAATACTTTTATTTATTTTCTCGCGCAAGAAACAAGTGCTGGCGAAAATTACATACTGCCATCCGTGCCTTAACAGTGCTGGACATAATTTTAGTGATGAAGCGTAGGCACACTAATTTATAGTCTATCAGCTTAACGCATAACCCATGAAGTTCGAAAGAAGGGTGGTTGAGCCAAAGACTTCTTGACAGCAAGGGCGTAACAATGTATATATATTTACAAGCGGCATGTGAGAAGCACGCAATAAACGTGAGCGCTGCGTCAACGTATAGCTGGGATTGGCGCTAAATGAGTGAACGCACGAGTCCCCGGAAAATGCTGATGCTGCACTGCTGTCCGATCTGCGCCTCATGCTGGCCGTTTTTCCGTGACGTAGAAAACCCATCACTCAGGCCTTGCTACCTAGGAGACGCTGATTGATCTGAGCCAACAGGTCTTAAATAATGTTGCGTACAAGACACTAGATGTTATATACAGGACACTGCTAAAACTTATGGAGTTACGGGATTATTGTTTATGGTCTCCTCCTGTTCTTCTCTTTGTGCCCCTCAATCGCTCCGTGCATCGCTTCGTCTTATCTACATTTACATTCATCACCTTACCTCCTAGCAACAACACAAGGACCTCGCCCAGAGATTCTGCCGAAATATTCAGTCAGGATGATATGGAGCTGAATGATCAAATTGTATACCTCTTGAAGTTTACGGCTTCGTAAATGCCGATTCCGATAACGACGTCGTTGAGTCGCTTGACGATCTCGTAGGGGCCATCTCAACTGCGTTCAAGTTTCGGATTGCGACTTTTTGAGCGACGTGGCTGGTGACGCTACACTTCATCTCCCGGCTGGAATGGGGAACTTGTGGTGCTTTGAATATATAAAGTTCTTGCGCTGTCACTGCTGAGATGCAGGCTTTTCGCGCGACACTATGCACACAGTTAAAGGGGCCATGAAACGATTTTTCTACTTTCGCTAAATACTACTTAGAATCACTCCCTCAATTTAGTAACCGAACAAACTTGCCTTAGTTTTTTTTTTTTTTTTCTAGGCAATGGGCAGTCGGCAATTAAATTCGAGAAATATTAGCATCGTTCATTCCCTCAACTCGGAGCCAGAACAAGCGATCACGTGGCCTGTTGCCTATCCTATGCCGCCAATGTTAATCAGAGCCAAGCGCTGTGGTTAGCAAAGTAGAAAACGTGCACTGAGCTCCAGGCATTGTTAGAGTTCGGCTATTTTTAGCACCGCAATGCTTGGACACGAGCCACTACCAGAGTATACCGATGCGCTGATTGTTACGAGCCGAAAGCGAGTGCTCACGCAATCCTCGTGTCCAATCCATGAGCCGCGCTCGACTGTCGTCAGGCGGGTGGTTGCGATCCCACAATTACGCCATCAAGCTTTACGAATGAAAGACTGAAAGTAATAGTACCCTTTTATTCTCGCAATTGCACCACGACAAAGACGCTTATGAATCAGTGGCGGTCTGTGCAAGAATACTTGGAGCAGACGACAAGTACGCCTCTGCGAGGCCATGAACAGTCCAACCCGATATCGTTTCATGACCCCTTTAAGTTTTGAGCCTAGACAGCGAAAGTAGTCGGACTGGAGACCTTGAGGCGTTGGCGTATGCGAGGGGAGCATTGGCGTGCCAAGAGTGATGATGCCCGCGGGCAGCCTCAACTGCCTGCGCATTAACAACATCGACGATGTGTACTTTGTCACAGGATGAACAGCTACTCAGTAGGCAAATAGAAAGAGCGGAATTTCAGTGTCCCAGATTTTTTTTTGCTTGTCAATGAACAGCGAAACGTATTGCTTGAGTGAGCCGTTGAGCCTCTCAACCATACCATTTGACTGGGGTGTAAGGGCGTTGCCCTTGTTTTCGTTTTTTTGAGAATCGTGCGCATGTTCTTAAACAAATGCGACTGAAACGTCCTACCCTGTTCGGAATGATATTCGAGTGGTACTCCGTATCTTGGAACAATGTTCTCATCCAGATCTGAGTGACAGTGTCTGCATCGTACGTCCGTACTGGAAAGGCCTCTGGTCATGTAAAAATATAGTCAGCTGTGCCTATGACGTACCGATTTCATTCTGTCGTTTTGGTAGTGGGCCTTCAACTTCAACTGCTACTCTTTCAAACGGGCTCCTGCTTTGTATGTTATCATCGTTTCTCGGTTCCATGATGGTAGTTCTTTGCGTGACGTGCAAAGATCACACTTTTTTACACCACTCGCGGACATCTCAAGTAATAGCGATCCAATAAAATATTTCCTGAAATCATTGTAGAGTCTTGTAAATTTCCTGATGTCCAGATGCAGGACTGCCGTAAAGTGCACGCAACACGGTGGCATTACGAACTTCGGGTAGAATCAGTTGAAACATGCTACTTTTTCTGTTCTTGCTCTCCCGGACACAATACAACAGGCTATCTTGAAGAATAATGTAATTCTACTGAGCCGAGCAAGCCTTAACTACGCTGCTGTATGGTGCGATCATCTTCCAATCTGGTAGTTCACCAACCCGTACCCGCTGCAGAGTATGTCGTGAATAGCTGTGGTTTTCTGGAGAGCACGGTGAATTCCAACACTCCAGTTGGTCGAGCTAGGGTCATTATGGTGATGTCCCACTGCCACAGAACACTTATTTGCTCGGGAAGTGACAACGGCGTACAGTAAAATTTGGAATGCTGTTCGCTTTTCAGAAATGGGCGACAGTTGCCAGGCGCGCAAAATTTTCGTGCGAGTGTATCGGCCTTTGCGTGCCCTTTGCCAGCTCGGTGCTTAACCTTGAACTCGTATTGCGGCAATGTTCCAACAATCTGGCGACTTGTCCTTCTGGATTCTTGAAATAAAGAAGCCAGGTAAGAGATACGTGATCGGTTCTCAGGAAAAACTGTGTACCGTACAACTATTGGCGGAAATAAAACTATTGGTGGAAATAAGTCTTGGCTTTCAAGGCTGCCTACATTTCCTTCTTCGTGACGCAGTAGTTTCGTTCTGCTTTTTTATAACTTGGCTGTAATAAGCAACAGACCCCTTTCAAAATACTGCACTTTTTTTCGCAGCTCTGGAATCCGTGCAGAATGGCATACCAAAACCTCAACGCCACGGCACACTAAAAAAATCAACACATCCACAGAAAAAAAGTGATGAGCGCAGTGACGTTGCACTTTCGACGCTGTTTGATTGGTTCGTGGCTCGTAGCGCTGGCCGCCCTTCGACGTTCGCTATCTTCTGGAATGACTTGCACGTTCCTCGACGCAGTTGTTCCGCCATTGTGCAGTGGTTCCGACCTTCTAATAATCGGCACGTGAATTTCGAAAGGGGTCTATTACCTTCTCAAAGCCATCGTATGTCACGGACAGAACTGCGCCCAAGCCCGCATTGCTACCGTCCGTGTCGAGGACAAACTCGCACACTGGATGTGGAAATAGGAAAAAAAAAAATAGTTTTTGTACGTTTTTACAACCTCAACGGGCGACTAGTCTCTTTGCTGTAGATGAGCAATTTAACCAGTGCAGTACTCATCCAACCTCCAGCCTGGGGTCTTTTACGTGCACCGCGCAATTAGCCCCGTGCGCGACCGAAAGCGTCGCTGTGGTCGGCCTTCCACGATTGGCCGAACGCTGACTATGACGTCGGAAAGGGGATTTTCATCGACGGAAATAAGAGGAGTGAAAGAACTTTAATTTTGACGGTGTTGGCAGTGTTCCTTTGAGAGAGCAATGATTTCAAGCTTCCACCATGCTAATAACAAACACCATCGAACTTGTTGTTTGCAAGGTAATGACGTCACAAAGGGGAACCACAGGAGGGCGCCGACCGCACGCCGGTAAAATGCTCATCCAGATCGAAACGTGCAGGGGTGGGGATTGAACCCAGAATCCCTGGGTTCTGAAGCGCGAGCTTCCGCTCCACGTGCTCTGAGCTGGTGGGCGCTAGCCCACTCGGCCACCGATCCCCTCTTAAAGGGATTATCCGGTCAAATTTCGTATTCATGAAAACATTTAGACCTCATTGTCAATGGCTATAGGAGCATCTTCCACGACAAATCTGAATTTTGTGTGCTTCCCTGGAGGAGTAATTGTATTTTAACCCAAGCGTGCATAAACGGCGTTTTCCTCTTCCACCTTCAGGGAAGCGGAGTTTCTGAGGTAACATCAGGCAAAGAACGCGCCGAACTGAAGTGCACTTCGAATTTTGTCCTCCGCGTGAGCGGTACGACGTGGTTCACCCTCGCTGCTGCGCTAGATATATATTTTTTTTTTTTAGAATGAAAGGGTTTTTTTGTTGTGCGGTTGTCACGCTTCACACTTCTCCGCGACATTTACAGTGGCGAGTAATATGAAATTCTGCGGTGCGTCGGGAGCACTGTGTTCCCACGGAGGAATGAGGCATAGGATATGACAATTGCAAGACTGGTGTGACGTCACGTCAGGCATGGGAGTGCAGCCGTTGATACTTGCGAAATTCGGCATGGAGTTTCGTTCAATTATCCGTCGTTGATTACACTAAATTGGGGTGTCGTTTAATGGAATAAAAATGGCCTATGTTAATCATTAGGCTCCCACCAGGTAACCATCACGAAATCTTAAGAACTTCCGGTTTTCACCGGACAATCCCTTTGTCCAAGAAGGAAATCCAAGAACTGGAAGGGTGCTAAGGCCGCTATTAAGCCCGAGGAAAGCCTCTTGATCGTGTACACTCGATTCAAATTCCAAGTTTTGTTTTGTCAATGCATAACGCGGTTTTGCAATCCTTTTAAAGCTTTTCACAATTCGTCGGTGGTAGGTTCTATCAAGATACATTGAAAAACTAACAACGGATTGCGAGGCTTTCGGTACATACGGCGCAACCTGGCGACGGGACAGCGAAGGTCGCCCGTGTACAAAAAGTCCAGAGGTGCGAGGATTCGTGTCCAACGCTGATATGCCTTGACCGTGGCGTAATACCACTGGCTGTGAGATCGGCCTATTTCTCTCGTGAGTGCATCCATTGGGGTTGTATTTGTTTTTATTTTATGTTTATAAGAGCTGCTTTATGTATACCATTTTCCATCGTAATAAGACAATTAGCCACACCTTTTGCGGTAAACGACAACTCCGCTATTTGTTTCTGCACGGAACAAGAAAGAAAAGCGCTAGGGAGTAATTTCATTTCATTTCCTAGGTGCACTAATGCCGTTTTGTGTCTTTTCGATACTGCTATAGTCATGAGAACTATTGCATTTAGAAAGAACTTACCTATTCTAATTAATGTTCAGCTGATTTATTCTTAGATTCAGATAGAGACGAAAGTGGCGAATATTTTTAAAAGGTTTCAGCTTAAATAGTAAAGCGTACGTACAATATACGTACAATATAATATAGGCCTATTTTGTATACCCTTGTCCCCCAGCCACGTAGTTGACAAACCCGGTATTCAGGATAATGTTTTTTTAATCCATGGCATTACAATTCGGAACAAGTAAACTAGTATATAAAAGGAAAACAAGAATGATAACAACTTGATATTAAAACGTGAGCTTCCCCGAGCGGTGTTTCGAGAGCAAAAGGACGCCTTCCGGCATACCGGAAGTTCCGAGATTCAAGATGGCGGCGCCCGCATAGGAAAGCTTTATACTTAAACATCCAGATGATCACTGTCACATTTGAAAATGAATACAAAAAGCAGGGCTGAAAATAAAGATTTCAAGTTAACGTTTTTATGTTCTTGCTGCGTGCCTCCCTGCACACGTGTTTCGTGCAGTCCAAGAGAATTCGAAGTATCTAACTTTGACCTCAGTAGCAGTTCAAGGGACTATGAACCCACTTATTAATGTTAACTATATTAAAGGGACCATGAAGTGACCTTTTTACTTTTGCCAAATAACTCTTACATTAAACCGTCAATGTTCACTAAACGCCGAACAGGCATCTGTTTTTGTTTCGGTTTATTAGCTTCTACACGAAAAATTTATCAAAATATCGAGTTTTTATTTCCTCAAACTCACCGCAAAACAAGCCGCGGCCTAATTTTGACGGTCGTGACTTACACTGTCAACGGAACCTGAAGTTCTCTCGGCAGTAGGAGAGTGGGAGCGTGAGCGCCGAGCTGGCGGTGTGCCGGACCTGCCGGTAGGGTTTACCCCAGGGTTTTACTGCGCTGATGGCGCCGATGCCACCGACCTATTTTCTGAATCGGCGCCTCTCATCACCGCGATAGTCATGGACACATCGCAGCTGAGCGAAATTCAATTAAACATGTTGCGCTACAGCATGGGACTGTTCCGATACGCCGGTACGAAGCGCAGCAGGTCGTCAGCACGACAGCCGCTTCTCCACCGCCGTCAGCCGTTTCCGCGGTATCTCTAAAAAGGAGGGGACGCGCTGTCACTCACTGGCGTAGCAGAAGATGCACAGAGTTTTCTATGGGCTCAAGCTTTATTAACTTTTATTTTGTCAGGATAGGCACGCAGGGCAGAGAGGAAGGAAAAAAGAAAAGAAAAACATGCAGTACGCCGTCTTGGACGATCAGGACTTTACTGATAACACAAATTTCGCCACACAGCTTTTCTAAGATTGCGAAAGACGACGTAATCTTAGCAGAGATATTGCAACCTAGAAATATGACTTCGTGATTACATAGACGTTAGGATCGTTGCAAGGATTGCTAACACTAATCACTTTTCTCGGGTGATGAAAACGCGTCAAAATTCGCATCCTTCATACATCGCTCGCCTGCAAAGCCGCCGGAACTGAACCGGCAATGTGACCGCCGCCGGTGGGCCGACGCCGCGGACGACGATCGTGCCACGGCGGCCAAGCGCAAGCGCGAGGTCCGGCGACTACAGGACGCCACGCCGGCTGTGCAGTTCCCGGGTGCGACGGCGAGGTTCCGGAGGGAGTTCGTGGAGAACCCGTTATAGTACAGGTTCGCTGGTCTTCCATTTTTACCAAAGTGAAAAGGCTAAATTTTTTTTTGGCTCTATTTTGTGTTTTGGTTTTCTTTTTGCATTTTTTACGACGTGCGGTGGATGAAATACGACTTCGAAATCGTTTCAAGGTTCCTTTAATTACTGCAATATGCAAACAAAAAACACCGTGAAATAAAAAAAAAGCGGTAAAGTTGCCGTACTGTGGTTGTAGCGGCGAGATGTTTTGGTGGCGCCCTCCTGTGGTTCCCCCTTGTGACGTCATTACCTTGCGAACAACAAAATCGATGTTGTTTGTTATTACCATGGTGGAAGCTTGAAATCATCGCGCTCTCAAAGGAACACTGCCAACACCGTCAAAATTAAAGTTCTTTCATTCCTCTTATTTCCGTCGATGATAAATCCCCTTTCCGAAGTCATAGTCAGCGTTCGGCCAATCGTGGAAGGCCGACCACAGTGACGCTTTCGGTCGCGCACGGGGCTAATTGAGAGGTTCGTCTTTCGTTGCTAATCAAGCTTGACTAACGAACACCGCTTAGCAATAACGCGGCCTCGCGACAAAGCCACTCTCCGGGAACGCATAAACCAAGCCGCTGTCCCGGCACCCAGGGTTAAGGGGGCTCATATGGTACCCTGAAAAAAGAACAGACGAGCACTCCGGCCATAAACAAGTCAAGGGGTCGTCTAGCTCCAACGCCTTGTGTGGGCGCCGCCAGACACATTGTTTTCGTGGCATTCCCCGTGGGTCCATCGTGCGTCTCTGAACACGTCAATACTCCCTTGAAGTGGACATACTTGCGTTGTCAGCGTTTAGACGCTTAATCGCACTATGCTCTTAAACGAATATTGGCGACAAGGTATTTTGGTGGCACAATCTTAGGGTTTGTGTTCCTTGACGTCACGATAGCATTATACCTTGCGAACGATACGTTCGATGGTGTGCGTAAAAAAGCAGGGTGGAAGCTTGGACTCATAGCGTCTTAACATAATGGTGTTAAAAATGAGTCTCACATTAGTCTCTTCTGCAGATAAAATCAAAATTAATGCTACTAAAAAACGGCATAATCATGACAAGTGGAAATATAGAGCCACTAAACCTACACGTGCTACTAAGAAAAGAAAAAAAACAAAATATATGTCATAATAAAGAGACACGTAACAATGAAACAAACGTGTCATGGTTTGTTGTCTGTGCGATTTCGCTTGCCAACTCATTCCAGTCGACTATGGCCTGCAGAATCGGGGAAGATTTACACACGAACTCAACTTTGTTACGTCACAGCGCGGTGGTGGCGCGTCGAGCACACTTCCGGTCTGGGGCTGTGGGCGGAAGTCACCATGTGGGACGTCCATTTATGCGTTGTTTTGAAGGAAACCAGGCAATAACTTGCCTTCTTGTCAAAACTCCGTGACTGGGGCTGTACCAAAAGAGTCGAGAAAGGTTTGAAGGTCAGTTTGCATGTGGTCCGTTCGTCCGAGAACGTGAATATGTACCGTGAAAAGGGAAAACCAGACGCTATCGGACCTCAATTGCTTGGGCAAGAAGCACTTTGGGTTGATTTTATGGATACTTGTGGTCATCAGATTTATCTGTTTTGTTCAGTCCCGAAAGCCGTCAAGTTGTACGCACTGAACGTAGACCTGCGGACTACGTTCTGTGCGCCTTCGAATTCAAACGGCAGCCTGCTCATTCGAGCTCTCGTCTGCTCTTTTAAACGTTTCTGCTTGTTGTCTCCTCTTTCTGACGGCACCTGCCCGTAGACCAAACGTTGGCCCCGTAATTGCGATAAGCAGTAAGTGCAGGCCTAAAAAGACTTTTAAGTGTAAAGGTTGGTCGGGTTACTTAGGCTCGGTGTAAACAATAGCAAGATGCTGATCATTGTTGCCAGTGGCCATCACCGTCTTGTTATGCCTGATTCACTTGGTCCGATTCTGCTTGCGATTTTTAGTATCGACGTGGACTTTCTCAGCTACGGTTCACGCTTTTGCAGCCCGAATGACGTCGCGAGTGAAAATAGCGAGCAGAATCTCGTCACGCGAATTAGGCTTTAGCGCCCATTCTGCGGCGTCAACGCGGAATAAATCGCCGCATGTCACATTATTCACGCGACGTTTTGCGGTGAAAACGAGTCTCGTTAAATTCGCTGAGGCCACTAAAGTAATCAGACATTACCAGGAAGACGTGGAATCAACAATTTCAACGCGAAAAAGAGCACGGGAGCTCACACCGACGCCGACAACATCGCCTTCCAATGGTTTGTTTATGGGCGACGTCGAGCTTCTTGCCCATCCTCCATCGCACATGGGCGCTGCCGGTGGCGTCCGCTAGGGGCGCTCCGGTTTGTTTGTGGACAAGAGTTGGGCTATACAAGTTTTTTTTTTTTTTTTTTTTTTTTGGGGGGGGGGGGGGATATGAACTCTGTTGAATTGATCATGACGGGGGAAAATGCGGGGGGAGGGGGGGGGGGGGGAGGGGGACGGGGGGCGGATAAAGAGCTAATGGAAATGCGATAGCCTAGCAAAATACCTTCTCTGCTGAAGTTTTTATAGGACAATTGAGGTTTTAAGTTGTGTGACGCTTACATGTGTGTATTGTTTTAGCATGAATCGAGTTGCCCTGTTTTGAAGATATTCTAGCCTGTCATTTAAATAGTTTTGATGCAGGTTTCAAATTTATAGATGCGCACTCCAACTTTTGCCTTACCAGAGCAGTCTATGCTAGTAGTTTCGTTTCCGTTGTTGCGATGTGTAAATCTCTTCTCATAAATCCTAAAGATTGATTAGCGTTTTCAAGAATGTAGTCTATATGATTATTCCATGGAAGATTAGGACTGAGATGAACGCCCAGATATTTAAATGACATGAATTTATCTAATTTTGAATCTGTAAGGGCGTGCACATGATGTAGAATGGAATAACGGTTTGTGAATGTCATCGTTTTTAGACTTTTCCATATTTATTTGCATTTGCTATGTGTCACATCATAGCATTATGCTATTCAAGTCTTTTTGAAGGGCAGTGCAATCTGGTTAATGAGATGTGTGACGGTATACCACACAGTAGTCTGCAAACAATCGAATTTTTGATGAAAGATTGTTAGGGAGGTCATTTATATGCGAAAGTGGCCAAGAACAGATCCCTGTGGACACTTACGAGGGGTGAACTTGTGTAATTTGCTATTACCGTTTGCTTTCGGTTGTTGAGGTATTCTCGAACCCACGTAATTACCTTTTCTTTCGTTAATTTTAAATATTGCATTTTTTTAATGAAACGACTCTGTGGCTTTTGCGAAATCTATGAAAACTGCGCCGGTTTGCGAGGACGCATGGATGCTGGTGTGCAGATCAGTTATCGGTTCGAATAGCTGAGTTTCGCATGAAAGACCGCGTTGAAATCCATGCTGGTCAGGAAAAAGTGTATCGTTAGTAGCAAGGTGCTTCATCACTGATGAATAGATTATGTGTTCTAGAAAGATTGCCTGGAACAGATGTTAGGGATAGGGCTTTATAGTTAGTTGCACAGTTTCGGTCTTTTGTTTGATATTCATTCAGGCTGTACGTTTTCTTTCCAATTGCTCTTTGCCTATTGCGTTATTTAACTCGTTAGATGTGCAGACGAGCAGGTGGCTTTCTTTGGAATCTTAATTGATATATTAGATATTTTTTTACCTAGTGTTCTCGTGGCACGTTAAATGTATTCCTTCGAATATCTTCTGAGCGATTGGATAATTTTACTTTTCGTACTAGTTTAACGCGTCCTGTGTTTTAATTTGATTGTCACATGATACACTTAATATCTTCATTGGAACTTCTTGACGTGATGAATGTTTTGATTTCAATGTCTCGTTTCCTCTTCATTAATTGACGTGTTCAAACTTCAGACACGGTTTCGTATGTTGACCATGAACGGATTGTGCGCCCCCGAATGTGACGTATGCATAACCTAACTCCTCCTAGTTAACCCCACATATAAAAGCATAAATACATTAATCCATTACCTGCCGATAATCTTGATAGTTTGAAAATGTATTTTTATTTTATTGTACACGTCTATTTTGGCTAAACACGGCACTCCGAAATTACAGCCGCCTTGTTTAATTTTTTGCATCAAGGAATATTTTGCTCGCGATGGTAAAATAACATAATAAATAAAATTGTTTTCTCTTGGGGACAAACGTTTTCTCACTCAGGGGTGCAAATTTATGATCGCTAATCCAATAGACTCCCAAGCGTTATCTTGATTGGTTTAACTGTTCCATTGATATGCATGAGGGAGAATTTTCCGGTGCAATATAATCGCGTTGTCAACATGCCTATATCGCACATGAAGGTCGCGGGTTCGTAACATCCACTTGAGTATTTCTTTGCTTATGGCTCGAATGGTGCAACCCGAAGATATCGGGCGTCACAAACTTCAAGCGTTTCCTGATGAAATGCGATAAAGATATGCATAGCGACAAGACAACATAACTATAGTTCCAGAATCGAGGAGATCCAAAATATGCGAGACTTCGTGCTGCATGTAGGCCTTCCGCGTTGCCCAGGCGGCGCTGCGAAAAGACTCATTTTGGGTAGTACAAACGTAGGCGTCTCAAACTGTCGCACGTCTAGAAGCGTGCCTGCTCTGGTGCGGAACACACTCACCAGGAAAATACAAAGAAACAGCAAAAGTTCAAACGCCGTCGTATGCCATGTAAAAGATAAAAGGTTATGAGCGTGAGCCACGGCGGCGTAAGTCAAAAGACGCCGTGTCACGCGTCCCAAGAATAGAACAAACAAAAAAAAAGAAATTGTCGTGACGCCAGACATCCTGTCGCCGCCACAAAGAGTGAGAAAAGTCGCGTACACCTAGCGGCGGTGGCATGAATCCCGGACTTTCGATTGCTCTACGGCGTTGTACCTAGCCAAATTCAGATGTCGAAAGGTGTTTTTCCGTTGTCCGGCAATACAAAGAAAATTAAAAAAAAGAAGCTCAGCAAGGTCGTCTTAAGGAGTGCGAGGCGCAATCAGGTGTGCTTGCTCTAACCAAAAAGAGGGCACCACAGTTTGTTCGAAGTCTCAGCGCAGGAGGCCTCTGTGTGTGTGTGTGTGGGGGGGGGGGGGGGGGATACTTTTTCTTCAGTCTGACTTCCGTCGTTTAAGCGCCACCTAGAATTTCTTTTCAAAATTGCGTGCTACATAGATTTCGGTGAAACACCACGGCGCTGTGCTTCGAAACATACGTATTCCATAGAATACGTGCAGTTATCATTGCAGCCGTCTCCCCAAATGGAGGAGCGTCGAACAAGGGGGGGGGGGGGGGGGGGGGCAAGCCGTGGCGAAGGGGGAGGGGGCGGGGGGGGGGTACTGTTTGTGCAAGCAGCGTCTATGGGCAGTTCCGTAACTGAGGTAATCTAGTAACGTTGACTGCGGCCAATTCTACCTAAAAGAAAAGGCCTGCGCATTACGTAACGCGGGGTTCCCTGTTTTCGGTAAATAGCGATAAACGCCGAAAATTAACCCCGATGTCGGTTTTGTCAAAATCTATGAAAACTGACAAAAAAAAAATCGGATCTTTTCTTCACTGAGAAAACCACGAGATTCCGAGGAAAAAAGAATCTTCGACTACAATTTTATTTTGCGTTTACCTCGATCACAGCCACACCAAACTGTTCGCGAGGCGACCTCTTTCTTCAGAAACCGAATCCCTTCACTCGCTTCCTTTTTTTTTTTTTTTTTTTTTACAGCGGAGCTGTTAAGGACTAGGTTCCCCAGGATCGTGTCCACCGGTAAAGAAATGATGACACCGAACTCTGGAGAGCTAGCGCCGCCCATCAGCGACGGCGGCAACCAGACAACTGGTTGCCGCCTTTGCTCATAGATGGCGGCAACCCTTCTTCGGAGGAAAAACAGTGGGAGCGGAACGAGCGGCGATGTGCGCAGCAGCGCCAATGGTTCCTCAACCGCCGGGAGGCCGATATCGCCTCAAGTTCCACTGCGTCCAGCGCTTCAGATTCCCTTGCGAAAGAAGAGGAGATTGCTCGCCTGGAAAGCCACCGCCGAAAACAGAAGCTACAGCTCCGCTGTTCTTCTTTCTTCAGCAGAGTGGAAAGGCTGAAAGTTTTTCTTCTTTTTTTATTGGCTGTAGCACGTTATCCAAGCACTCCGGACACGAGGAAGTTCTCACGACACGACATCACGATGTCCTCTTCCTTCAATATAAAGCCCGATAAACAGCGATTTCCGGTCCGACACTGAAAATTGGCACCAAAAAGACACCGAATCTGTGTGAAAACTAGATCCAGAAAAAAAAACACACACCCCAAATTGTAAGCCAAATAAGCCCCGAAAACACAGAACTCTAGTCATAACTTGCAGATCCACGCAGCAGCGCCGCCTGGCATCCGTCAGCTTTACCGTCAGCGCGTCTCGCAGCGTCTTGTGCAGAGAGCAAGTCGTCTGCTTCTTGAGCAGGCGTTGCGGTGACGTCAGATCGATGTGCGTGCGTGCGTGCGTGTGTGTGTGTGTGCGTGCGTGCGTGCGCGCGTGTGTGTGTATGTGTGCGTGTGCGCGCGTGCGTGCGTGCGTGTGTGTGTGTGCGTGTGTGTGTGCGCGCGTGTATATGAGTGCGCGCGTGTGTGTGTGCGTGTGCGTTCGTGTGTGTGTGTACGTGGGTGTGTACGTGTGTGTACGTGTACGTTGAACGCCGGCATTCCGCATTCTAACGCGTTCCTCGAGTGCGGTGGAGACAAAGGCAGCTAGCTTTAGGTCTAGCCACACATGTACAAGTTACTCAAAAAAAGTAATTAAGTTAAGTTACTGAGTATCGGCCTCAAAAGTAGTTTGAGACGAGTAGAAATTACTCAAATGAAAAGTATAATTCAGTAAACTACTAATTAGCGTAAAAAGGTAGTGAATTACTTTTGAGGTCGCTTTTTGTATTTTTATGGTAACACGGAAGTATATAGGTTTTGATCCTTTATTGAAATCCCGCCAACCAAATATAAGGCCAATTTCAGGCTTTTTTCACCAAAACGCTTAAATAGCTGATTGTGCTTCTTCGTGCTTGACTGTTTTTCACTTTCTTTTTTTTTATCAATGATGTACGGCGGATGCATCATTTCTACTTTGAGGTTCCTCACTGCCTGAGCGGGATTTTTCAGACAGTGTTTTTTTTTTGTAATTTATGTTATGTAAAAACTTGGACGATTCTCTAAGGTTTCTTGAACCATCTTCAAATCTTGGAAGACATGCATAGTTTTGGGAGGAGAGGTAATGCAAAACAAAAAAAAAACGTCAGCTTTGCGATGCCCCTTAGCACGCGATTTTTCAAGTATACAACACAAACCACAGGAGCACCACATGAGTTTCAAAGCGAGTGCAGAATTTTGTTCGGTTCTTTTGGGTGAGGATGCGTTGTGTAATGGCAACACCTATACTGTGGTGGTCCGACGTTCCAACGTTGGGGAGAAGCGGGGACAAGCTCTTTCTTCAAATGCGCGAAGTGCTTGTCTCCGTGAGCTTAGAGACACTAAGAAGCTCCAGTCTCCAGCGCTAATCCCGCAGTTACTCGGCCTCGCTCGAGAACACAATCGAGACACACCTTCGAACTCGAGTATGTTTCCGACTGTTGACGAGGCAGACGGAAGAGCGCACAGGGCCATGAAGATATTCGCGACTCCAGCGAACTATAGAGGGCGCACTGCTCAGGCAAAATGGCGGACCAAAGGAGGTCGTTTTCGTCGTTCAGCACGCGGACCAGCACAAATTCCTGCACTACAGCGTAAAATCAGTGTTACATTTGAAAGCAAAGCGATTTTTCGACGGTAGAAACCTTCTAGTCAGTGCGTAGGAATGGCACGGCGGAATCATAAAAATAATTACTGGAAACGATGTTTGTTTCTAGAACCAAGCAGCGATAGCAGACGACAGAGTCGAAACGACCTCCTCTCGTGAGCTTCTCGGCACTGCCACTACGCGGCGTCGATTTCGCTGGAGTCGCGAATAGCTTTCTCACTGTGCTGCCTTGGATTGAAGTCTTCCCCCTCTTTGTGAATACCACCTGATACTCCGACATCTTATCTGTTTTTGTGTGCGAATATTTGTTTATGAGGGAACGTAGTACTAAATTTCGAAAATAATTTGTAATTTGAGTAGATGTTACTCAAAAAAAGTATTTGAAAAGGAAACTTCTGATTATAGAAATGAAAACGTAATTTAAAGTTACTAAAAATTGAAATAAGTAGTTAAACTACAGTAACTCGAGTAAAGTAGTGGAATTACGTACATGTACGAGGTCTACCAACGAATCATACCAAGTTCTGCGTTCTGACGTCCACGTGCACTCTCTTCTCCTCCTTTCTCTCTCTCTCTCTCTCTCTCTCTCTCTCTCTCTGTTTTTCGGCACATGCCGCCTTTAATTTTATGCAATTTGTGCCGTGGAGAACTCAGTTTGGTAGGGCGGAAGTTTCAAGAGGAAAGGATTGTTGGCATTCACGGGTCACTAGTTCCAGTCTGGCTCGGCAACCAGAAGTCTTTTTTTTTATATAATCTCAGTGGTGGCTGCCGGCAGCGGTCATGTGCTTGGTGACGCCACCGGGAGTTTCCGCGAAGGACACTTTTGAATTTTCCATGGAAGATTTACACCAACAGCTGTCGCTGTAAAAGTAGAAGGATGTAGAGCGGATGTTAAAGATAACATCGCATTCTTTCTTGAACAGAGCATAAGGGCGGAATATATCTTGTGTATACTGAACATTTTGAAGCAACCCGAGACTGAGGAATACGAAAGTTTACACAAAGCATAGCCGCCTCTATACTGACAATGCGTGGCAGATCGCCACGAGACGCTGCCGCCGAAATTGAAAAGGTAGAGCGGCCGACAACGGATGAGAGGAGAGTCAGGTGACGGGCGCCCCGCTGCGGCGAGACGCCGAAACACACTTCTCCCGAGCGATGGAATGTACGCTCGTGCTCCTCGCGCTATCGCTTCTTTTCTTGTCAGGTTTAAAAACCATACTTCGGGTCCTCGCCGTTGCGAAAGTTGTTCGATGAATACCAGGGTCCCCGAGAAATGCTCTCTGCTACCATATCTTCGCGCTCGAAATCTGCGACCGGGCACTCTATGGCTCCGTCGTCGAACTGCCAGGCTTTGTGAGTAGAGAGGAGGCTATGCACCAAGAGAAGAGAAGGAAAACGTCTCAAACACTTTGCTTTGGCTGGCTGAGGGTCTTCTGTCGCCATAAATATGTTTTGTTTTTTCTTTCTATCTTTTCATTATTTAAAAATGTGGCACAGTACACGGCTCATGGTTCCTGTCAATAGAAACACGGAGCTAGTTTTAGTATTGTTAGTGCGAGAAAATACTGGTCAAGCGGCGAAGCCGAAATTTCCGGCGTCAGTAGCGAGTCGGCTGCGAATCTAAAGAATATCAAATAACATCACTTAATCTCGGAGGTATACAACTTCTTGGCTTTAAAAAGAGGCAAATCTGCAAGGCAGCAACCGTGTACGCGAGAAACACTGGCCACTGTTTATAAGGAAATCCCGATACGCGACCGGCCATTCGAAAGAGATTCCCTTGCCGGAAAAAATATCCACCAGAAGTCAAGGCCTGCGTCGATTCCCCCAAATATCATCAGTGGATCCAAGCAACTCCGCGTATATCTTGTGGCAGCTTCGCCGCCGTGTGCGTCCCGTGGCGTCTCGTGCTGAGCACGAAGCCAGCACTCGGCGACGCCAAGACTCCCAAGCGTCTGCCACCATGCGGCTATACGGAGTGCAAGTTCGTCTGCTTCTTTTGCAGGGGTTGTGTTACGTCAGAACGCCGAGCTCTGATTGGTTCTAAATGAAGGATAGTGGGTAGACCTCAAGGCAGCTTGTTTTAAGGTCTATCCACTATCCTTCCATCAGAGCCAATCAGAGCTCGGCATCTTTCTGACGTCACCGCAACTCCTGTGCAAGAAGCAGACGACTTTCTCTCTGCATTCTTGTCGAGCGTTTGCGTATTTGCCGCTTGGGGCGAGTTCGGAATCCTCGAACGACGACGTCGTGCATAGGCATTGTCTTCTGGGTGATACTTAGCCCGATGTCAGGCTGTTGTCGTGCCGGAGCATATGCCGCGGTCTCCCAATTCCCAACGCACACGGCGGCAGGCTGGCAGACGCACGCGCGTAAGGGTTTTTACCTATCTGCTTTGCCTGGCACGCCACCGTGTGCGCACCAATTTAAGTGCAAATAAATCACTTACTCACTCATGCGTGCACGCCCAACCCGAGCGGACCAAATTGCACGCCTTTGTGGACCCGTGGAGCGCCAATTTCCGAAGAACGCCAATTTTAAGTTATGACACGCTGAGTAAGCTCGTCGTAGGCTTTCGTGCCTCGTAGGAGGCACGAAAGTGAATGTAGAGCAGAAGCGAAAATGGAACTGAAAGTTCTACCAGTCGTGTATCAGGAAGCAGCGCAGAAACAAAAACGACACCACAAATGAGAGCGAGTTATCGCGAGTACCGCGGTTTGCGGTCGGTGTGGCGCAGGTTAAATCATAGCGTAAACTCACTCGATTGTTTTTAGAGCGTTTCCGCGTTTCGTGACGTCGGCGTCGGAGTCGGCGTCGGCGTCGGCGTAACCGCCCCACTAATTTTAGCGGGAAATTGAATTGGTGTTGATATCAGTTGACGTCAATATTCCCGCCAAATCTAGCGGAGAAACTGAATTTGTCCATGGTAGACGTGATACGAAGTCATGTGACGTCATTTTCCCCGCTAAATCTAGCGGGGATACTGAATTGGCGTTGAGGTCACGTGACGTCAATTTCGCCTCTAAATTTAGCGGGGAAACTTAACCCGCTAAATTTTTCGCGGAAATTTTCGCTAAATCTTCCCCCTAAATTTAGCTAACATTTAGCGAAATTTAGGAATTTAGCAAGGAGAAGGACGAGGGAGAGGAGGAGGAGCGGCTTACCCTTTCCTCCTTCTCCTCAAGAGCTGCGCTCCAATTTCGCATTACAGAGAATTGTCAACGTCTTTCATTTTACTATTCGTGGTAATTCAACTGGCACTCGCTACAACGTTTGCCGATTTGCTTGTCAAAACGTAAAAATTGGAATTTCGAACAAAACGCCGCAATAAAGAAGTATTACAAACAATTGCTCTTGCCATGTATCCGGTGTTGAGCAATGTGCGCTAAACAACCGGTGTGCAGTCAGAATGAAATGGATGAATTTCTGGCCTGGGTAACGAAGCAGTCATGATAACTCCTGAGCCGACAGACGTATCTCTCTATAAAAATTCGACGTCTTATTTGCTTCGTGTGTTCTATGTAACAAATAGTAATGGCTGTCTCTCTAATAAGCACGGGAACATGGAAACGTTGAAACTCGACAAAATATTTCGACCAAAAACTTCACAGTTGTGTGTATTAGTTAATACCAATAAATAAAGTACTGAATGAACTAAACCAAGCTGAAATGGAAAAATGTGTAGTTTGAATAAATCTTACAAATCTTACACTCTTAAAAAAAAAAAGCTAGTAGTATTTACTAGGTAAGAGCTAGTAACCACTTGCCACATATGTTACTAGGTACCTAGTAACCTTAGGTAGTAACGGTCAAGCTAGTAACGGTTACTAGGTCAAGAAGCTAGTAACTGTTACTAGCCTCAAAGTATAATCCATGTATTTTACAACCTCCAGCTAGTAGCTAGCGCAACCTCCCGACGGAAGACCGGAAACGCAACTAGTCACGTGATTTCCGGTGGAAAAAAAAAGGTGTGGGGTTATGCCGCTTACCACCAGGTGGCAGGCGCAACAGGAATTGAAACTGAAAAGAGTAATCCAGGTGGCACTAGTCAACGTCCAATTAAATGTACACAAAAAAGGACACCGATTATTTATAGTTTATTTCAATTCTTGCACATTCTCAAGTAGATACATATAAACATGCACACCCACATTTTTAGCACACAATCGACACAATGCATTAAACACAAATACACGATCACTCTAATTGCTAACTTACGGGCGGGGGCAGTGGGAATCGAACCCAGGAGGTTTCCAGCGCAAGCTTACGAGCTGAGACGCGTTAGCCGACTTCCTTGACTGTCCTTAAGTCTTTTATACTGACCATTTGAGTGCGCAAACTTGTCGTCGTGTATCAGCACGTCAGTTCTTCGCAGTCGCTAGGTCAGTTGCGCGACGAGGCAAACCGCATGAAAGCGACGGGAACAAGCGGCCAAGGCGTTGAGCGACATTTCCTAGAAATTAAAAAAACCGAGCGGCCCGCCACGGGTGACCGTGAGAAATCGCCGTCGCTCGTCGCTATCTACGTCGATAGTCTTGACGCTCGCTAAATTGATTACATGCGGTTCAGCTTTTAAAACGAATGCGGTCGCCGTCGGCGAGAGAGTGCTTTCTTGCCGTCTCCCGTGGCGAACGAAGGCTGTAATTGACAGGGAGTACGACGGCAGCTGCCCTCCTTTCGCGTGCTGTGCTACAAAAATGCATGCAAAATTAATACCGCGTGCAGCTCGCATCTTAATTTTTGTAGTACACTGACGAATGCTCGCGTTTTTGGGGAAGATATAAGCAAATTCAGAAAGACTCGTAGAATGCCAAAACAGTTTTTTTACATTAGTCCTAAAGCTACATACACAATTTACGACAGCACATCAACGGTTGTGACAGTGCACTGTCACGACCGAAGACAGTTCAATCAGAATCATTCAACCACCGAGCACACACAAACCGTGAAGAAGTTCTCAGTGTAAAGTAGGAGGAGGCAGAGAAAAGCTTCTTGGACGACGAAACCCAATCCAGTGACAGCGACACCGGCTCGTTAGAACTATCCTCAGAGCAGTCCAGGTCCACGCACACAGTGCACTCGCCCCGTCAAGCGCACGAACGTTAACTATGCACTCCAACACGGGAACACGAGAACTGCACACGACACAAGGCAAAAACGGCAGGTTCACATCGGAGAAATTAGCGTCTTGCGAACTCCGACTGGCCCCAACTTGCTTGTCGTACAATGTTGCCAAGCGTTTCTTGTGAAAGAAAAACATTAGTTTAAAAAACAAAATACAAAAATGAAAAAATATAAAAAAACGAAATGAACTTTTTTTTTTGTTTTCGGGAACGTTTTTAGTGTGTGCTACGTGGCTATTTTAATCCCAGTTAAAACCAAAATGAAAATATAAACGCTCACAAACGAATGCAAACGAGAAGGAAGGTAAGTAAGCCGCATGGCCATTGCATGAACAATGGCTGCTGCGCGCGCTGCAGCGCTGGCTTCCACGTCGTGCTGGTACGGAGGCTGCGATCGTTATAAAGTCAGCTGCAACCCTTAAAGGGGCCATGAAACGAATTTGGCGCTGGGATTAATGATTTTAAATTGGGACTTTACTAATCGCATATCGTTTAGTTGACCAAAAGAAAGAGGGTAGAAAGTCCACAGCCAGCTTTTCGGTACGAACATTTGAAAATATAGCGGACTATTTTGTACCTTCTTTCCTTCGAAAGCTCTCCGCCTTTTCACTATGATACATCCGCGGTTCCCAAAGCGCGTCAGCGGTGCCAACCTGACGTCAGCCGAGCCCAGCTCACGCATTGGACACGAGAGCTGCGTCACTCGGACGTGTGCGCTCGTCAACAATCAATCCGTCAACGAATATTCGGATTCGCGTCCGTGGCCAATGAGTGCCCTGACGGAACTTATCGTAACTGGGGAATGACAAGTTCTATGGTGTGCATAAACAGCATGGTGGAGGCTAGGAGTCATTGCACCGGTGCCGAAGAATGTCACGGCGGCGTAATTTCACAATTCGCATTTGAGTTGAGGATTAAAGCTAAGGAGGAAGAAGTAGGAAAATCGTTTCATGACCCCTTTAAACATGCCCCCTCATACAATAGTTGACTCTGCGATTGGGTGTGGATACCTACCCCTGCGATCCGAAACAGCTAGTACGTCGCTAACGCTGACAATCGGGTATGAAGCAAGCGCCGCCATCTTCTCCGCGCCTTTGCGGTAGTAAATAGCTACTAAAAAAGTAGTAACGGTCAGAAAAGGCTAGTAATGGCTGCATTTGCTACCTTTTTTACTACCTATCGCGCGTTTGAGGTAGTAAATAGTTAGTGAAAGGTAGTAACGGTCAGAAAGGGGTAGTAACTGCTGTAGTTACTAGCTTTTTACTAGTTTTTTTTAAGAGTAATACTCTATCCTGTACGAACGGGTGAAGGCTGCAACGCTACTGGGTTGATGGGTTAACAGATTAGGTTAAGAGCTTTAATGCTTCATCTATGAGACCATTACTGCGCCAAACACTGCCACTAACGCCACTGTTGTAACAGCTAACACTACTACTACCTCAACTGCAAGCTCCACTAGTATCGGCACACCAGCGCCACTTGTGCCGCAACCACCACTACTACCACCTCTGGCACTGCTACGGCGGCCACCCTACTACCATCTACTACTACCACACTATCGGAGACATATATCTGCCGCAGGTAGTGCAACGAGTCCTGAGTCTTGGTCGCAAGTTCGCGGTAGAACCAAATAAGTCGGCACCTGAGCTACTATCAATGGTCAGACAAGTGGCACTTCGTGCTCCAGAAGCTGAATCTGACCGCATCACCTTCGAAGGAGTCGATATACTCTTACAAAAAAAGTCCCGAGCCTCACCCTTACCAACCAAAAACGTGGTGACCTACCTAAAGGAGTATCACCTGTCTCTAATGCAGGCTCATGCTCCACGACTTGTTTGGAGTAAAAGCCCTCTCTGCCATTGAGTCCGTTTTTCAACAACGACATCTCCTAACTAAGATTCAAAGCGAAGCTAAAAAACTGTCTTTCGATGGAATTGAAAAAGCTTTCCTCTTACACAGACCGCAGCAAACTTTTAAGCCTGGAATTATTTTTCAGTGCCGAGACTCACAAAACCGAATGCCCGCTCAGAGTTATCGTCTCCGAAAAGGGAACCTGGCAAATGTCGCTAGCTTATTTCTTTTAGAAAAACTGAATCTTCTCACGATTGATGATCCGTTCTTAATTAGGAGCTCCAACGAACTAATAAGATTTCTATCTGAGCGTAACGACAGCAACTTAAACGCCTTTTCAATTGACATACACTATCTGTACCACGCACTACCTCAGGACCGTCTTTAACACTGCATTGAGGAAAGTATTGACTCTTTTGGGTCCATCGCATTCCAAAACGCTTCAGGCATCTCCCAAGACAGATTTCTCGTGTTGATTGCTTTCTACCTGCAATCCACGTTCATCACTTGGGATGGAAATACATACTTGCAAAAACAAGGGGTTTGCATGGGGTCTTGTATCGCCCCTGTGCTCGGTGACATTTACCTTGCGCACCATGACAGACTGCTGCCAAGAAGCTTAGACTCCCCGGAAGTCGTGAACATCTTTCGTTACGTAGACGATTATAACATCTTCCTTGACGTCGACAGAAGCAAGTTTTCCACCACGACGGCCAAAGTTCTGTCAACTTTCGAAGAGCGCATGAATCCATTGGAGCTCACGCACGAGCTTCCCGTTGAAAGGTCCATTAGATTCCTGGATTTACGAATATTTTTATTGACCTTTCACGTATGCTGGTTGTACGAGCCCCGAGGAAACAAGCCGCTCCTTAACTTCAATTAGGCACATTCCAAGTTGGTGAAGAGGGGCATCGTCAAACTTTGCCTTAAAAACTCACTTACAAAATCGTGCAAACATCTGATAAAAACAAGCTTCTGTGCACAAATTTTTCGCCTGTCATCAGCAGGATATCCCACTTCCTTATTAACATCAGTGGCGGAGAACCTTCTCAGAGAACAAAAACAAAAATATGTCATCAGACGAAGACCAAGAGACACGTCAACTAGACCCATCCACAACGTCTAACATGGTTTTAAGAAAGTGGCAAACAGGGTCAACATCGACGTCATTTCCTAGGTTCCAAACAAGCTTTCCAGCTTATGCAAAAAAGTGAACAATCCTCCACAACATCCAGCAAGCTGCACAAAAAAACAAAAAAAAAACACCGGACTAGTTTCGTTTGGTGCAGAGACGGGGTAGTGTATTCCTTTCCCCTCTCCTGTGGGAAACAATATATCGGCCAGACTGGGAGATGTTTAAACGATCGACTCCGGGAACACAGCAACAACATAAGTAGAGCCAACTCAGGACATTTAGGTCTACATTGCCGTGATTGCGGATGTGCGGCACATCTAGATAGGTGTTATAGTACTGGGCAGAAGCGGTAGCCAACTGACTAGAGAGATAGTGGAAGCAAAAAATATTGCCATAGATGACGACAAATGTGTAAACACTCCATCGCTCACTTTATCAGAAAAAGAATTAGCTTATCTTAGTAGCTTATCTTATTAGCTCACATGTGTCTCATTTAATGGGATGTAGAAGAAAAAGAAGCCAACATTCATGAATGTATCGAAAAGGCGTAGAAGAAAAGTAAGTGCTAAAATAGAGATGGAGTTGTGAGTCAGCGCTGTGTGAGTGTCTTGTCTTCTGTGAATGTGTCCCTAGTGTGTGTTTGTGGCCCGTGGTGAAGTGTGTTTGTGTGGTTGTCCTACTGCCAGCCCTAACGCTACCACCGCCTCTACAAATACCCATACTACAATTATCACTTCCACCTGCACCAGCACTGCTTCCATTACTACTACAGCTACCACTAGAACTAATACTACATGGAATACTATTGTAACAACCCTAATTGAATCTGGCATATTTTCGCAATAATTATTTCTTTACAGACATGTAACGGGGGCAATCCTTCAGCTTAATGGAAACAATATTGGTTCACTATAAAACCACTCTGTAAAAAATTGCTAAGAATGGGTTTCATTCAAATTGAAAAAAAAACTATTAATTATCAATAGTGAATTTGCAAGTAACAGCAACACCAATTCTTGTTTTCATTGCACGGAGTTTTAAAGAAAACTTAAGGGGAACCAGCCCTCATTTCAAATCCTCCCACCTCGTATCACGAGCAATGGCCATGTTATGAGAAAATTAGACCCGACTTCTTGACCCGTATAAGTAGCATCGCAGAAGGCTGAAACTCCCGGTGCGAACGTTGTGCTAGCGATGCTGATAGAATGCTAAAGTGAGAACTGTACTACAGTGTTCTAGAGAGTTGTAGTGGCAAGAGCGGCGGCCGCCACGTGAAGATTTGCGCGTAGACGACACCGTAGCGCTGCTGTTCTGAGCCCTAAGAACGTGCCCACATCAGCCTCGTCGTCGGCGCTGCTCGGCGTGTACTAGTGTGGTTCGACTGGAGCTTTTCGCGACGCATAACAATTGCTAATGTGAAAAATTGTAGGTTTTCCTTTGGACCAATGCCTCTAGAGTGTGTGCTATCGTCTAATTTCGTTATTTGCGTTTTTTATGGAGTTCATCTATTTAATATCGACTTCCCCCCCCCCCCCCCCCTTCCTAGTACTGACAGGACGTTGAGCAACGCTATCACCTGGGCTGCACGCTTAATGGTTGCGAAAGAAACCACGCGATACTGATATAACGAGGGAAAATACACTAATAAATCTCAATATATCTTTCACTTTTTTAATGGTGAGAGGAACAATAAACTGGTGAATTGTTTTTTGTCATCGTGTTGCTGACGTGGGGACCAGTGTTGTGTAAGGTGCAAGGCCGAGTGCGTTTGGGAACGGCCAAGGTGCCACTGCGACTGTCGAACATATAGCAAATTGACTTTTGTAGAAGGCAGTCTATGAAGAAAAAATACCTCGATTGGGAGTACATGAAGCATTAAAATACAATATGAACACAAAAACTTCAACAACCCCTAATATGAAAAAAAAAATTATTCTCAACTCACTGCTTTATGACCTCTCAAAAGTGGTAATACACTTCATCGACATACACAGCGAGCACATGACAGATATTCAGCAACATACTACGCAAAAAGACTACAAAATAGTCATAATATATTGCGGCATAGAATCCTAACCTCTTCGTCATTGACGATGTGCACATAGTCCCGAAGGTTAAGGCGCGGTTCAAAATGTCTCTCGCACACCGCTGATGTCTCGGCGAGGCGTTTATCTTCTCAATTAAGATTTTTTCTCATTGTAGTCTGCGCGACTCTTTCTTTAGCGCACGAAACAGCGACGGATTACGATGGTGCTCCGGCTGCCCTTGTTGACCGGGTAGCCCGACGGGCATCCCGGCGCGAAGCAGTGTGTGTGTCCGTCTTTTCCTTGCATTTATGACCGAGACGGCAACGGAGCGGTGAAGACTCCCCATCACTACACCACACAGAAAAGTGCTACGGTGCTACGTTCGGGAGAAGCGTACCGCCTCAGCTTCGTCTTCTTCTTCGCTCATCGCACATCTGCCATCTGCCACAAATTCTCCTAGGGCTCGGAACTCCAGCGCCACTCGCGGCCATCTACGACGACCGTCTTCATACGACCCGTTGTAAGCGGGCGCCGCTCTTGACACTACATCCTCTAAAACACTGTAACTGTACATTACCTGTATCGAAAGATTAAACAGCAAGCCACAAGTCCTCTATGAGCCGACGTCCACCAAGATCGAATATTCGTTAAAAAGAAAATTGACATTATAGTAAACTTTAATATTTATTTCAGTGAAAACAAAAAGCTTGTCGCCAAGAAAGCAAGATTTATGTCTTGCTTACAAGCTTTTCCTGTGAAACAAGTACCACAGACATTCACAATGTCATTTCTAGGCTTGAGAAATATTAAATCTAAGTAGGCATCGACTGATAAAAAAAAGAGAGAGAGAGAGAGAGAGAATATATATGTGTACCGGGTGTTTGAGCGAAGACGGACTAACATTCATAATAATAATGTATTCGAGGTAAAAAGATAATTTCCTTGGGACCGCATTACTCGTAGTGGCAGAAACCAGAAAATGCGCGATATAGACTAATTAGTTAGCTAATTATTTCAACATGACTAACTAACTTCTTATTGAGTGAAAAGAGACGTATGGTTCTGATTACGAACCTGCTGAGCGTCATCGGAAACCACTAAATCAGTAATGTTCAGAAAGACTTTCTGCGGGGGGCGTGAGAAGCGTAGTAGTGCACTAAAGTTACCACTCGTAGAGCAGATACAAGGCTGGGGCTTTGATAATGGCCGATTCACACGACGGCCTTATTCGCGGACAGATTGATCACTTGACGACATGTCCGCGGGTCGTCCGTCTCCCAACCCATTTTTATGCGTGCATTTTTCATGTATGCATTGGCATGTTTTCAAAACTTCCGCGTTTTGTAGCCACTGACAGCGTCACCCTTACACAGAGTTTCAGCTTAATGCACTGCTTAGTTCATTTTTGCGGGCCAATAGCAGGGCATTAGTATCTCTCTCAAACACTGTATGCATGTTGCTCGCGAAGGTAGCCAGACCTTTCAAACAATAGAGTTTGCCTCGGACGGGATGGTCGAAAAAACAGCGCTCTCGAACTAGGCCGACTGTAGTTGTAAAAAGAGAAAATTCACCGGAGTCCGGGCGTAGCCTTAGCATGCTCATTTATTCTCTCCCTTATTTATGCAGCAGACGCCCCGCGAAGGCAAGATGCATTATTTCGTGGCACGAACAAAATACTCGAGGCGGTCGAGACGGACCTCGCGAGCCAGGGCACGCAGTCTATTTCTCAGTGGTGCGGCTGTTGTGTGCAGCCTGTTTCTGTCGGGTATGGCTTAGTCCCACAACGCAAGCAAAACAAAAAAAAAAAAAAAACGCTACTAGGAGGCTTAACAAATGTAGTTGTGTGAACGTTCAAGGCAGCCGTAAGCTGCAAAACCTTTTTCCGGAAACATTTTTTTTCTTTTTCAGTCGCCGGTTCTCGACGCTCAAGCGAGAGAAATGATGGCGGTGTGATTTATACTTACATATAATCCTCGCGAATGCTTCGTCTTGTCTTCCTTGAGACGCACGTTTCGTGCGTTCTGTGGCGTTTTCTGTTTTTTTTTTTTTTTCCCGGCGGTACGAGGGATTTTGAACGCGTTACAAAAAACATTGTTTTGACGCTCCGTGCAGAGCGAACGCTGAAGGTGGAAATCCCTTACTCCTTCGCAGTGTGTTTGCTCCGTGGAGTTGAGCCTGATCGCACCATTGCGGCGGAAAACTGTGAAAAACAATTACGCGCGCTACTGGGGAGATAAGTAAACGGGTTAAGTTTGAGACTCGGTAATAGTAGCGCATTGGTTAACTTGCCAGTGTGTGACAGCCGAAAACAAGCAGAGAAAAAAAGCTTATCACGTGTGTCTGTTTCTTGTCCGTTAATTTTTGTTGCCAATCTTCTGAGCCGATCCACTTATTCATTTCTAGGCTTGAGAAATATTAAATCTAAGTAGGCATCGACTGATAAAAAAAAGAGAGAGAGAGAGAGAGAGAATATATATGTGTACCGGGTGTTTGAGCGAAGACGGACTAACATTCATAATAATAATGTATTCGAGGTAAAAAGATAATTTCCTTGGGACCGCATTACTCGTAGTGGCAGAAACCAGAAAATGCGCGATATAAACTAATTAGTTAGCTAATTATTTTAACATGACTAACTAACTTCTTATTTAGTGAAAAGAGACGTATGGTTCTGATTACGAACCTGCTGAGCGTCATCGGAAACCACTAAATCAGTAATGTTCAGAAAGACTTTCAGCGGGGGGCGTGAGAAGCGTAGTAGTGCACTAAAGAATGGCCGATTCACACGACGGCCTTATTCGCGGACAGATTGATCACTTGACGACATGTCCGCGGGTCGTCCGTCTCCCAACCCATTTTTATACATGCATTTCTCATGTATGCATTGGCATGTTTTCAAAACTTCCGCGTTTTGTTGCCACTGACAGCGTCACCCTTACACAGAGTTTCAGCTTAATGCACTGCGTAGTTCATTTTTGCGGGCCAATAGCAGGGCATTAGTATCTCTCTCAAACACTGTATGCATGTTGCTCGCGAAGGTAGCCAGACCTTTCAAACAATAGAGTTTGCCTCGGACGGGATGGTCGAAAAAACAGCGCTCTCGAACTAGGCCGACTGTAGTTGTAAAAAGAGAAAATTCACCGGAGTCCGGGCGTAGCCTTAGCATGCTCATTTATTCTCTCCCTTATTTATGCAGCAGACGCCCCGCGAAGGCAAGATGCATTATTTCGTGGCACGAACAAAATACTCGAGGCGGTCGAGACGGACCTCGCGAGCCAGGGCAAGCAGTCTATTTCTCAGTGGTGCGGCTGTTGTGTGCAGCCTGTTTCTGTCAGGTATGGCTTAGTCCCACAACGCAAGCAAAACAAAAAAAAAAAACGCTACTAGGAGGCTTAACAAATGTAGTTGTGTGAACGTTCAAGGCAGCCGTAAGCTGCAAAACCTTTTTCCGGAAACATTTTTTTTCTTTTTCAGTCGCCGGTTCTCGACGCTCAAGCGAGAGAAATGATGGCGGTGTGATTTATACTTACATATAATCCTCGCGAATGCTTCGTCTTGTCTTCCTTGAGACGCACGTTTCGTGCGTTCTGTGGCGTTTTCTGTTTTTTTTTTTTTTTTTTCCCGGCGGTACGAGGGATTTTGAACGCGTTACAAAAACCATTGTTTTGACGCTCCGTGCAGAGCGAACGCTGAAGGTGGAAATCCCTTACTCCTTCGCAGTGTGTTTGCTCCGTGGAGTTGAGCCTGATCGCACCATTGCGGCGGAAAACTGTGAAAAACAATTACGCGCGCTACTGGGGAGATAAGTAAACGGGTTAATTTTGAGACTCGGTAATAGTAGCGCATTGGTTAACTTGCCAGTGTATGACAGCCGAAAACGAGCAGAGAAAAAAAGCTTATCACGTGTGTCTGTTTCTTGTCCGTTAATTTTTGTTGCCAATCTTCTGAGCCGATACACTTATTCATTTGAGCGAGTTTCGAACAATTGCAGCTTCTTTATACAACGTTTAGTTGTTCAAAGTCAAGACGAATCCCATCAAAACCTCACAACATAAAAAAAAAAATGGGCAGCGATTTTTACTCTTAAAGTGTTACGATGCATGAAATGTATTATAGGGAATCGGTGAGGGAAGGGGTGTGCCACGTGGCGTAACTTTCACGCTTAATTTAGCGGTGAAACTGAATTGATGTTTTTGGCCACAAGACGCGAATTTTCCCGCTAAGTTTAGCAGGGAAACTGAGTTGACGTCGGTCGTCATGGGTCGTCAATTTCCCCAAGGTGTATATGTCACGTGACATCGCGTGATGCCACTTTCCACGCTTAATTTAGCGGAAAATGCACGGACGAACGGACGGACGGACGGACGAGCAGAAATTTAGGATTGGGGGTAGCGTTAAAAAGCAGTTCATGCTTTAAAAACTGTCTCACAAACCACCAAGCCACCAAGTACTTTTAACAAACACTAGGTTTGTGAGATACCCCAAGAACCACTCACTCTGAGGCTGATATGCGCCTCGTTTCAAGCTTAAAGGGACACTAGTCTCGATTTAGCGGAGAAACATAATTGTTTTGTTGGTTACATGATAGCCGGTCTCGTGACGTCTGTTTTCCACGCTAAATTTAGCTGAGAAACTGGATTGGTGTATATGTAACCTGACGTCACTATGCCCGCTTAATTTAGCTGGGAAAGTGGATCATTTTATTGTCACGTGATATCAAGTCACGTGAGGTCAATCGCCCCCGACAAAATTAAGCATGGAACCTGGATCGGTACTTCTGTCAGGTTACGTTGTCACGCCGTCAGTTTCCCCGCTGGATTTAGCGGGGAGGCTGCATTTCGTAACGCTCATAGCCGTCACACGTTCATTACGCTCGTTCATGAAGATTTCATAAAAAGATGCGACCTATAAATCTCATGTTGTGTTAAAATCTGAAAAAACTAAATTGACCACGTATCTCACAAAAAAAAGGTTAGAAAAGCTTTTTTTTTAGCTTAGCATTTTTTTACCGATTTTTGTGCGTATTACTTTTGAAATAGGCTTTAATTTTGAGACGTCAACTCCCAAGGTAAAAGCATGTTTTGTAATCGTTCCTAAATCAAAATGTGTGTCCCGGCATGAATATAGCCCTCAGTGTTTTTTCGAGTAATGTTAATATTGTAATACATACGTGTCCCATCCAGATACTCAAGAGAATACTCTTTTGGAGCTCAGTATTCCTTTAGGTAAGACCGCATTAAGTTCACATTTCTCTCGCTTGCTTTTCCCGGTGGGTCTTCATACTAAAATCGCGAAGGCCAACCTATATCTGACCTAACTGCTGCCAACGTATGAGCCTCGCGTTGCAAGCACGCAAAAAGAAGTGCGCAGTTCTAAGCTTCCAGACATCTCCAAGATAAAAACAAACAAACAAACTTTCAGCCTTTCCACTCTGGTGAAGAAGGAAGACCAGCGAAGCTGTACTATGGTGGGAATGAAGTAATGGCCGGCCGCAAGTCGGCAATCCAGAATGGAAAGGCTGGAAAGGTTGACGCCGTCCTCATTGATGGCGGTAGCTGTCAGAGTTTTGTGTCATCATTTGTTTGCTGGCGGACACGATCCTGGGGAAACTTGTCCTTAACAGCTCTGCTGTAAAAAATACAAAAACGTCACAGTCACGCGAAGCTGCGGCACAAGTGTTTCCGCCTCTGCAGGTGACGCAGCTGGAGCGAAAGATGTATTGAGAAGTTTTGGGCTCGTCATCGTCCCCACCCCTTCGTCTTTTGTTGTTTCGATAGTTTTATTAAAAGTTGACATTCTAAGAAGCGGAGAGACAAAATCATCTTTCCAATTGGCCAGCTTTGCAGCAGCCCCCCATTTCCGCCACTCTTTGTCAAACTCTTTTTTTTTTTTTATGCCGAGGGCTAAGGCACAAAATGTCTGCAGTAAAGACAAAGGCACAGGCGTGGGAGCCTACAGTTCAGAAGAATTATTTTGATAGTACAAAAGTAAGTGCATAGGGGGTACTTTCCAAAGTCACTCGCTCGGGTCCATACCTTTGTGTGCGCTTCAGATGTTTGTGAGATGGAGTACGTACACTAGGAAATCATTTATTTTTAAAACAGCAGAGTGGGCGAGGCACGTCTCGCGACGAACTCCGAAGACCCTCATGACCAAACGTCTTTCCTCGAACATCGTGTAATCCGCAATTTGTTTCAATTTTCCCGCGAGTCGAAACAAATTCGCATAAAACTCTATTGCGGATGCACTTATTCCGGGCGACAGTTTTCGTGGCGCGAGCACGAATGCTTGCGAAGGTGGCACTCATCGTCTGGAATAGTTAGCGCAACAAACCTGATTACGGAAGTGGACAGATCTCCGTTTCGAGAGCGCAGCTCTCTCTAGACGTAGGCCACTCCAGATGCCGCTCAACAATTTGGAGCCGGCTCGTTGCGGTGACACCTTAAAAGGGTTGACTCGTTTGCGGTTCTGCGAATCGCGTGTAAATAACTGTACCCTGAACATACGGCGTTTTCGAAAGCTCGAAGTTTAGGTTGGATCTATCGTATACACCGAGTTACTTATAATTCTTAACTGTATTGGAGAAAGGTCGTCGATATTATATTTAGATAAGAGAAATTAAACTTGTCTTAATCATTTGAAAAAAAAAAAGAAATCCAGGAGAGCACAATCTTATTAATTTTTTTTAGGCTTCTGACTGACTTTCCGGGATTCTACTGAATTTCTTTATAAACGCACTTTGTTCTGATTATTGTTAAAGAAACTTTCAAAAAGAAAAATAATGGATGTTTTTGTAGACTTATTTATGAATAATAATAAAAATAATAATAGCAATATTAATAATAATAATAGCAATATTAATAATAATAATAATAATAATATATTTATTCGGCTTGTTCTTTCATCAGTACGTAAGAGGCAGGTCAGTCGAAGCCAAGGTCGGCTTGTGCGACTAGACCCCGTAGTGATGAGACTGATTGTTCTCAGGCGCGAATACGAGACAGCTATATACAATTTAAAGTTGTTTCACGGGTTACACACACAACTAAGTGAGTGCTTGGGCTTATATATAACATCGAGTGCACCACGACGCATATAGACGTACATGCCTAGATCTACACATAAATATACACTTACGAGGGGCGTTCATTAAGTTCGTATTATTGTCACGAAGGAATAGAGATTCAGCAATCAAAGCTCGAGTAGGAGCTAAGAATTTCTCTACATATTCGCCACCAAAATTTGCCTCCTTTTTCCAGCGACGCACCACATGCTGGAGGCCATTGTTATAGAACTCCTCGTTTTGGGTGTTTATGAATCACTCCACTTCAACAATCACTTGGTCGCGGTCCTTGAAATGCTTTCGTTGTATTTGGCCACACATGGAAGCGTCTGCGCTATTTAACTAGAGTGTCATAAACTGGGGTGTTGTCCCCGAAACACGCTCCCAGATTAAAATGAATACCCTTTGCATTGCTTCCCTTTAAATGAACAAAACGGATTCACTGCATGTGCTTGGCACCGACGGGCGGTGCCATTTTTGTTTCGACTTCCTAGCGGCGTTTCGAGCTACTATAGCATGCGATGTTTATACTGTGCGGAAACTAGTGGGACGCGCGCTCATGTTGATGCCTGTTTTGTTCTGTTTTTTTTTTTCAATTTTTTGTGCCGATAATACGAACTTTATGAACGCTCCTCGTAAATATGCACTTACCCATCATGCGGACATATAGGCTGATGGTCGAACAGTCACTTACAAGCTAACAATAACCAGCCTTTGTCGGTTCTAGCGAGATTACAGTCGTGTATAACACAAAGGGCTGCTACTAGCACAATTTTTTTTAAGACATGCTGAGAGTCGACTTAATCAAGAAAATCTGGTAATTTGTTAAATATGTCAGGAACATAATACGAACAAACACTTTTTCCATATTTGGTGAATACGCGAGGAGTTATAAAGTGTTCACTGTTTCTTATAGAGCGCTAGACAGTTCGAGGTATTTTAAATTGACTGAGCCAATAATGTCTTAGGATGACACATCTATGAAAAAGGGGTAGAAAATGCGGCAAGCGCACATAAGAGATTAATGTATCATCGTACTGGTTTAGATTCAAATTATATGCAACGTTTTTTGCGATGTTTCTCAGAATGGCGTCAGTTTTCGTTCTCCAGAGTGTGGAGCAATTGTCGAAGATAGTAATTCCCTATCGAAGAACTCCGTACGCACGAGCATTCACGACTGTCTTTCTGACGGAGATTGGGAGGAACGTTTTTGTGTGCTATAACCAGTGTTGGACAAAATACTCGATAAAAGTATTTAAGTTAAGTTACTAAATACCTGCTTCATAAAGTATTTAAAATACTACTCAAGTTACTTTCACTGTAAAGTATCTTGAGTAGAGTACAAATACTTAGAAATGTATTTCAGTTACTTTTGAAGATACTTCCGCATTGCCTAATTTGTATCGATGTCATTGTCAACGACAATTATGCAGCTACGCAAATCGGGGTTACCAGAATGGTTTATTAGCACGCAACAACACAAAACGGGGAAAAAAAGTATCGTAGGGCTATTTTATGCAGTCCGACTATAAAGAGCAAAATATTGTCACAAATGATCAATGATGAGGCGGCGAATAAATAAAGAAACTAAACATTTAAGGGGGCGAACTTGTTCCCAAAACAAAATAGAGAAAGGCTAGCGTCGCAGGCGTCGATGTCGGCGAAACAGCAAGATCGACCGCTGGGGCGAGACTGACTCCGGACCGCCACTCGGAGCCCCTTTTGTACCCGCGTGGGTTTCTGAAACATTCTGCGTAGAAAGTTCAGCGCGCAGAACATTCGTAACTCGATCAGATGACAAAATTCTCGAACTTACCAGAATGTCAAGTTGAAGTAATAAATAAAAGAGAAGTCGGCTTTCCGGTATCGAACCCGGAGCCTCCGCGCGAGAGCGTCCGCGCGAGAGCCAAGCAAGCGCGGTAACAGTTCGGCCATGCGCACGCAGGGCAACGCGCGTGGCAATATCACTGATAGATGTTACAAAACATTTCTGGGACAACAAGAAAGAGGTTGCTTTAACTATTGGGGCGGAGATCAGACCGTGGCGCCCCAAGTGGTTAACTTTAGAACTAGATAGATGGGGACAACAAATACAATGGCTCAGCCGTGGCGTCAGCGTTCGGCTGGAGTTCGTGTTCTCCGGTGAGGGGAAAGAGGGGGTCTTTTGTTACCACTCCGGCCTGCATGAACAATGCAGCATGCACAGTGCCCAGCTCAGCACAAAAGCCCAAGTGGGTCAAGTTTGCATCTCCTGACGACTGCTTTCGGGGCAGATCTGGCACCTAACGTCACTTCACTAATTGTTTGTATTTTTTCATTACTGTGCCTTGCGCTCTATTAAAAAAGATGACACGAACATGCCCACAAGGCCTGTGGGCATGTGCGCAGGCCTTGTGTTGAGTAAGCACCGAGGTGTGGGGGTGACAAACGGGTAAGAGCGCTTCGCCAATAGTGACATCGCTGAATATCACATCCTGCGGCGCACCTTAGACGCATCGTTTAGCTACAATCCCTATTCCCTATACGGGGAGTTCACTATAAACGAACTTGGGACACGGATATGAGTGAATGAATAACGAAGAGAACCCACATAATAACCACGGCAGTGGTCGCACCTTCTTCAAGTAGGTTGGGTTCAGAAAAGCACTCAACGTCGGGGGACACTTTTGTTGGCATTTTGAGAGTCATCCAGCTCCTAGTTCGTTTCCTGTACTGTTCTCTGCTTATCAATGTTCGCTTATAGACAGTGTTCGCGAGAGCAATAAGTGCCGGACTGACAACACAAAGAAAAGAAAAAAAAAAAAACCTCGACGTTTTGCCTTAGCAGGGTCAAATATACAAAAAGCAAAACAAAAATGTCTACTTTTTCCTGTGTGTCCACTTCTCATTTCCTCTATTTGTTATTTTCTTGACACTCAAGTCTGCATTGTTCTCGATGGTCGTTTCCCGGTCTGCTTGCGCCTCAGGGTCAGGGTGGCATATTTACTTCCTTAAAACCACACCTTTTGTTTGAGGATTTTTTGGGGGGAAACTTTATTGAAACAAAAGGCGTCTTTGGGAAGGCGAGGGGAGAACCTTCATTGTACGAACTTTGGGCTGAAATATGAGTCACGGTCGGCAAAAAAGCGATATTTTCACGAGCTCAGTTAAAGTCACCGTATCTAATTGGAGCTAGCAACAGGATTCGGTTGCTCGAAAGAATGTTCACGTTTGCTCGTGCCACGCCCACGCCACTTCCTACCGAAAAACTCGGAAAATGGCGGAATGTCAAAAAAGTATTTAAGATAATGAGTACAAGATACTCGGAATTGTAATTAAAATAGAGTATTAAATACTCTCCATCAAAAGTATTTGCAAGATACCAAGATACTCCAAAAAGTATTTAAGATACAGTATCTTGAGTAGAGTATTTGAGATAGGCACAAGTCTGGGTATAACAGACAAGATACACCTCGTAGTCTTTTAGCCAGATAATCAAGGTGTGTGTTCCAGGAGAGATCGCTATCGATGAAAAGTAACAAGTATTTGACTGTATTGTGGTATGAAGTGGGTGTACAGGTGCAAGATACACAAACCGAAGAATGTAATATAAAAGGGATGTCTATGCAATGTCGTTTAAGTGGATTGCGGAAACAAATAAGCTTTGTTTTGCGTACATTCACACTGATTTGATCTTCAAACCAGTTCATTACTTTCGTAGAATTTATTTGTAGAATGTTTATTGCACTACGCAGACTGACTTGAGTGGATAACAGCAATGTGTCATCTGCGTATTGAAAAACTGAGCATCTTGATGCTAATTTAGCAAGATCGTTGATGTAGAGGTTAAACAACAAGGGGGGGGGGGGGCAATCCGACCCTTGTGGTGCACCTGACTTGAGCGATACCTTAGCGCTTTTTTTCGTTGCAAACCATTACCTGCTGTGATCTGTCTGCCAAAAAGTTTTGAAGCAGCAAAAAAAAAGAGACCTAGAAATCTTTAGTTGTAAAGTTTGTTCAAGAGTATTTGGTGACTGATACGTCGAGAAAAAGGGCACATGTAAATTGATTATTGTCTAACGTGTGGGGATTCCTTTGGTCTCCCTTCCCCGATGGCTGCGATAACGGCCGCGGGTCGGAACACTCGGCCTCCTTTGCCGGGAGCTCCGACCTGTTCGTGGGGTGGAGGGTCACCTGGCTTGGGGGGCCCTCCTCTCACTCTCTCTCGGGGGGACCGATTTCCGTTCCCCCGCCCGGACGCGGACCACTGCTGACAGGCGAGGAGGTTTCGCCTCTTGTTTTCCCGCTTTCGGGAAAGGGACTCGTCCGGGTGACCGCGAAAGAGATAGGACGTGTGTCGGCGACTTCTCCGATGCTTCCCCGGTCTTGGCTCTCCGAAACCCCGCGTCTGGCAGGTAAGGAGCTTTTCTTACCTTGCCGGCGCGGGGGGGGCATTTTGGATGGGGACATTGTAGTTCTTTTAAAAGAGTGTTATAATAAATGCTCTTGGACTCTGTCCTTACTCTGGTACGTGTGTCTTCTCTTCCGATATGTTCGAGAGAGTGAGACAAGGTAGTCGATCATTGGCACCGACGGAGGTAATTTATCGAACCGACCCGCGGTAATGTAGCCCTAAACGTCGTCTATACTGCCGCGGAGATGTGGGGACCGCGCTACTAGGTTTGACGTCTCCTTTCAGCTATCGCCGCTGTTGAGACAACCCTTTGGTTACTCTATCGGTACCTGTGTTGGTAGCTAAATGCAGAACCCCCCCAAACGACGTGTGCAAGATATCAGACACGTCCTCAAGTAAGGATTGAGTGCTGAGGCCGGTAATAAAACCGTAATGGTTAGGCGATATAAGGTTGTATTTATCAAGAAAGTCGTTCATCGATTTTAAAATATTTTTCTCCAGAACCAACGCCAAACACGGAAGAATAGAAATGGGACGATAGTTTTTTACATCGTCACGTGCGCCATTCTTTTAAAGGGACCTTACGCTCGCGCTTTTGAAATTTGGGGGGAAAACTTCAGTGAGAATGATTCCGTTTAGTATGCGGGGAAGAACATTTTTTAAAATGTGAAAGCTGCTGGCTCAAATCGGTCCGTTTTATATTATCTACGCCAGGGGTTTTGTGAGGCCGGGAGCTAAATAACAGCGTATGTAGATTTTTTTCCGTCATGTTTGGGAGATAGGCAGTGTTTAAACAACATTTTTCTTGATTGTCTGCCGTAATCTTTCTATGGCAAGATACGCCAGAAACGGAAGCAAAAGTGTGACTGAAACTATTCGTCACAAGGGTCATATTTAAGTGAACGTTTTTCTTAATAACTTCGTCGATAGTGCGTCGCGCATTGCCGTCCTTCACTTCATTGACAAGGGACCAAGGTTTTGCGGTATCAGAACGTGCGTCGATGAACTTACTGTGGTAGTGCTTTTATGAAAAAGAATTATTGAATTCTTCATCAATTCATTCATTCATTCTATCATTCATTATTTTATGAAAAAGAATGAATTATTTATGAAAAAGAATTATAAAGAAGTAGTAATGACGTTTTAGTAAGTTATTTTCTAAAAAAATGTAAAAGAAACTGAGGATGTTTTTTGTTTAAATGGTTTTATAAAAAAATAAGAAATAATATTGAGGTTATTTTCTTAGATTATTTTATGAAAGAAGAAAGAAATATTAATTTTTTTAATTTATTTTATTATAAAAATCTTGAGGTTTTTTCATGATTGAAAATAAAGTTTTGAAGAATGACAGATCACACTTTTTTTAAATATTGATATGGAAAAGACATTTTCTACAAATTTTTCCCTGTTGACATATTTGTGAGAGTGCTAAAATGATCGTAAGTTGCTTTGCACTTCTTTTTCTTTTAATCTAGGATTTTTTTTTTAGAATCAGTAGACAGAGGCAAATTAAGAAGGACCTTTTTATACCCCTAACATACGTTGAAAAATGGCTTCAACTCGACATCTGTCTATAGGAAAAATCTTATTTTTATGGCAGTGTATCACGTTACGTCCGACGTAACAAAAATAAAATTCAAGTTACCTCCGACGTAACATAAACGTTCGCCGTGTCCAGCGTTACGTCCGGACCGACCGCTGAAACGCGTTAATCTAGCCCCCCCCCCCCCCCCCTCCCCCACTCCCGCCCGTGAATACTAAAAAACGATAACATTCCTTCTAGGAGCTGTTTTTGTGGAGGTTGTTTTAGCGACTGCACCGAATTATTATTAGTTGTACCAATGCCTTTTGGTAAGAGATGGAGTCCTCGAACTTCAGAACACTGTTTTCCTCTTGAGAGACTCCCAAGAAGAAGATTGGACACTTGGAACCTTAAGAAGTGCCGAGATGGTCACCGGGCAAATGATTACCTTCTATATGGAGGCTATATAAGGCTCTGGAGCAGCTAACGGGGCTGTGATGCTGGTATTGAGTGCTCCGTGGTGTTTGTTTTTGTGTTCGTGTTCGTTTCTAATGTATATTTGTGGGATGTGTATACTGCGTTCAAATACCACAAGCACTATTTCCTGACAATAATCAAAATACATGCATAACAAAATACGGTTGTCTTTCTTTTTTCTACGTTATCTGCTGTTCCGTTAAAAAGTATTCAACAAATTTTACTTTAGAAGGAATTTTAAAAAGTTTTAGTGGCCAATATTAACCAGGAATTAAATGAGTTGTCAAAATAAACTTCAAAAAACCTCAAAAATGTTTTGAAAAGTTTCAACACGATACCATAAAAGTTTCAACTGAAGTTCAAAAGAATTGAACTCCAGATTGTTGTAAGGCCCCCCGCTTACAAAAATCTGTAGTTAAATTCTTCTGAACTTCAGTTGAAAATTTTCTGGTATCGGGGAGGGGGGGGGGGCTGCGTTTTTTTGTAAAACTGTTTTTTTAAGAAACTTTTGCACATGTACTGCAAGAACGTAAAACATTCATGTAGTCACGAAGCTCCAAGAACTACACCAATGCCAGGAGTGCTCTAAAAAGCAAAAATCTTGTTTAATGCGCAGCTCACATTACCAACCTTCCCACAACTGCCCTACTCACTTACAATAATGTCACAGGATACTACCGCCCCCAGCGCAACACTCTGCCTCCCCCACACAAGACAAACCCGGCAGGAGGAAATCGCATGGCGCCTACTACAGACCCACACCTACCGAAACCTATTCCATAAACACCGATTTTTCCCCACCAGGTACCCAGACAAATGGCCGGGTTGCCGATCCCCACAACCCACCTTGTAGCACTCCACATGGACCTGTCCAACCCCATTGGGAAACGGCATCAAACCCATTCCCCATCGTATACATTATCTTCTTGGGAGGCTGCGCTGTCCAGCTCATTGCCTGACAATTAGCGACGGCTGATTGAACGGGCCAGGCGAATAGCAGAATCCAATGGAGCCCTGGACTACGGGCACCGCCCAAGAACGAAACAACGACCTCACTTCTTAAATAAAGTTTTTTCTCTCTTTCTCTCCTCTTCACAAAAGCCTGCGTTTGAGATTATTATTTACCATTTGTATCGCTAAAGGGTAGGAACACAAACGCCAACGGGGCTTTGAGTTTATCGCGCCTGCTACGCTATCTATAGACCTTTGTCCGGAAGTGCTCTTCCGGAAGTGAACAATAATCTCGAACCCAGGCGCTCACGGGAGGGGGGGCTGCGTTGGCCTGCGCCGCTGCTACCCGCCGAAGGCTTCTTCGCTGGTGTGCCGACTGCCGTTTCGCCGGCATCGGTCCTGTTTACCGCGGTATGTGGGTATAGTGCCCGTAATGTGAGAGCCGTTTGTCCATACGCCACTTTGCCGCTGTTGGTTTCCATCAAGCCGAGCCAGAAAACATCTCGCGACGAGTTGACCGCGCCGCGAGTGACGAAGAAAAAGCAAACATGGCGACGGTTTGTACGGTGGCTCCGGTGTTGCGTGTCTTCAACGTCCTCGTGAGAAGATTCTCCTGCCCTTCGAAGTTATTGCAAGCACCACGAGTGGCACGAAAGATGTGGAATCATCGTCTCAACTACAAATAAGCAGGCCTTTACGAGCAACGACAAAGCCGAGCAGGCGCTCGGCACCGTTGTGTCGTCGGATGTTCTACAACGCCGAGGTATTTTCATTTATCATTTGGAATGGCTTCAAGAGTGGCAAATTAATCTATTTCGCGGATTGTTAGCGCCGAGGCGAGTGCCCTCCGTTGCAGTGCCGTTGTCGCGTAAAGTGCAGAGAAAACCGGGTGGCGATGGCGGCGGTGCTCTTTGATCGCTTTGATCTTGCGCCGTCGGGTTCATGGAGTCCGGAGTAAACGTACGTACGTGCGTCTGCTGAATCGGTGTTTTGGACTGCCTCAAAACACTTTCTCACACGCATTTTCCTTGTGAAGCTTAGTAGCTCATTACACCTCGTCGTCGACTGCGCTCATTTGACTACGACGCACGAGCCTGCGTGATGTGAATTTCACTGCCTAGGATCTTTGGTGTGCTGTAACGAGGGCTAATAAAATATCACCGCGAACGTCTGAACAAACGAGTCGAAGTTTCGTCTGTTATTATAACTGATCGCCTGTCACAATATTAGCGTTCCTAAACTCCGCCCCCACAGGCACCCTGCTTCGTTGCCCGATAGTAAGTGTCTCCTGGTACCTCGTACAATTCCAGCTCCCACTTCAAGTAAGTACCATCCGTTAGAACTGGCAATTAATAGTTTCGAACCCAGAAGCTCGCAGCGTGTGTGTGTGTGTGTGTGTGTGTGTGTGGGGGGGGGGGCGATAGACTGCGACCTTTCCCAGTACTAGCACTGTCTAGCAGTACTGGCACGTTGCCGGCGTCGGTCTTGTTTAGCGCCGTGTAATGTATCGGAGCAATTCGTCCGGACGGCACTGTGCCGTTGTTGGTTGTACGAACAACCAGAGGAAACGCAGGGATCTTTTGGACACCCACTGCCCGTCACACAATTGCCTAAGAAGCGAGTGCGGATGCGACGTCTACGGCTTCCACAAGTTTCCGTCACATGCAGGCTCTCGGCAAGAATGGACAGCCGCACTCAGAAGAAAAAACTTCACTCCGAGCAAGAACTCAAGAGTGAGTGCCAGTGTAGCAACAATTTTTTTTTTTTCTATGCGTACGTTTGGCGTGCGTGATGGATACAACAGAGGTGGTCACTTCTCCGTGATCAGTCGGCAGGTCGTTTACGTCGTGTACGTACGCTAGCTACGAATGGTACCTTCGTTTCGGTTTCGGTATCAATGAAACGCGGATGTCAAGGGTCAGCAGACACCGAGAACATCTAAGACAAGAAAGGTTTTCCCTTGTTTTCTTGATCGAGATGGGTTCTCGAATGTTCACGACATCTTCCCTGTTGAAGAACGGGCCGCGGAGGCTTCTGGTGAAGGCATCTTTCACGATGTGTCGGTGCATTCGGACAGCCTGCCGCATCCAGCTCCGCAAAGCAACGCCGCCAACGCAGCCCCCCCCTCCTGCCTGCCAGTTCTTTCCGCGTGGTGGCGCGAGCGTAGATAAACATGGCGGCGCCCTGGAATTGGCGCGGACACTGGTCTATTAGCTGCTGCGCAGTCATGACGTCATATCCCCGCTGATCAATCCGCTGGTGCGTTATGAACTTATGATCCGCCCCGTGGCGTCGTGCACTTACGTGGGGAGCTAGGCTTCGTCATTCCAAAGCCACTTCGGCGCCAAAAGGGATAACCAGCAAACGCACCGGCTCTCGTGAGTCGTTACTTGGTCCTGCTTGCGCTCCCTTTTTGACTCGAAGAGCAAAGGCCTCCATCTGAAAATCTCTTGGTCCGCTGCTCGATTTCCACTAAGCCGCGTGGTAAATCTCGCTTGTTACAATTAATTGCGCCTTATTATGACTGTGTGTGGTTAATCGTGACTACGTGTGCATTGTTTCTGGATGCCTATACATCGCTTGCTATGGGCTATTTATGCTTTCTCTTTCCATAACGTGCGTGTAGTTGCTTGTTTTAGAGCGCAGCTCTTAGGCGCCCGTTTCCGGCTTGAGCGGCGTCGGCGTAGCCGTCGCCGTCGCCTTCGGCGTAACCGCGCGGTGCATTATGGGAAACGTCCCATAATTGATGCACCGCGGTGACGCGCACGTTGCATTATGGGACGCTTCCCATAACGCACCGCGCGGGAGGGAGGAGGGGAGGAAGAGGAAGGATGGGGAGGATGTAGAGAACGAGGGAGGAGGAGGAAGAGGGGGAGGAGGCGAGGAGCACGGTAGGAGTAGATGAGAAGGGAGGAGAGGGTATGAGTGCATACCGTCCCCTCCGTACCCTCCCCTCCTCCTCCTCAAGAGCTGCGCTCTAATTCGGCATTACAGAAAGTAAACGTCTTTCAAATATTTTTTGTCACACTAATCGCACTGTTTGCATGAAATCCATCCCATAAACATATTATGCCTTAGTATGTAAATCTTACGAGTTATGTCTATACATATTACACAATTACTTTGTGCGCAAACCCTCCAAAAAGAAAAGTTGAAAAGCACGCCTCAATTTGTGTGGATAACTTTTTAGATCTTTAAAGTAAGCTATAAAATATTGCGCCAGACTTGATAATTAAGAAACTACCCTCTAGCGAATTGTGATTTCGGTGTCCTTGGTCACGTGGGAAGAAAGGGAAAAAACGCAGGCGAGCTAGTGAATGACAGCCATAGTCAATCTGAAACAGAGGAATAAAAGAAAAAAAAGTTGAGACTTCCTGGTTATGTCCGTCTCGGGTTCACATGGCATATTTTTAATCTTGCGTGCGTTTTCTAAAGCTAAAAAAAAAGAATATCGAAAACACAGTTGGTGCGCGGGCGGGCTGGTGGAAGTTTACTATGATGTATTTAACCCGACGCTGGGGCAGAAGGAGCAAAAAAGAGACAGTGGTATAAACATTGACCTGATTCTTTTTCTACCACTGTCAAATTGTTTCTTCCTTTTGCCCGAGTCTCGTATTCAATATATAATGGTAAATAAAAAATTAAACACGCAAAGGCTTCCTTGATGAAAACGACACAATGGGATGTCTCTCAGCACTGTCTCTAACTTTTGTATTCTAGGGTTAGCGCACAAACTAATATTCTAAAAGTCTTCTAATTAATTTGCGTTAATTATCCAGTTTGGCCCAATGCTAAAACGATTTCGACTTGCTCAATAGGACTCCGAACAATACTGCGTTGGTTCCAGACGCAGCTGTTTCTACAAGCGCGAGCTCCGGGCTTTCTGCGTCCCTGCCAAGCACGCGCGCTCGTCCAGTGCAACCACTGTTCAGGGCAGTGACGTCACAAGGGGGGGGGGGGGGGGGGGGGGCGGACCGCCCCGAGTGCAGGGCTCAGGGGGGTGTCGCGGCGGGCCACGAGAGCGGGGGGGGGGGGGGGGGTCGCGGCGGGCCACGCGAAAGCGGGGGGGGGGGGGGGGGGGGGGAGTCGCGGTGAGCCACGCGAGAGCCGGGGAGGGGGGGGGGGGGTGCGCGGCAGGCTACCGCTCCGGGTGCCGCTGACCCTCGTGACGCCACTGGTTCAGGGACACATGCTCGCGCTTGTAGCATCGGCTGCGCCTAGACTTAAGCTGATCAGAAGTATAGCTCAACCAATTCCCGTAGTGAAATTTAGAAAAAAAGCACGTTGGATGCGTGAGTGAAATCTCGCTTTTTTGGTGCGCAACCCAGGCGCAATGGCCCATTAAAAAAAACAAAAACAATTGGGGCCCATCTAGAACGATGGCCCATCCGAAGAAAGGGCAGTGGCCAGACGTGCTGTAATTGTCCTCGTGTGGGCAACGCAGCGCAGCACAGGGCGCAGCAAACATTTCCGTCTGCCGTACAGAGTGACCTAACGCGAACGGAGGCAACGTGGTTCTTGCAGGTGGTACGGCGGTAGCAGCAGACGACGGAGCAGCAACCCTCACTGTTCCCATAATGCCTCACGCACGCCGCTTGAGGGCGCGCGCTGCTTTTCAGAAAGGTCCATTATTCCGAAGATGGCATACGATCCCACTTGGCTCAAGTGTACCCTGTCCCTTTCGAAAATGACTGGACACTTCACTGGAACAACTGGTACAAACCTAAAGTTCTTCTGAAGTTATTGGACATGGCTCGTGTCTCAGTAGCTGATCTCGTACCGAAGAGCACTCATTTGTTTTCTTTGCTGAACTCTTAAAAAGAACAAAGTTCTAGTTGTTATATCTTAAAAAACAGCTTACAATCAAAATGTCAGGGTACTACTGAACCGAAAGAAAAAGTGCTACAAATTAGGTGTTCGTGTTTAGACAGCGTAAGGTCGAACTGAGTTTGTAATTTAGCAGCACTAATTTACGCTTTAGGTGCAGATTTTAGCCAGTGCAGTACGACTGCTGTTGTGTTCAGCGTGCATTGCCACCAGTGCGACGAAAGTGGTTCTGAAGGGGCAACACAATACACCAGAAAAGTCGAAGTGTCATGCTTTCAGATGTCGCGATTCTGGCGATTGGTCGTGTAAATTTTGTCAAAAAAGAGAATCGAACGCGAGTGTCGCAGCATCCCCACTTGTTGCTGCATAAGCTCTCGTTGGCTTGCGGGCAAAGGAGCGATCTACACCCGAGCGGGCGCCTGGCGTGTCCACCTCCGCTGCTGAGCCATTGCCAGGATTACAGGAGGCAACCACGGGACACTTATTTCAACGTCGCCAGACGTAAATCATGGGACCATGAATGAGGACAGGGTAAACAGACGAGTCGGAGTCGCGTTCCGGGGGTCCGGTTTTGTTTAAAGGGGTGCTGCATTCCTATTTAAGCTTCTACCTTTTTCTGCGGTTTCCACATCTCTTGGGGTTCGGGCAAGCCAGCGGGCACGGAGAGAGTAACTAAATATTAGTGCGTCATATTTTAACCGGACGACGCGGAAGCTTCCTCCACCTACGGGGGCGTCCCGTGGTACCGAAAGCGCGCGGCATGTGACGACATTGTGACGTTGTCGGTCCTGGCTAGCTCCTGCCTTACTACAGGTCAGAGCCGCTAAAAGCTTTTTCTTTTTTAGTGAAAATACAAAATGTAAGTGGTTCGAACCGTTTCAATTATTTATGAAAGTAGTTTTTGTTCGGTATTTGAGATCAGGAAAGAAACAAATGCAGTTTATAAAGGACGGAAACAAGAAATGACCCGTAAACATACCCGCCACCAAGCGGTGGAAAAGGCGGCGCATACTAGAAAGGGGTAGAGGGATTAGGCGCCGACGCGCGCCACGCATTGCTGTGAAGCGGCGAGCGTAGACAGGTCCCGAATGTATGCGGCGGCGCTGCGGTTGCATGCGCTGGAGGTTCCGACCGGTTCCGAGCTTTCCGAAGGCCTTCGGCGAGCAGGTTTGGCTTGCGGTTTTGCCGTTTGGCGGTTTGGCAGCGCGAAGCCGTTCTGAAATGCTCTTTACCCCGTGTTTGCTGTCGTTTGTGGTCAATGAAGTGTCATGCCGAAATAGTGTATAATCGCGCAGCAAATGCAATGCGAGCCGCCCTGGCTGCCCACTTCATCCAGCCTATCCAGTACATGCTTTACTAATGCCCTCTCGAGCCGTCGACACGGAGTGCGGCAGCGGTGAGCGCTCGCTGAGCTCACTACCTTTTCTCTAGTTCACGGCCACCCAAGCCAGGACCAGGGACTTCATGAAGGAGGTTACTTTTTGCCTGTTTTTCTAATTTTAATTTGCATAATACTTTTAACATAAAGCGAAATTCGAGAAAAGAAAAGTTTCACTAAGTCACTACGTTCAGTGCGATCAGGTTGGGTGCAAATTAAAAACCAGTCAAAAGTCGCTGCAGTGCCCCTTTAAGGAGAAAGCAAGAGCTTTCTCGGCTGCTGGGTGGACGTGGCGTATGAGGTTTCTGCTAGCGGGGCGTGCGTATAATGGACCAACGATCTTCCACCTGTTCACGAGTTCGGGATTAAACATCAATGTGGTGAGAACGTCTCAACAACACACAAATGGCGAAAGAGATCTCGCGGCCTCTGATGTGCTTTTCCCGAGCCTTTCTTTATGCACCTCTGAATTTTTAACTTGTGTACCGCAACAGAGCATTACACCTGCGAAAGAAGCAGGGGTTGTCGATCGCCATTAAGAAAAACAAGCCCGCGACTACAATTTCATGCTGCGTTCGATCTTAGCTCGGCGCGGCCCTCGGTTTTTATTAGACAATCAACTACGTTTTTTTGCGTGTTAGCAGAGTACATACGGTGTGTTCTTGAGCTTAAACATTGTGGCAAAGACCTGCTTGGTTGGGGGGAAAAATTAGTAAATGAGAACATAGAATGTGAGAAGGATGGCATTACCGTTTCTAGATGTGTTTATGAAGAGGCAACGAGAAGACCTGGAGTTTACGGTATACAAAAAGCCGACTCACACGGGACGTTACCTCCGAATACACTCAAACAACCCAATGAGTCACGAGGTTCCGGTGGTTACAACCCTGCTGCCCAGTGCGAAGATCATCTGCTCATCAGAAACAGACAAAAAAATAAAGAACGAAGAGCGAATTGTTATTAACGATTTAAAGAAAAAGGGGGGGATCGGTGGCCGAGTGGGCTAGCGCACACCAGCTCGGAGCAGCGTGGAGCGAAAGCTCGCGCTGCAGAACCCAGGATACTGGGCTCAATCCCCACCCCTGCCCGTTTCGATCTGGATGAGCATCGTACCGGCGTGCGGTCGTGTATCACTACTGCGTGATGCACGTTAAAGACCCCTGGCTAGCGGTTGTACTGCGCTGGTTAAATTGCTTATCTACAGCTGGGAGACTCGTCGCCCTTGGAGGCAGACCAAGTTCTAGGCTGTATAAACATACACACAACCCAATTTAAAGAAAAAAACGGCTACACCAACAGCTTTATCTGTCGTGTTGCCCGGCGTCAAGATCTCAAGCGTCGACACCTCAAGACACAGAACAGCACGCGGTCTCGCCGAACCGCGCGCTGTTTATTCAACATTCAAACGCGTTTGAATGATCCATTGTGAAATGCATTCAAACGCAAATGTGTGTATGGGCCTTCACACGCTCTGTTGACTGTCGTCAAGGCCTCCGCTGTTGTCGGTCTTCAATCTTCCGAAAACAACAAAGAGGAAGGAGTCGACAGCGAAGGAGCGAGGAGGAAGCTCGTGATGTTTGCGTTGTTTGGTCCTATCTAAAAACGAAACTTTCACGCTTTTCGTAAAACGCCCACGTTTATTGTTTTTTTTTTTAATGAAAGTTTTTTTTTATTTTATTTTGTCAGTTCGTCGCTTGCTAAAACCGTATGTAACGAAAGCACGTAACGCTCATATCGGTTATATATTTGCAACCATACATTGCGCGCCTTACTTCACTTTCGTTATATAGACGAAAGAAGTCATTACCCGATCACGCATGCGTCGCGTGCGCTGGAGGCGCCGTTGTCGCCCCACGCATGACGCAATCGGAGCTAAATTTAGCCTCGTGCGCGGCTTTCATAGAGGCCTATCTCGGCAGATATACCTTTGTCGATTCGAGCGGGAGTAGTCGCGTTTGAGGGAGCTCACTCCGTCATAGTAGGTATAATCCATCGAACTGAAACCGGTGCTCATTAGGAGCTATAAGGCTTACAAGTGCGTGATTTGTTGCATAAATATGACGGTTGCATGGCGCCCCCACGGTCGTAGGGTCCAGAAAGGGCGCGAAGAGAGTCGGGCAGCAAGACAGGGGGATGCCGTACTTCGCCCACCCATATGGAACACGGCAGAGCGGGTCTGTTTCCATAATAAAGAGCGAGCGCGATTTCACAATTAGTCCGTAATCCCCCCCCCCCCCCCCTTAGCTAAAAGTTCAGCATGTAAGCTTTGTAATGCGTGGATAAATCTAAGTTGTGTATTTGGTTACGTAATGTTTCTACCAAGGTCTCCATACACCCTGTGCATCACGTACACGACGTTTCACGTACCTCACTGTTGCTGCGTCCCCGATACAACCTATCCGGTTGTGTTTGTTGTGTTTTGTTGTGTTTTCTTTGGACATCATTTTAGCGGACGAAACGTCTGCGAGCAATATCTGAGTTCGGATCGGGAGAGGTAAATGAGATCTCGCTCTTGCAGTGACTAAACTTGAGCCCAAGGCACATGGTACAAGTTAGTTGGCCACTGTTAGATATGGTACGATGAACCCTAGATAGAGGTTGCCGAAAGAAACACAAAAACATAAGTGTCTCAAAAAGAGCTCTGTGGTCTCCTTAGCTATTTTTTTTTTCGCTCTTTCTTTGTGCTTCGCTATTAGCACCCTTGTGCACGTAGCCTCGAGTTGACTTAACCTTAGTAGCTTCATACGCACTCCGTCTCTAGAAGTTCTATCGTTTTAACGATGTGACAGTGTCCAAAAATAGGCGTGCTCGATCTAAGCAAAAGAAAAAGTAGGAATCTCAAACGTTTGGAGGAATAAGATATAAAACACGGTAAGTTTGTTTTTTTCTCTTTCTTCTGCGATGCCTTTTGTTAGAGGTGTTCTATTATCATATGTATCCACCATACTCATTTTCGTTACTAATGTCTCAGAAATAACCAGTTTCACCATACCGATTGAGTAAGAAATATTTTTTTATCCTTAAGATACAGAGCATGTATTATTGTAAATTGATATGTATTCTAAAACTTGATATAAAAATAGGGCAGTAACAGTTATAATGTATATGACTGAATGCGCAGCAAAACCCCCAAAACCTCGCATGCAGTTGTGTCGTGCGATAGCCGACAAACAATAGTACGCACTTCCTTTTGGGGAGCCCTCACTTTAATTATGGTGACTGTAAGATTTTTTAAATAATATCGTTGGTTTGCACGCTACGCAACTGCATTTAGGAGGTATGCGGAAACAGAACTTCTGTTGGCATACCCCAGAAGCAGGCTCTAAAACAAAATGATGAGACATTCTTGATAGTAACTTTTTTGTCTCTATACAATAATCACGTTTCTAATACTTCAATTGGGCTTCAAGTGGCAGTAATTTTCTTGATAGAAACAGATAACTGAACTTTCGAATTAAAATACATGAACTGTGCACTATGTTGGTTGTTGTCAGGATATATAAACAATTATAAAAATAAACATCTATTTTAAAGGGAAAGGAGAGAGTGTGTTGTTTTGCGCCTTGACCGTGGTTTTTTTGTTTTTTGTTTTACATTTTACTCCACTTCCGCAGCAACCGTAAAAAAAAAAATATAAAGTTGTGTGCATTGGCAAATTCATTTGGGTTTACAGAGCCTCTTTGTACGCTCTATGAATTGACTCACCTTCACAACTCGTGTGATTCTGTAGCGGAAGAGAGATTAACTTCAAATGACGACTTAAATGCTCCTTTCAGAGGAGCACTGGTTTTGAAACAACTGAACGAGGAGCGCAATTACTGACGCCAAAATACTCAAGGCGGCCTGCCGTCACTAAGGTTATTAGATGAGGAATGCCTCGAAGTGTGGACACCTCAGCCACCTTGCTGCGTAAAATGATTGTTCCCTGTAACCTGAAACGTCATCTGAAATGACAGAAAACGTTATTTATGCCATCAAGAAATGTTACAACAGTCCGCGCAATAGCAAAACAATAGCGTTCGAGGTATCCGGCAATGCACGAAAAGCTCAAGAAATTGCACTTCCGAATGATAGAAATCGCCAATTGCGATCCCCCTCTCTTTCGCTCTCTCTGCTCGGGGCAGCAAAATGGTGTCGTTTACAAGACAATCCGGGAATGGAGTGCCCATTCCAGACATTTTTAAGTTACTCAAATATTTAGAGCCCTTCCACTCTGTGAAGGTGGTTGGCCAGCAAAGCTGTATAGAGCACCACCACAAATGATTTACCAAGAGACACACAAAAGCACTTCACTTTATTTGCGGTATATACATATACATCATGTTGAAACGGTAGTGATGATTGATTTGGGAGCGCTATGGTATACACAAGGGATGCCGCGAACTTTTTTCGAACCGAAGTTTCGATGAGCGAATCAAGCGGTTCGAAAAGTTCGAAAGATTTCGATTTTTGAACTTTCCATAATAAAAATTTCGACGGAAGTCGAATTTTCGAACTTGTTAAACTAAGAAATTCGATGCTTTTTGAAATTTTGAAATTTTGCACGTTCAGAAACGCAATAATTTTCTGACCTTGAAACTTATTACGCTAAAAAATCGATTCGTTTCAAACTTTTGAATTTATTACGCAGCAAAATTTGATGCTTGTCGAACTTTCAAACTTTATAGACCAAAATATTCGATGATTTTCAAACTTTCGAACATTTTGCTCTAAAACGTTGAAGCTTATCGAACTTTCGAACTTTATACGCTAAGGAATTCGATAATTTTTGAACTTTCGAACTTATTAACCTAGAGAATTCGGAGATTTTCGAACTTTCGAATCCCGAAAAGTCAAAAGTTCGACGAACTTCGACCTTCTAGGGTAAACGTTCGAAGTTCGTCGAACTTCGAAAGACCGACGGACGGTTTTATTTGAATTCAAGCAGTGAGGTACATTCGTAATTTGTTTTTTCTCGAATTTTTACATGCGGTGCCGCGTTCCTTGCGAAAGACAACGCCGTTTATTTCAATGTTCTGGCATGCTTAGTTTAAAAAAAAAAATAAATTCCCGAAGGAGCGAGGAAGCACGACGGGTTTTTGACGATTGTCGTTTGTGCCATATTTGAAGCGCGCTATAGGCGAAGCTATTTACGGTAGAGATGTTAAACGTTTTTAAGAATTATCTATGTATAGCCTAGGTAAGTGTCATCTTAAGATACGATTATTGTTATTCAAGTTGAGTTTCGAAGAAATGTCCAAACATGTATCTACGGGAAAATATGCCTTAACTTGGGAATTTTTGTCGTCTAAATTGTTTTAGGTGTCGCACTTATATTGACACCACAGACAGTACATATGTAACATTAATTTTGCCATCTGCAGAATAAAAAATAATGTATTTATGGTTTTTTCACATTAAGGAATGAATTAACTCATGGGGGAAGATTTCTAATATTGTTGAAGCTTCGCACGTCATTACCAAAAAAAAAAAGATTTAAATTTTTTTTTTCTCGCTTGACGTTTCTGGACGTGTTTCTTTTAGCCTATACACATTTTGGTAGGAAAACTTGTTTCAAAGTTCTGAGCCTCTGAATATGCAAGAATACAACACTTCCGGTAGGCTCTTGATAGTTTTTTTTTTCTTCAGCTTTTTATCTCTGCATTTATTGTTTTTTTTTTTTATTAATGGCAGAGTTATTTAGGTCGAAAAGACATAGCTCTGAACTTCCGAACCACTAAGCATGTGACAAGTAGTGCCTTCTGACAACGAGTTTCCGACAATGACCATCTACGCGATCTTCTATGCAGTGAAGAGCGACAGTAGCTATACATATGCATGAATAATTTCAGATTAAAATAAGCTCGACCACGCCCCCTTTCCCCGTATTGTTTTCTTCAACCGTCCGAAATATCTGGGGGAGGGGGGGGGGAGAACTGGAGTCCCCCCGCCCCCTTCTTTCCTGTTTTTCTTCTTCCCACGCCTCCGGTATGGAAGAACGCTCCTCGACCTCGAGTTGTGTCGGCTTCTGTGCTTTGTGCTCGGCGTTTCCTCTGTCCCGGAAAATAAATCTCCAGATCAATTACAAACTAAACTTACTATATGCCAGCGTCACTCGGGCGGCGTTCGACCGCATTACTACCAGCGTGTAAGGGGGTGGGGAGGTAGTTTGCTAAATCGCTTCAAGGTTTTTCTGAGCCTCAACCTCCTGCCCGCCCCTGGCCGTTTCGAACTGGATGAGCATCGTAAAACAGTGCGTTCGGGCGGTCACTACTGCGTGATGCACGTTACAGCCCCCCCCCCCCCCCCCCCCCGGACTGGCGGTCACAATTACTGATCTATGGTCACACGTCACTCTGCACTGGCAAATATTCCAGCACATCCGGGACACTCGTCGTCTTATTTATTTGCCTGACCAACATCGCGCAGTCTAAATATCACACCGAACTTTACTAAACCTGATTTCGTGAAAACCAGCGAGGCGTGAAAACGTTATTTGAAACTGAAACTGTGGAGGAACATGAAAACCGGACTTCGAGCTTTGAAAACTTGGACTTGAAATAAATTCAAAATCTTCTCGAAGTTTTTCGAATTTAGCCCTAAAAGAGAATCGAAACCTTCGAACTTTTCAAACTTTATGTAGAAATAAATTCGAAATCTTCGAATTTTTTGAACTTTATGTCTACAAAAATTCGAAGCGTTCAAATGTTTCGAATTTTAGATTAAAATAAATTTGAAATCTTCGAATTTTGCGAACTTCAGGTTCAAATAAATTCATAATATTCAAATTTTTCGAACTTCAGATCTCAAGAAATTCAAAAGTTTCGAATCTCTCGAATTTCAAGTTAGGAAAGTTCGAAATCTTTGAATTTCTCGAACTTTAAGTAAAAAATTATTCCGAATATTCGAACCCGAACTTTTAGAAACCGTGAAAGCTTCGAACTTTGCGAATTCGAAACTCCACGGTGTTCTGAAGTTCCAAATTTTTCGAATTCGAACCTCGGTCGGTATGAAAATATCAAAATATCTCGAATTTGAACCTAAAGTTCGGTTCGAAAATATCGAAATCTTTCGAATTCGAACCTTGGGTGGTTCTCAACAGCCATAGTATACACTAATGGGTTCCATTACGACTTTGGTGAGATTCTTTGCTGAAGTTAAATCTATACATGACCGATGACGCTCGTCATATGCACGTTGCTCTTCGGGAGTCCTAACTATACGTGGCCTTCCCATAGCAACTGCAGAAGACAATGGAATGCCCTGCTCGGCAGCTGCTGCTTTTATATATGTGAAGCAGTGACGTCATCCAACTCGAGGGGGACAAGGTCCATTGTTCTCGGATGTATCTCCATTATCACGCGTTTTGACGTCTTTCCTTATCAAAATGCATATCGATGTGACGAGGTTATATTCATTTCCATACAATGGAGCGCATTTACATGCAATTTCTTACTTTTGTTTTTGCACACGAATACCAAAAATGCATTAAACCCTAGCCACATAGAGCTTCACTGTAAAAAATAACTAAGTTAAGTTACTGAGTATTGGCCTCAAAGGTAATTTGAGAAGAGTACAAATTACTCAAATGGGAAGCAGTTGATTAAATTACTAACTACCGTAAGAAGTTGCGAATTACTGTTGAAGTTACTTTTACATTTTTTATGGTAAAAAAGCACATAGGTTTTCATTGGTTATCGAAATTCTGCTAATATCAGCCAAATATAAAGCGTTTCGTGTTTTCACAGAAGTGTTTTAATAGCTGGTTCTGCTTATGCGTGCATAATTGTATTCTACAATTCTGTTTTTTGTTTTTTGGTAAATGATGCACTGCGAATGTATCATTCCTACTTTGAGGTTTAGCACTTCACGAGCTTGATTTTGCAGGCAATATTTACTTGTTTACAGTGTTGCGAAAAGTACATAAACATACTTGAAGTAAAGTACAAAGTAAGTGAGAGGTTATGTACTTCAGGCAAAGTAGTAAGTACACCGGGTTCAATATGTACTTGAAGCAACGTACTGTAAATACAATGTAGTTTCAAGTAAAGTTGGAGTATACTTTTTAACACAATCTTTCATGATGCCATTTCATCCCATATACAGTGTTTTTTTAATTGGTATGCATTGCTTCAGGTGTAATCGGAGGTGCACCAGTTTTTTTCGGAAATGGCCGCAAATATTGGATAAAATCAAAGTCGCCACAGAGTCGTTTCACTCTCGCTGACGAACTATTTAACACAATCAATGTTACGGAACTCATAAAAACAGAGGCAGAAAGATAGTCGATTCGGTCAGGATGACCTTACTCTTTTACTGTTCGGCTTCAGCTCGTTCACAAAGATTCGCGCACTCGATCCCGCTCGTCTTCTTCATCTTCCATTTGCAACATCCTCCCGAGCCTTAGGTTTGCTTTCGTGAATCTAATGCAAGTAGAGTTTCTGCGCTGGTCTCTTGACGAGTGCGCCATTTTGCTGCTTCACGAGACAGGCGCGAACAATTCCATCGGCTCCGGGGTACGTCTCAACAATCCTCGCAAGTTCCCAAAATGGCTTGGAAGTTCGGAGCTTTTCCACTATTACCACGTCATCCACCTCTAGGTTGCGAGTGTTTCTGACGGGGTACCGATGAGCAGATCTTTGCTCCAGCAGGTACTCGGACCTCCAGCGTTTCCAAAAATGATCCACAAGTTTTTTCCTATATTGGAACTTGCGAACCGTTTCCTGGTGCGTCACAGATCCCTGAACCTCCCTGGAATCGCTGGTCTCTGGCAGAACTGCCAAACTTTGTCCAACTAAAAAATGGGCAGGAGTGATGATTGATGGTTCCCCTGCTCCCTCATGAAGATAGGTCAATGGCCTTGAGTTTAAGATTGCTTCGACCTCGGTGAGAGTCGTCATCAATGCTTCGAAGAACAGGCTATTTCTTCCCAGCACTTTCTTAAGTGCTGTCTTAACAGATCGGATGAGCCTCTCCCACCATCCACCCCACCATGGAGCGCCTTCTACAATAAACTTCCAGTTAATTCTGCGTTCTGATATGAACGACTTAAACGCTTCTTGCTCTAGTGCACGACAAATATGCTGGAGGTCTTTTGATGCTTTCTTAAAGGATAGCGCATTATCCGAATATATGTCTCGCGGTATGCCTCTCCTTGATATGAACCGCAAAAATGCAAGCGTGAAGGCTTCAGCGGAGGGACTCGTTGAAAGCCCGAGGTGAACTGCTCGGGTAGTAGCACACGTAAAGATTACGACGTATGCTTTGTCGCAACTATCTAATCCTTTTTTCGCATACAATGGCCCAGCGAAGTCGACCCCCGTTACCTCAAATGGCTTCGCCTTTTTAATCCTGTCTGTCGGTAGTGGAGCTTGCTCTACTGCTGCGGGTTTCGCGTTGAAGCGTGCACATATAAGACAACCTTTTACTACTTTCTTGGTCAGTTGTCGGGCACGTATGATCCAATACCGCTCTCGCAGATGACTCATCGTGCTTGCTACTCCACCGTGCAGAACTTTACAATGAGCGTCCATCACGACCAACCTCACAAAGCTATGCTCGTTGGGAAGTATGATTGGATGCTTCACATCGAGACTTTCGGTAGACGTCTCTGGAGTCGTCCTCCGACTCGAAGGATTTTGTTATCATAAAAAAAGGATGGAACTGAGCGATTGTTGGATTCAGTTTCATTGTGCCATTTTTTCTGAACAAAATGTCAGTCTCAAAGCTTTCCTTTTGTACTTGCTTAACCCAATACCGCTCTGCGGTGTCCAATTCCGCTGCACTTAGACCCCCTCGGAACTTGCCATTTTTTTTGTTCGCGTTGTTAGCGAACCGAATTACCCAGGCAGTTATCCGGAGAACCTTTTGGCAATTATTATAAGCTCCGGCATCGAACAATGTTGGCACCACTCGATCGTTCTCCAACAACACCTGTGTCTCTTGTTCGTCTTCTGGTTGTGACGTGTTTTCCAACGGAGCTGCGTTTCCAGGCCATTTTGAAGGCTCTTGGCACAACCAGTTGGGTCCTTTCCACCAAATGACCCTGTCTCGAAGCTCATGAATAGTCAATCCTCTTGTCAAGAGGTCAGCCGGATTGTCTTGACCGGGGCAGTGTCTCCAATGGTCCGGTGACGTCACTGCTAGTATTTTCGTTACCCTATTTTTGACAAACGGCTTCTATTTCTCCGGCCCTGCTCTCACCCAACTGAGGGCAACTGTCGAATCCGTCCACATGATGTAGTCCAGGTGTACGTCATAATAGGAGTCTTTTATGTATTGTAATAGCTTGGATCCCATATTAGCTCCCATGCGCTCAAGCCTAGGCAAGGTTAAAGGTTCTATCGGTGCGACCCTGGTCTTCGCGACAACCAACATGGTGGATACATTTCCTCGGTAATCCTCAGTTCTCAAGTATGCGCACGAGCCGTAGGCTTTCATACTTGCATCTACGAAGACGTGCAATTGCATTTTTCTCGCTCCTGCCAGAAGACCACGCCTTATGTATCTCGGTACTTTCAAAGAGGGCAGCTGCACAAGATCCGTCGTCCAGGGTCGCTAAACTCGTCAAACACAAAGTTAGGCACGAAGTTCGCAGAGCGTCCTGATTGGACTCTCGCGACGTTGGCGTCACGCGGGACGAGATGTCAATCATCCAAGCTCTCTCGGTGCTCAAATTTCAGCGAGAATGTTAGGCACAAAGTTGTAGCGAGCTTCATCGGAGCGAGCGCGGGCAACACCGTGGGGCCAGCCGATTGAACGGCTGCACTGATGACGCCGCGCCCGCGTGTCCCTACATCCCTACGCCGCGATAGAGTCAATGAAACGTAGATTGTACCTAGGCGGGCTGTAAATACTCTGAACTTTCTCGTCGCAAGATCGTCGTTTGTGGAAGTTATTACTGACGACAAAGTGACGTTTCACAACTTTGGGAAGGAGTTATTTGAGGCCAAAATCTTCGCTTCGGAATCGAGGCGAAGATTAAACTTTGTGATATTGTGGAGTCGTGCGTGGTGTGTGCGGCTTTAGAGCTCATCTTCCGCCATTGTCAACAACGCCACCGGGGTCACCCACAGGCGTTGTGTATAGAGACGTCGGAAAAGTCTAAGAGATAAGGGAGAGAGGGGGGATGGCGAGAAAAAGCCGGGCAAAGGGGAAAAGAAAGGTATAACCAACACAAACACACACTCAAATAGGGGTCAGGAAGGGCCGTAGAAGTTGTTCAGGAGAAAGAGAGAGAGAGAGGGGGTAGGGTGATAGTTGTGAAGAAGGGGGATTTCCCTTCCCCCGAATTTTTAGAGCGCAACTCTTATGCGCCCGTTTCGAGCTTGAGCGGCGTCGCCGTTGGCGTAACCGCGCGCGCGTTGCATTATGGGACGTTTTTTCACTAAATTTAGCGGGGAAATTGACGTCACGTGATTTTAACTTCAATTAGGTTTCCCCGCTAAATGAGAGGCGAGCAGGATAGGAGGAGGGGGTGGAGGGGCATACCCTCCCCTCCTCCTCCTCAAGAGCTGCGCTTTAATTCGACATTACAGAGAACTGTAAACGTCTGTCTTTTTTTTTTAGTATCACTCTCTCCCCCCTCCCCTTACACCCTTATGCCCTTTGCGCCCCCTTTTTCGACGCCACTTGGGGGGGGGTGAATCGCCCCCCTCCCCGTTCTTCTGTTTCGACGATCCTGTTTAGAGGCGTTCCAACTGAGCGATGACGAGGAACAGCACAGCGTGCAATTTTCGAAATTATGGTTCTAGCGTTTCTGGAATTAAAACGGAGCGCGTTCCATGAACTTACGAGCGGCCATGACAGACTTTCAATCAAGAGGCTCGTGCCAGGGCTCGTTTTGGGCAGGCGCGTTCAGTGACGTGCTTTTATAGTTCATAACTTTTACGTCAGGGTCAGGATGATCAGTTGTGAACAACAAATTTGATGGTGCGTGTTTGAGTCGTCGGTGAAAAGTTTGGTTGTGTACGATGAAAGCTTGGTATCCTCGCGTTCTCGAAACATCACCGTCAATATTGACAAACTGACATTACTCTTGTTTCAGTTGATGAACGCAGAATTAATCCCAGTTTGGCTAATCTTTAAAAGTCTATCATAAAATAATTTTATCTCCCGCTGATGGGGGACAACTGCCCGGAAGCCAAGTCCGTCCAAAGATAGACAATGCTACTCGGCTGGTAGTGGCCTAGCCATGTCGGGCTACACTCTGATCACCGAGATAAATAAAAGGGACGACAGGGACGTTTTTTTAGTAAATTCTGCTTTATCGGCGGAAATAAGAACGATATCAGACTATCAACTTTGACGGTGTTGATTTTAGAATGCAATTACCCAAGCCTCCGCTGTGCTTTTTAGAGACCATCAAGGTCGCAGCTGATAATCGTCATCGTGTCATTATACGTATACAAACCACGTTTGTCTCCGCGTGCTTTCTCGTGCTGCTCTAGCTCGGCGCCTAGGGAGTAGTAGGGATTTTTCGTCGTTGCAATGAGAAACGTCACGACGATAAACGGATCTGCGGGTTTGTGAGAAAAGAAAACTTCGCTGCAATCTTTCGGCTCCTCCCCCCGCTATGTCATAACACTAAGAAAGTTGTGTCTGACGAGTTTAGCGACCCAGGCGTGCCATTCGTTGACCAATAGACCATTTGCTGTATTACCCAAGCATCAAGGAGAATGCAGGGATTGGTGTTCCACGCGCCACACGCGCACGCCTTCCCCGTATAAAATATTCGAAGTAAATAACCAAAATAAAGCGTTGACGAACGCGCGTGCAAGATACAATTTGTTTTAGGTTTTTGCTTTGGAAAATTTACTACTGCTGAGGCCAGCACGTGCGGCGCGTGGAACACCAATCCCTGCATTCTCCTTGATGCTTGGGTAATATAGCAATAGGTCTATTCTGGGGGTAGTACTTCATCCCAGCTCATCCCAATTAGCCATAGTTTTTGGAAGAACAACTTGGCCATTAGGACGAATGGTGCGATCAGTCCGAGAGGATCAAATACTCTTGAAGCTGCCTTGAGAATGAACCGCTTGTTGTCCAGATTCGCAGTGAGGAATTCCAGAAGAGACTCTACCTTGTACATAAAACAATCGTCTTGCTTGTCCCAGATCATTCCAAGTACTTTGGTGATTTGCGAAGGTGTGAGACTCTTTCCTTCTGATATAATTTCAGGTTCATCATTGTCGAATCGCAGCTGTAATTCTTCGTTGTTAGCTGTCCATTTCCTCAAGGTCATCCCAGCGTTTTTCATAACGTGAATAGACGTTTTGTAAAGTCTCACAGCCTCCTCAACACTCTCAGCTCCGAGAAGTAGGTCATCGACGTAGAATGATGCTCTTAGTTTGTCTGCTAACACTGGCTGTTGCTCGCAGACCAGCTTCAGGTGGTGATGGATAGTGGCCGTAAGCATGAATGGGCTTGATGTAGATCCGAAAGGTACTCTGGTCATCCTCCATTCTTGTATGTTTTTCTCCTTCAAAGGGAAACTTGGCTCTTCCGCAAACCAAAGAAATCTGAAGGCATCACGATCCTCTTCACGAATACCAATCTGTAAAAATGCCTTCTCAATGTCGGCAGTCATGGTGATCGGGTAATATCTGAACCGGAGTAGGACTTGTAGAAGCTCGGGGTTCAAGTTGGGCCCTGTTTCCAGGCACTCATTCAAAGACTTGCACCCTTTGGCGTGAGAAGATGCATCAAAAACTATCCTTAGCTTTGTTGTCGTTGAATCTTCTCGTAATACTTCTTTGTGCGGCATGTAGTAGATGGCCTTCGCTCTGTCACTTTCTTTTCTGTGTGGCACCACGTCCGCATGCCCATTAAGCAGGTACTGCTTAATTACCTCATCATACCGCTGTAACAATCCTTCTTTTGTTGAAAGTCTTCTCAACAGACTTTCCAGACGTGAAATTGCAATTTTGCGATTGTTTGGCAGCAGATCAGTAGCGCCTTCTTTCCATAGTAGAGCCACTTCGTATCGTTCGTTCTTCCTAACGATCGTCTGTTCAAAACGACTGATGATTTCTGCATCCGTGTCGCCCAATTCGCGTTCGGCAATACCCATTCTGTCTAGTTCCCAGAAGGCCTTCAGCGTCTCTTCTACCTTGGCGTCAGCTGTCTGCGCTCCAAGGACACATATCATAAGACAGGAATCTTCTAGAAGCTTTCCGACTTGTGTTGAAGGACCTTGCAGCGTCCAGCCCAGTTTTGTATTGATCACCACCAAACCATCTACGTCTTTGCATCTCATTACCTCTCCTGTGCAGAAATTCCACAATTGGTCAGAACCGACCAGCAGACTTATCCCAGGAACTAATTCTATACCTGGAAAGATTACACCGTCCGCCAGGTTCTTCTTGTCCTGCCGAAGCTGTCGCACAAATGCGGTGTCGATTTATCGTGTAGAGACGTCCTGACAGATGACTGGGATGGTAATAGCCTCAAACGTTATTTCAATGTTGTTAAATTGGCTCCTGAGCTTTACCTCCACAACGGAATTGTGCTCTATAACTTTTGTGTTACGACTGGCGAACGTGTTCAGAGCAATCCTTGTTGTCCGAAGGACCCTCAATCCAAGACGTTGCGCTAGCTCTTCTTTAATGAATGAGCGTTGGCTACCTCCGTCGAAGATTCCTTTGACATAGCTGGTACCTTCGTTAGTGACCGCCCACGCCTTGAACGTTTGTAGGTATATTCCATCACTTGTCTTTCTGTCGGAGCGTGTGGCCGCGCGGGATGCAGAAACACAAATTGTCTCGTTTCCTGCAGATGAACCTTCCTTTTTCTGTTTGACGAACGCAGGATCGCACATTGTGGTTGCGTGCCTACCTCCGCATATCGCACATCTCAGTTTTCTTCGGCAATTTTTTGCCCGGTGACCCTTGAGTGTGCATCGAAAACACCTAAAGTCCGATGACAGCAGGTTCGTTTTTTCAGCTAGCTGTTTGTCGCAATCACAAGATGGTGTGTCGTGCTTCTTGGAATGACAAAAGTAGCACTCACCCGCCTTAACATTGGTGGTGCTGTACAGAGTGGATTCAGATGGAAGCAACTTCATCTTTGTCTCATTCTTGGTTTTTGGGTACTTGAGCCCGCTTCTTTCTCGGCTTTCCACTTCCACTCGCAAAAAGCGGAGCATTCCATTCAGCTCTGAAACTGAATCCGACGGAATAGTTGGTGACCTTGAAGTTGAAGCTGTAGGACCGTTCTCTTGGTCTAGAGCTGAAGAGTTACCGAAAGTCATGTTGCTGAGTTGTCTGTGATATTCGACCGTAATCTCGTAGGGTAACGCCCTGACAAGGATGTCACACAACATGGCTAAGAAACTTGATGTGGGTACCTTCAGAGAGTTGAGGCATCGAATGTTGAGCTGGGTGGTGTCGTATAGGTTTCTCAGGCCTTTAACATCTCCGGCCGACGCAACTTGCGGTCGATTCCTAAGGGCATTCAGATGCTGTCTTTATATTCGTCTCTGGTCTCCAAACCGCTGCTGTAAAATGGTGATTGCTTCAGCATAGCATGTTTCCGTCGTTGGTAGGCCGGCTATTGCTGCTGCCGCATCTCCAGTAAGACACCGACGAAGGTAGTGAAACTTATCTGTGGATGCCAATGTTGGATTCTTGTGAATTGCACCATCAAACTGCTCCCAGAATGTTAGCCAGTTGCTTAGCTCTCCCTCAAAAGTGGACAGTTCAAGCTTTGGGAGCTTTGGTCCTCGACTGGCTGAGTTGTCTTGAAAGACGGCCTGCGCTGCCATATTCGCCACTGAATTTTCTATTCTCCGAGGTTCCAGGGCTTCAATTTTGCTTTGCAGTTCGCTCAGTATCATGACTGCATCGTCTTGATATTCAGCAGTAGCGATACACTCCTGTTCCAACTGCTCTACCGGAATGAGTGGCTCTAGCTCACCATCAATTTGCAGAAGCTCTGCGTTGTTGGTAGTGAGCCTTTCCTTGATCGAACGGACTTTAGCAATGTCCGGGCTGGGATCCTGTAGAACTCGATGTCCGTCATTTATAATCCTGGTGTTCTGTGCCCGTCGAGCCGAGCGCCTAGCCTTCAGCCTCTCCATTGCCAATCAGTAGTTACGATGCAATGTAGTGCCTTCCGATGTTCCGTTTCTTTTCTTTGCCCAGTGGTCTGCTTCTGCCTATGATTCGTCCAAGTCCGTCGAAGCTGTAGGCTTGGGCTTTCTTTGGCGTGTAGCTGGCGGCCTTGTGATGCAGAAGCGTCCCGGGTTTCGGCACCAAATGTTACGGAACTCATAAAAACAGAGGCAGAAAGATAGTCGATTCGGTCAGGATGACCTTACTCTTTTACTGTTCGGCTTCAGCTCGTTCACAAAGATTCGCGCACTCGATCCCGCTCGTCTTCTTCATCTTCCATTTGCAACAATCAACGTATAAGGCACTTATTTATATCGGTCTTATAGACGCCATTATTTTTCAGAGAAAGGACCAGATGACCTTTCGAAAGACGATAACGCGTTTTCACAAGACGATCTGTTTTCTTTTTTTTTAATTTAAGGAATGTATTTTGATGTCGGGAGTTGTGCTTTCCTCGGAAAGTACCTAAAAATACTTCAGTGAAGTACAAGTACATGCTCAAAGAGAGTACTTCAAGTAAAGTACAAATGTCTTTAAACCCAGTTGAAGTATACATATACTTAAAGTACCTCACAAAACTGCTTGTTTAATTTTGTTTAATGTAAAAACATTGGAGTTACTACTAAGGTTTCTCGAAAGATCTTCTAATCTTGGATGACCTGCGCATTCTGTTTTGGAAGGAAAGGTAACGCAAAAAGGTCATCTTGGCGTTGACATTTAGCAAGCGATTTTTCAAGTACTGCACAAACTGCGGGAGCGCCTGATGAGCTTCTGAACGGGTGCTGCATTATGTTGCCTCCTTTGAGTGAGAATTAAGTGTGTACTCTTCCTTTGGTGGGCGAGAGTTCCTACGTTGGGGAGAAGCGGGGACAAGCCCTTCCTTCAAATGCGTCAAATCTCCTTGAGCTTCTGGGCACAAAGAAACCCCAGTCTTCTGCACTAATCCCGCAGTTACACGGCCTTACTTGCGACGTGTCTGTCCGCTCCCCGCGCTGCGTAGCAGGGCTGTATCAGTGGGGGCTTGTAAATTTTATAGGGGGTTTCGGACCCTCGACTCCCCACCCCTCCCTGCCTACGCCACAGGCTTCGCCCACTCTGAAAATACCAGCTGATCTTCCAATGTATAATCTTTTTTTTGTGTAGAAATGTTTGTTTATAAGCAAGACTGCCACTAAAATTCGAAAGTAATTTGTAATTTGAGTAGAAGTTACTCGGAAAAAGTAATTAAAGTAAACTACTAATTACCGAAATAAAAAATTAATTGAAAGTTACTAACTGCTCAGAAAATTAGTTTAACTACAGTAATTTTAGTAGAGTAGTTGAACTACATATAAGCCTGGCCCATACCCATCAGTTTTCTTCAGCACTCTTCAGTTCTGTTAATTACCCGAAAAAATTGCGAGATTAAAAAATAATCTCATTTTCCAAAGGCGAAGCACATACACCTGTTACGCATTTTGTAATATTTAGTTTTAAGCCCGACGTATAACAAGAGAAGAGGAAACCTGCAGTCGATTCCTTTTAGGCTCGTTCCTCTCATAAAGAAAAGAGACTGAAAAAATAAATTTTGCAAGCGGAAAATTGATTTCGTAGATCGCAGCAGATTGTATGCAGTCTCCCTATAGCTAACATTAAAAACAAAATTCTTAATGCACAATTTTAGTGCTTAGAACGGGTGATAATCCACGTAATTTAGTCGAATGTTTTTTGGGTTTTTTTTTTGTTTGTTTTCTTCTCCAATCGATATTTTTATTCCGTCAAGTTGGTGCTATAAACACGTCGGGCGGGAGCGGCTGCCAACTTGAGATTAATTTGATCCGACATGAACTAAGAAGATACACGAAAGCACACAACCGAGGAAGCAGCTTTCCCAAGCAGCACAAAACGTCGAGATGACGTCGAAATAAGGTCCTAGACGTCGGGCGACGTCGAAGTCCTTAACAAACTTTTTATCGACGGCATTGGTACATCCACATGAGAGGTTCCGACAACGTCAAACACGCTGCGTAGTGACAACGTCATAAGCTTCACCTCGACGTCTTCAACAGTATTCGACGTCTGTTCGACGTCTTGTATGAGAAGTTCTTTGAACGTCGAGCACGAGACGGCATAACAATGTCCTGAGCAACACATTGACGTCTTCGACATCAATCCATGTCAGTTCTACGTTTCTCCGGGAAGTTCTTTGAACGTCGAGCACGAAACTTCCCAACAACCCAGGCAGCACAGATACGTTGGAAAACCTTCGAAAGAAAGTCGATGACGTCAGGAACCACACGTCGAAAGAACGTCGAAAGTCTGAACGTCAGGTCCCTTCGACGTAATATGGAAAGGCTAATGTCTGGAAAAAAGCGTGGATTTTACGTCGACATAACGTCCCACTTAACGACCTTGGAACGGCGAGTGCACGTCTGAATTGGACGGGAAGTTAATTGATAACGTTATATCAACATTGAAACAATGTCCCATTTATCGACCATAAAACGTCGAGTATACGTCGAAACTGAACGGGATGTTAATGGAGAACATCATATTAACGATATCATAACGTCCCATTTAACAACATAAAATGTCGAGCGTACGTCTGTGATAACGTTATGGCAGCGCTGAAATAAGGTCCCATTTAACGACCATAAAACACCGAGCATACGTCGAGACTGAACGGGATGTCAATTGATAACGGTCTCGATTTGGGTCACTGTGGAGCATTGAAGTCAACCGGATCTGGCTTCGTTGCTCGAAGGTATGTTCGCGAAAGCATGTATATTCGAACGGAATAGACCATTTGCTTAATCCCCCAAGCGCCCCGGCCCGCACTCCAGAAATCATGGGAACGGCTCCCTAGTGATCGGTAATTTCGGCCACTTCCATGAATAGTCTTGGGTGTAATTCGGAGTCACCCTAAGCAAGCGTCCTGTAGTGCCCAAGGACCTGCCATATCACTTTTAAGATTTCTCGTCAATGACAGTGTTCTTGATACTGTGCATGCTGTCCACCCTTCAACCTGGCTCAGCTGCAGAAATCTCTTACATTATTATCATTCTCTTACAGCTTCAAAGGCGCTGATATGTAGTTAGAAACGCTAAAAATGCTATAAACAGCCCCGCTGACTTCGAGCTAAATCCTGGTTTTTTCTGCTGTGAATTCTCGGCTTTTTAAGCCATTTATGCTAAAACAACAATCACGAGAATGATATTATTGTAAAAGATTTCTGCAGCTCAGCCAGGTTGAAAGGTGGATTGCATGCACAGTATCAAAAATGCTGACATTGATGAGAAATTTTAAAAGTGATATGACAGCACCTTGGGCTCTATAAGGCGCTTGTTCAGGGTGATCAAGATGTTCCCTCAGACATTGTTGGGACGTCTCGCGCTCAACGTTCAAAGAACTTCCTGGAGAAAACGTAGAACTGACATCTCTTAAGGCCAATGACGTCAAGGTGTTGCTCAGACATTGTTGGGACGTCTCGCGCTCAACGTTCGAAGAACCTCCCGAAAGAAACGTAGAAATGACGTCGAATAATGTCGATGACGTCAAGGTGTTGCTCAGGACATTGTTGGGACGTCTCGTGCTCCACGTTCAAAGAACTTCCCGGAGAAAACGTAGAACTGACATCTATTATTGCCAATGACGTCAAGGTGTTGCTGAGACATTGTTGGGACGTCTTGCGCTCAACGGTCGAAAAACTTCCCGGAGAAAACGTAGAAATGATGTCGAATGATGTCGATGACGTCAAGGTGTTGTTCAGGACATTGTTGGGACGTCTCGTGCTCCCCGTTCAAAGAACTTCCCAGAGAAAACGTAGAACTGACGGCGATTAATGTCGGAGACGTTAACGTGTTGCTCAGGACAATGTTGTGACGTCTCCTGCTCGACGTTCAAAGAACTTCTCGTACAAGACGTCGAACAGACGTCGATTACTGTTGAAGACGTCGAGGTGAAGCTTATGACGTTCTCACTACGTCGAGTGTTTGACGTTGTCGGAACCTCTTATGTGGACGTACCAATGACGTCGATAAAAAGTTTGTTAAGGACTTCGACGTCGCCCAACGTCTAGGACCTTATTTCGGCGTCATCTCGACGTTTGTGCTGCCTGGGAATGTCCTGAGCAACACCTTGACGTCATCGACATTATTCGACGTCAGTTCCACGTTTCTTCGGGAGGTTCTTCGGACATTGAGCACGAGACGTCCCAACAATGTCTGAGCAACACCTTGACGTCATTGGCAATAATAGACGTCAGTTCTACGTTTTCTCCGGGAAGTTCTTTGAACGTGGAGCACGAGACGTTTCAACAATGTTCTGGGCAACACCTTGACGTCATCGACATTATTCGACGTCATTTCTACGTTTTTTTTCGAGAGCTTCTTCGCACGTTGAACGCGAGACGTCCCAAAAATGTGTGAGCAACACCTTGACGTCATTGGCATTAATAGACGTCAGTTCTACATTTTTCGGGAAGTTCTTTGAACGTGGAGCACGAGACGTACCAATAATGTCCTGAGCAACACCTTGACGTCATCGATATTATCCGACGTCAGTTCTACGCTTTTTTCGGGAGGTTAATTCTTTGAACGTTGAGCGCGAGACGTCCCAACAATGGTTGAGTGAACGGCTTGATCACCCTGAACAAACCCCTTATAGAGCCCAAGGTGCTGTCATATCACTTTTAAAATTCCTCGTCAATGTCAGCATTTTTGATACTGTGCACACAATCCACCTTTCAACCTGACTGAGCTGCAGAAATCTCTTACAAAATTATCGTTCTCGTGATTGTTGTTTTAGCAGGAATTGCTTAAAAAGCTGAGAATTCACAACAGCAAAAACCAGGATTTAGCTCGGAGTCAGCGGCGCTATTTATAGCATTTTTAGCGTTTCTAACTTAATAAAAGCGCCTTTGAAGCTGTAAGAGAATGATAATAATGTAAGAGATTTCTCCAGCTAAGCCAGGTTGAAGGGTGGACAGCATGCACAGTATCGAAAACGCTGTCATTGACGAGAAATCCTAAAAGTGATATGACAGGTCCCTGGGCACTATAGGACGCTCGTTTAGGGTACTCCGAATCACACCAAAAACTGTGGAACCATGAAAGTGGCCGACATTACCGATCACTAGGGAACACCATTCTCATGATTCCTGGAGTGCGGGCCGGGGCGCTTGGGGGATTTAGCAAAGGGTCTATTCCGTCCGAATATACATACTTTCGCGAACATACCTTCGACCAACGAAGCCAGGTCCGGTTAACTCTATTGTTCGACGGTGACCCAGGTCGAGACCTTTATCAATTGACATCCCTTTCAGTCTCGACGTATGCTCGACGTTTTATGGTCGTCAAATGGGACGTTATTTCAACGTTGACATAACGTTATCACAGACGTGCGCTCGACATTTTATGTCGTTAAAAGGGACGTTATGATATCGCTAATATGACGTTCTCAATTGACATCCCGTTCAGTTTAGACGTATACTCGACGTTTTGTGATCGTTAAATGGGACATTGTGTCAATGCTGATATAAAGTTATCACTTGACTTCCCGTTCAGTTCAGACGTGCACTCGACGTTCTAAGGTCGTTAAGTGGGACGTTATGTCGACGTAAAATCCACGCTTTTTTCCAGACATTAGCCTTTCCATATTACGTCGAAGCAACCTGACGTTCAGACTTTCGACGTTCTTTCGACATGTGGTTCCTGACGTCATCGACGCTCTTTCGACGTCTTTTCAACGTGTCTGTGCTGCCTGGGTTCCTTTTATGAAGTACCCTTAATGACTACTGGCGGCTCAAAGATCGGAGGGAAACAATGTCTCAGCCGCACGCCGATGCAAAGGTCGTGTTCATTGTTTGCCCCGCATTTGCCTTTTTAGAGGACGATGAAAATTCGGAAGTATGATCTTGTTGTCCGGCGCGCGTTGGCGTAGGACGGTGGTCGAAGCCGCGGAGGAATCGCACGCGATGGCGGCGGGCTCTCTGCTTTTCGCCGCCCTCCATTCCAGCCAATGGGAGGACCACAAAGAAACTACTTTCACTTTGACGTCATTGTGAACTTGGCGCCCGCAGAAAAGTCATGGCAGTAGCGGTAGTAATAGTGATAAAAAGGGGGCTCTCTAAAGCGCATGTGCCCAAGTCCCTATTTCACAATAGCATTGCAGGTAGCGCACGTGTATGGAAAGCCGCGCTCCACCGTTCGTATTTCGTTTGGGTTGTACAGCGACTTATAAATGGAAACATCTTTCTTTTTTTTTTTTTTTTTTGTCGCGAAACGTTTTTTGTATTTTTTTATTTAAAGGAGTTTTCGATAATTTATTGAACAGAATTCGAGAAAAAGAATAAATATAATTCGCTACTAATAAGCCCAAAACGCACACCAAGAACAGCGTTGAGGAACTCGCTAGTAAAAAATGTAAGACGTTCACAAATCCCTGTAATGCGAAATTAGAGCGCGTTTTTTGAGGAAGAGGAGAGGGGGTACGGAGGGTATGCCCCTCCTCCTCCCCCGTACCCTTTCCTCCTCCTCTCCTCCTCCCGTCCTTCTCACCTCCTCCTCTCCCCTCCGCCTTCTCCCCTCCTCTGTACCTTCCCTTCCTCGTGCGTACCCTCTCATCCTTCTCCTCCTCCATACCCTCCCCTCCTTCAACAGTTTCTCTACTAAATTTAGCTGAAAAATTGACGCCACGTGACCTCAACACCAGTTCGATTCCCCGCTAAATTTATCTAGGACTTGAATTGGTGTTGAGGTCACGTAACGTCAATTTTCCCGTTAAATTTAGCGCGGTTACGCCGACGCCGACGGCGACGCCGACGCAGACGACGCGAAATACGGAAACGGGCGTCTAAGAGCTGCGCTCTAAAACAAAAGAATTTCATTCATTTTTTTAATAACATTTTATGTGATAAAAAATGTGTTGCAATTTTATATTTTTAGATGCAAGTATTTCTCACAATGCAGTTTTATATGACTAAAACAGAGCGACCTATTATCCAGACGAATATAATAGGAAAGCCGGATATTTATCTACGCGCTCCGTACGAAACCAATATTGAACATAATAACTGACTGAATGAATAGAAACACAAGGCTGTGTATGTTGTCGTATTCGGTGTCAAATTTTTTGAGCTCACAAGGCGCGCCATTCACAAACTGCCGGGTTGTGGGCTTTTTAAAAAAAAAAAAAACAGGATGCCATTACTCGCTCCTTTCTAAAATCGGAACGCGTTACAATAAGGCCATCAAGAACTACAGTGCCGTTTTCCCTGTTTTACAGTTATGATTATGAGTACAATATAGTGCTTGAATTCTTTCCACCTGGGCTCCAGCTTAGCAAAAGACAAAACAAAGGCTATCTAGAGTTAAAAAAACAAATACCACCACCTCAAAGCCTACGGAATAGTTGCGTTCTATGGACAGGTTTATTTTTAGAGCACCCCAGTTTGGATAACGATACATCGCGAATTTAGTGAATGTCTACCTTTATAAATAAACGAAGAAACATGAGTCAGGGTTTCCGATAGTTTTACAAGTTAAATAGTTGATTAGAGGCATATTATACAGTACCAAAAGGCCAGTCTATGTTTTGCTTTTGGTCTTTTTTTTTTTAATAAAGGAATAAACACGCTGGTGGAGTTCTTGATCATCTGCGTTTTACAAGGGGAATTTGTTTGGGCCGATTGAATGATCGTAGTGGCTACTGTCACAATTTGACCTTTCTGTCAGGGGGAGATGACTCCCTGTGACTTGCGATTTGACTGCGATTTCACCTGAAAGGCTTAAAAATGTCAACGTTAATATAGCAAAGATCAATGCAGATATCCTGCAACGCAGGTTAAAAGATCTTACGCGCTACCAATGGCAAACACATAGATGTTTGTATTTTCAATATGGCTGATAAGTGGTCAAGTGCTATTTGTCTAATTTGTCTCGACTGGAGATATATTTTGCGGTGCTCATATTTTAGGTCACTTAAACTTGCAAAAATGTCGTGTGAATACATTGCCGCGTTCAGAGCCGAGCAAACAACACTCGGCCACAGAATTCTAGAAAATTCCCGTTTCTTCTTACTCGGGACGTAACTTTTATCAGTTCGTCCTTGTTTCTTCTTCTCGAAAGTGCCTGCTTATTCTCGCCCCGAGCCCTCGATGCTCGGGGCGAGAATAGAGTTTTGTTCTAAAGAATTATTGCCGGTCTACTTTGGCGTTTCAATTGCTTTTCTCTGGCTCGCTACATAGCTGTTGAAGTGCCAGGTTTGAGCCAAGGATGCCACACACGAACCGAAAAACTAGCAGGGTCATTCCATCTAAACGTCCCAGACGTTGCGCTCGGCCATTTTCGATTTTTAAATGAAAATTCATGGCCCCGAGGTTTTTAACCTTTTCCTAAAATATTTTCGACGAAGATATTTCCTTTATGTGGCGTGAGCGTGGTTTGAATTTCTGAAATGTGCGTAAAGCCAGGCATCAATCAATAATCGAGGAAAGATCAGATTTGCTTCGAACAGCTTCAAAATTTCGTTGACGAAATTTGAACGGCGTTTAGCTTGCTATTTCGTGATGATTATGCCATTTTTATTTATATTTTTGTTAGTTCTACAAAATAAACAAAAACTAGCTTTTTTTCGGTTTTTTATTTCATTGTCGTTTATTGCACTGCGAATGTCAAGCTACGTATTTGACATTTCCAGTGCAACCTGTTCCTGCCTTTGTCTGTTCTGTCATGCAAATAATTTAAAATATTTATTGAGGTTTGTTCTGTATCGTTTTTCGCCGTCATGTGAAAAACAAAACTTTAAATGGTTGTTCACCAGGCTTTTGGGGCAAGTCAATAAAAGTGTATGATTTACTGTAATGAATCGAGATTCGTACAGCTATATGTTTTGTTTTGTTTTTGAGGTACAAAAAATACAGGAGGTGCAACTATGTGTTAGGTAAGATTTTGAAGTGACTTTGAAATTATTGGGGGTACATCTCATAATGGTGCTGGCAAATACTGTCATTTCTTTATTCTTGACAACGAAGCTATATGTTTTCATCTATCGAAAATCACTCACGTACGGAAATCAGAGTTGAAGCGGAACTGTGGAAGTGTCTTCTCACATAAACAAAAAGTTACCATTGTTGGCCGATAGTAACACAACTGAACTTGCACGCTGAGATATAACCAAAGGAATTGGGACGTAGATTAGTTATAGTAGTGAGGAGCTGTAACTGTCACTAGGTGCTATTGCATGCATTTATCTTAACTACATTGAACTCAAGTATTTCTAGGTTAGACATAAAACCTTTTCAGAAAAACGTTTTAAGCTTTCATAAATAGCGATTGTGTTGGCCCTATAAAAACGCCACCTTACAATGTCCTACTTGAAAGTAAGTGCACTTAAAGAGTTAAAGTCGCCAGGAATTCCGTCTAAAGTTTCGCTCTGCTACAAGGAATTAATCAGAACCTAAAATTTAGTTTTTGTAGGTCAATAAATACGTCCAGATAAATTTGAATACCAATAAAAATAGTGTTATGAAAGTCGTTCCTGGTATTCAAAATTCTTGGAACATAATTAGTTTCTTGAGGTAAATTGTTTTAAGTTATTTCAGTCAATAATTATAAACGCGAACTTTCAAGCGTACACAAACTAATCTCAAAATCAGCAAAAAATGTTATCATCGACGACCACGAAATGAAAGTACAATTGACAGAGCTTGAGAATGCAGAGAATCCGCCAGAGGAAGATTCTGACAAAACACAAGACCTGGAATTCGCTTTTCAGCAAAATCACACTCGCATAAAGCGCACAGAACCGGGCCGCAAAAAAACTATCAGCACAAATTCTGCTTCCTGCCACCGCAAACTAACTTATCGCATACACTTGCCGGAGTTTTCCTAGATTCTAGTGAAGGCTAAATTAGGTTGTTTCCTTTTGCCCTAGTCCCTCTTTCTTGTACAAGCTGACCCTACGACTCTCGAACGGCATACAGAAATGAATCCAGAAGTTTTTTCTTGGAACATTGCCTTTGTAAACAGAGGTCGAACAATCTCAATCACCAATTAGCCTCTTTTGGCGGTCTTCCCGAGGCAATCAGCAGAAGAAACATATCACAACCAAATGCGCACTTCCGTCGGCTGATGAGGTAAATCTTTGGAAATCCCGTTAGCGTAAGGGGGGCACCTTCTACCTTTCCTGATTGCCGGACCCTAGTCGAGTGCGCCAAACCTTTAAAGGCGATCGAATTCCGCCCCCCCCCTTTTTTTCTGTTTTTAATGCACACGATTTTATTTTTGATTCGTCAATACCTTAAAAACTGTCTGCACTTCAGGAGTTCGCTTCCGTGTGCGTAATTTTTGTACCGAGTTTTTTTTTTCAACTTGTTTTTTTTTTATTGATAGATTTTCCGACCCATACGGGTCGCTGCTCTGTTTGGGAAAACGTGAAAGGAATGCTTCGAATAGTTAACGCTAGACAATGAGCCTCTAACCACGTTTAGGGTATAGATACTTCGTTTACGATTGGCTCGAGAGTGCCGCCATTTTGTTGCGTGGTGCAGAGCGAGCGCCATTGGCGGTTACGTTTCGAAAATGCGACATCTCGAACTTTAGGTAATCTGTCAGAGAGCTCAGGCAATATCAGTTTGCTTTGTCGCCGGCTGTTTTAACATTTTTAAACAACGTATAAGAGCTTTTCTTTTTTTTTTTCGAAAAATGTTTTAGGCAACTGCAGCGGTTATATTAAGATGGTTGAAGTTTCGCTGCTCCGAAGCGTAGTTAACCCTTTAAAAAGAAAAATCTGTTACTTCTCTTCACTCTTGAACATAATCGCAGAATGTCCTGTTTCATTAGTTACTTAGGAACACGGCGGAAACATTTGTCCATAAAATCCTTCAAAATGGATGTGAACTTGCTGGCAAAACACCGAGTAGTTTAGCGCACCGCCGCTCAGGGCAGAATGCCGAGAACCGGGGTTCGATTTTCAGCCCTGCTCGTTTTAATCTGGATGCGCATCGTACCGTAGTGCGTTCGGGAAGCCACAACTTTGTGTTGCATGTCCACGGTCTGGCAGTAGTTCACTGGCCAACTTTCTTATCTACAGCGTCAACTAAAGTCACCACATGTCAAAGGCAGACCGATGCTACGCCGCCTGCTCTTACTTTTTTATTAGAATTATTTCATAATTTATAAATCCGAGTATTTCGGGAGCGTAATTAAACTGCATTACGAATACCAAAAACATAAATAATTTGCATATATGACAATTGCTCATACATGTTCGTGTGTGTACACACCAACAGGCATGAACAATTGTATTATTAATATGTGCAATTGTAGCCCCACAGACAAATACATTATGGGCATGCCAGGGTGCGCCGTATAAATGTTTATTTCGAGCTCATGACGAGAAAGATTTGAAACGAGCTTTTACAAATTTGGCATAACATCCTTCAGTAATGAAGTGGCACTCCGTCATACAGGTAGCAACAATAGTGCCTGAAAGTTATTAATTTTTTTTATCGAAGCGACACTTTTTTTAGTACACAATGCCGAGAAAATTTAATTGCAGGAAAAAGTACAAATGAGTAGCGTGATCCCCAAATGCCAACATCGCACCGATCAACGGCTTGTGTTGGATCTGCGAGACGCTCTTTGACGTTATCCAGAGTAGAGGATAAAGAAAATCATTACGCCACTTAACCACTCGATGAAACCAACCTGAAAGAGTCAAATACATACGAAGGCATCCTTATAACCTTCCTAATAATTTGACCGCAGTGCCATTACGGTCGTGTTTTAATAGGTTAACGAACTGATCCTGCAAGTATGTTCTGAAAAAAATTTGGTTTTGGAAGAATGCACCACAAATACAAATTGCTCGTTAAAAAAAAAAAAAAATTAACCGTTTTTTGTGTTTTTTGTTTGTCTTTTTACAGTAAAAATAAACTACGTAGAGAGGCTCGGTCTTCGGGCAAATATCGTGCAAGCTGTGCTAGAGATTCATGATTTCACTTCTCCTTTGGTACGGGAAAATCATACAACGTCAGCAGCACCTGGCCAGGCATCCTTTACCGGCGTCGTTTGAGCGTGTTCCCTCTGTTTGCAAAACACTCCAGAAGCTCATATGTCGCTCCTCGCGCAGCGCACGGCAAGAGCGCTCGTGAGAAGGGCACACAACACTCTCATCACACTTGTAGGGCACTTAGGCAGCGCCGCACTTTTGGATCCCGTTATAGCGTCGACCTTCGACAAACGCGTTCACAACAAGTACGCACGTCGCATGTTGGCCAAACAAACCAAGCACATGGGACGAGACGCCGTGGAGGAGGAGGTGTAAATTATATTTACTTTTTCCAGAGGGCGCGATCCATATCGGTTTGAAATGAGCAAACAAAAAATAAAAACGATCTATCAAATGCTTTCTCGCAAGCGTCGACTCGTGTGCGAAAGCGAAGGAAGAAATTTGGAGGAGGAAAGCACCGGAAAACGGAGCAATTTCCTGGTGTTCGAGTCCCGTTCTGTTTCGGACAGCTCTGACTTTGTTGGCTTTTTTTCTGCTGGAAGTTTTCCCTTTTTGAAGATGGATTATTTCTCTTTGGCCACGACGTTCGTGCTTCAACCTCTATCGGAAATGTGGCATGAAGAAAGTGTTTACACGCGAGCTGATTCGAGCACACACCCCCTCATCGAAAGTGTTTTCGGGTGTTGAGTTAGAAGAAAATATTCGAATTGATATATATATATATATATATATATATATATATATATATATATATATATATATATATATATATATATATATATATATATATATATATATATATATATATATATATATATATGTGTTTGTCCCGCTTGGAAAGGAAAACGATTCCTAGAAACGAACACGCTAGCCAGTCCGCGTTTGTCCACATCGAGTGTCAGTAATGCGAGTGTGCTGAAACCAGTTTTGCATGAGGTGATGCCTCTGCGCATGCGCTGTGTGACCACTGAAACCGTAGCTGTGTGACGCTGCAGGGCCGCTCGTTGGCGTCTAAATTGTTCTTCGTTTTTTTTCTGGATTTTTCGTTTTATCTTAGTCCCCTGTAAACATTGTACCTCGCGTTTTGCCGTCCAAACCCAACTACATCAAACTCGAGCGTGGCTCCCGTGTTTGGTCTCAAAGAGACCAACGACGGGAGCCACGCTCGATTTTGGGCCACCCCAAAGTCTCCGCCCCCAAAGCGAAATCGTTTCCGATGAAATATGCATTACGGAAGCTGCCTTCAACGATGCGAAAAGGAGTAGCTTGTTCCGAACTGTCTCCAATTGTCTTGTATCTCTAGGTGGTACTCGTATAAGCTCTTAAGATGGTGATGATGATGATGATGAGAATGCCGATGATTATAATGATGCTGAATATAGGCTATTGCGTGACTCTGAGCTGTCTCGAAATGGCGTAGTTCATTGAGGTGTTGTTTCAAGCTCTCAGACCCTTCATAATATATTGTTGAAAAAGGAGTGAAAAATACTTAAAATTACAGCAGGACGCTTAAGCTTCGCCTTTAAAAGTGGACCGCGATAGCTAAACATATAAGTCCACTGCTCTTTCCCTCGTGTCTGGGTGGCACGGCTTGGGAAGAAGACTTCCGTGATGTCTTACGAGAAGTGGTTGAGGCTCAAGATATCATCGGAATCGGCCATTTTAAAATGAGCCACGTATGGATGATGACCTGTACTAACGCTTTGTTGAAAGCCGAGCTCATCAACAAGGCCGAACATAGTATGAAGGGGCACAAATGCGTAGTCATCGACCCAGACACCAGGGGCCCTATGTTGCTCTTTTTGGACTCCCAGGGCGACCAGGGAGAGGGAAGTGACGTCAACAACGCTCTTTGGATGTTGATTGGTGGAGTTTCTGATGACGAATTTCTACAGAAGAAAACAAAGAAAAAGTGAGCGGAAATCGATAAGCCGAAAGATGCATTGTGTTGCTAAGATACGTTCATTCACACCTACGTCACTTCCTTCTCCCAAGTCACCGTGGGAGTCCAAAAAGTGCAACATCGGGCCCCAGGGACGTTAAGCTCAAGTTGTTGTATGTCCGGTCCACATGGAGAACATGCGAATCGAAGAGGCGCTAGCGCCCTACGGTACGGTTTGTTCAATTGTTCGCGAAAAGTGGAGATGTCCAAGGATGGAGCGAATAGAGACGTTAAAAAAGGAAGTAACGTTAACACTCCGCGAGGGGATTCGCGAGGGGATGAACGCAACCCAAATCCCGCACCAACTCACGGTTTTCGGTTGCCGAAGCCTCGTGATCGCTCCTGGTCGCCCTCCGCCGTGCCTCCGATGCAACCGAATCGGACACATACGTCGAGAGTGCAGAGCTCCTCGGTGCGGCGAATGCCGCCGCTATGGACACCCTACAGACGAATGCGTATCGACATACGCCGACAAGCTCCGACAGGCGAGAACCCCTCTTGATGACGTCGTTCAAGATTACCTAATGGACATCAGTGAGATGGTTGACGTTGCAGGAGAAGTCATCGCTTCCGTAGCACCAAGGATAGAACGGGAAACTGCTTCCCAAGAAGCACAAACGACCAATCCCGTCTCACATGATGTCTCCTCAGAGCCAACCAAAGACGACTCTGCGACAACCACTACAGTAACCACGCGAAACTGGTCAGAAGACGAGTACCCTTTCTTGAAGGGAACACAAGAGCCGTCCTGCAGCCAACAGCTACTGCCTCGTCGGGAGCGTTCCACCACATCCAGTGGAACATCCATCAAGAGACCCGCTCCTAAGGCAGAGTCGTCCCAGCCCTCTGAAATGGATGCCGAGAAGGAGAGCAAGAATGGCGAGGGAGGGGAGGCAAAGTGCAAGGCAGCAGCGCTCCGAGAAGACCTTTACAGCCTGAGTCCCCAGCCGGACAACGGTGCGAAAGGCAGTGCTGTTCTACCTACATAAAAACCAGTACCCCATGGCCACGCCCCCCCCCCCCCCCCCTCCCTCCTTCTCAGATTCACTACCATCAACGTCAGAGGACTGTGTTCCCGTGCGCGACAGTCCCAAGTATATAGGCTCCTCTTAAAAGAACAGATAGACTCTGTCGCCATTCAGGAAACTAAGATATGGTCTGGCGAGAACACCGTTCGAGCACTGCACCCTTTCCTCTTGACATATGAGGTATGTGTCAGTCATGCTGAAGGCTTGTCGGGAGGGTGCCGTTTGTTTTTGAAAAAAAGCCTGGGTTATTCTTCACTGTCACACGTCGTTGATGACAAAGGAAGGTTTATATGCTGTAATTTTCTGTTAGGGGGCAATTTTGTTTTTCGTTTACTGTGTAACTACACTTATATCAGCGAGCGAGAGAGGCGTTTTTTCTTTAAAAATCTTGCCCCATTTCTTGATACAGACAAGCAGATTGTTTTGTTTGAGACTTTAATTGTGTGTGTAACGTTAATGACAGATCAGTGCCTTCTACAAAACGTGATAGAAGTGCCGAATTTTTGAACAGTCTCACATGTGATTACTACCTTTTTGACGTTGGGGCTTCGCGAAACGTTTCTAATTGATTTACCCATCTTCATGCAACATGCAATGCCAGACTGGATCGCATTTATATATCAAGTTTCCTTTTTGCACAAGTGAGTGCCTTGTAAGGGTGTGTATAGGTACAGACGTAAAACGTAAACCACCACCAAATTAGGCTTTACAGAAATTTAATACGAGACTATTAGAAGACAAAATAGTTTATCAAACGAGTTCAAGGAAATTTTTGATAAAACGAGTATGAACCACCATTTTGGCATTTTTGCCCAGTGGGACTCGTTTAAACAAGAAATTAAGAACGAAGCAATCGAATGCTAGTGCATAACATCCTTTCATGCAAATAAATAAAAAAATCTCCTTTTACGTAACCTATAAACCCTCCACGAGCTAGAGTGAGAGTCGCCTGGTCTGTTTCATTAAGAAATACTACGAGTGAAATGTAAGATTTAAAGTCACGAACAAAAACGGTTCCACGGAGCACTAGTACGGTCTCGTTGTAGACGATTTCTATCCTCCGAGACACCCACTCGACGAGCACTTGACGATGAGACTCGCGATAGACAGTCAAAGAGGATACAACTTCGGAATTGTAACGGGACATTATCATCTGACGAACTTGACCTCAAAGAATGCTTTTTAATCACACTACCAGAGCCTCGTCGGGTAAACGCAATCGATACATAGTGAAAAAGCAAAATATCTAGTCTCGTTGATGCCCCGGGCCAGCCAGCTTAGGTGCGATCTCCTTGGTAGGCCAATAACATTAGAAGACGTACAATGTGCGATAAAATGATTATTAAAATCAAAAACACGAGGGCCTGATGGACTCCCAGCAGAGTTTTATAAAGAATACAAAGACCTCCTCAGCCCGTTTTTACTTGAAGTCTTTCCCGAAGTGTATGAGCAGGAAACGCTACCACCTTCTTTATATAAGAGCCATACGGTTTTAATCCCAAAAATTAAGGAGGCCGATAAACTCCAGTGTTGAAGGGTATCGCCCTATTACACTCTGCATTGTAAACTACAAAATCTTTCCGAAACTTTTGACAAAACGATTTCAATACGTCACATTCAGTGTTGTTGGCAATCACCAGACCTGTGGAATTAAGGACAGAACGATACAGACAAACATACATAGTAGCTCGTACAATAATAGAGATCTGTTGTGCTCATGCAGATCAAGTGGCTATGGTTAAGTAGATTTAGCAAAAGCTTTTGATTCGCGTCTCCCATACTTTTCTATTCGACATCCTCCGTCACGTAAACTTAGGACCAACACATTTTAAAGGAATAAAGATATGCTAATGCAATAGTACCACTTGGCTTATAGTCAATAGCTCCCTGCCAGGTCGTCTAGAGTCATCTTCCAAACAGGGATGCCCCTTGTCCCCCCTTTTGTTTGCACTGTACTTAGAGCTCCTATGTCTAATGCGTGCTAAACAGCCCTACTTTAGAAGGATACCGTTTCTACTCCGCAGAGGTAAACGTGTTTGCATATGGGGGCGACATTGCGTTTTTTTGTTGTTGTTTTTTTGTATAGACAAACGAAGCGTAGACAACGTGTTCGCTTTAGCTCCAATCTTCTGTTCTACGACTGGGGCGCTCATCAACATAGCAAAGTGTACTGGCTTCTGGTGCGGGCAGTGGGCCACAACACCTTCAAAGTACGCTGGCATTTCATGGAGCAGCATTTCCCCTCAGTACTTAGGAGCTCCCTTTAACTGTGTTAGCAACAATGGATATTATTGGACAAAAATGGTGGAGAAGATGAAAACTCAAGTGGCAATAATGAAAGAAAAACAGTGGTCTATTTTTGGACGGGCAAAATCCTGTAATATCTTCTTAGCAGAGAAAATTTGGTACGCACTTCAGGTAATTTGCTGTACTAGAGGCCACATTCAGAAGTTCCACAGAATGTTCGCAACTTTTGCATGAGCTTCCACTTGGGAGCCTATGAGACGAGATAATCTTATTCGTTCCGTTGATCAAGGAGGTCTCGAACTTTTACACGTCTTTTTAAAACAACTTATGTCGCCGTTTCTTGTTCTTCAGAGCTGTGTCTCATGACTTCCTTCAAATTTACGTACATGCAGGCTGAGCTTTCAAGCGCGTTGCCATATTTGATAGAGACAACAGTGCCTGCGAGCATACCTCGTCCTTTGGGATACCTCGGAAAGGTAGCGAGCTCAATCGAGTTCCTTAAAGCACGTTTTTCTTTTGAACTTATTTACAGTGTCGTGGAAAGCTTTATATGTTGACCTCATCGATGCATTATCTACTGTACCCCAGCGCCGAAGTATGTTCAGTAATGGCCCGAGACAAGACGTCCTAAAACGTATGTGTAAGCTGAACGTCTCACCGACAGCGAAGTCATTCTTTCACAAACTCCACACTTCAATGTTGCCGGTAAAGCCTTGGCCTCGTGAAAAAGGCATATTTGTCCCTTGGTCAGTGAACTGCCGTTTGTGCAACCAACCTGAAGCAATAGAACACTGCTTCATTTTTCGCATTGACGCCTAGTTGTTTTGGGATGTTTCACAAAGGACATTGAAGAAAGATCTGAATATCTGTATATATACCATACGTTTTTTGCCTTTAAACCAGAATGATAATTTTCCTTGTGACCTGTACACATTATTGGGTCTGCATAGCCTTTGAAAAACAAGGATTATTGACAGAAATGCTGATCCTCCACGGTCTCCAAAGTCCAATTTCATAGAAATTGTGTCACATGTACGTAACATGTACGACCACCTTAAGAAACGCCCAGAATGGTATACCCTTCTTGACAAATGTGTTCATCTTCCTGACTTTTAGAGATGTGAACGTATTCGAAATATGTTACCATAGCCCTCTTTCTTCGTATTTCCCTGTGACCTTCAGCAGACAGTTTGAATGTAAATAAGGAATAACTATGTTAGACTGTATGTCTTGAGTATTTCTTTTGTCCTTTTTCCACGTAATAAATACAAAATAATGTGTCTGCGTGGCCTAGTGGTTAGCGTTTCTGGCTCGCAACCGATTACTTTATAAAGGTAAAGTATTTGAGGCATGCGGAGACCTTTGATTCGCGTTACATGTCATGTTTTAATCACTTCTATTCCACGCGTGACGTCACGTTCCCCGTGAGCGTTGTGCATTGTTTGAAAGTCCTGCGCTATGTCCTGGGGCTGTGACGTCATGACCCTGTCGGCGAGCTATGATTTATGCCGTCTCACTCCACCGACGCCGACGCCGGATTTTCTGGGGCACGAGCTCCTTAAAACTGTCGCTTAGATAGAAAGAATAAAACACGGAGGCCATCCATGGACAGCCACACTCGTTCAATTAGCACCGACGAATGTTCATTTTCGGGCACAAAACAATCGCGCGTTGACCAGGATCCAGGTAAGAAATGGGGGAGAGCAGAAGGGAAGGAGTATAATTGGGTGGGTAGATAAGGACTGAGCCACCGTACCGTGATTTTCCATTTCTATTAGTTCCAGCCGGATAAATTCCATTTCACGTCTAGTCAGGGTTAACGATGCAAACGAGACGTTCTTTTTTGCTTTTTCGCTGAAGAAGGTTTCAATGATTTAACGTCTGAATTGCTGACGATGTGTTCCTAGGAGCTTGGTGCTGCCAAAAGTCTGGTGCGCAATCCGTGGATCAATCGAGAAAATTCACCTAAGCGACGAGTCGCACGGAAACGTTAGGCCAAATATAAAAATATCTGGGAAATAAACGCTCTCAATGACGAGCTGCTAACAAAGCAACACACCGCACTAGACAAATTTTACGGCGAAACCACTTTTTTGAAGAATCTCCTCAAAAGTTTTGGCGCTTTCATTCTCACTCTTAAGGTTCCTTGGACCAACTAAGAATCGACGGTAGTGTAACTCGGAATCTTAAAAAAAAAACCAAAAAACATTGCAAATGAACTCGATGCCAGTTTTTATAGAGCCTTTAAAAATCCGAAATCTCTTCCCATTCAAAATGTAAATTATGTAGCCTCACCGGATCGTGGTTCAATGCCTGACGTGGTACTAAGTCGTGAGGGCATATTTTCACTTCCGTTTAATATAAAAGCCAATAAATCATCCGGTGCTGACGGTATACCGAATTCTTTTCTACGTCGCTACTTTGAGTTGGTTTCTGCGTACCTTTACGTGCTCTTCAATGCCTCACTCAACCAGGGTTGTCTGCCAAATGATTGGCTAGCGGCTAGAGTGTTCCTTCTTTTTAAAACGGGTGACAAATTAGACTCTGGTATTTACAGACCCATATCTTTATAAGTACAGCCTCCGAATGTTCTAATAATATCGCGCGAATGTCCTCCGGCCGGTAGATCAGCGCCTTATCGCGGCATGAAACAGCAGGTCAACGAGACTACTCGCGTGCGGCAGAGGGCAGACGCTAGCCTCGCTGACTTGCTGTTTCACGCCGCGATAAGGCGCTGATCTACCGGCCGGTCGACATTCGCGCGATATTGCTAAAATTTCTGGAGACTGTACACGTTGCCAGCTTTTTGAGCACATCAGAGATAATCATGTTTCCACCTACTGGGAGTCAATTACCTTTTTTTGACAAAAATCAACACAGATTCCTCATAAATGTTTCTACAACAACACAACTAATATCTGTAGTGCTCGGCTTTGTCGCAGCGATTGACAACCGCCAACATGATTAATGTTTTTTTTTTTTTTTATATCTTATAAAAAGCGTTCCATTGTGCGCCTCAAGATTTGCTGATAGACTAAAACAGGTGGAACTTTCTGATAGGCTTGTTCATTGGACACAGGTATATCTACACAATCGAATGTAGTTTGGTGAATGTAACGGGTCTAGGTGCGATAACCTACAAGTTTTATGTGGAGCACCGCAGGGCTCTGTGCTTGCGCCTATACTCTTTTTAATTTTTATAAATAACATTGCCAAAGATTTTGGTAAAAGTGTTAACCACCGAAATGTTTGCTCATGACTGTGTCATTTATTTTGTTATCACAAACGCTTCCTGTCAGACACTGCTGAATAAAAATGTTCATAAACTTGTCGACTGGTGCGCACTGCAGAGTATGAAAAGTAACTTTTCCAAAACATTCGCGATGACTGTATCAACAAAGAAAAATCCCTTATCGTACACTTATCACATTGGGTATCAGTGCATTCTGACAGTTTCTTCGGTGAAGTATTTGGGACTAACAATAAAACATAACCTTAACTGGGGCAAGCGTCTAAATAATATACGCTCAAGGGCATTCAAGAAACTGTGCTTTTTACGAAGAAAATTCAAGGGGTTTCTCTTGAATGCTAAGCTTCAAACATACCGTTCTTTAGTGCGAGCAGTCCTAGAGTACGCCTCAATCATATGGGCTCCGTATTTCAATAAATATATTACGGAGGTGGAGCGTATCCAACGTCTTGGTGCTCGGTTTATCTCATCAGACTATCGATCTTTATCATCCGTAATTAATATGCTCGAGCAGCTAGAGCTGGAGCCGCTCCACCTACGACTGAAAAATCGCCAGGCTACATTTTTTTTTTATTTACTCGTTCACAACAGATCTGGCTTATTAAGTGCAACATATTTATTTTCTGCTCCTCACAGATTAACAAGACTAAATCACTCTAAACTGATTCGACCATACTTTGCCAAAACTAAACTGTTTCAAACATTGTTCTTTCCCAACACAATTAAACAGTGAAATTGCTTGCCTGATATTTTTTTTTTATTTAGAACATACTGCAGGCCAAAGACTGGCCCAAGCAGGAGTGGAAAGAATAACAAGTAAAATACAAATAAGCACTTTTCAAACCAAAAATAAATCACATCGATAAACATATTCGAGGCATATACCGACAAATGCAATACAAGAGAGTGACGTGCAAAATACTAACATGCAAGATATTTATACAAAAAGTAAGCACATCTAAGAAACATAACTATCAATGACATCACGAAAATCAGCAGCCTCAAAAACGCTAAAAGGAAAAAACTTTCATGCCGAGATGGTGCGGGGAAAGAACGAAAATTTGAAACGATTAGTGCTTGCAAAGATTGGTGTTAATGAATATTGATAATCGTGCCTCGTAGGTCGTGTCATTAACGGGACGAGGCTATTATGTGTGCCAAACCGTACATTATTTCGTACCATACGAAATAAAAACTTTAGCCTGGAGAGCTTCCTACGCAGCTCAAGTGTGGCTATGTCATTCGTTTTCAAATAGATCTAACCGCGCGCCTTTGAACCATTTCCAGCTTCGAAATGTTCTTTTTTGTGGAAGGATCCCAGACAAGGCTGGCGTATTCTAGTTTCGATCGCACAAAAGTGTTATGAGCTAAAAGTCTGACACTAGATGGTGTTTTCATTTGTTTGCGCCTAAGGAAACCAAGTTTACGGAATGCGGATAAGCAAGTGTTATCGATGTGTGTATCCCATGAGAGAGTCTTAGAAATCGTCAGTCCAAGATACTTATACTCTGAAACTTCGCGTGCAGCGGAGCTACAGACATCGTAAATAAAATCAAGTGGAAATTGTTCGTTGGTAACCCGTAATAAAACTTTTTTTTTTTCTGGATTTAGTTTTATTTGCCATTCGGCACACCAATCTGCAATTTTTGAAAGTGAAGAGTTTAAAGCATACTGGTCGGATGAGCTTGTTATATATTTGAACAGAACACAATCATCCGCAAAAAGTCTAATGCTTACACTTTCATCGATGACTGAAACAATATCATTAATGTATATAAGAAATAACAAGGGTCCCAGAACGCTGCCCTTGGGTACACCTGAAGATACGAACAACCCATTTGAAACTGGGTTGCTTGTATCTTCTTTCTTTCTGAGTTGCTTGTATCTTTCAACATTGCTTGTTGAAAGCGTAGATGTCAATGCATTTGGGCATTTCGTTTTGTCACGCGTCATGTAACTCCTCCTGCCTAGGCAGCGGCGCTGCATGCAGTATTTGAAATAAATAAATAAAAAAAAAACACTCCTTCGCATGAACAGCGATGGGACGTGTAGGGCGTTCGGATTTTCAGGTTGTGTCGATTTGGTACTCTCGTAGACAATCGTTGATACATCGGCCTGTTTGGCCGATGTATTCAACTCTGCACTTGGGGGTACTGAGTACACCTTCCCTGTCGTACAATATCTGAAGTTGGGGTTCTGTTTTTTTCCGCCGGGCGGATTGGTCTACTTCTGGTTGGTCATATTGCACAGAGTTGCCAGTTTGAATCTACAGGAAATTACGACTTTCGTATCAAAGCGGGAAGTGATTGATCGAATGCGGTGGGATGCGTTTTAAGGGATACTGGTGATAAATTGTCGTGTAGGTGAGAGATCCCGGTAGTTTCTGGTGTGATGAGTTAGTGAAAATAGGAAACGAGCCGCTACACTGGATATCCTGATCTTATAAGTCGATAAGTTTGGGTGATGATGCTTTCGGTAGCAGAATTCTGACATGATTTAGTTTTTGCCGAGATGGTAGGGTCTTGATTACCCTAGTCTAAACGACTTGGAGTGGGCACTTTTAAACAAAAAAAAACAGCTTTTTTAACGATTAAGAAACCAGCAAATACTCCCCGTCGCCTTGATCAGTCGCAGGTCCAAAGTTTGCAACTCCTCCGAAGATGGGTCCTCCCTCTTGAACCTGAGATTTCCTCCTGCTTCGAGGACACAAGGAAGAATGCCCTCCACTTTGGTAGTTTTAGGGTAGATCAGTGGTTCTCAAATAGGGGTCCGCGAAGCCACTTCTGGGATCCGCGAAACCCTCAACAATTGTTTTTTTTTTATTTGGCACGTTTTTTGTAGGTCAGTCCGGCCGTGACTAATTTGCAACCTGCTTCCGGAACTACGACAGCAATAAAAGACACCTGTTTCATGCTCCAGACGTGTTAACTTACTTACGTACCGCCCCCCCCCCCCCCCCCCCCCCCCCACCGCTGCCAGCGGTCCGCAAGGGGTCCCCGACACATCCATGGCTGAGAACCACTGTGGTAGATGATGAAATAGTCGCCAACGTTACGCCATTTTACCGGCTAATTAGACCGGAAAATAAACGCCACAATTCCAAGTTTTTTACGTGATACCTTGACATCACATTGTGTGAATTTCAATTGAGCTGGAAAATGCGCGGACGAATGAACAAATGTTTGGGATAAGGAACTTCCGTTAAAGAATAGTCCATGCTTCAAACAACTACTTACATTCTCAAAAATAATGTGTGTTGTCTTACACCCTTTGACTCGTGTAATACAGCCCGAAACTTCAGTTCGACATAAAGCGCACTGACGTAAAATATACGGTACCATATTTCACGAGCGGCTTGATAGCCGAGGCGTACAACTTATTAAAGTAGCTAATGTACGTGTTGCTGTTTACAAAAAAAAAAAAAAAAAGTCGGGATTTTTTTATATTTTTTTGCAAAACCTCAGTGTTTATTTTTTGTAGTCTTTGATACGTACGTTAGCTGTTTAATAAGTATATCGCACCTTTATCAAGCCCCTTCTAAAAGTTGGGGCCTTCAGTTCGACGTCAGTGCATTGTACGTCGAACTGAAGTTTTGAGGTGTATTATATGAAACAATAGGGTGTAGGACTACACCTCTTCCTTTTATAGAGAGTGTAGCATGGCAAAGCTATATAAATCGCTACATTCACAGGCGCAGCGTGGCGTAGTGGGTTTGTATTTTGAAGTGAAGACACCAAACCGATCGCCGATAGAACAACTGGGTGGCTTGAGCCCTCTGCAAATGATTACATCTGTGGTCACGTACGCACGCACCGACCCAGCGGCTCCCGAGAGAACTTTTTCTCCGCTCGATCGAGCGGCCCCGGAGAGCGTCAGATTACCTTACCCGGCTCATGTGCTGCGTCGTCGACGGATGTTGCGCACGCTTACATAAGTCCGCGCAACATCCATTGCACCACATTAGATAACATCTTGGCAATCACACCATAGCACTGCCAATACTGCTGTCTCATCCGGCTGACGTATTGCCTCGCGATTGCACCAGTTCACGCCATCGCGAAGTAACCCTCAGCACGAGGGTTTAAAAAGGAGTCGGGACAGAGGACTGGACGGAGACGAGACGGAGTGAGCAGCGAGACGTCATGGAGGGAGACGAGACGGAGTGAGCGGCGACACGACATGGGAGACGAGACGCTACAGTGGTGACCCGGACGAACCGAGACGCTACAGTGGTGACCCGAACGAACAAGAAACAAGCACTCTTCAGCAAGCAAGCACATCATCACACCGGCCCTCCCATCCCCGCACCCAACGGAAACTCCCGGCCCTGCTCATCTCCCTCATCTCCCGGAGGCTACTTCCACCACCTGGCCCGTCGACTCATGGACAACGGCTCAACCGAACATCATCACCGACACGGTTCCTGTTCCACATGGCCCATGACAAGGCAGTGGTAGTACCGCTCGACGCAAATGCGAAGCTCCGCGAGCGCTTCGCAACGACGGTCTCTGCCACAGCCAGTGTCCCCACCACTCCAGCCACTATCTTGTCCGCGGGGCGCGTCACTCATTTCCGCCCCAAGTTTCGGCACCACGGCCCGCGACTCCATCATCGCACCCACTCCTTCGTCACCATCATCGCCGGTGAGCCACATCTTTTTTTCACCACACAAGAGAAAGAAAGAAATCTACCCGCATCCCTCTCGCTGCCACGCCCTCAACGATGCACCCCTCTGCACCCAAAGCGTCTAACTCACCACGGACAGCTCTACTTGAGCACGTCCACGCGGACAACTAACTGCGTGCAACCCAGCGTGGCCACACCACGCAACTCACCGCGTGCCACTCAACCAATCAACCAAATCACCGCGTGCAACCCAACGCAACTCAATGCGTGCAACCCAACGCGGCAATACCACGCAACTCACCGCGTGCCACTCTCTGCAGTGCATTCAGCTCACCGCAGACACTCCAACACGAGTACACATCGCGACACTGTTAGCGCGAACACGACATCGGCGCATTTTCGCATTTTTCTTCTAAATAATATTAGCGAACACGAAATTTTATCGCTTACATTATAGAACTAAATGAGCTCTTTCCGTAGCAATAACACCTTGGATGACATCCCTTGGTTTCGAAGAGAAAAACTGGAAAAACCGGCGATCACTTGTTCGCGCTAACAGTGTCGCGCTCTGTACGTCCCCACCGCCTCCTCACCGCAAGTCCAATCACCGCAAGCGCCTCACCGCCGGCCACCCACCGCCAAGTCCCACCGCCTGCTGCTCTACGCGAGTACCACGCGGCCGACTCAATGCGGGGCCTCGGCACGGGCACGCTACTGCGAGCGACTCTCTGCGGCCCTCTGACGCTCCTAGCTCATACGGAAAAATCACGCGCGTCCCACCGAGACTGCAACACGTGATGCACGGGCTACGCACTCAACTTTCCACGACGGCCCACACAAGGTTCTGTAGCACCGATCGGCGCCACTCACGGTCGGCGCTCACGGAAAGAACTAAGTGATCGCCGCCTATCATCGAACTCTTTATCTTTCGCATCAACTCTTCTCGTCGTCCACCCCAAACCATCATCGCCCGAACGTCCAGCAAGCGGAGATCCAGACACGCTCCGGCCGCCACGTGCCACAGCGTCTGGGCATCGCATCTCCTCCTACACCTGCTACTACAAGCCTCACTTGCGTACCCGCGGCAAGACGAAAGCCTAGACTCGGATAACGGAAATCTCCAAACGTTCGCCTACTCTCTGGGGAGGGAGTACTGTGGTCACGTACGCACGCACCGACCCAGCGGCTCCCGAGAGAACTTTTTCTCCGCTCGATCGAGCGGCCCCGGAGAGCGTCAGATTACCTTACCTGGCTCAAGTGCTGCGTCGTCGACGGATGTTGCGCACGCTTACATAAGTCCGCGCAACATCCATTGCACCACATTAGATAACATCTTGGCAATCACACCATAGCACTGCCAATACTGCTGTCTCATCCGGCTGACGTATTGCCTCGCGATTGCACCAGTTCACGCCATCGCGAGGTAACCCTCAGCACGAGGGTTTAAAAAGGAGTCGGGACAGAGGACTGGACGGAGACGAGACGGAGTGAGCAGCGAGACGTCATGGACGGAGACGAGACGGAGTGAGCAGCGAGACGTCATGGGACCAGCGGCCTGGACTGACGACGACATCGATGCTGCATCATTATTCTAAAGTTAGACAAGTAATAATCAGTTAACTAAATAAAATGTTAGTGTTCTCACCAACCGTTCCAGACCATTTTAACTTCCGAGTCAAGTCTAGAACAACCCGAGACGCTACACATCCTTACATTTGAGCACTTTGTTTCAACGATTGCATGCGTTCGGGGTCGCACACAACTACCGACAAGCAGAGTTGGAGTAGAACCTAGCGGAAGTGGGAGCTCACAGGAAGCACAAATTCCCGCTTGAACTATTAATTTTATTTCCGAGGTGCCGAAGAGTAAGTTCGTCACTCTGAAACGCAAGCTCACGTAGCTTCAAGTATAGCGTGCACCAACCGTTCAAGCGAAAGCCTCTTTACAAACTGCACACTTCACAATTACACCAAGGGGCTTTGATCTAACCGTCGGGGAGCAAAAAATACCACCGGGACACTTCTCCAGATCACGCACGTCCAGAAATATACGTTTTCCTAAGTCCCTGAGTTGGAGCAGGATGGTACTTGCCCTAACCTCATTGTTTGGCGAAGCGCGTCCGCTCCCGCTGTTCTAGTAAAGCGAAAAGGTAGACTTGTCTCGAAGCAACGTCCAACATCGAGATTCGGCTCGGCGCAATTACATACGAATAAATGCAAGTTCCTTCCATTATGAGATAGGCGACTCCCCGGTGGCATAAGTTGCCGTCGGCCTTTCCGAAGGGGTAGAGGGGACAAGGGTCGGCCTGTTCCAAGACTACTTTGTTCGGCGAGACCCGATGCCCATTACCGGTCGAACGCCAACATGGTTACCGTCCCCTTCCTGCGGAAACACGGTCAGGGCGTGCATTGGCTGGAAGGGGCTTTTCGCAAATATATTCGGCGACTCTTGACCAAGTACGGCGGATAATAGGACGGCCGGTCCTGACACGACGCTCCAAATCCCTGGAGGCAATGGGCCACTTTGGAAGAACGGTGGAGCGGAAGACGCGGCCGAGCTGCAGAAGTCGGGGCCAAAGAAAAAGCCCCCTTGTGGCTCGTATGTCAAGCAGACTCATCACGACACTTCTTGCCTTGAAAGAGTTATGCGAGAGATATCAGACCGCTCTAACTAAGCGTTCCACGGATGCGTGACTCAGGCCAGTGCCAGTGCACGAGGCAGCTCGTGTCCTCTCGTGCTTTGCTCGCGAAGACCAGCAGAAGGGGTTGTCGCGCGTGCAGAGAGGCTACAGTTCCCACGATGCATGCCGGCAGCGGTAGCGCCACAAAACTGGCTTGCGATATCGGTCTAGTACAGCCTCCGCGTAGTTGTTTACTTTTCTCTTTGTCTTCGATTTCCGCGACATTAAATTAAAGCGAAGACACCCACTTACGTTCGCCGGTCAAAAAAAAAAAAAGTGCTTGTTGGTTTTATTGAAAGCAGTTTGCTGGAAATGTTTGCCCTTTTACGAAGCAATAAAGACATGCACTCGAAGTATACAGAATGATTGACTTTAATTCGCACATAAGTCTTTTTTTTCAAATCTGGGTAAGGAAACATATGTCTTCATCATGTAATTTGAAAGGCTCGGCGAACCATCTCGGCAGCGTGTCCTTAATGGGTGGTGCGTCGACAACGCAAGTGACGACATGACTAAACCGACTACGTCACTCTTCCAAGCATCATTGTGGGCAAGGTTTGCAAAGCTCTTCTTGAGCGCAATTTTTAAATCGGGCAAAATACGCAAAAATCGATCAAGAAATAGCTTGGAAACCATCAAGTTTTGGCTAATCTCTTAAATCGATCTGGCCTTCGATAGTAATTGCCATCAATACTGCAATTCTAGCATGACCCATACAACCAATAATTAAAAAGTTAATTAACAAATTTTAGTTTATTAGTTCCCTTATCGTGATAACTATCCCCTCATCCAATGTCCGCCAAGCCTGATAAATGCATGGTGAAGACAGAACTCGTCGAATGGTGAATTCCGTTCGCAAATTTAGAGCGCCCCAAAAGCCCCCCATTTGGAGCGAGAGCAGGAGAGAAAAGAAGAAAGGGCTGCCGGCGATTTCCCCGGTAGTGAGTGGTTGGGAACGAGCGAAAGACCGGGATAAATGCCTTGGACGCATGTGTTTTTCCAAGTTCGGCTGCTTTCTTCGAGGTTTCCTCTCTTTTATCTTACTTACAGATGCAATTAGAGCTAGCGGAATCAATGACTACAATCCCCTGTCTTCGGGACATCATTGTTCCGTAATAGACTGCACGAAGAGCAACCGAAAACGCAGAATATTATCGGAGGACATCTATATTGTGCAAGAAATGGACAAGGCAACTCCGGCTGCAATGTTTTGAAACTCCATCGCTTTCCAAATGACCCAAACCTCCGGCGGCAGTGGGTTGCGTTCGTAAACCAAAAAGACTTTTCCCCGACGCCGTCCTCTCGAGTGTGCTAGGAACACTTTGTGAATAGAGTGCGCGCCGAACTTAACCGCTATACTGTCGATGAACACGGGCTACGCTCGCAAGGTGAGTGCAAGTCTTCTCGTGAGAATCTGTTTCAGCTTGTAACTTTTCGTTACTTAATTTACCTTAAAGCTAATATCTCGCACATTGACTCGATTTCATTCTCTACAACGCTTGGGGAAAGTCTCATTCCCGCCGCCGGGTGTGGCTGGAAATTATCGAAAAGTTCGTCCTATCGATTTTTCTTAATCGCGATCCCCTGCGCGACGGCAGAGAGAAGTGAACTTATTTTGACCGTGACAACGTGACCGATTTCGTATTTTGCAATGTAGTACATAACGTAGCTGTAAAGAAAACTTCAATTTCTATTTCTGAAACATGATCATGCATCGATTTAGAATCGTTGAATCATTGATAGATTCGCCCCGGCAATGAGACCATGTCAACTTCGCTGTTTTTAGTTCTAGACAAATGACACACGCGTCGACACGGGATCCTCAGTTAAAACTTTTATAAGCACCTGCAAGCCGGACGGAGCTGCCTTCTATCGTTTTTGCGATGATCGCAACTCGCGCGTCCTTGTTAACATTATATTTCATTGTTGCGAACGACCCAATCGCCAAAAATATTATCGCTGTACTACATCAAAAACGACAAAAAACCTGAAGGGAAATGCAATCGCTGTAAACTGATACAATATTTTGAGTACTCACCTCTGATTTCTATCGGTGGCGCGTTCAGTGTCGCTCTTTTCGGCATCGCCGCGCTGGTGGATGCCATAGTATGAGGTGATAATTTATTTTATTTATTTACATGAATACCTGCAGCGCCGTTAGGCATTATGCAGGGGGGTACAGGAAACATTATGCAATAACATATTTATACAAAAGATAAAAGGAACAACAATAAAACATACATTATTAATCGCGAATGCAGATTTGCAGTTTATCATAAAAGAGATCATTATCAGTAATAGATACAATTTCTTCCCTAAGTGTATTCCACTCTCGAATGGTTTGAACAAAAAAGGAAAAATGAAAAACAGTCAGTATTGTAACGAAATTCCTCGGCTTTTTTTAGAATGATCCCGTCTTGCAGATGCATAGTGTGGTTCAAAAATGTAAAGACTTCTTTCAATACCAGTCCGTCCGTAATATATGCTGTGAAAGAATTTCAATCTCAAGCACTTTCTTCGCTCTTTGAGTGAATCCCAACCTAAACTGTTTTTTTCATTTTTGTACAACTTGTATAAGGGCTGTAATCACGTGTAACGAACCGTAATGCCTGGTTTTGAACCCGTTCCAACTTTTGTTCAATTTAACTTTGTGGTGGGTCCCAGATGACACACGCATATTCTAAAATTGGTCGAATGAAAGAAAAATATAATGTTTGTTTCACACTGCGAGACGTATTTTTAAAATTCCTGCGAATAAAATACAACATTTTACTAGCTTTAGCAACAGTGTTATCCACGTGATCATTCCACTTCAAACTGGACGACAAATGAACTCCCAGGTACTTATAATTTTCCACACGGTCAAGTATCACATTTTTCAGCTTATATTCGGTCGGGGAAGATGTACTGCGAGAAAAACACATGTGTTTACACTTCGAGATATTTAAGCTCATTTCCCAACGGTCACACCAGTCTTCAAGCACATTTAAATCGTTTTGAAGCACACTGGCGTCCACACAATTTTCAATAATTCTATATACTATACAGTCGTCTGCGAATAAGTTAATATGAGACTGTATGTTTTCACAAATACTGTTAATAAATATAAGAAATAGCAAGGGCCCTAACACACTTCCCTGTGGTACTCCGGAGGTCACAATCACTGGTGAAGATATTTTACCATTAAGTACAACAGTTTGCTCGCGATCGGAAAGATACTCAGCAACCCAGTTGACAATTTTATCATTGATGCCCAGAGATACAAGTTTGTTTAACAATAGATGATGTGGCACGGTGTCAAAAGCTTTGCGGAAGTCCAAGAATACACAATCAACACTCTGTCTGTTGTCTATGGTACTTGAAACGAAATGAGTAAATTCGGCAAGCTGTGTAACACATGAATAACCTCGACGAAAGCCGTGCTGGCAGGGGGAAAAGAAATGACTAGAGTCTAGGTAACTATATATTGAACTGTAGGGAACGAAGTTCCCTGCCTATTTTTATTTACAAAATTATATACACGTCCAGTCCGGTCGGGAGCTGCCAGTGTTCTGAGCTCGGCCTCTGAGCTCGTTCTCCCTTGTCCGCCTCTTCTTACTTCGTCTGAACAGCCGGTCGCTACAAGTACTCCCCCTCCAACAAGGAGGTCGTTGGAAAACGCCGAGTTGTGGTGGCAGAGGTGCCCAAGTGACATGGCGTTTTGGCCAGTCAGGATGCCTCTGTGGCTTGTTATCGCAAACAATTCTTGCGGTGGTAGTAGAGATAAGTGTTGGTGGATGTCCTTCGAAATTCCCGGTGTGCATCCTTGATTCGAGTGAGGTTGTTGGAGGTGTAGAAGCAACAGGAGTGTCAAGGTAGGCTGGCTTGAGGCGATCGATTGACACGGTGTCTTTTCGTCCATTTAGATCAAGAAGAAAGTATTTGTCCCGACGCTCAATTACTTTGAATGGGCCGTCGTACGGTTGTTGTAGGGATTGGCGACTCGCATCATGGCGGACGAATACGTGAGTGCAGTGGGCGAGCTCAGTCGAAACGTACGTCGATTTACGCTGTTGTGGACGAGGAGGGGTCGCTTGGAGGGCCCGCATAGCCGTCGTGAGTTGCGTGGCATAGCTGGCGGGATCGCTATTGGCGCCATGATCAGCCGGGATGATCAATTCCCCTGGAAGGCGAAGGGGTGCGCCATATACGAGCTGGGCAGCACTACAACCGATATCTCCTTTGAAAGCGGTCCGGAGTCCCAAAAGCACCAATGGGAGGTGGACGCTCCAATGAACACGGTCATCGTGTGCTATTAGAGCAGCCTTGAGCGTGCGATGGAAGCGCTCTACGATGCCGTTAGCCATGGGATGGTATGACGTGGTCCGAATACGCGAGCACCCTAGTAGTCTCATGAGCTCTCGGAATAAAGCGGACTCGAACTGTCTGCCTCGGTCGGTGGTAACCGATGAAGGCACACCAAATCGAGCAATCCAACCTTCGACGAATGTCCGTGCCGTGGTTTCAGCGGTGATGTTATGAATGGGAAATGCTTCAGGCCAGCGCGTGAAGCGATCAATGCATGTCAGTATATATGTGTTTCCACCAGATGTTGGGAGAGGACCCACAATGTCTAGGTGTACGGCATCGAAGCGCGCTGCCGGTGTTGGGAAGACATCGTATGGTGCTGACGTATGACGTTGAATTTTAGACCGCTGGCAGGCCAGACAAGAGCGAGTCCAGTTTCGTACGTCCTTGTTGACACCCGGCCATACGAAGCGTTCAGTGATTAACCGCTGAGTTGCTCGAACTCCAGGGTGTGCCATGGAGTGTAAGGAGTCGAAAACTTGACGACGGAAATGCAGCGGTACTAAAGGTCGGGGTACGCCTGTGGTGTGGTCGCAGATGAGTGGTGTGCCACACATTGGCAAGACTACGCGCAAATTCAGGCTGCAGTGCGATGAACGAACTTGTTGAAGCTCGGTGTCATCTCGCTGTGCTGAGGCCATGGCTTCAAAATCAATTGTCACGGGTAACATGCTGCAGCAGGGAGTGACAATAACCCGCGAAAGCGCATCAGCAGCCAGGTTGTCTTTGCCTTTGACATGGCGGATGTCTGTGGTGAATTCTGATATGTATGACATTTGACGGATCTCACGGGGAGTAAATTTGTCGCTCCCTGATTTCAGTGCGTATGGTCGGTGAAAACGACGAAATGACGACCCTCTAGGAAATGCCGGAAGTGTTTGATGGCTTGATGAATCGCAAGGAGCTCTCTACCGAATGTACTATAGCGTGACTCTGTTGCGCTGAGTTTTCGGGAGTAGAATGCGATGGGCTGCCAGTTCTTGTCGGAGAGCTGCTGCAGGACAGCGCCAATAGCAATATTGGATGCGTCGACCATGACACTCACGGGAAGCTTTTGGCAGGGGTGAACGAGTAGGGTCGCGTTAGCGAGATCTCCTTTTATGCGGCTGAAAGCTTGGAAAGCCGAGTCGCTCCAATTTAACGGTGTTGAGTCCTTGTGTTCGCCTTTGAGCATATCAGTGAGCGGCAGGAGTGTTGAAGCGCAGTTGGGAATAAAACGCCGATAGAAATTTATAAGACCCAGGAACTCTCTGAGTTTATGAATGGTTGTTGGTTGTGGAAAAACCTTAATTGCTGCGACTTTTTCGGGAAGTGGACGGACCCCTGTGTGATCCACCTGATGGCCTAAACAATTCAACGTCGTGACTCCAAACTCGCATTTTTGCTTGTTGATTATGAGGCCATGCTCTTTAAGGCGCTGAAAAAGCAGTCGAAGATGCTGAATGTGTTCTTCATCGTCGTGGCTGTAGATTAACAGGTCGTCAACGTAGGCATAGACGAAGGGAAGTCCTCGGATGACGTGGTCAACGAAGCGCTGAAATGTTTGAGCTGCATTTCGTAACCCAAAAGGCATGCGAAGATATTCAAATAAACCGAAAGGGGTGATGATGGCCGTCTTGGGGACGTCACTCGGCTCAACTGGGATCTGGTGGTACGCCTTTACTAGATCTATTTTAGAGAAAACCTTCGAGCCATAGAGGGAAGTCGTGAAATCCGCGATGTATGGCAGCGGATACCTGTCGGGGATTGTGGCGTTGTTCAGAGCACGATAGTCCCCGCACGGTCTCCAGTCACCAGGGTTTTTCTTGGGAACCATGTGCAGTGGAGACGCCCATGGGCTTGATGATGGTTGACCGATGCCAAGCTCTAGCATGTGATCAAATTCATCTCGCGCGATCTTCAAACAGTCTGGTGGAAGCCGACGTGGTCGAGCATGAGTAGGTGGCCCAGTAGTCACGATGTGGTGGGCAACATTGTGCTTCACTGGACGCTGAAAGTTGGTAGGGCGAGTGATAGACCCGAACTCCCGTAGCAAACTTTCGTACGGCGAAGTTGGACTGGAGCCGTTAGGCCTGTCTGGAGGTCGTGCAGGCTTGCATGCGAGGTGTGTGACAATATTTGTCGTAGCATCAACGAGGCGCTTACGTTGCATATCAACCAGTAGGTTAAAATGTCGTAAAAAATCGGCGCCGATAATAGGATAAGACACGTCCGCGACGAGAAAAACCCAGCGGAATACTCGACGCAGTCCGATGTTGAGGGACAAAGCGTGCTCACCGTAAGTGGCGATTGAAGTCTTATTGGCTGCTTGTAGGGTGGTAAGTGTCTGCCTGCCTTTGGTTTCAACGGCAGAAACCGGTAGTACGCTCACCTCCGCGCCGGTGTCAACCAAGAATCGCAAACCGGAGCCGCGATCAGTTATGAAGAACAAGCGGCTGAGCTGCGTACCTCCACCACTCGCCGCCTCTAGTGGTGGGTGTAGGCATTTCCCGAAGCAGAGCATGGTCCTACGCAGTTTCGGGCGCGGTCGCCGAAGGTTCGATGGTACCAACAAATATCTGAATGTCTTGATACTGCTCGGGCTTGAGAGGGCGAACTGTATCGGGGGCGGGACGTGGATCGCTGGCGATGTTCCGATAGTGAACGTGAAGTGAGCGCGGCTACTTGGGCGGTGAGGGCCTTGATCGCTTGTTGGATATCCGTGCGAAAAGAATCCTCCGTTGTTTCAGCAGCAGAGATGTTTGCCGATGCACCAAGCAGATGTGATTGCATGGCCGCAATAGGAGCGACTTGCGGTGCAGCGACTTCCATCACGGTGTCGGCCAACTGGGCGAGCTGAACTAATGCGAGTCCCGATGCAGAAGTAAGAACCATTCTTACGTTGTTAGGGAGTCTTTGCAAGAAGAGCTCCCGCAACAGAGCGGGGTCGAATGTCGCTGCCCGCTCTCCAAGAAGTTGTTGAAGACGTCGCAGTAGCTGGGATGGTGTGCGATCGCCCAGCTCTTCAGATGTTAGTAGCTGCTGGAGCCGTCGATGCTCGGATGCCGAGGTGCGTTTGATGAGCTCAGCCTTCAACGTGTTGTACGGGTTAGTTGTTGGTGGTTCGAGGATGATATCTCGAATATCAACGGCAGTTTCGGGAGGCGATGCCGCTACCACATGGTGAAACCTCTGTGCTTGTGAGGTGATGTGGCTGGTTGTAAATTGGCTCTCCACTTGCGCGAACCAAAGTTGTGGGTCCGCTGTCCAGAATTTGGGAAGCCGGAGCGTGCGGACGACGGCGATGTCTAGCGATGTTGCCTCATCGGTTGCCATGACGGAGGTGGCTTGCGATCACGTCCGGGTCACCAATTGTAGGGAACGAAGTTCCCTGCCTATGTTTATTTACAAAATTATATACACGTCCAGTCCGGTCGGGAGCTGCCAGTGTTCTGAGCTCGGCCTCAGAGCTCGTTCTCCCTTGTCCACCTCTTCTTACTTCGTCCGAACAGCCGGTCGCTACAGAACTATATAAAATGTGTTCAAATATCTTGGAAGCAATGCATGTAAGTGAAACCGGGCGGTAATTTTCAACTAGATTTTTTGACCCAGACTTAAAAATTGGAGTAACATTTGCTCTTTTCCAATCAGTCGGAACTGCACCAGTGTTTAATGATTTTGTAAATATTACTTGAAGGTACTGCGCTATTTCTTCTCTACAATTGTGAAACATTACGGGTGAAATTTCATCTGGTCCGTACGCTTTTGACGTGTCAATGTCTCGTAATAAGGCCTTAAACCCATCTACTACGATATTCACTTCGGTCATAACCATTCCTGTGGTCCGGTCAGACAAGGGACGGACATAGTTAGGTGCAGGGGGCGAAAAAACAGACCTAAAATATGAATTGAAATATTCTGCTTTTGCCAAATCGCTGTCTACTAACTTGCCATTTTGCAACAAACCAGGAACAGAGGTATCTTCTTTTTTATTTACTTTCACAAACTTCCAGAACTCTTTGGGATCATTCTTGAGTTTATCTCGAAAAGAGTCGTAAAAGGTCCTTTTGTTTTCTTGTATATTTCTTTTAAGGTCTCTAGATATTTCTTCCAGCTTTTGCCTAGCACTATCAGACTGATTTGTACGATACTTCTTAAAACCTCGACGTTTACGCTTTATTTGTTTTCGAATTGGAAGAGTAATCCATGGTTTATGTCTCTTATTTCCCTTATGAATTCTGAATGGTATGCAAGAGTTCACGAGTAGTTTAATCTTTTGTTTAAAAATATCCCACAAATGTTCAACATCACTCCCCACGTTCAAGTTTAAAAAGTCAGGAAAATAAACTGAAAGTTCATGAGAATTTTTTTCGTAGTCACCTCTCTCGTACAGTATGATTTTTCGTGGCGGAATTGCCATCTTATGAGTCTGATTCAGTGATAAATCGCAGACAACGGCACTGTGGTCGCTAATACCAGGAATTACAGTGACATTAGACATAAGGCTTGGGTTATTGGTCAATAACAAATCTAAAATTGAATTGTTTCTTGTTGGTGAGAGAACAAATTGTTTAAGAGAAAACGAGATAATAAGGTTGTTAAAACCCTTATACAAACTAGAGTAATCGGTGCAAAGGGATGTACTCGTCCAATCGACGTTAGGAAGATTAAAGTCGCCTCCCACATTAACAGAGCTATCTGGAATCGAAGATAGTACATGACTAAGCTCATCTATGTCGTTTATGGTTGGGGGACGATAGTAGGTGCCCAAGACTAGAGTGCCTCCTTTGGATAGTTGAACTCGGCACCAAATAGACTCTGTGTTATTGTGTGGTAGAAGGAGCTGACTGCTTGCCCATCCTGCGTATATTAATAAAAACACCCCTCCGCCATGTGCGTGTCGATCTTTACGGTAGACAGAGAAGCCACCAGGAAATACTTCACTGTCCAGCACGGATTCATCGAGCCATGACTCAGTGCCCATGATAATACTTGGCTTTATTGATTCTACAAGGCAAAAGAAACCATCTACTTTATTTTTAAGGCTACGGCAGTTTAGCAACAGTACAGTGGAAAGAACGTCCGATGATGTTGACGGGCTTTCAACATTTGTGGTCAAAGGGCTGCGTCATTGTTGTGGCCTTGTACTTCTCTTTCTACGCACAGGGACTGCCTCCTTTCGCTCAGCGTCCCAGATAAACACTTCGCCGTTCACAACTAGCTTATCATAGGAAAGATGCACTTTGTTGCTCTTATCTTGCCTTATTTGTTTAGAGTTGTTCCAGAGATTACGTCTTTTTTCGCGAAGTGAATGTAATCCTCGGATACACTAAAGTCGGTGTTCTTAAATTTAAATCCAGAGTGTAAAATATCTTCCTTTTCGGTCCAAGACATAAAGTTTACTATAACTGGTCTCTTGAAACCATCTTTAAAGTAACCAATCCTGTGCGCCCTCGGAATCGTAGTAGGATTGATTTCCATGCTTTCATTACAAATCTGTACCACATGGTTCTTTGATTCCTCCCAGGATTCATTGCGCTTTTCATCGGCTATGCCGTAAAACACAAGATTGCACCGGCGGCTGCGGTTTTCAAGGTCATCGATATGCTCCTCTATCCTTTTGTTCTGGTCCTCGAAATCCGCAACACGCTTTTCCAAGTGGTCATTACTTTTAATTAAGTTGTCAAGCTTTTTTTCAAATTCTTCTTGTTTACTCTCTATGCTAGAAAGTTTAATCATAACATTGGCCATACTGACTGTTAGCCCTTCGAGCATAGTTTCGATTTTTGTCATCTGTTCAGCTTTCGTCGTGGGGCCTGGGTTCAGCTCGACGTCACCCGACAGTAGTAGCAACAAAACGAGGAACATTATTCTCCAGCGAGAAAAAAACCGCCTACGGCGCAACACAACGTCGCGGTGCTTACAACATGCACATGCCATCAAAAACAGGTCTTTGGGTGGAGCCGGCAGGCAAAGACAGGTTCTAGGAAGGTAGCCAATGTAAATAGTACCAACCTGCAGGCGAAAAAGGCACGGTGAGCGCATGTTTGGGTGTCTGCCGGCTCCAAGACCCAAGGGAGCGGTGGCGTCCGTTGACTTATATAACCACTGGGGAAGTTCATTCGTTGTAGGGGTGTCAGCCACGGGCACACGGAAGAACGCCCCCTGCTGTCCAGTCGTCGATAGCATTGGCGCAGTCATCGCAAAGGAACCGATGACCAAGCTGTTGTTTGTTGTTGATGATGGCGCACTCCCTCCGAAGCTGGCATGGCTGACGATGCATAGTACCGGCAGGACAACCGTCTGCAGGCGAAAAAGGCACGGTGAGCGCATGTTTGGGTGTCTGCCGGCTCAAAGACCCAAGGGAGCGGTGGCGTCCGTTGACTTATATAACCACTGGGGAAGTTCATTCGTTGTAGGGGTGTCAGCCACAGGCACACGGAAGAACGTCCCCTGCTGTCCAGTCGTCGATAGCATTGGCGCAGTCATCGCGAAGGAACCGATGACCAAGCTGTTGTTTGTTGTTGATCATGGCGCACTCCCTCCGAAGCTGGCATGGCTGACGATGCATAGTACCGGCAGGACAACCGTCTGCAGGCGAAAAAGGCACGGTGAGCGCATGTTTGGGTGTCTGCCGGCTCCAAGACCCGGCTCCAAGACCCGTTCCCAATGAGTTGAAAAGCACTATCCGCGGCACACAAGAACACAAGACGCGCCCTAAGTCGGATACCGAGCACTTTGGAGCACCCAGCTAGCACACCCAATGCGAAAGCGGCGCCCCGAAGAGCACTTCCGCCAACATTTCTAACCACTCAGCATGGCCGCGGAACATGACGCTCACCTACCTCGCGTGGAGTGGGGCCATGGTACGCGCTACTGAGAATTGCAAAGCTGCTTGTACTGAGATCTGACTGAGCGCTTGTAGATTGAAGCCTTCTCACTTTTCGGGGGGCTAGGTCAGAGGATCGCAGGTGCCCGAATATGCTTTTCGCGAGCGAGTTGATGAGCCACCTCATTACCTGCAATCCCTGCATGACCAGGAACCCACCGAATGGTGACGGAGGATGGGTGAAGTGTGTGTAGAGCCGCCTCAAGGTGTGCTCGAAGATCTGGGGGGATTTTTCGCTGCTGCAAGACGCGATCGGCAGTCTGGGAGTCCGTATAGATCGTATAGTCTCACGTGCGAGGCCGTTGGCAAGAATCTTGTATAGCATGTATGATGGGTACTAATTCTAGCCTGATGTCATTGAGGGGTCTCCCATATGGACCGCTCGTGTGACCTTGGGGGGGGGGGGGGGGGTTGGGGATTGTGGTGTGTAGATTTCGTACGCCGCGGCTCCCGTGGGTCCTGTCTCGGAGAAGAACGCATCTAAATAAGCTATAATTTGTTTGTGAAAGGATGCGTTGGGATGGCTAGCTTGCGCCCTCCTGCGTCTGTCGCCCATGTCCGGGACATGTGGGGAGGTACAAGAGCAATGCGCAAGTTTGGGGGTTGGGGTTCGGTACGTATATGTAAGGGAAAGACAACGGGAAAAAGTCCTGCCTGCACCAGGATCCATCTACCCTGCGGTGTTCCCGAAAGGCGGGCTATTTGTCGATCTTGATGTAGGTGCAGAAGGGAGGTGAGGGGGATAAATAGTTGCGTGTCGTAAAGTTTCTCGTTGGAGATTGAGATAGAAAGCTTCAAGGGGGACTTCAGGGGAGCCAATGCTGACGAGAGTTTAATAAGTTGTTGTTATGCGAGTGCAAAGAAAGGTAGAGAATAAATAATCTTATTGAGATCTAATGCGTGAACTGGTTGCCTCGCTTATTTTTCATGAATACCTGCATGCTTCTTGACCACTCTGCGTACCAGGTACGTAACCGAGCAGCGTGTGTTTATGACTAAATTGACGTTGGCATGGTGTTTCCTCTCCTGTAAATGTATGCCAAGAATTTTGCATGAGGAGACTCTCAGGGTGGGCTTTTGGCCGATGTGTAGAGATATGTGATGATTAACAGAGAGCTGATACTGTGTATCTGCAAGAGGAAGCAGTTTCGATTTGTCTGGGGTGGGTTAAAGGCCTGCCTGTGCGAGGTATTCATTTAATATGTCCACTCCCTGCTTCAAAGCCGACTCCACTTCCCCAGGTGTCCCGTGGGTGCACCAGATGTGAGGTCGTCCGCGTAGAAGTTGTTTGACAGAGGGGGGGATTTGTTGGAGGCGACGGGCCAGCTTGGCCATGCCGAGGGGCCTGCGGGAAACAAAGGTATCACATGCCGAAGACCGCGGCAGCCGGTGGGGCCGGGGGGCCAACGCGTCAACGTTGAAAAAAAAAAGAAAGCCGTCTGAGGCGGTTGGAAGTTCAAGCCACACTTGGCCAAAAATAATTCACAGAGAAGGAACAGCGAGATACATGAATAACTGCAGATTATCAGTTGGGAAAGCAGTCTTAGGACAATGCTCTGGAGACTACTTATGAAAATGCTGTATAACGTATCACCACATACTGACTGGAATTATAAGACATCTGACAACTAGTGCCGAAGAGGCAGTGGGAGTGTCGTCGACACCACCCATCATGACACTGCTTATGTCTTCCCCCAGACCGGAGCCTCTGCCCCTTTCCGCAGGCCCGCGTGGGCCCTGCGCTGTCTTTGGGTTTTTTTTTTTCTTTTCAATTACAACATTTCGGCGACGAGCATTACTACAGCTGTTGAGGATGCGTGTGGATAGTTTGTGTCCGCAGCTTGTTTCTCGATCTGAGGAGAGTAAGTGGTCGTGGCCGGAGTAATCGAATGATTTACAAACGTCAAAAGTGACAAGGGCATGCTGGGGACAGAGAGGTAGGCTAAAGGAGGAAAGAGGGGTCTTGGATGGATAATCGGGGGCGGAATTTGATTAGTATATGTGGAAATGAAAGACGTTTACAAATCTCTGTAATGCAAAATTAGAGCGCAGCTCTTGAGGAGGAGGAGGGGAGGGTGCGGAGGTGAGGGTATGCCCCTCCTACTCTTCCTTGTTCCCTCTCCTCCTCCTCCCCTCTTCTTCCTTCATTCCCTCCTCTCCCCTCCTCCTCGAATTCCGTTTCCCCGCTACATTTTGCGGGGAAAAGGACGTCACCTGACTTGGTGTCACGTCACCTATCAACAAATTGTCTCTCCGCTACATTTATCGGGGAAATTCATTGACGTCAATTTTCCCCCTAAATTCAGTGGGTACATTCAGTTTCTCCGCTGAATTTACCGGACAAATTCAGTTTCTTTTCCAATTTCCCAGCTAAATTTAGCGGAGGTCCGCTAAATCTAGCGGAGAAACTAAATTTACCCACTAAATTTAGTGGGGAATTGAATTGGTGTTGAGGTCACGTGGCGTCAATTTTCTCGCTAAATTTAGCGTGGTTACGCCGACGCCGACGCCTTGAAACACGGAAACGGGCGCCTAAGAGCTGCTCTTCAAAACGAGGTGGCATCCAGATGGTCCTGGTAGCGGTCCAGGACCATCCGCTTCATCGTCTTTCCCACGCAATTAAGGTAAATTGGGCGAATGTAGCTGAGTATGGGAGGTTTGCCCGGTTTAGGTACCATGGTAATAATATGGGATTTTCACTTTTGTGGTAAGGTGCCCTCCGACCAGTGTGTATTGATGTGAGCTAGAAGTTGTACTTTTTTCTCCTCGGGGAGGTTGCGAAGTAGGGTATACGTAACACCACCCTCCCCAAAAGCTTTTTTTTTTATGTTAAAGGGGCCCACCAACAATTTTTTGACTGGTTTGAAGTTCGCGCTGAAACGGAGCTCCATGAAAGCAGGAACACGGAGGAAAAAAAAATATTACAGAAATTCGCAATATTTTGTGAGTTATTAGCAAATTAAATATTGCAGAAAACAACTTTAAATAAGCAAAACATTGCGCTTCATGACGTAAAATGAAACCGTTTAGCGATTGGAGCAAAGCGGTTGGCCAATTGAACGCGAGTTTGGTTGATAGCCCGTCGGCCCGGTCGGCCATTAGGCCACGCTGCAACCATCGTAGCTTTGGAATCGGGTTGCCATCATCAATGAATTTACCGGGCTTATCAGATTTTGAGCGCCGAATTCTTAAAAAGGAGTGCGGAGCTGGGCGTCGCGCCGTACGAGGACACACCACGCAAGCGCCGCGACGCGTCTCTGCCTCAGTCCGCTTAGACAGCCGCGGAAGCCTCGTCTCCCGCAACTCCGCCACCGGAGCCACCTCTGTAACCTCGGCGAGTAGGAGGTACTCCGCCGCTGGGAGGCGCGCATGAGCGACGAGGCGTTGTTTTCGCCCTTTTTGAACTTTAATTCGCAACTTTATTAGCTCTATAAAAACGACTTTTTAGAGAAATAATGACGGTTAACGTGTGATATACTTTATTCCGCTTCAAAATTTCTGGGACGGCTCTCGCCAATCACGAAACCCAGTGAATTTTACGTATAGTGAAAGGGAGCGCCGTTATGCGCGCGCATTCTGCACCTCGCGGCGCCACCGTCGGAGGAGGTGTTTCCGAGTTGTCAAATTAAAATATGATGCGCTAATATTTTTAAACTCTTTCGTTGTCCACTGGGTTTCCGGGACCACTAGCGTGGAGAAACCGCAAAAAAAAGTAGACGCTCAAATACTGTTGGAGGGCTCCTTTAAGGCTTAGTTTAGTTCTGCTAGGGTGAAGGTTTGATCTAAGTCGAAATTTTCTGGGGTTGTGTAGGGCGGTTAGTTCGACGCAAGTGGTGTCGGGATGTACAAATCCTGTAGAGTCTGAGTCAGCTGTGTGGAGCCCTGAAGAGTGAAATATTTAGCTATGGTGGATATAGGAGGTTGGTGGGGATCCAGCAGGGATCGTAGTAGGATACAATTGGATTTTTGATTGAGGGTTGCATTGATTTTGTCACACACGTTATTCATGTTTGAAATATCTAAGACGTTACAGTGCTCACTGATGTCCACGTTGAGGTATACTCTAATCCTTGTCGAAGTTGGTGATTAAGGGGCTGTTGGTTTATTCACCCCAGGATGCGTTTCCGTCGTTTCCAGAGGCGCTTCAGGTAAGGATCAGGTTGTGTTAACGGAATAGTTGTTGTTGTCGTTCTTTTAGTGGCCTGTGCTTGAGCTTGCTTTATTGGGCGTATCCAGGCCTCATATGACTACGACTGATTCTCAGAGGGGCCAAGATGGTACGGAGGGAGTTCCAGTAGGTAGGCTTAATGGAAATTTTTCGAAGACGTGTGTGTGTCTGTGGAAGGGGGGGGGGGGGGGTTAAGTTCTATAGAAAGGATAAAATGATCACTGAATAGTCTTTCCTAGGTGTGGGTCCAGGTGCCTTCAATTCGACCCTGGAGCAATGTGAGGTCCGGAGAAGTGGATTGTTGCAGACCAGTGCCCTCTCTTGTAGGGATGTCGGGGTTGTTCAAAATGGTGAAGTGGAGTTGTGAAATGTAAAAATGCAAAATTTTTACTGGGCGGAGAGTGGACCGATATCCACAGATAACATTCGGTGCCTTAAAATCTCCGCCCAGGAGGACCTCGTATGTGGTTGTCAACTTCGCAGCAAAGTCAAAGAGGGTCTTGAAAAAAAACGAAGTTCTTTGGGGGGTTGTGAAAGTTGAGAAAAGAGATGGGTTTCTGTGTGGGGAAGGGATATTAAGCACATGCCACTAGATTATGTGAAAGTAGCAAGGGGATGTCCAGCGGTTCGTATGGGAGCCCCGGATGCCTGTGGAGACTAGGGAGGCCTCGTCAGGGTTGGAGTGTAGAACTCGGTAGCCTGGGACATTTACCGCGTGACGTGTTTCCAGGAGAAGCAAAATCTGGGGTTTGGAATCGAGGATAAGAAGCCCCTGTTGAAGGAGAATACGATTGGTTTTGATGCTCTGGCAGTTTCATTGCATGACAAGGGATGCAGTATCTTTGACCATTACGGTGCTGTGGTTAGTAGCTAGGGGGTGGGGGGGTGAGGGGGGTTTGCGGAAGAGGGGCACTGTGTTAAGGTTTGGGGGCTCGGGGACTGGGGTCTTTTAAGGGATTGGAACTGGGCCTCCATGGGCGTTGGTATTAATCTGAGCGCGACTAAGGTAGTTTCTAAAGAAGTAATCAACTTCGTGAGCTCATCAATGCGGAAAACAAGAGGGTTGACTATGCCTGAGATGTTGGACACCGTGTTTTCCAAAGTTTATCATGCGTTGGTTGAGTTGGGTGATTTGTTGTTCACCTGGGGCCAGTCGTTTCTTGATAAATGCAAATCCTTTGTAAGTATTAAGTATAAGTAAGTTGGACGTTCTTCCATCAGCAGGAAGCTGCTGATAGGCTTGCTCCAGACCCAACTTCGAACACCAACCGCGACCTGCCAGTTTACCTAACAGCTGTTCTGGTGTTGGCCGTGGATAATATTTTCATTCTAATACTGGGTTGATGGTGCACTTATAATCCACTCATAGCCATATCTTGCCGCTTTGCTTCACCACAGGTACAACTGGTGTCGCCCATTCAGAATTCCTCACTGGAACCAGAATTACTTGTTGTACTAGGTGCGTGATGGCGTCTTATACCCGTGGTCGAAATGCCAATGGAACAGCTCTTGGCTTGTGGTACTTTGGTTTGGAGTCTGGCTTGAGCTCGATGTGAACTTCAGGTCCTTTGATTTCACCAAGTCTCGACCCGAAGACGTTTTGGAATTCCTTCTTGCGTCCGGAGCAGGGACTCTGCTAGTTGATGAATTCCTTGAATCTTGTTCCCCAGTGCACGAAACCAGTTCCTTCCCAAGAGACTTTCACCACTTTCTTTCACTACGCAATGGTAGCTTGTGCTCCTTGCCCTTGAATTTTACAGGAACATCGACACTTCCGACAACCGTCAGTATATTCGTTGAGAATATGTCCTGAGGGTGACTTCTGTTGACATCAGTCTCTTCTTGGTTAGGCCAAAGAGACGCATTGTCCTCGGATCGATGACCGAGCAAGCTGCTCCGGAATATACTTCCATGAAAATGGGTATTCTATTTACTGTAACTTCGACTGCCTCTGCCGGTTCAATAAAGTTAAGGCGATACTCCACCCTGAAGCTTCTTCTAACTCTAGTTTATTGCTTGATCCCGCTTTTGAAGCGTTGTTTTTTTACTTGGCCATCTTCTAGCGGCAGGCGCGTACAATGTGCCCTTTCTTGCCACAGAATGGCACACGGCGTGTGCGAAATTGCATTTAGTCTCGCCGTGTGTGCCACTGCAACGCCCGCATTTTCCAGCCGAGCAAGGAGGGGCTCTTACCTTGCCAGGTTTGTTGCCTTGCTTCGGTGAGTTGTTCGATGCTTTAGGGTTTTCGTCGATGTAGAGAACTTCAGCCGCCTCCGGGTTACGAGGGACACGCATCTCTTTCGTGCGTTTCTCGGCATATTCTGCCGCGATCGCAAGATTCTGAGCCCTTGCGAAGGTAAAGTATAGTTCGGCGAGAAGACGGCGCTGTAGACTGTACAGCTTCATCGCTGACCCTGCAAACCAAACGGTCTCGCAGCATCTCATCCAGAAATGATGAATGGTCGCAGTGTTCGGCGAGGCGACACAACTCCTCGATGTAGCTCACCACTGACTCGCCTTTGCGCTGGCAACGCTTGTTAAACGTAAATCGGTGAGCAATTACCGATGTTTTCGGTGCGAAGTGTCGTTTTAGAATGACTAACGACTCTTCAAAAGGTACGTCACCCGGCGTTTCCGGAGAACAGGGTGATCGAAGTAGGGCGTATGTGGAAGGTCCACACACGCTGCAGCAGACGGCCCGCTTCACTACGTTGTCCACGATCCCGTTTGCCAAAAGAAAGAACTCAAGTCGCTCAACATACTGCTGCCAATACTCCGGTGTCGAGGTGTCAAACTCCTCCAAACATCCAAGTACCGGTCCTGGCCAGTTTGTTTTCGTTTCCATCCTCCTTACCGTTGTTTATCCTCGTTGCGAAATGTTATGTATGGAAACCAACGCTACATCCAAACAAGCTCACACATTTATTAAGTGAAAAGGATAGAATAGGCTCGAGCGGCCGTGTGCTCTCGGAGTCTGCTCGGGCTCCCAGCTGGCGCGTGTCCTTGCTCAGTCTTTGTTGTCTGCCAGCTCCGCGCTAATCCCCACGCCACTATATGAGTAACCTGTCTTTGCCATAGAGATGTTTTTTTTCTTTGGCTCAGGAGAGCCGCGGCGCCGCAGAAAGGCAGATCGCCCATACCATGGACGCCTGCGGCGCCGCTTCTAAAAATGATGAAATGGTATAGTACAAAAAAAAACAACATTAGTCATTAGTTGTTTATACAGCAGGAGTTTAGTCTGCCAGAACATGGTGACATTGTTACCCACTGTAGATAAGCAATTTAGCCAGTGCAGTACGACTGCTAGCCTGGGGTCTTTAACGTGCACCACGCAGTAGGGATACACGACCGCACGCCGGTACGATGCTCATCCAGATCGAAACAGGCAGTGGTGGGGATTGAATCCAGGATCCCTGGGTTTTGCAGCGCGAGCTTTCGCTCCACGAGCTCCGAGCTGTTGTGCGCTAGCCCACTCCGCCACCGATCCCCCTCCCCCTGGTATAGTACAAATGAATAGTATGAATGATGACGATTATGATAGGATGATGAAGAGGGTGAAGAAGAGAGTCAGGCCTAGCAGCGATCTTCTCGACGGCGGTCTTCTCGGGGTAGCCGTGGGCGGCTGAAATTTAGCAGGCCAGATTCGAGCGCCTGGCAAGGTCTCCCTGCTTGCCAAGCACGCAGACGATCCGGCAGAATTTCCGGTGACGCAGGGAGTCCAGCACTACCGTGCTGGAGCTTCGAGGGTGTGTGCCGGTGTTGGCCGGGCGGCGGTCTTCGCGAAAACAGGCCTTAATGTCTCCCAGCTCGCGGTCGAGCTTGTAACCGAGCAGCTTGACCACTCTGTCGATCGAAGATATGGTGGGTGCCACTGGTCCGGTTGGCTCTCTGACGATGAAAAAAACACGTCTTAGGCCGAGCTGGTTTCCTCTTCTTCCGAGCCAAGTGTATTATTATGTGTAAAGTGTATTATTCCACCAATAATACACTTTTGTTCACCCAGACAGAAAATGAGGCGCTATGAATGCAGTTCAAGGCCAGGGAGGTGTTAAGCATGTACAAGGTGTTTCTCGAAACGCTGGCCATATCGCTACTGCGAAAACTATGCGTCGCACAGGACTCAGGTTACTCGTATTGGTGTCTTCCAAAAGGCCCACTTGAAAAAATTAATTAACGCTCAGTGTAATTAGTTATTGTTTATTTTCAAATAATTCATTTTTTAATTGGAAGATGTTAAGGCATGGCTTCAATACGAAACTTCCTGGGCTACATCGAAGACTACTAAAGCAACTCATTTCAGAAAGATATAACGTACTACGTAAAACAATTTACGTCGTTCAAAAAAAAAAAAAAGTAACTCACCTTGGACGCGTTTTTAGGTTTCGACGGTGACACGACGCCGCACAGGCGCAAAATGACCGACGTTTTTCTCCTTTCTTCAACGCCATCTTTCTTTCTCTCGTGCGCCGCTACGCAATCTTCGCATGACGTAGGTGAACCCAAGAAGTCTTTTTTCGAAAATCCTTGTTTCTGGCAGGTACTGCTAGACACTGTCCTATTATGACCATTTCGGCCCCCTCCCCCCCCCCCCCCCCAAATGGCCATTGCACCTCCCGCCAACAGTTCGCAGAGGCCGGCATTCCACACATCTTCACTCTACAGCCCATAGCTTGTTTTTTTTTTGTTTTTCTTTTGTTCTCTTTTTAGCATTAATTTCTTTTCACAGCCCTTTTCGAAGGATGATGAGTGTGCACAACGAAGACCGTCAACGCTGCGCGAAAATCGATCCCTTATTGTTTTGTACATGGGGTGATGACTTTGTTGACGTGTCGGTGATCAATACTTGTCACTCCGGATGCCGTACCGACGGAGAGATTTATTAAGGCTCAGAAACGACGAAATGAAGTCGTGCCGGTTCGGCAGTCGGCAGAAGTGCTAACGGTCAGCCGCGGAAGTCAATAGGGTTAGGACAAGGCACGACAATAAGTCAAAGATGTTTTGATAAACTAAAAGAAAAAAAAATGAAACGAGAGGAAGATTACAGTGTTCCAGCGCTTTTCGTTTTGTCAATGCCTTTTCTTTTGTGTGTGTGTGTGTGTGTGTGAACTCAGTTAGGCTTACTTTTGTATTATAAGCGGATTCTCTGTTGTTCTTCTGACTCTCGTGGACGTGCTTTTTCATTCCGCCACTTTGAATATACTGTTTTACTGTTTCCGTGGGGCCGATTTGCGACGGGAGAGTTCCACGCCGCCTTCACTCGACATCGACTGGGAGAGATGCTGTCAAACAGAAGGAAAAAAAAAAGAACTCTAAAGTTTGTCCATCGGCAATCGCAGCGCTCAGTAACAAGCACAAACAGTACAAAACTGAAATTGAAAAGTTTATGTTCTTGCGGTAGCTTTTTTGTCTGCTTTCTTTGCCTCTTGGGAGCTGTCCAAATGGTGTTTTCGTCCTTCGCAGCCTCCCTGTTTAGGGGGTCTGAGAGATCCGATTGCTGCGTTTGGCGCAAGCGCCCGCCAAGATCTAACCATCACTGCGTTTTTCTTCTTTTTTTGTGTGTGTGTGTGTACGTGGGTGTGTAGGCACGCACATGAGATGAACCAATGTGTTCTTGTGCTGTCTAGCGCTAGAGTTTATTTCAGAAATATAAAACGACATATAATGACGACTTGACTGACCGTAACTTTCTAGTGATCGATTTTTCCCCCCACTTCCACCGAATGTTTGGAGTGCTGCGATTGTGATTACGTACGAAACGAAAATGTACCGAATGACGTTCTTGCAAAGTATAAAATCGTCTCTCCTTAGCCCACCCAACTATGTTTCTTCAAGACTGGACCACACGTGCGAAATTGCCCGACCCAAGATCAAATCTACAGCCCACCAGCATTCACTTCTACTCGAAACTATTGGGGACTGGAATGGCCTTCCCGATAACATCGTCACCATCACAGATAACAACAAGTTTCTCCTCGCACTAATCAACTACTCCCCTCTGTAATGCCCCTCGGGGCCCTGAGGGTGCTTGTAAATAAATAAAAATAAATAAATGAAACCGCTTGCCTGAACAATCGGGAATGATTCAGCTGAACCCGCAAAGGAGATGACACTTATGCTTGCACAGATGGGTCAACCGTTGTGAGCACAGCAAACTCAAATGCTTTCTCTCTCTCTCTCTCTCTCTATATATATATATATATATATATATATTATATATATATATATATATATATATAACCCACATTATAATTTAAAATGAAGAATTAATGGCGAATACTTTTTGCGCAGGATGTCCACAAATAAATAAATAAACAAATATATATATATATATATATATATATATTCAGTTTTATGTAAGAGTGACAAAAATTCCTAAAATTTGCGCATTCGAGGTAGAAGGATAATTTTCTCGGTACGCCATTACTCGTGGTGGTGGACGTCAAAAAATGATGGTGGTGGACGTCAAATGATTAATTATATTTTATTTAGTGAAAATATACCTATGGTTTCAATTAGAAACTTGCTGAGCGCCATCGAAAACCACTAAATCAGTTCTTTTCAGAAAGACTTTGAGCGCGTGAGAAGCGTAGTAGCGCGCTAAAGTTACCACTCGTGAAGCAGGTACAAGGCTGGGGCTCTCATAAGAGACGGAAAGATAGCGCGGGCGCCTTACCATTTATGCGTCCAGGAGTTTGGCTATTTCAAAGTACCGTCGTTTATTGAAGTAATACTTGTTTTGAAGATCTATTGTGGGACAGTTAGTACTGAAAATAGCAAGGGCGCCAATGTCAAATGCAGTTGCAGAATTATACTGGTGATTCTTGTTATGTATTTAGTGTATGTTTTTGTCCGGAAAATATTTATTTTTATAAAGATTAGTAAGAAAGTGTAAAATTAAATTGCGAATTTCGGTGAATTGGGAATGTTGCAAAAATAAACTTTAAAAAACTAAATTTTCAGCGAAAAATAAACTCTGTAACACACACTCCAAATTTCACGAGAAATGAACTGCGAAAACACGGAATTTTAAGGATTATATATTTCTCCAGCGACACTTAGTCTCACCTGTCAGGCAAACATTGGGCGAGGCAAAAAGTCTTTCAAATGAACCAGGGAACCTGAGAAGGTATTTGAGAAAGCGCCGATGGAACAAACAGGCGAAAGCCAGTTTCTGCATGCCTGCTTTTGCCTGACATCTTACGCTTGGAAAGTCACATTGTGCTAAAGTAAGATGAACATTGCTGAAACAAAACGAAGATAAACTGTGCGAGCTATTTTATTTTTTTATCTTCTAACAAATGAATTTGCATCCGAGTAAGCTGTGTACTGTTCCTTTTTTTGTCTATTTTTCTCAGATATACACTTTGACCGAAAAAAAAATGATAGCTAGGTTACCGTGTTGATTTTTCCAAGAGTGAAAAAGGTATACTACATTATTTTTGTAACTGCCGAAAGCGCGAGAATCCCCTTCAGTTTATGGCCGTTCTTGAGTCCCAAAAACGCTGTGTATTTTGTGTTTCCTCTTGCTTTTCAGTCTAGAAAGATACAATGGCAGTAGGCACATCCATCACGCTTTATCTCTTCTTCCAAGTTATAGGTCTGGAACTCTCGTTTACATACATATATACATACATGTCTACGTGAAACCCGTTTAGAAGGAACCCACGTACAGCGAATTATTGTCGATATCGAACTCGCAGAAAATTTAAATAAAAATGCATGTAAAAAGTAATTTTTATAACGAATAACATATTGGCTATATCGAACTTTTTCCCACCGGGAAGGTTTCCAAAAAAGGCGCAAACCACCGTCTTCTATCCTGTCCTCCCCCCCCCCCCCCCCCCCGCAAAAAAAAAGTGGGAAAGAAAGAAAATTCTAAAAGCTCAAGTTACAAACAAAATTGAGCGAAGAGAAGCGATTCAGAAAGGGAGAAAGCTAAAAAATACACTCTGCACGCAAACACAGAAAAAACTGCTTTCATCCCAAAATGGTTGCCCACGAAGAGAAGCGATTCAGAAAGAAAAATAAGGTAAAAAAAGCGCACACATGCAAAAACAAATCTTTCCAGCGCGTTGTTACAAGGCGGAAGCGAAGAGATGAGAAAGAGAAGCTCTCACCTTACAAAGAACGCATCGTGGAAGTTCGTTTTAAATGTTTTCTGCTATATCGAATTACTTGCTATATCGAACTGATCGTAGCGTTTCCTGCTGTTCGTTATAAACGGGTTTGACTGTATAGGGTATTTTGCTTATAATTTAGAGTTGACAGAATCGTTTTGAAAAAAAAAAAAAATCCGGGAAAGCTACACTAATGCGGCCTCGGCAGATAAGCAGGAATATACTATAGGGTAATAGTCGTCACGATAAGTCGGTTATTTAACGAAAAGTTGTTAACTTTTTAGTTCGTGAAAATATACATACGAATTCAATTAGAAACCTGTTCAGCGTCATCGGAAACCGCTGAATCAGTAAATTTTCGAAAGATGTGGAGCCCGTCGGAATCGCATTCGTGCACTAAGGTTAACACTTGTGAGACAGGTGCATCGCTGGCGATGAGAAAACGGGGATATACGTTGTGCTCTTATGTTATATTGCCGCGTGCATGTCCGAGAGGGAACGCTTCTCGGTACTTGTAGAAGATCCGAGTTCACTCTTACCCCGAGTGTAAAAATAAGCAGGTCAACGTGAGCTTGCTGAGTCTGTCTCGCCCTAGCTAGCTCTTCGAACATTCTAGGTCGAATACGCGACATATCGAGTGTAGCAGCTAAGGATCCCGGCGTGGCCTTGCCGACTCACTCTCGCAGTCTCACTCCAGCCAACTGTCACGCCGACGCTGCGACGCCCGCTGCTTCTGTGTCTACGCTCATGGTTTCTTTTGTTTCTGGTCAAAGTACGTCGATTAAACCTTTCTTTTTAGAGCGCAGCTCTTAGCGCCCGTTTCCGGCTTGAGCGGCGTCGCCGTCGCCGTCGCCGTCGCCGTCGCCGTCGCCGTCGGCATAACCACGCGGTGCATGATGGGTAAATTTTCCCGCTAAATTTAGCGGAAAATTTTCCCCGCTAAATTTAGCGGAAAACTTTTCCTGCTAAATCTAGCGAAAATTTTTTCCCGCTAGATCTAGCGGAAAATTTTCCCCACTAAGTCTAGCGGAAAATTTTCCCCACTAAATTTAACGGAAAATTTTCCCCGCTAAATTTAGCGGAAAATTTTTCCCGCTAAATCTAGCGGAAAATTTCCCCCGCTAAATTTAGCGCAAAATTTTCCCCGCTAAATTTATCGGAAAAATTTTACCGCTAAATCTAGCGGAAACTTTTCCCCACTAAATTTAGCAGAAAATTTTCTCCGCCCCCCCTCCCTCGAGGTCACGTGACCCCCAGGCCACGTGACCCCCGTCCCGAGGTCACGCGACCCCCCTGGTCACGTGACCCCCCCCCCCTGTGCGTTCCCCTCCTCCTCAAAAGCTGCGCTCTAATTCGGCGTTACAGGGAGTTGTAAACAGCTTTCTTTTTTTTTTTTCAGTTTACGCTTGTCGAGCCTTTTTTATCCGCGACATTATGTTGTACCATCTGAAGCAGGTATTCTAAATGAAAATTTTAGCCGCTGTAAACTAATCTAACACTCACAATACTTGGTTTGAACTTCCTTGTTATCTATTGAAAATGTTTCCTGCGCTTTCAGCGCAATGTTGATTATACCGTAGTTTTATTGTAATTTTGTTTAGACTACCTTTCTTAACAAAGTAATTCTTCGATTCCTGTAAAGTTGAATAGTACACAAATATGTTTCATGCTGATGTTTTCATTTTTAGTCGTCTGTGTGCCTAATTCCAGAAGACATTGTGTCCACTTGTGTAAAACCTGGGCGTGTAGTCATGCGCTCTTCAAAAGTGACGTTCGTCAAAATCGCTCACGTAAAAATAGCAAACATTCTGTTTGTTAACACGATAATAAAGCGCGTTAGTTTGTACTAGTGTCAGAAACGTGTCATTTTTGTTTGCTGGTAAGGCTGACTGGTATTGCATTTCTATTAGCGAGTAAGGTGTAAAATATTCGAATAAAGTAAAATAAAATAAAGTTCTTTGCTATCACATGACAAAAAGAGGCTGGTACAAAAAGCTGCTAAAAAGCAGCTTCAATTCAATTCAATTCAAGCTTTATTTTCCAGATATACACTGGAGGGACCTCCAGATAAAAAGCTGCTATATAAGCAGCTTGACGAGGTCTGGGACCCTGTGACAAACGACAGCAGCAAATTCACAAAAATATCCTATATGCATTCTGTAAAGTATATGATATCACAAATTAATACGTTTCTCACGCCACAACGTCAAACCAACATGTGAAAAAAAAACATTTCCTATGGCTTTAAGCAAAGTATGGGCGAAGTTTATTTTTAGGAAGAGTGAAAGCATTGCTACTATGAAGATGCCATTTATTTAAGAATATTGTAATGTTGTAGCGAAGAGATTGAAGATTATAGTTTGTGCGATTTCGAGGGACCAACCATTTCTCTGGAAAACGTGTATTGATAGTGCTTTCATGTAAAGTTAGTTCGGAAGTGCGATATAAAAAATTCACAAACGTGGAAGATGAGAAGCGGATTGAATGAAGTAGGCGGAACTCATAGAGGTGTTCTACACGAATTACTTTATATTTATGAAATAAGGATTCAGTATGATGGTTATATGGAGCATCCGCAATAAAACGCAATATCTTTTTTTGAAGTAATAGAATGCTATTTAAGTTTGTCTTTGTAGTTGTTCCCCACACCAAGTGACAGTAATTCAAATGAGAATTGAATAAGGCGTAGTATATTTGTAGCTTAATGTTTACCGGCAAAAACCTACGGCACCTAGCAACTGCCCCCAACTACTTGAGAAAGTTTTTTCGTTAAATATTCCATGTGGTAATTCCATGTCATATGTTCAGAGAAGTACACGCCAAGAGTTGTGTGTTGATGTACTATTTCAATTGACGTGTTTCCAATCACTAGGGGATTTGTAATATTTACTAATTTATTAACGGGTCTAAATAGAATTGCTTTTGACTTTAATGTGTTAATTTTTAATCCATTGACATCTGACCAAAAGAAAAATTTTTCTAAAACGAAATTTGCCCTTCTTATAAGCTCATCAACATCATTACCGGAAAAAAGAAGACTCGTATCATCTGCATAAATTATAAATTGAGCTTGATCAGTAATGTTTACTACATCGTTTATATAAGCATTAAATAATAAAGGTCCCAATATACTGCCCTGTGGGACGCCACAAACAATGTTCGAGAACGGTGAGCGTTGACCGTCAATAGACACACTTTGCTGGCGATTCTCTAGGTATGATTTAAGCAATTCGAATGATATGCCGCGAACCCCATATTTATAAAGCTTAGGAAGTAGCGTTATGTGATTGAGGTAATCAAAAGCTTTGCTATATTCGATGAAAACAGCAAGTGTGAGCAGTCGTTTTTCAATATTTTCAAGTATAATTTCTTTCTGTAGTAACAATGCCGATTCAGTAGATTTACCTTTTTGAAAGCCAAATTGAAACTCTGTTTGTATAGAATGTTTTACGAAAAAATGTTCAATACGTTTAAATACAAATTTTTCTAGCCCCTTGGAGAAAATAGGAAGAATAGAAATTGGTCTATAATTACTCAACATGTTTTTATCTCCTCCTTTAAAAATAACTGAGATTTTAGCTAGTTTCATATTTTCAGGAAACTCACCTGAAGTTAAAGACAAATTGAATATATATGTTAAGCATGGTGAGATTATATCTATAACAAATTTAATAGGTTTTATCTGCAAATCATCGATATCACATCTAAGCTTGACGAAGGTTCCAGCCCCCTTCCCCACCCCGAAGATAGCAACAGCTAAAATTAACATACGTGGAAAAAAAAAAACAGAAAAAAAAAACGCAAGGCAACTATAAAACAGAGTGAACATACTTCGAATCTTTTAGTGGAGTTTTCTCATATATTGGTCGACGTTTCGGCCTAAGTAAGGCCTGACTCAGGCCGAAACATCAACCAATACATAAAAAAATCTCCACTAAACGTTTACTCTCGTATGCACTTGTCGTCGTCCTACGAAACAGTCGTTTCCATATATATATATATATATATATATATATATATATATATATATATATATATATATATATATATATATATATTACAAACAAAGCATGTGATAGCATATTTTAGTGTAGGCAATATTTTGTGTGAAACAAACAAGCTATAGAGATAAAAAAACACATTAGAAGTGAAGCATAGAACTATGATATTAGACAACACAATATGTTGCACAGCAACAAATGAGAGACGTTTACAATCCCCTGTAACACCGAATTAGGGCGCAGGTCTTGAGGAGGAGGGGAAGGTACGGAGAAGGGGGTATGCCCCTCCTCCTCATCACTACCCTCCCCTCCTCCTCTTCTGCTAATCCTCTTATTTAGCGAAAAATGTTCGCTGAAGTTTCCGCTAAATTTAGCGGGGAATTTTTCCGCTAAATTTAGCGGGTAAAAATTTCCGCTACGACAATTTTCCTCTAAATTTAGCGGGGGATTTTTTCCGCTAAATCTAGATGGGAACATGATGAAAAACAGCTTCAGATAAACAGGGACGAAGAACGGGTAAAGAATACGAACGGACAACGGCTGCTGCAAATTTAGCGGGAAATTTTTTCCGCTAAATTTAGCGGGAAATTTTTTCCACTAGATTTAGCGGGGATTACCGCGAGAAATATTTTTCCGCTAAATTCAGCGGGGAAATCGTTCTGCTAAACTTAGCGGGGAATTTTTTCCGCTAGATTTAGCGGAGATATTTTCCCGCTAAATTTAGCGGTGAAAATTTTCCGCTAATTTTAGCGGAGAAATTACCCATAATGCAACGCGTGGTTACGTCACGAGTGACGTCACTCGTGACCGTCGTGACGTCACACGTGACGGCACGTGTGACATCATTACGGGAAACGTCCCATAATGCAACGCCCGGTTACGCCGACGCGGACGCCGACGGCGACGCCGCTCAAGCCGGAAACGGGCGCCTAAGAGCTGCGCTCTGAGACATCAACGCTATAAAGAACCAGATGGCGCTGCACAGCAAAATGATCTATATAAGCGTCACATTGAAAGAAAATTCAATAAACCTTTATGTGATAGTGTATTTATGTTGATCCTTTCTTACTTTGACTATACAGCATGGTGGACAGATTGAAATGAAGCGTTTTATCATGGTAGTTAGTACGCGATGGGTGTATCATCCATGGCTGATTATGTCTTAGGTTATGCAATATGGTGCGGCGTTTTAGGGTTAGCTAACTGGATGAAATGATCAATGTGGTGCTGTAGAGCTCGTCGGTACGTAGACAAAAGCTTGAAAATATACTGTGACGGTTGCAAGAAGAAGAGGAAGACGTCACGTCGGGGACAAGCAGGGAACTGATTGGGGCAAGGGGCACGCTTAAATAAAAGCGTTACACTGGTGTCAGAAGTGGGGTCTTCAGTCAAGACGCCTTCTGCCGGCACGCATGGACCTTCCTCGACAGCCTAAGGATAAGATCCCGCGAACCGGAGAAGCCATCGCGCCTGGGCCGGTTCCCGACTCCATCGACCCTAACATTCAAACTGACACTTCATCGGCCATTGAAGCCCTGCTGGATGCCCACCACCAACGGACTGCCCAGGAGCTCAGGCACAGAGACGCGGCCCTTTTGGAGGTTCTGTCGAATTTATTCGAACGAATATCGGCCGCACTTCTTGATGGCCTGCAAGCGCTGGTCCAGTCAGGACTTTCACAGGCAAGTCCAAGTTATCTTCCGCCAACATCGGAGACGACAAATGCCGCGTCGACTATACCTCTATCTACTCCACGCCTTAAGCTGCGGCCATCGCAATTTGACGGCACAGGCACATGGTCTGCCTACGTAACACAGTTCGAGATTCTTGCTAAAGCCAATCGCTTGACCGAAGAGGAGCAGGCACAAGTACTTGCAGTCAACCTCAGCGGTCTAGCGTTGCAAGTGCTCCACCACATGCCGCCAGAATCCCGTGGTTCGTACACCTTGCTGGTCCAGGCGTTAGAAGAACGTTTCGGCGATGGGCTTCAACGTCACCTTCACCATGCTGAGCTACGTCATCGACGACAAGCATCGGGTGAGACGTTGTCCCAGCTCGCTGACGACATCGAGCGTCTTGCGCGCTTGTCGTTTCTCGGGTCTTCCGAAGACACCGTGGATGCTGTCAGCACTGCGGCGTTCATTGATGCAATTGCATCTGAAGATGTCGAAGAGGCTGTGCGTCTTTTCCACCCCCGCACATTTCGGGCAGCTCACACGTATGCATTAGAAGTGGAGGCCGCTCGCAAGGCCTCACGGTGGGCAACCATGCATCAGTCGGCAACCACCCTCCCGACAATTACTTGCTCGAGTTACCAAAAAGAAGGCCACAGCAGAACAGACTGTCTTGTTGCAAGTGAAGATGCTCAACCAACAGTTGCTCTTTGCAAGGAAACTACACCTGCTACCTCGCTAGGCTCGTGTTCAGTTGACCTCGGCGCTCATCTTATTCCGCTATACGAGACTACTGCTTCTCGACTTCAACAAGATGACGCTGTCCTTCTAAGAAGCTTTCTATCTCGTTTTTCGACGGCGTTCAGCATTAGCAACACCGATTTAGGAAAAACAAATCTGACCGCACACCGCATCATAACCGGTGATGCTGCGCCCATTCGACAGCCACCTCGCAGGTTGCCGCTGGCTAAGCGCTTGCACGTGAATGACCTTGTTCAAGAAATGCTCACACAAGGTGTCATTGAGCCAGCCTATGAACCCTGGTCCTCGCCGATCACCCTGGTAAAAAAAAGGATGGATCGACTCGATTTTGCGTGGATTATAGAAAGCTGAATGACGTCACAAAGAAGGATGCCTTTCCACTACCACGGACAGATGACATCTTAGACGCACTCGCGGGCTCCACTTGGTTCTCGACTCTCGACCTGAAGAGCGGCTACTGGCAGGTTCCAGTACATCCACCTGACCGCGAAAAAACAGCATTAAGCACAAGCTGTGCACTCTATCAATTCACAGTCATGCCATTCGGGTTGTGTAATGCGCCAGCAACGTTCCGACGTCTGATGGAGAAGGTCCTTCGACGACTGACCTGGTCCGCGTGCCTTGTTTATTTAGACGATATCGTGGTCCTTGGGAAGACGTTCGCCGAACACTTGACAAATCTTGAGCTGGTTATTCAGCGACTTCAGGACGCAAACCTGAAACTAACTCCTAAAAAATGCACCCTATTTGCTAAGTAAACTCGGTACCTAGGCCACGTTATTTCAGCCAATGGAGTTTCTCCTGACCCAACGAAGTTGTGTGCCATAACCGATTGGCCGACCCCGACATCAGGTGCGGACGTTCTGAGTTTCCTTGGCTTGGCGACTTACTACCGACGATTTGTTCCTGGTTTCTCACGAATCGCTAAACCGCTTTATGCTCTCACTGAGAAGTCCAAGGTGTTCAACTGGTCCACCGGATGTCAAGACTCCTTCGAGGCACTCAAGCAGGCATTAACATCGCCCCCCGCACTGGCTTATCCAAGAGATGACGCCTTATTTATTCTTGATACAGATGCAAGCAACGCTGCGGCCGGTGGCATTCTATCCCAACAACAAGAGGGCCACAAGCGAATCATCAGGTATTATAGCAAAGCATTCACAAAACCAGAGCGTAACTATTGCACCACAAGACGCGAGCTTCTTGCTATAGTCAAGGCGCTCTCTCACTTCAATCACTACTTGTGCGGCAGGAAATTCATTATTCGTACAGACCACGCGGCTTTGACATGGTTGCTTGGTTTCAAGGCGCCAGAAGGACAAGTGGCTCGCTGGCTAGAACAACTCCAGCAGTACAACTTTGAGATCAAACATCGGGCCGGATCACATCACAGCAACGCTGACGCCCTCTCCAGACGACCATGTAGTGAGGGCTCCTGTCGACAGTGCTTGAGCATGATCCGCCGTAATTCGACCCGGACAGGCATGTTCTGCCAGGTAGCCATCTCTAACAACATGTGGTCACCTCAAGAGATCCAAGAAGCCCAGTTGCGCGACCCTGCTATCGGCCTATGTGTCCAATGGAAGCGAAGAGGTCGCCGGCCGCCACATACCGAGATATCTCATCTTTCTCCAGACGTCTTAAGCTATTGGGCCCGAGTCGTGTGGTAGCTAGTGGCACCACCCGAGTTCCGCGCCCAGATTTTCAGACAGCTTCACAGCAGTCCTGGAGGAGGCCGTTTTGGCGTCAATCGCACTCTTCGGAAGATACGCGAGCGCTTCTACTGGTTGCAGTGCCATAATGACGTTAGATTACGGTGCCGGAAATGCGACCTGTGCGCCTCGCGTAAGGGTCCACACAAGAAAGCGCACGCGCCTTTGCAAGAATGCATCAGTGGAGCACCATTTGAACGTATCGCCATCGACGTTCTAGGTTCATTACCACGATCAAAAACTGGAAACAGGTATCTTCTCGTCATTGTGCACTACTTTTCGAAATGGCCAGAAGCCATCGCCATTCCTGATCAGACTGCCCCTGTTGTGGCGGATGCTCTGGTGACTCACTGGATATCCCGATACGGCGCACCCTTGTCGCTGCATTCCGACCAAGGGCGGAAGTTTTAGTCCCAAGTATTTCAAGAGGTTTGTCAAACATAACCAAGACAAGAACGACGCCACTGCATCCTCAGTCCAATGGACTCGTGGAGCGCTTTAATCGCACCATACTGCAGCATTTGGCTATGTTTGTTAACAGCCACCAAGACGATTGGGACGACTGTGTTCCTTTATTTCTGTACTCCTACCGAACAGCAGTCCATGAAGTCACCCGGTATACACCTGCTATGATTCTCTTTGGGCGGGAAATTCGTATGCCATGCAACCTCGCCTTCTCAAGACCGCCAGACCACCCCTCTCAACCAGAGTCGTACATTAATGACCTGATGACACGTCTTGAACAGACCCACGACTTCGTCAAAAGACGCTATGACGAGCACAGCACGCAAGAGGTTTTTGAACCGGGTGACAGAGTATGGCTGTATAACCCACTACGAAAACGAGGACCTTCACCGAAACTCCAAAGAAACTGGCAAGGGCCATTCACTGTTGTCTCGCGTCTTAACGACGTGGTGTACCGTGTGAGACACAAGACCCGTTCACGCATGTTTGTGGTACACAGGAACCGCCTTGCTCGCTACGAGGACAGCTCTACCTAAAATGAGAATGAGAAGTAGTTATTTTCTTTAAGGAGGGGGAATAGTGTGACGGTTGTAAGAAGAAGAGGAAGACGTCACGTCGGGGACAAGCACCTAGGGAACTGATTGGGGCAAGGGGCACGCTTAAATAAAAGCGTTACAATACGTTTGCTGGACGGTTTTTATATTTTGTAATCTAAATATGAACTCAGTCAGATGAACAAATGAAACACGCAATGGCACGAACTGGCCTTTTTTTGCAAAAAGACGTAATTTAGTTAAATTTGTTTTGTTGTGGTGCCCCATACAATGTTACAGTAATTAAGATAGGTACAAATTAATAGAATGTTAATTTCATTTGAGTAGTAAATGTAGCGTAAACTTTTGTTAATAGGCCAACGTTTCTTGACAGCATTGTTTGTAAAATGTTGATATGAGCACTCCAGCTCATATCACATGAGAACAACATACCAAGTATTTTAATATTATCTACAGACTTAATTTCCTCGTTGTTTATAACAAGACAAGGATTGACATCTACCATTTTATTATGAGATCTAAGCAACGTAGCTTTGGTTTTATTCCAGTTTAATTTTAATTTATTGTTAGTTGTCCAGGCCGTAATTCGGTCTAGCACTTTCTTTATTGTAGAAATAGTTGTACGAACATGGGGATGGACAAAAAAATACTTGCATCATCCGCATGAAGATTTATCTTGATATCAATATTTCTAACCACGGTAAAAATATCGTTAATATACAAAATAAGTAACGACGAACCAAAAATCCTACCCTGGGGAACTCACGATTTTATGGCTAGCCGACCTGAATTATAATTAGAAAACGATACGTATTGATTTTCATTCAGAAAGTATAATATCAAAAAGTCTAGCGCTAGACCCTTTATTTCAAAAAGAAGGCAGTTTAGCTAACAAAATATTGTGATTTATAAAATCCAAAGCCTTTGAATACTCTCAAAATACGCCTGGTGTAAATTTTCGCTCGTTAAATGCCTCTAAGATCAATTCGTTTTGATACAATAATGCCATATCAGTAGAACGGTGCCTACGAAAGCCAAATTGTGAGTTTGATACTAAAGAATAGTTTTCAAGATGCGCGAGAAACCTTCGCTGTAACGGTTTTTCGAACGGTTTAGAAAAAACGGGAAGAATGGAAAACGGTCTATATCTAGCATATTACCGCCGTTGTGAAGTATGTTAACTTTTGATACTTGAGTCAGAAGCAGAAAACAGCCGGTTTCAAATGCGAGGTTATATATATTTGCGTTAAGTATGGTGCAAGACGATCAATGACATATCTGATAGGCGCTATTTGCATGATATCAATATCCTTTCTTTTACTACTTTTAAGACTCATGACGGTTGTTTATCCTTCTAGATCGTCAGTCAGAAGTAAAAAAAAAAAAATATTTACTTGTGATAATGGAATGAATGCTTTAGTTATGCAGGACGGTGCACAGGACGATGCAGCAACATTTACGACGAAATTATTAAACGCATTGACCATGTTCACTTCGGTAAGCCTAACATCATTTACATTAATTTCTTGAGGTACATTTTGAGGAGGCTTATGATTCGCTATTGAACGTATTCTCTTCCGCATAAAAGCAGGTTTTATCGTTTCTAAAGTATCGAAAAGGTTGTTGAAATAATCACGCTTAGCAAATCTTTGGAAAAAGAGTTGATTGATTTCGGTATTTTTTTAAGCCACAGGACTATTTGTTTGTTTCGTTTTCAAAAACTGATTTATTAATCCGAATCATCTTGAGTAGCTTAGGCATTACCGAAGGCTTACGTGATTTTTTTTTTCGCTGCCCTGAGAACGACGAAAGGAAAAAGCCGGTTATGGATGGCGCTAAATGTTGCTAGAAAAAGATTTTATGAGCGATTGACTGAATTTATTGAAACATATGCTCCCAAGATGTGTTTTCAATTTCCTCCTGGAAGCTACGCGACTGATCAGGGGTTACAGACTGCATTTTTAACGGGGAAATAAGGTCATTCATGTTTTTTTAGACCTTTCCTTGCGCTAAAAAAATGTAAATGGGAAGATGGTCACTTATATCTGCTGAACGAATGCCAATGACACTATCGACTTGTCATAGTTCATTACAAATAAATCTAGCAAAGAGCATGACGCTTCTGTCACTCTTGTAGGATGTTTAATAACATTGATGAAACCAGATGACGTGATGAGATCAGAAAACGAGTGCTTAGAGCCGCAGTCAGAAGACATATCGATATTAAAGTCACCGACCAAAACCAACTTGAAATTGTAATCATTTACAAATATTGAACAACGCCTGGACAAAATAGGTACAAGGCGCAACTGGAAAACTGGGGGCCCTATAAAACCAAAAAAGCAACGCGTTCTTCCAAAGCACAGTCACGACTTTAAAAAAAAATCAGTGACTCTACAGAATTGAGCAGCTCGTAGTTTCCTCTAATTCTTGCCAGCATAGCGAAGCCACCCTGCCTATTTGTTCTATTGACGTTAAAATGCGAATTGCCCGGAAGCGGGAAGAAAACATCATTACAACGATACCACGTTTAGGTAAGAATAATGACATCAATATTCGGTCGAATACAGTCTAACGAAACATCAAGATCGTCGTGCTTATTACTTGAGGATGTAACTTTTAGGTGAAGTACTGTATTTGGAAATTCACATTCCTATTTTTTAAGTAGAACGTTTAATTGAGAAGGCATAATCACGACCTTGAGCACAGTTCAGGAAAAGTAACAACAAAGAAGTAACACAAAAGTGACACAAAGCATACTAGCTTGCTGTTTTCTTGCAAACGTCATCAGCGCACGTTATTTTCACAAGAGGCGTTTTTTTCGACCTTACAAACAAAAATGCTCCCGTTTCACACCCAAGCATACTTCCAGGACCTCTAAATTCGTCAAACACGAAGTTGGGGCCGCAGATAATTGACGGAGCGCACCGATTGGCCTATTCACGACGATGACTTCGCGCTTTCTTCCCCGACGTCCAATAGGCGCGCTCGGCGAACTTTCGGCTCCAACTTTGTGTTTGACGAGTTTAGAGCCCCAGTTGCATTGTTCCTTTTTAGCGATGGTCATTCCCTGTAGCTTTCTCAGTGCGGGACAAAGGTGTTCGTTCACGAAAATTGGAGCATTCGATCTCGTGTCAACCTCATCGTAACTTACGCGTCGCTTCCTGGCATGAGCGAGGACTTCATCGCGCTTGTTTCTGCACGTGAACTGAACAACAATATTTTTTTGGCTGTGCTATGTGGGACTGCCACGCGATTGCATACTTCAATATCAGTTGGAAGCATGGGCTCACCAATCGCATTCCCACCTCTTCCACAATCTCCAGTATGTTTTCGTTCTGTGGGAAAGAGATTCCTTTTATCTCGGTGTTCCGATTTCGGTTGTATTGTTCGCAGTTTACGACACGAATTTGGGTTTCTCAAGTCAGCTGCTTGCATTCCGCCCGAAGCTCGTCGCCTTGAGCTCTAAGCTCCATATTTTTCCTCGTGACGGCTTTCAGTTCATTCCTTATTTCTTCAAACTTTTTGTTTAAAAAAATCTATACATGTACTCACCTTTCTGAATTCGTTGCGCAGTTCCTTTTCGATCAAGCTTTTCAATTCTTAGTGCTCTTGCCTGATATCTCGCTTCATATCCTCACACACTTTCGGCATTTCCTTAGCCGTTCTTCTCGCAAGCCGTTATACGTATACGAGAGTGCACGGGAATTCCAATGCACTTCAAAAAACAAAAACAGCGAAACACGCAACTCAGCGACAAAACATACTCTTTGCTGCGTTCAGCAGTAGGGGGAAAAGTCGCAGTTATTCCACGTAACCCCAACAGATCGAGGCGATTTTCGCCAATCAACATTCTTGCATACCTTCGCGAATACGAGAACAGGCTGACCTAAGCTTACTCCTGACGAGTCGTAGGCTCTTACTCGGATAAACAGTCGAAGCATTCAGCATGCGTTGTCTACTTTCCCATTACGCCCGGGCAGGAAAACTTCCATGCTCGGACCTTGTGGGAACCACGTGTTCCCCGCATCCCTATCTAGGCCTAGCTCAGGCAGGCCGTGGGACGTCGCCACGTGGGGGCGCGTCCCGGATGCGAGGGCGAAGCCGTATTCCCTGGTGGGCGGCTTTCCCTCGTCCTTCTCGGGTGATTTGCCGAAGGCACACCCCTCGGGATTATGACTTGGACGCGTCCGCCCCTCCGGGGAGCCACCTACATCCGACCCACCCTGGGCGCGTCCATTCCCGCAGGCTATATAACACGGCCCTAATCCAACGGGCGGGACTCTCGCTGGGGGAGGCTCTGCTCGACGGAGCCTTCCTATCTTTACCTGATCCTCCCCCTCCGTGATACTGTCAATTGCGGCAGCGCGGACTCCGACTGGTGATCCTGTCAAAAGAGACAGCGCCGTCATCTCCACCATTGTTAGCCCTCGGGCAAGCGTGTGGCATCTAAGTCAAATAAACACGTTTTATCCGGACCCAAGGAACCTTCTGTGTTTCTAAGTGGTACCCCATAAAAGGGGAAACCCACATCTGGCGCCCAACGTGGGGCCTGTCCGGCGACTGCAAACAAAGCAGCACTCTCGCAATCAGAGCGAACCAGGCCAATTTCCGGCTAAGAACTTCGTGGACGGAGGGAGAGGCGAATGCCCAAAACCCGATGCCACTCAACGGTTTTGTGGCCACATCAGCCACGCACGGACACAATGAGCAAGTGTCCTTTCAGCCGAGCTTCCCTAATGGGTATGACGCACACTGCCCGGAATGCAACCGAGGCACTCCTTCTCGGAGCGCGCCAGCCTTCGTCGCTGAGCCAAGCCCACCCGCGACTTTCGAAGTCAACACGGGTCTGACGAGACAAGAGACAATGGCGCAACAGCAGGCAAATGCAGCCTCTTACAGCTTCGATCTCTTAACCTCAGGCTGGCCGTCAGCTTCTCCGCACGGAGATAACACTGACGCCGCCTACGAGCCGCAGCACAGCACAGCTGCTACAGGCGCACCAAACCACTCGGCGGGCCCACACAGAGGGAACAACCCGCCAGCCGCACATGCGGAGAGCGATTCTCACCACAGAGAAAACACGCTCGGCGCGTATCACCCCCTGCTAGAAAACGCAGCGCGGGTGATCGAAAGCCTGACGGGCGCACTGCAAACAGCAGTTAGGCCCCCGCCGCCGACACGGCCACCGGTTAGAATCCCTATCCCGACATACCGAGGGTACGGAGACCGAGTGAGTGCGACAGACTTCCTCGAAAACCTGAAAAAGTACCAACAGGCCATGGGAATGTCGGACCACGAGATACTTGAACGCATCTTGCCAATCTCGTTGGTGGACCAAGCGGCGCGGTGGCTCCGTCTAACCGGAAGCCAGCTGTCGTCGATCGAGCAGTTCCGCAAGGCATTTCGCCAGGAATTCCTCCCTGCAGACTACGAACGCAGGATGAGGCGAGAGCTCGAACAACGGACCCAACACCCAGACGAGTCACTGTTGGAGTTCGTTAGGGCGATGCAAGAGCTCTTTGAGCTAGCAGAACCCTCAGCGCCCAATGCAGAGCGGGTAGAGCGAGTCATTAGACAATCGCACCCGACTTTTGCGGCGTATCTCCGAGGCAGTCGCTTTCGCGACTTGAACGAACTGGCCTCGGAGGCTCGGCGGATTCAGGGAGACATTCTTGCCGCACGAGCGTATCGTCCCCCACCACCAGCATCAACGGCACTCGAGCCGCGCTGCGCTTGGAACGGGGACGCGGCGTCCCGAAACAGGAGACACGAAGCCGCCCACTACGCAAACGAGCAAAGTCGAAACACGTACGACATATCAGATCGTGCGCTCGACCCGTACTCCTACGAACGGCGGGCAGCAGAGACTGTGCCGCAGTTCAAGAGGCGAGATCGGAACACATAGTTACCGACGCAACGGGAGGAAACGCAGCCACGTCCAAACCCACAGGACGAAAGGCGCGGCGCGCATCAAAACGCGCGACAGGACTCAAGAAAAGTCCCGCAACAACGTTGCTTTCGCTGTAATAGCGCCAACCACCTGGTTCGACAATGCCCAGAACGGCAGAACCCTGGTCCCCAACAGTCGGGAAACGAGCAAAGCCACCGATAACCAACCCGGCGGCTCAAAATGGCACGGAGCAAGAGACTCTTTTGCCTACAGCCTACAGAATAGGCTTTCCGACCGGCACGCTGGCACCATTCATAGCCCTGACGATTGTCGGTCGGACGTTCAAGGCACTGCTGGACACAGGAGCCAGCGCCTCGCTTTTCAGCGACGAAGTGTTGACCCACCTCCAGCAAAACTCAGTGCATATGAGGGAGGGCAACACGGCCTTTCGACTCGCGTGCGGTACCGCCCATTCAAGCGGTATTGTGCGGTTGGTTGCGAGATGGGAGAATCGAGTAAGACGGCAACGCTTCGTTCATCTCCCCAGTCTTTCCGTTCCGATCATCCTGGGCAGAGATTTTCTCGCCAAAACAGGGATCGTGATCGACGTGAGTAGCGGTGGCTACCGAGAGGGCACATTCGCACCTCTGAAACCCTTCTGCGAACCCCCAACGCCAGAAAAAACACTGGTTAATGGGGCAGGCAGTACCTGCCAAGACAAGGCAACAGAATCACAAAAACCGGGTATCAACCCCTCGACAGGTACCCCGACGCGGTTGCAATCAAGCGCCGTAGCGTCGGAGGACACTCACCCCCTGCTGACTGAGTCATGCTGCGGGTCAGGGCAAGAAAAAGCCCGTTTGTCGACATTATTGCGACGCTATGACGCCATGTTCACGGAGCGTCCCGGGTGCACAAGCGAAGTGCGACACCGGATCGACACGGGCGATGCGCTTCCTCGGAGGCAAAACGCACGACCCGTCAGTCTGGCTAAACGAAAAGCCATCGACGTCGCTTTGGACAAAATGATCGACACCGGAGTTGTCCGGCGGTCAAACAGTCCCTGGGGATTTCCCGTTGTGTTGGTCCCAAAAAAGGACGGCAGCTCACGTCTCTGCGTAGACTATCGGCGTCTAAATGACGTAACGCGGAAAGACGCATATCCGCTCCCGAGCATTGACACGATCCTTTCCAACCTCGGCAGCGCACGGTATTTCACAACCCTGGACGCCAGCCGAGGCTACCTCCAAGTTCAAATGGAGGCGGGTGACGAGGCAAAAACAGCCTTTGTGTGTCACCGCGGGCTTTTCGAATTCACAAGAATGCCCTTTGGTCTGTGCGGAGCGCCAATGACGTTCCAACGCTTGATTGACCGAGTACTGGGAGAAGCCAAATGGAAACATGCAATGGCCTATCTCGACGACATTGTCGTGTACTCCAACACCTTCGAAGATCATCTACGAGATCTGAAGGATGTGTTCGACAGGCTAAAGGCCGCGGGTATCACATTAAACCCAGAAAAGGCCCAAATAGCCGAAACCCGCATCAACTTGCTTGGGTTCACGCTCGACTGCGGGCGCATCGCGCCAAACCCCGAGAAGCTAAAGGCTATCCGGGAGTTTCCGGCGCCGACGGACGTAAACTCGCTCCGCCGCTACCTGGGAATGGTAAACTTTTACCGCCAATTCATCCCAAACTGCGCATCACTCCAAGCGCCACTAACGCGGCTACTGAGAAAGACCGTGAGATGGAGTTGGGGTCCCGAGCAGGAGGCAGCATTCCGCTGCACCTCCAAAGCGCTCGCGGACACAGCTGAACTAAAGCTGCCCGACTTGAACAAGCCTTTCGTGATCCAAACGGACGCGAGCAAACTGGGCTTGGGAGCGGTCCTGCTCCAAGAGCACGAGGGAGTGCTTGGTCCGGTAGCTTTTGCTAGCCGCTCGCTGACACCCGCTGAGGTGAACTACAGCACATGTGAACAAGAGTGCTTGGCCATTGTTTTTGCCCTGAAGCGCTTCGACATTTATGTCGACGGGACCACGTTCACGATCGAAACAGATCACCAGAGCCTAATATGGCTGTCCAGATTTCGCGAACCCGCAGGACGGTTAGCGAGATGGGCCTTGCTACTGCAGAAATACGACTATGTCGTGCGGTACAGGAAAGGCAGCACAAACGTGGTGGCCGACGCACTGTCGCGAGCCCCCGTATAGACTGCGCAAATCTTTCCGCGAGGACCCAGGCCGAGCCAACGGCAAACTCCAAGCCAGGCGAAGCCGCAAATCAGTCCAAAATGGAGGCAGCACCACTGACCTCCTCGGACGAAAACGTGAACCACATAGACGCAGTGAGCGCAGTGGGGATCGTGTTCAGCAAAGAAGAGCTACTGAAAGCTCAGCAGAATGATCCGTTTTGTCGAAAGGTGATCGACGGACTCTCGAGTGAGTCGGACTCTGTGGAGTCGGGCGGCGCGTCCGCCGGGCGTACAACTGCTGGTATTGCAGTAAACGCCGAGTGTCGGGATGTATCTGGTACTGGTACTGACACGCTGGATCAATTTCTGCTGAACGCCGACGGGCTCCTGCTGAAGTATATCCCATCTGAGAAGGACACAGACAATGTGTTCAAGGTGGTAGTGCCAAAAAGTCTGAGGTGCGCAGTAATGCGTTACTATCACGACTCGCACTTGGCCGGACATGCGAGCGGCTCCAAGACTTACACAAAGTTATGCCACATCGCAACCTGGCCGGGCATGAAAAGTGACGTATTCCGCTACGCCCGCACGTGCCACACTTGCCAAAGCTTCAAACCAAGAGGCGGGAAACCTCCGGGCCTAGTGCAGCCGATCCACAGCCAAGAACCATGGTCTTTGGCGGCTTGCGACGTGGTCGGCCCTTTACCAAGGAGCGCCAAAGGACACCAGTATCTGTTGGTTGTCACTGACCACTTCAGCAAATGGGTAGAACTTTTCCCACTACGAAAGCTGACGGCCCGAGCAATCACTGAAAAGCTCATGGAGGTGTTCACCCGATTCGGGTTCGCTGAAGCTCTTCTAACAGATAGAGCAAGCTACTTCGTCGGGAAGGTATTTGTGGACGCTTGCAAAGCGCTGGGCATCAAGCACAGAACAACCACACCCTACCACCCACAGGCGAACATCACGGAGCGATGTAACAGAAACATCAAACCCATGCTGGCAGCATTTGCCGAAAAGCACCGCGACTGGGACGCATACATTCCCGAAATTGGGTTCGCTCTCCGTTCCACTGTCAATCGTTCGACAGGCTTCACCCCCGCCTTCCTCACATTCGGAAGAGAATGGCCAAATCCAATGGACCGCGTCCTCAAGGCAAGCGCCGGGGTGAGCGACGCACAGTCGAAACAGACTGAACATGCGCGCACGCTACAAACTCGGATGACGGAAGCCTTCTCGGAGGCCCGTCGCAATCTCGGGGTAGCGCGAGCTAAACAAAAAGCTCAGTACGACCGCTCTCGGTCGTACTGAGCTTTTTGTGTGAGATTTATAAGTTGTCTTAGAAACTCCTGCAAAACCCCATAAAAGTTTCTTTACAAGACACTTAACACACCCTTCAAAAATGTTACCGTTTATTCAATCCCCCATGACTTGCACGTATTGCCAGGTGTCAAGTAATGGCCGCCGGTGGTGCCACCGTCGGACTCCCGATCCGCGATCCAGCCTACCACAATAGATACCATTGGTATATATGTATAACACATTCAGGGTGTCTAATTTTTATTCCAACGTGTGTATATATATATATATATATATATATATATATATATATATATATATATATATATATATATATATAAGTAAGCCGTGAGAGTTAGACGAGTTGTGTCTTCACCATAGTATATCAATCGGTTTCGGCGAAATAATTAAATAATTCGGCACAGTAACTTGACTAATTCACTACAATTTCTTAATTCTGCTTTGAATTATTGGCCTTAGAGTTGATGTTGCAATCGCAATATTGGCGGCAATTACTATTAGTATTAGAGGCTAGACTACTTGAAAGAATTTGCGAAAAGGTAATAGTGTTGAAAGGAATGTATCGATCCATTCCTGTGTTTTTTTCGCCTGATTTAGAAATTGTGCTCAAAAAGAGCGCTTGAACGCCTGCCCACAATGACGTTTGGACGAGTGACGTTGTCGTTTAGGTCACCACGTCGTCACTTTTGTCGTCGGCGCACCCACCAAGGACATGCTGCCGAGGTAGTGACGAAATGATTGAAACTACTACGTCAGTCTTCCAAGCGTCATTGTGTGCGGAGCTTACGACGCTCTTTTTTGTGAGCAATTTTTCAGTTGGACAAAATAACGCAAAAATTGATCGATTACTACATAAAAAAATTACCTTTTCGCTACATTCTTTAAACTGGTCTAGCCTCTAATAGTAATTGCCGTCAGTATATACTGCATTTCTAACATGACCATGATCCCTAAAAGCAGTAATTAAAAAGTTAAACAAAAGATTTGAGTTCATTGGTCAACTTTTCGTGATGATTATCCGCTCGTCTTATTTGCGCTGTGCCTGATAAATACATGTTGAAGACAGAACTCATCTAGCTCTTAAAAATAACCCGCTATCTCAAAATAAAGATATGTTAGACTGAAAATAAATTAGTCTGCATGCGTCCAGGTATTGATTACTTCCGGAATAAATATTGCTCCCTTTCTAAATTCGATCGCGTTTTTCTCTTTTTAAAGTTTGTTATGATTTATATTTTTAAGATGAAAAACAAATTATTACCTACAGAGTTGTAACATAGCTAACTTTGTTAACTGCAACTTGCAGATAGTTCCCCTTCGGCTATTCAAGAACTCTCGAATGCACCCTCGGCGTAAAACAAGTTTCTAAAGGCCGACGCACATAGGACTTATTCTCAAGATATTTACGCGCGTTTCAGCAGGCGTAATCACTGCATTTGGCGGGCGCTTTTTTCCCTAGAAGGGAAGAAGGGAAGGTAGCCATACCACTCACGGCACTTTTCGCCGACGTCTCCTCGGCGTCTGCTGCAGTGTTGCCCGACTCGCGCTTTTCATGAGTCAAAATATATAAATCAGCCGCTATATTATTGTTTTTCCTAAGATGTCAGAAATAACTAAATATTAATCTACCACGAAGGCCTTATTTCCTAACGCTTGTCTCAAAAAATTTCCCTTGTATCAGCCTCGTTGCCAACAAGTCCCGGCAGGGGACGGTCACGATCTTTGCTCAAAACCTTTCCTTTAATCATCTTTTTTTTTTTTTCACATCACCCGCCACATAAATGATCTTTCCTTCTGTCTGAGTCGGTCATCGTTTGTTCGAAAGAGATATAGCGATTTCGTACAGTTCGCCAGTGAACCGTCGAACGAGGCAAGCGTCCATTTCGGCGGCTGAGTCAAGCCATGGCCAGCCGGCCGCTAAGCTAGGCAAGCCGATCCTCGAGCAACTTCCGGCTGCCAACTCGCGAGCTGATTGGCTGGCATCGCGCCGTACGCTTCCGGATACGACACGCCGAAAAAAAAAAAAAAAGCACGAAGCGCCGAGTCTCGGTCGGATCGCCAAATACGCGCGAGTCTCGGTCGGATCGCCAAATACGCGCGTATTTACGCCGACCTCGAGGCGTCGAGAAAGCGCTCGTCCCGACGCCCGCTATATGACGGGATGACGTCCGCCGAAACGCCCGTAAATACGTCGAAAATATTCCGTCTGTGTTTCGGCCTTAAAGCAATACTGGGAATGTACGGCATGCCTGCCCAGCCAGGTATTCGCGGGCTACCCACGACAATACGGAGAGGACAGCCCCTACCTGTCTAGAGCTAACAGAGAACAACCCAGTTCAGGCACTCTGTGAATTCCTTTTTTTTTGCGAATCCCGAAACATTTCTTCTTCTTTTTATTTCATTTCTGGGGTATAAACGCCAAGTGGCGCTCTTTCTCATTGACTACCAGGCTGCGCTTTAAATGCTGCTTAATTAAGCTCGACCGAACGAGATATTTATATTATACTAAATCTAGTTATTTAATCTTTAAAAATACCAGTTTGAGGCTGAAGTCCATGAATCTGACATGGGTACAAGGAATTAAATGTAGAGCGGCGCGTCCACTTCTAACAGGATATGTCAGGAGCGAACAACTCAGATCTACATTGCTAACTCAGTGCATGATCGATAAGACAAAAAAAAAATAAAGTGTCAACTTACAAAAAAAAAAGCGATTTCTCTAGAGAGGTTGTGCCCACCATGCACACTTTGCCCCATACGTCATGCTTAGGAATACACCTTATATCTCAAATCAGACGCAAAGGGTTACTTTTTTTTTCTTTTTTTTCTTTCTTTTTTTTTTGCTGCGTAATTTAACATACATACGCCGTCTGCCCAGGACTTCTTTGAAGTGAGTCGGGAACCCGATCTGTAAAACTTTGGATAAGTGTCTCGCAATCAGATAGACGACTCCGCGAACAAAGGTTATTTACGGATGTACACCTTATAAAAACTTTTTCATCCGCTATATTTCTCTCGTGAATCGAAAGGACTAACCTCAGGCTAATCTGATCAGACCTCTTTTCCAAACTATAGCCCGCACTCAGTGTATGCTCCAGAGGCTGAATTCAACTGAAAAGGTTTGGTGACTCGGATATGGTGTTGGGAACAGTTACTAAATGCCGGCTAACTTCATTACACGGCGGCGGTTCGGAATCAGCCAGCAGCGGTTCCTGAGAAGCAGACACGAAACGATTCTTTTCAACTCTCAGGAAGGACTGTTTATCTCAGAACCCAACAAACGATCTACGGAAACATCCTTTTAGAGACTTTTCGTAGATTGTTTTCGCCGTCCCGCAACGCTTTTCGCAACAAAGAAGCCGCTACGGTGCCTGCGTGCCGACGGCCTTGACTGTAGAGTCCTGGGTATCGTAGCGGGTTGCGGAGAGCGTTGCGGGACGGCGAAAACGATCTACGAAAACTCCCTAAAGACGCGCGAGAATGGGGGAAAGAGGGTACACGGTGTCAAGTGACCGGAAGCCGCCCAGCCGAGGCGCAGGTGGCGCTGTTTACACAAGGGTCCGTGGCCGCCTGCCAGTTTGCGGGTGGCTGGGGTGGCTCGGTGGAACGTTCCCTCTGGGTCATAGATTTCCGGGGCACTTGAAGGGAGGACGTTGAATCCGAGAAACCCAAGCACAATAAGGAACGAATGCGCCTGGAGACTCGGAAAGCAATACATACAAAATACAACATATGAAAAACCGGGTGCATGGTGGGCACAAGGTGTCAACTTTATCCATGTTAAATTCTCGGTAAAAAAAAAATAAAATAAAATAATGTTAATTTTACCAAAAAGAAAGCAATATAATTTTTCGCTAACTGGATTATAGAACAGGAAACCTAACTGCATGTCTGCAAACTGGATTTCAGGCTTCCAGCAAGAAATCCAGTGAAATTTCCTATTCCATAATCCAGTTAGCAAAACGTTATACTGCCGCGAGCGCAGCTGACCAAGCAGGCAGCGCGCTCGTGGCCTAACGCTTATCGCGCGTGCCTCCCACGCGAAAAGCTATAGGGTTCGATCCCTGGGAGCGACGCATCTTTTGTTATTCCGGCAATCTAGTTTTCTGGTAAATTCGAGAATCCTGTTGCGTGTTCGAGGTCCGAATGTTCTACGCGTCGAACATTCTACGCTGATTATTCCAGAAGCTTACGCATGTACATAAGGGGCGCCGCGTGGCGAACCGGGGTCAGTCTCGCCCCAGCGCTCGATCCTGCGGTTTCGCCGACGTCGACGCCTGCGACGCTCTGCTGTTTTCTTCTGTTCCCTTTTTGTTATTTTTTGGGCACAAGTTCGCCCCCTTAAACGTTTCAGTTTCCCCCAGTTATTCCTTGTTTTCTTGGCTGTTCCTCCGCGACATTTTGGTGGAGGTGCGGGATACCATCCTATGCCCGTAAAGCGTACCCCTACCAAGACAGCCCGCCCGAGTGAGGTGCTCAGCCCCGGAAGGCTACCCTTCGCCGAAGACGCCGAAGCCCGAAGAAGCCGTCGGACCAGAGGTAAGTCCCCCGAATTGGGTCTCTTGCCCGAGAACCGGAGAAAGAAAACACCGAACATGACCACCGCACCCGTCGTCATCATGCCCGTCACTCCCCGCACTCCGACGCCATTTCACGGCGAAGCCCACGAGGATATCGAAGACTGGCTGCAGCATTACGAACGTGTAGCTCGCCACAATGGATGGACGGCTGAGCAGCGCCTCCAGAACCTGTACTTCTCGCTGGAGGGCACCTCGAGGCACTGGTTTGAAAACCACGAAGCCTCCCTCACTACATGGGAGTCCTGCGTCGCCGAACTGAAGCGGACGTTCCTTAACCACCACCGTCACCAGCGAGCAGAGGACCTACTTCAAACAAGGGTGCAGGGCCCCAACGAAAGCGTGACCAGCTTTGTTGAGGATGTGCTGCGTCTAAGTGCCCGAGCCGATCCGGAGGCCGCTGAGGAAAAGAAACTTCGAGTCCTCATGCGTGGCGTCAAGGCAGAAATCTTCGGAGGCCTGGTCCGCAATCCCCCGACGACCGTTGATGCATTTGTGAGTGAAGCCACCAACATCGAGCGTGCACTGACGGCCCGAGCAAACCACTACCACCGGATGGCCGGCGCGCCAGCTGCTCCAACTGTCGCTGCTTCCCTCCTGGACCTGAATACCAGCGGTGTCGACAGCCTTCGGGAGATCGTCCGTGAAGTCGTCCGGGAAGAACTCCGCAAGATACTTCCCGCCGCGAATCGCCCGTCCTCACTGTCGCTCGCCGAAGTCGTCCGGGAGTAAGTTCACCGAGCCTTCCAACCTGAGGGTCCTATCAACACGACGACGCCAGAGGAACCGACTTTGAGCTACGCCACCATGGCCCGACGACCGCCGCAAGCTCACCGCCAGACCACGGCGCCACCCCGACGAGACCCTCCGATGCCACAGTATCCTCGACGCCAGGAAGGACAAGTCCAGGACGTCCGCGCGGAGCAACCCTCGCCGAGGAAGACCGACGTGTGGCGAACGGCCGACCGACGCCCGCTCTGCTACCACTGTGGGGAAGCCGACCACATCTACCGCAGCTGCCCCTACCGTCGACTTGGGCTGCGTGGTGTCCACCCGAACGACCCACGCCCGAGGTACTGCGAACGCCCTCGCGATATCGAGGAGTACCTTCGACGCTCGCCCTCTTCCGTGCCGTCTCTCCGCCGTGAATCTCGCTCGCCGTCACCACGACGTTCAGCGTCTCCAGCGCCACGACCCCGCCGAGAGAGCCTGTCTCCCCTGCGTCGCCGGGAAAACTAGGCGCGGCAACGCCTGGAGGTGGCGTTGCCGAAGACGACCGAAGTAAAGAGCCTCCAAGAACGACGGAGCGCTCCCACTCTCCCGACGCTGCGCATCGCAACGACGCTCCTGCTTCGGTGTCCAACAACCTCAACGTTATCATCGACGGCCACGACGCGACGGCACTCGTCGACACCGGAGCAGACTACTCCGTTCTGAGTGGGAGGCTCTCCCGCCGCCTTCGAAAAGTCATGACGCCGTGGGATGGACCACAAATAAGAACCGCCGGAGGACACCTCATCACACCAGTCGGGAGATGCACTGCTCGCGTCGAGATCCACGGTGAGACGTGCCCTGTCAAGTTCGTCGTTCTGCAAGACTGTTCGAGGGACGTTATCCTTGGAATGGACTTTCTCTGCGAGTATGGCGCCGTCATCGACCTCGGGGAAAACCAGTTGACGCTGCGAAAGCCTGTCCTGCCCCCGGTGGAGGCCAACACGACGTCATCCGCGATCCGAGTTATAGCCGACCATGTGAATCTGCCGCCGCGGTCGAGTGTTTTCGTCACCGTCATAACCGACGCAGCCGTGCACGGTGAAGCTCTTCTGGAAGGCAGCGTTCAACTGCTCCTTGAAAAAAGAATTGGCGTCGCACGAGGCGTAACGGATCTTCAAGAAGGACGAACAACTGTTCTCGTGACAAACTTTCGAGAGGAACCGCAGCACCTAACGAAGGGTACTACCATGGGCTACGTCGAGGAGCTTCAGACGCCAGCCGTGGTCACCGCAGTCTCAGAGGAAACCTCGTCGCCACAGCAGAAGAGCACGACGCCGCCGCCACTCGACATCGACCCCGAGCTCCCAGCTTCGAAGCGCCGGCAACTGGTTGATCTCCTCGCCGAATACAGTGACTGTTTTGCCACGACATCGAAAGTTCGCCAAACACCAATGGCGAAACATCGCATTATTACCGACGACGACGCACTCCCTGTTCACCAGTCCCCGTATCGAGTCTCCTTAAAGGAAAGGAAAGTGATTCAAGATCAAGTTCAGGAGATGCTCGACGACGACATCATTCAACCCTCAAGAAGTCCATGAGCGTCCCCGGTCGTACTTGTAAAGAAGAAGGACGGAACCCTGCGGTTCTGCGTGGACTATCGTCGACTGAACGCTGTGACGAAGAAGGACGTCTATCCGCTCCCCCGCATCGACGATACGTTAGACCGATTGCGCCACTCCCGATATTTTTCGTCGATGGACTTGAAGAGCGGTTACTGCCAGATTGAAGTCGACGAACGTGACCGGGAGAAAACTTCCTTCGTCACTCCCGACGGACTGTACGAATTCAAAGTGATGCCGTTCGGTCTTTGTACAGCACCAGCCACCTTCCAGCGCGTCATGGACACCGTGCTGGCAGGCCTGAAATGGCAGAGCTGCCTCGTCTACCTGGACGATGTCGTGGTATTCTCACGAGATTTCGACGAACACCTCAGACGACTTCGAGCTGTGCTTCAAGCCATCAAGACCGCCGGCCTGTCACTCAAGCCAACGAAGTGTCGGTTCGCCTATGGGGAACTAAAGTTCCTTGGCCACGTCGTGAACAACAAAGGCGTTCTACCTGACCCCGAGAAGACCCGCGCCGTAGCTGCATTTACGCCGCCGGCTGACAAGAAGGCCGTGAGAAGATTTCTCGGACTCTGTGCCTACTACAGGCGCTTTGTTCGAGACTTCGCCAAGCTGTCCGCACCGCTGACACACCTCACGAAAGACGCCGTAAAGTTCGAGTGGACAGAAGAACACCAGAGGTCATTCGACGAGCTCAAACGAAGACTCCAGACGCCCCCGATTCTTGGCCATTTCGACCAGTTTGCTGAAACCGAGATCCACACCGACGCCAGTAACACCGGACTGGGTGCGGTACTAGTCCAAATGCAGGACGGCGCAGAACGAGTCATCGCATACGCAAGTCGAACGCTCTCTAACGCGGAGAGGAACTATTCAACTACTGAAAAGGAGTGCCTCGCTGTCGTCTGGGCAATAACCAAGTTTCGCCCATACTTGTATGGAAGTCCTTTTCGCGTGGTCACAGACCACCACTCGCTCTGCAGGCTGGCGAATCTGAAGGACCCCTCCGGACGCCTCGCCCGGTGAAGCCTACGACTGCAGGAGTTCGACATGACCGTGGTGTACAAGACCGGCCGGAAGCACAATGACGCCGACTGCCTCTCAAGGGCCCCAGTCGAGGCCGCTCCTGCCTGCACCAAAGAGGACGACGATGAGTGTTTCCTCGGCGCTCTGGATGTCAGTGACATGGCAGCACTCAAACGAGATGACCCTGAGCTGCGAGCACTCATCGAGCACCTAGAGGGACAAGGCAGTGCCGTTCCCCGCAGTTTTGTACGACCACTGCCAACCTTCTCCCTCCGACGAGTTGTGCTCTACAAGGAGAACTTCAACGACAACAACACGGCGTGGCTGTTGGTGGTCCCTTCCAGTCTTCGAGAAGAAATTTTTCAAGCCTGCCACGATGACCCGACGGCGGGACACCTTGGCTACAGCAGAACTCTCGCCAGGATACGCGAAAAATACTACTGGCCCAAGCTCGCGAAGACAGTGCATCACTACACCCGATCTTGCCACGAGTGTCAACGACGGAAATAACCACCGACGAGACCGGCAGGACTTCTTCAGCCTATTGCGCCGCCATCCGCCCCGTTCCAGCAAATTGGAATGGACTTACTTGGGCCATTCCCACCATCGACGCAAGGGAACCGATGGATAATCGTCGCAACCGATTATCTCACGCGGTACGCCGAAACGAAAGCCCTTCCTTCAGGGACTGCCGTGGAAGTTGCCAAGTTTTTCATTGAGTCCATCGTCCTCCGGCATGGCGCTCCAGAAGTTCTGATTACAGATCGCGGATCATCGTTCATGGCACAGCTGACCCAAGAAATCCTCCGACTCAGTCACACCAGCCATCGTCGTACAACTGCGTACCACCCGCAGACCAACGGGCTGACGGAGCGACTCAACAAGACAATCGCTGACATGATCTCTATGTACGTCGACGTAGAGCACAAGACGTGGGACGAGGTGTTGCCCTACGTCACGTTCGCCTACAATACGGCGGTTCAAGAGACCACTGGATTCACACCCTTCCAGTTGGTACATGGTCGGAAAGTAACGACCATGCTGGACGCGATGCAGCCCCGTGAGCCAGCTGACAGTGAGAGCGACGACGCCCAGGTGGTTGCTCAACGGGCCGAAGAAGTCCGCCAGCTCGCCCGACTCCTGATTCAAGACCAGCAACGCGTCGACGCCGGCCGCTACAACCTTCGTCGCAGGGACGTCCACTTCCAGCCCGGAGACAGGGTGTGGGTGTGGACGCCCATCCGTCGCCGTGGCCTCAGTGAGAAATTGCTGAAACGGTACTTTGGACCGTACAAGGTACTTCGTCGCCTCGGGGAGCTGAACTACGAGGTGATGCCCGACGGAACAAGAACATCATCACGCCGCCCACCACGGCCTGAAGTCGTCCACGTCGTGCGCCTGAAGCCGTACTACGCCCGATAGGACTGTGCACCTTATGCATTCCAAATGACTCTTTAGTTTACCGTCCTTTTTATTTGCTTTGTTTTGTTTTGTGTTGCATCGGGGCGATACACTTTTTAAAGGGGGGGAGTAATGCCGCGAGCGCAGCTGACCAAGCAGGCAGCGCGCTCGTGGCCTAACGCTTATCGCGCGTGCCTCCCACGCGAAAAGCTAGGGTTCGATCCCTGGGAGCGACGCATCTTTTGTTATTCCGCAATCTAGTTTTCTGGTAAATTCGAGAATCCTGTTGCGTGTTCGAGGTCCGAATGTTCTACGCGTCGAACATTCTACGCTGATTATTCCAGAAGCTTACGCATGTACATAAGGGGCGCCGCGTGGCGAACCGGGGTCAGTCTCGCCCCAGCGCTCGACCCTGCGGTTTCGCCGACGTCGACGCCTGCGACGCTCTGCTGTTTTCTTCTGTTCCCTTTTTGTTATTTTTTGGGCACAAGTTCGCCCCCTTAAACGTTTCAGTTTCCCCCAGTTATTCCTTGTTTTCTTGGCTGTTCCTCCGCGACAATACTGTTTTTTCGTTTTTTTTTTTTTTTTTTTTTTTTTTTTTTGTGGGGAAGTCGTTATTTCCCCGACAAACAGCACTTTGTTTCACCATGCTGATACATGGTGAAACAAAGTAATCTCGATCACGCCGCATGGTTCTGTCTGGGGATCACGAAAGACATTAAAAAACAGATCGTTTATCGTCCTTACCTTAAAATAAACCGTAACCCGCAAAATACGAACCTTGAAAGCACCTATAGTAATCTGTGGACCTGCAAATAAGATATACTGAGCATTCTTGAGCGTCCAGTGCAAAATAAAAAAAGATACAAAAATCTAGCAAACTGAAACTCATCAGATACAATTCTTCTCTCGTCGTGCGCAGGTAACTTTGACACCCAGTGTAACTTTTGAAGCAAGTTAATTGAACCAGAGTTAATTAAAAGCAGTCTTTATGAAAGCGAACCGAGCTCTCCAGATTAGGGCCTTTTTATCGCGCAGCCCTTCCTTTGACTACGGCGGCTAATTACACTGGATTTAGGTCGGTAATAAATCCTGTCCGACGCACGCAGCACGTCAAGCTCCTGCCACCTCGGCCGGGGAAATGAAACTAATCTATTTCTGCGCCTTTCCGTTTTATTTTTTTTTCTTTCTTTTTTCTTAGCGCTTTTAGGCGCATTTACATCTCTCGGCAAAAAGAAAGCATGACCTTTGCTTTTCGGTATTCGTAACGCGGAAGTTTTCTCGGTGCAACTCGACAGAAATTAGTGCCTCGGTGAATTTAACCTCTATATCAGTGGTCTCAAACTCATTTGACTATGAGGGCCAGATAGTCGAGGGCAAGCGTAAGAAAGGGGGGGGGGGATCTAAAGATTTTGGAGAGAAGAGACCTTCTCCTCTAGCTTTTTGTAAACCCACAGTTTGGCTAGTCCTATTTCGATTTTATTTTTTGTATGAATACTTTGGCCTCTGACCTGCTGTGATAACAAGAATTAAAACGACACCATCCAGCCAAGGTGCTCTCATTTTTAATAAACAAGGGTGCAAGCAGGGTGTCGAACCGGAACCGAACCAAACCGAAAACCGGAACCGAACCATTATTTTTAGCCGAACCGGAACTGAACCGAACCGAAATCTTCGCCGCCATCTTGGAACTGAACGGGAACTGAACCGGAAAAAAAAAATATAACGGTAACCGGTTCAAAACGGTTCACGGAAATATTTTTTTTTGTTGATGTTGTTAGTAATATTACAAAATAAATATTTGAGAATAAAAATTGGCAGCTGCATTTCTATATATTGATCAAATCGTCATATATATGATTTTCAATGTGTGAGAAATTGTGGGTTCTCGTAGCGCTTTTTTTTTTTTGGCAGTATGATTAATCATGTGTCGCGTGGTCACTTGACGTTCATAGTGTCATATGTAATGACTGGAACGCGTCTCCGAGTAGTGTGTTTACCGCGCCAAAAAAAAAAGTGGTCCCTCAATTTCCGCTTGATGACATCATAGAGGTGTCGCGCTGTCGCCGGTCGCGATCCTGGCGGCGTCCCAGCAGCGGTGGTTGATGTGGCAGACGCCTGTTCTGCTGCAGGTCGCTGTCCAGTTTGGCAGTTCACGGTAGCTTCGGCAGCCAGAAGTTGGGATGCCAGGACGACAGCGACACTCGCGTTCGCTCGTGCTTTTCGCCAACATTTTTAGGACCAACCACCAGGATCGCGTCATCCGACAGCAGAATACTCTAGCTTTTGTGACGTCATTTGGTGACACTTTCGGACTGCTGTTTGTGTTTGGGAGAGATGGGGCACTAAACGCACCAGTCGGAAACGCGCTCCAGGCACGCTAGTGTCAAGACATGCTGTCAAGTAATGTCCCGTCACGTGGCCCAGTGACGTCATGTGACTCACTGCGTCAAACTGATTTAAATTTAGAGCGTCACTAGATTTATTAGCGTTGTTGACACCGTGACGTCACATGGCATCACGACTTCGCACCGCAAGTCATGTTGCGCCCTTACGTACTCGCTTGTCATGAGCCGGAGTCGAGTGCTAGGGTTTATGACAATCAGCATTGCCAAATATTAGACTGATGAGTCGTGTTGAATTAACGATGCGAATAGTCGGACTCTAACAATGTCTGAAGCTCAGCACATACTCTATGCTTTGCCAACCCCAGTGCATGGCTATGATGAACACTGACGTGTATATAATTAGCGTCAATTCACGTGGCCGCTTATTCTAATTTCGAGTTGAAGGGGGGGGGGGGGGGACTATTTCCTTTGTTTTTCTGCGTCTAATGGGTATTACTATGTTTTCAAGTTATCAAAGTCAGGGATTAGCTCCTTATGGTATTTACTGAAAGTACGAAAATTGTTGCACGACCTATTTTACACGCACATATCATTGAGGCACCCAAACATCTTTTTGTTGTTCCTGAACTGCCTCAGATAGTTGTCCCCATGCAGCATTTACGAAATTTCTTATTACTTATTCCTACGTTACATAAAACTACAATTGTGTACGGGATGGATATCTGAAAAGAAAGATTCTGGTGGCCTCGGAGGGACATTTTCCCCCAAGCTTCGTCCACCTCCGTATTTTGTTTATTTTTGGGTGCAAAATAAAAGCAATGAAGAATTATTCTAAGTAAGTGATACAAATATAATTGCCGAACTAACACCCACATAACGGAATAGGGAAGGAAGAAAAAGTATTCTCTGAAAGAACAACGAAAAAAGTAAGAAATAAAAAAAGAGGGGGGAGCGGAACTTTTAAAAGCGTACTGTGTTGTAAAGGTTCCTCTGCTCCGTATCTTCAGCAGACAACAAAGCGTGGCCCCAGAAACAACTATCTTTGCACAAGATACTCCAACCAGAAAGCGCGTTTTCGTAGGGCCAGATGCTCGCGCCGTTCTTCACGACGCTGCACCAAGCAAGAATAATTTGTGTCTCTCAAACACATGGCTTGCACTCAAAGTGAACCTTCTGCAGCGTGCATTTTGCATTACCCGATTTTATTTTTTGACCAAGAGCAAATCGCAATAGAGCCTTCCGGAAAATCGCAGGAGACCTCACGGCGGTGGGAATTGTGGGGCTGTTCCGATATAAGCTAATGCCGGCTCGAACGCATCGTGTAAACCGACACGCTGTTTACAAACAAGCCCGCGTTTGCCCACACCAGATGTGGGCACTGCGCGTGCGCAGAAACCGAATTCGCGTGAAGTGAAGCGTCTGCGCATGCGCAGTGCCGTCGACAGCGCCATCGCAGCTGCGTGACGTCAGTGCCGCGTGCTGGTCTATATTTTAGTAGTGAAGCTATTCATTCTCTCTTATCATTAGGAGCTCAGAACGCCCAAAAAATAAAGCGAACGCAAAAGGAGCTCATCGCGTTCTCCGTTTTGCTTTCCTTCTGCCTTCTCTGTGTTCGAAAACCACAGAACGTTAAACCAACGTCAGCTTCGTCCTCGCCTCCTGATTAATTTCACGTGCCGTACATCGAAACGTCACAATGCGTCAAGCATACAGTGGGGCGCCACATGTTTCCGGAAAAGTCTATTACCACCAGCAGACTTGGATGTAGTTCAATTACTCTACTCAAACTACTGTAGTTTAGCTACTATTCCGAGTAACTTGGTAACCTTCAATTACAACTTCATTTGGGTAATTAGAAGTTTAATTTAACTACTTCCTTCAGGTAACTTCTACTCAAATTAGTAACTACTTTTAAAATCTAGTGCTAACTTTGCTCATCCGAAAAGTTTGAGCGCAGAAATAAATAAGACGCCGGCAGATGAAGTGGCTTTCCCGAAAAAGGGGCCCCCTCCCATTCGGTTCCCACGCACTTATACTCGGCAGCCGTAGAAACTGCATCACAGACGTCCTTGGGCCAAGGTGGCGGCGAGCAGCCAAAACATAACACCGGCGCGCACGAACGCAGAAAGAGATGCTTAACAAGCCTTGGTCGGGTACTGACTTAATCCGGTAATGCACGCAGGCGCCGCGCCTCCAGCTGCAACCATGAAAGACGGGGACACTCCGAGGGTTGTTGATGTTTTCATGTTGTCTGCCTTTTGTGAGTTCGGACTCAAGCGGTATGGGGGTTTCACGAGAGGCACCACTGAAATGACCTCGCAGCTGGGCGCCTGTTTCCATGGTCGCGTCGTCGTCAACGCATACTCCCTTGCAAAGCCGGACTCCTCCGCGCACTAACGAAGACACGAATAATCTAATCATGGGAGCACGTTCCCGCTTCCAGCTGCAACTGTACGAGCGACGATGCTTGTTCAAGTAATCCTTCGCGTTCTTCCGACCTTCCATGCCAGGGAGCGTCCTCTTTGTTGAAAACATTTTACTTGTCAGGCGTGTCAGGATACCGTAGTCGCCGGTGAGAATTGCGAGTCACCCTTGGGAGATCCTTCTGTTGGACCCGGCGTCAGCGGCGAAGTATAATTCGTTTCATCTTCTGTTAAACCAAAACATTTTATTTTTCAGTAGCGTAGCATTAGCACTGCGACGAGTCGCGCAGTCGTCTGGATGACATAATCGTCGTGGCGCGAGAATTGATCCCTTGATGGTCAGGTGCACTCGGTCAGCGTACTTTCCGAAAGTCATGGGAATAAAGAGGGGCCAGTCATAACAATCTCAACTTGCCGAAGGAAAAAAAAAAGATGGAGAGTTTGTTATTAAGGACCCTCTAACCGAGGCAAACCTCACATGTTTTGTCAAAGACACCAAAGATGCCGACACTCGCTTACCCGACCCTGCACAGCCTGTTTCTGAAACTGAACGCTGCCTTTCCATCCAGCGCCACGGTAAAACGTCTTGTTAGCTTGGCTGGGGACGTCTTTAAGAGGAAAGGGGAAAACTCTCCGATAAGAACTTTGAAAGTCAATTGCTTCTGCGAGCGAATAAACTATTTTGGTGAAAACGCAAGCCATAATGCCTGCATTTATTTTAGGCTCGCAGGGTTTTTTCACGGATCAAAACTGCTGTTAATTTTGCTACCACAAAAATATAAAAAGTAACTTCGACAGTAACTTCAACAGTAACTCGCTACTTTTTTTACAGTAGTTAGAAGTTTACTCAATCACTATTACAAATGTGTAATTTCTATACTGTACTCCAATCACTTTTGGCGTCGATACTCAGTAATTTAACTCAACTACATTTTTTGAGTAATTTGTACCTGTCTGACCACCAGCATAGTGCGATGACGTCACGTGCAAACCATGTTAAACAGTTCAGTTTCCTCATGAAATGCGATGTTCGCAACACAAGCATAAGTAGATATCCAAATTGTAAATTTGTGCAGTATAGATAGCAGTCTTGCGATGATATATAGCAGGCAAACAAAATGTTAAAGCTCATGACTGAAAGCACAAAGTTGTAAAGTGAGTTCCAAAAACAAGTGCACGTCAAACCGAATGTAACATTAGCCTCCCTAGGCGGTATTCCTCGAAGTTTGGAGTTCATGCAAATTGATTGCCAAATCTAATTTAAGTTAGTGATAGAGGATTCTTTGTCTGTCCTTCGGGCTATTTATGTGTAATTAGGAATATCGTTACATATCTACAAATTTCTTTTTTGCGTTAAGGCGTCGTGTATTGGAATCTTTTGAAGATTACAATTTGCTATCGTTCTCTTTCTGCCCATTTTGTGTATTTGACTTCAAATCTATCATATACCACAAAGTCCTTTTTGGCATATCCCGCCACCCGGTGTTTCACACTGCCAAATGGCGAAATAAAAAAACAAAATGCTTCCACAGCCTTTAACAGCTGGTGTATTTAAGTATCGTCTTCCCGTATCGGTCTCAATCAGTTATGTAACATGGTAAAAAAGCACCGCCTAAAAGACGGGACACAGAAGAAGCAGAACACAGGACGAGCGCTAACTTGCAACTAAAAGGTTTATCCTGTCTTCTATGCGCTACTCTTTGATTATGTCTGTCAACAGCTAACTAGCCCATCAATCCATTATTTTCGGTTATGTGAATTTAATACAGTCACATTTATTGATGATAATAAAGCTATATTTAATTACTGACTTAAGGTTTCACAATATGAGTGAAGGGTCAATTACCTTGATGATATACATCATAAGTAAATGCACCCGCAAAGGATCTGAAAGATGCTCTGCAAATCTTATTTGGCATTTTTATCCTCAATAGGCCCGAAGTGAATTGTAATAGCGTTAAATAACTGTGTTCCTCACACATATATAGCTTGTCAAACATAAAGAAATCTGTAATTGCCTCCTTTATGCCAAGAACAGCAATTTTGTTGTGTGTCTTTGGGCTCGACAAAAACTGAGCGCCGGACCTTGGCGTATAAATAAAGTTTTTTTTCTCTCTCTCTCCTTACTGTTAATTATGTAAAACGATGGTTGGAATTTTGAAATGTGCCTTGTTTTTTATATATAATTTGCATCTTTTGAATCGGTACGTTGATCGTTTATTCCGAAAGTCATTGCTATTCTTCTTACTGTTAGTTATGTAAAACGATAGTTGAAATATTGAAATGTGTCCTCTTTTTTATTAATTGCATCTTTTGGACATGTACTATACAGTTACTCGTTTCACGGCGGAAATATTGCCTATTGCCGAAAAACCGCGGAAAATAAATTCTCAATTTAGCGGTTCAAACCGGTTCGAACCGGTTTGAACCGTTATTTTCTCTCCCGGGAACTGAACCGGAACTGAACCGAAAGCCTCGAACCCGAACCCGAACCGAACGGATAAAAATTTCGGTTCGACACTCTTGGTGCAAGTACACTGTCGTTCCCACTGCTCAATACCCTCAAGAATTAAGAAAGCTAAACACGTACCTAAAAACGGTCAGTTCATTTGACAGTTCTTGCTTTACTGAGGATGTTTATTACATCCCTCTGAGCAAATACTCGTCTTTTAATGGCGATATTTTGTTTATAGATACTTGAGCTTGTATTTGTATCTTTGGCAGTTGCTCCAGCTAATGGAGAGTTCGCGGAATTGTTGTACATTTCAAAAAGCTGGGAAGCAAAATATGAAGCAAAACAAATGGCAAATTAACGCAGATAAATATAAACTATGTGACTACGTTAAAAGAGCAGAGCTACTTCTTGAGCGAAAATGAACCGGCGAGAACAGATCGGTCCATCTGCGTGTTATTTCTAGCGCTCGAGACATGGGAACCAGGACTCGTAGCCGGAGGTTGCAACTTGATTGGTTGCCGCCTGAAGCATGCATACGAAATCAAAATTTAATTGGGAGCTACTAACACAATTTTATACGAACCAGCTAAGCCAAATTAGATATTCTTGCAGACGCTCCATTGTCACAAACTGAGAAATAACGTTGTTTTCCGCATACCTCATTATTCTGAATCGTCGCGTGTAAAGGAAGTTGACATTTTTAAACATTTATACGCCTAATGTAATTAGTAGCTATATGGCGAGCTCATCTCTTTCTTGATATTTTGAATCATGGGAATAAGGCTAAGGTGCCACGGCGAAACTTATTACTTAAGGGTCCCAAAACTGCCTCGAACGCAACTTGTCAGCTTAAGTGATAAGCGGGAAGTTTTCCGAGTGGATTCGCGTTGCCCAAGACGCCAACGCGTGCATTTTTCGACGTTACGATCGAAACACCGCAGAAAGCGGTCGTCTTTACGCCGTACCGCAATGACAGAGTTCTTTCTGCCTACTGCATGATTGTCCCACTTTCCGGCGCTATTTTTGTCAATTCGTAAATTTGAACCCACTTAGTTTCCCCGTTACGAAGATTGCCTCTCTTTACATTACAAAAGAGAAAAATTTCTAAACTTTCGTTACACTATGGGTGGGGTAGAAATTAATAAAGTAGATTAATTTAGCTATTTAGGAGTGATTTTTTGGTAATGCTTCGAGTTGGTATAGTCACGAGGATAACATATGCCCACAGGCATACCAGAAGCTAGCATTCTTCAGAAGGCAGCTGAGACATGCCAATAAAGATAAAACTTTAATCGCATACAAAACCTATATGCGTCCAATAGAGTATTCCGGATGCCTATGGGGCCCGTACAGACAAGAGCAAATCGCACATATAGAGCGCATAAAGCCCTCTGCACTTCTGTTACTTTTGTTTTGAATGCAGGCGGACGGTGTCGGTCACTACAGTGAGAAAAAAAGTCTCTCTTGAACGTTTACAAAAAAATAAGAAAACATTTTCACATTTAAAAACATTATACTTTATAGCAAATGGCCTGAGAAAGATTTATACCGAATGGTATCTGCAATGCTCAACAGCGCAATCCCAGAGAACAAGCAACACTGAAGGTTGTGCACCGTTTCAGTGCAGAAATAATGTTTTTGAATACCCTCTGTAGAAGTATAATTGACTGGAATGCTCTGACCGATCAAGTTGTCAACTCTTGTAATCCTGAATTATTAGAAGTCCGGTTAAATTAATCGCTTAGACAATTTATTTGAGTGCGAGAATAAATATTTATTATGTATATTGCTTTTTGTATCTCCCTGCACGCGTAAGTTGTCAATTGGGATGGATGCTTTTAGAGCGCAGCTCTTAGGCGCCCGTTTCCGGCTTGAGCGGCGTCGGCGTCGCCGTCGGCGTCGGCGTCGGCGTAACCGCGCGGTGCATCATGGGTAAATTTCCCCGCTAAATTTAGCGGAAAAACTTCCCCGCTAAATTTAGCGGAAAATTTTTCCCGCTAAATCTAGCGGAAAATTTTCCCGCTAATCTAGCGGAAAATCTTTCCCGCTAAATCTAGCGGAAAACTTTCCCCGCTAAATCTAGCGGAAAATTTTCCCCACTAAATCTAGCGGAAACCTTTCCCCGCTAAATCTAGTGGAAAAGTTTCCCCACTAAATCTAGCGGAAAAGTTTCCCGCTAAATCTAGCGGAAAATTTTCCCCACTAAATGTAGCGGAAAATTTTCCCCGCTAAATCTAGCGGATAATTTTAGCCACTAAATCTAGCAGAAAATTTTAGCCGCTAAATCTAGCGGAAAATTTTTCCCGCTAAATCTAGCAGAAAATTTTCCCCGCTAAACCTAGCGGAAAATTTTCCCCGCTAAATCTAGCGGAAAACTTTCCCCGCTAAATCTAGCGGAAAAAGTTTTCCCGCAAAATCTAGCGGAAAATTTTCCCCGCTAAATATAGCGGAAAATTTTCCCCGCTAAATTTAGCGGAAAACATTCACCGCTAAATTTAGCGGAAAAAATTCCCCGCTAAATCTAGCGAAAAATTTTTTCTCTAAATTTAGCGGAAAAATTTCCCCGCTACATTTAGCGGAGAAAGTTTTTTGTTAAATCTAGCGGAAAATTTTCTCCGCTAAATGTAGCGGGGAATTTTTTCCGCTAAATTTAGCGGAAAATTTTTCCCTAAATGCGGGAGGGCAGGAGAGCAGGAGGGGCATAGCCCCCTCTACGTACCTTCCCCTCCTCCTCCTCAAGAGCTGCGCTCTAATTCGGCGTTACAGGGAGTTGTAAACGGCTTTCATTTTTTTTAGAGCGCAGCTCTTAGGCGCCCGTTTCCGGCTTGAGCTTCGTCGGCGTAACCGCGCGGTGCATTATGGGAAATGTCCCATAATGCACTGCGCGAGCCCCCCCGGGGTTACGTGACCTCGGGGGGGAGGGGGGGGTCACGTGAAAGTTGAAACCCCCCCCCCCCGCTCCCCGAGGTCACGGTCACGTGACCCCCCCCCCCCCGGAGGAGATTGAAGAATGAGGGGAGGAGGAGGAAGAGGAGGAGGAGGAGGAGGAGGAGGGGTATACCCTTCCCTGAGTACCCTTCCCTCCTCCTCCTCAGGAGCTGCGCTCCAATTCGGCGTTACAGGGAGTTGTAAACGGCTTTCACTTTTTTATTTGGTATTCAGTTGAATTATTTGTTTAGTTAACTCCTTAAGTGCGCGTTTGAATATTTCTTATGCATTTTTTTGTTTATTTTATTTGTTTTGAGTTCATGATGAATATTTGTAATGTATATTTTGTTTTCCCTCCCGTGTAGAGCGCAAGGTCCAGTGTATTCCAAATGAATAAATGACCGGCGATTCCTTAATGATACCTCTACGTAGATTATATATCCCAAATACTGCAAAGGCTTCAGTCGAGCTTAGGTCCAGTAGCGATTAAGTGCTACGTGTACTTTGGCGCCACCAAGATACAGCTCCCGGACACGCATCGCAGTGGAACGCGAGGAGTCGTGACGCCATCAATCACACTCGAAAGCTACTCTTCCGAAGCAGGTCTAAAGGAGCAATCCGCGACGGAAGCACAGTCCCGATAAGTAAAAGACAGAGGTTCGCTGCAGCGGAGTAAAACCAGCACTGATGCCAACATAGCGTCGGCAACTTATGTCCCGACATAAACCCGAAATAGAGGCGTCCGACACGCGGCTGCAGTGGGCGATAAAGCAGGAACGATGGACGCCGTAAATGGAGGCGCCTACTTTCGGGAAAAAGCTTCTTTTACTACGGAAAGATGCGATTGAGTTGTTGCGTCTTCCTGCCACGCACTCAGGGCACTGCCGGGAACAACTCAAGGTCGCGTCCAGTGGTTTTTATGCTCCCTTCACTCCTAAGCTGACAGCGTGATGAAAGGCATACGCGATCGCCGAACCAACCAAGCGCCTGCCTTTGATCACCTGGCGTACGCTTTCTGCACATATAGATATGGGGAAGCAGCGTGATCACGTGACGAAACATAGACGCCTGACTGGCCCAACAAACACGCAGCCTTCACCGCACTGTCAGCGTGGGGGGAAACGGAGTGTAGCAAATACGATCGTTTTGTTATGTAGTAGGACTGACCATCGGAAGACGGGCAGCCTTGAACGAAATGATAACATTAGGTAATAAAAAATAAAACAAAGGAAATCCTCGTGCCCTGAAATCTTCGGGCTTTCGGACGAATAAATAGGAAAAACTAAATACGACAAGGCTTCTAAGAAAGGTCTGGGAGAGATGGCTTTATCTGAAACTGCCATTCATAATGCTGCCGGACGTATCTAAAGAAATTTTGTTCCGTATGAGATTCCTTCTTGGTAAGTCTTTATTATTATTTTTTATTTTCAATTGGCTGCGTTCTATTTTCAGAGCTTTGTCTTATTCTCGGGCGAAACGCCGGATGAAATTTTTCCGGGAGGAACGTAAACGCAAGCAGATATTTCTCGGAAAATTTCGCCAGAACGAAAAGGATTGTACGTAGGATGAGTAATGAATGTCTGTTGAACAATGACGACAGAAGAAGATAGCTTACATGTTTTTATTGATCACACAGTCATGCGATAATCAATCTAGTTTGGAGTAGTGTTATTTCTTTGATTTCCTGCTAAAAAAAATATTCACCTCAAGAATAGCCATATCTTGAAGTAACAGATGTATGTAAAATTTTTCCTCTTATCAATGAGTATTGGGGTAATAAAGGAGTGCGGTACTTAATAATACGTTCAAACGACCTGCTTAAAATGGCTGGCGCTTATTCCTTGTACCTCAGGCGGAGTGTATTATCTTTGTGATTTAGTAAACGCTGAGGCCGGCGAGGGATTGTAGAATTTTGCACCAATCTGATGGGCCTTATAATCTCCGGGATATATCTGCTACAGAATTATTTGAAATGTTCACCACGTGTCTAGAAAAATATTTTCATCAACGTCGTTTGGTGAAAAACTTAAAACAATTAACTTTGCTGAAAACTTTAACGTAACCCTCAATGTTCAAAGCAAAACTATAACGTTCGTACTTTATTGGCCACGCTATTTTTTGGGCGGGCCGAACCTGACGTTCCCAAATCATCAACTGTGTCTTTGTGTCACCCAGCAGATTTGATTTTCAATTTCTTTCTTGGACATTTATTCTATCCTTTAGCCATTCCGGTCCCTCTTGCATAAAGCAAACACGGGCAAAGTTTGCAGATTGCAGAGGCTCTAAAAACAGAACTCCGTTAATTATTTGTTAGTGTGAAGTATTCCTGCTTTTCGCGAAGCACTGGCCACTAAAAAAAGTGCAGCAACGAATGGGGGATCGGTGGCCGAGTGCTCTAGCGCACACCAGCTCGGAGCACATGGAGCGAAAGCTCGCGCTGCCGAACCCAGGATACTGGGTTCAATCCCAGCCCCTGCCCGTTTCGATCTGGATGAGCATCGTACCGGCGTGCGGTCGTGTATCACTACTGCGTGGTGCACGTTAAAGACCCCAAGCTAGCGGTTGTACTGCACTGGCTAAATTGCTCATCTACAGCTGGGAGACTCGTCGCCCTTGGAGGCAGACCAAGTTCTAGGCTATATAAACATACACACAACCCAGTTTTTTTGTTTTGTTTTTTTTGCAGCAACGAAAGATATAACATATCAAAACTGAGAAAACGTTCATGGGAAGCCACATGGGGTAGTACTTTTGATGCAAACACGCGAAGGAATCCAGGTTGGTGAACTATGGTTCTTTAATTTCCTGACTTAGACGTAGTGTTTTTTTTTTTTTTGTGCTTTTTATCGGGCAAGGGGAACTTGCGCTGTGACTTGTTGCGGTAACCGGAGTAGCTTTCGTCAGTGTAGTTGATGCTTCTGCCCAGGTTGCCCACTGCAGGAGCCCAAGGCAAGACTAACACGAAGATAGGTTTTGAAGTTTACAGAGCGAACGGATTGGACACCCGCGATGACAATGCGCCTTCTGTGTTACGTTCGCTCTGTTAAATTGGAAAGAGGTGGGAGGAGCTTCCCCTGAACTCTAAAGCTGTCACCGAGTATAATTTCGCGCCGTGCTACCAAACGTAGAGGAGCAAAAGCGTAACCCAAATCAGTTGGAAAATACCCTTCTGAAAAAGGGAACAAATCGGGCTGTCTATAAATATACTTTCGACATCTTAGAAACTCTTGCGACTTTCTATCTGACCCACTTTTTATTACGCTATTTGTATCCATTATCTATAGAGTTCTTTCAAACACACGTCTATATACCCAAGTTGTTAAAAGTTTGAATTAAATTCAATCGGCCATATTTCGTCCACTTTTATCAACCTGAGTAGACAGACTTGTACATTTGTTGAGACAAAAAGCTATAACTTGAAGTCGCTACAACGTCTATCTGGATTGAATAGGGTAGCCAATTCCCATATTGAATACACGTTTCTATATAAGTTGGAAGATATTGAATTTCCTCATTGATATAGAAATAATAATAATAATAGAAGGCACTAGACCACACAGGTTAAAATATATCGAAATCGGAGTAGTTCATGGCGCATCTTCAGTATACTTTTTATCGACTTGAGTGGACATCATTTGTTTCTTTTGGTTGAAAAAAAAAAAAAACAACAGCGCTTATTAATATTAGATATTCAAAAATCAGTTAGACTAGAAATTTATAAAAAAAAAGCGATGAACACTCACCCCGAACTTGACATTGTGCGTCGCATAATTAAAACATTTATTCATAACCATAAGCAAATAAAAAAATATATATATATATATACAGGTTTTTTAAACTTTCAGATTTGTTTTAAAAAAGCCGTGAAAGCTACAACAATACGGTTTGTGCAGGTGAGTTATACGGCCAAGAGGACATATACTACAGAGAGATAGTCGCAACTATTAGTCGGCTAATTAAGTAAAATTTGCTCATTAACTTTTTAATTAGTGCAAATAAACAGAGTTCCATTTAGAAACTTGCTGAGCATCATCGAAAACCACTAAATCAACTCTTTCTAGAAGGATATAATGCCGGGGCAGCATTTTACCGCGTTCTGTAAAAACGCTCTATTTGGACGCGTTTCTAGATTTCGGTTTCTTATCGGAGCGCATCGTTACGCCCGCGGTCCTGCTCCCCGGTGGTCGCGGCGCGAAACCACTTCCTCGCCTCCCTCGTAGAATGGAGGGAAGTAGGGTAGTGTGTTGCGCGTCTCGAAAATTTGTACATTTCACTCTATACGTTTTGATAAAAAAAAAAAAGTGATCGACAATTATCTGAAGGAACTCATTAACAATAACAATACTTTATTTCAACTCAGGAGAGCTAGAGTGTGCTGGAAAGGCCGAAGGCCCGTACCGAGGGGTCCAGCACACCGACCTTAGTGTAGGAAAGGGGGGGGGGGAAGGGAAGAAAAGGATGTAGGGGGGAGAGAGCAGCAGCTTCAGTGAACTGTTCTCCACAGGTGGCGCACTGCTTGGCGGCAAAGGTTCCTCACTTCGTCAATGTCAGTGGAGGGTTGATTCCGGAGCGTGCTTGGGAGGGAGCGCCACATGCTGACTACGCGCGGAATGAAAGAGTTTTGGTGGCGCATTGTGCGGGCCAAGATGGGAGCCAGGTCGTTGGTCCGGGTGCGACGAATATACCCAGCCAGAGGGTGGGCGGCACCGAGTGGGCTGATGGCTGTCAGAAGCATACGGAGCGATGTAGCGTCGTACCTCTACTCAAGGGGCTGCCAGCCGACGGCGCGAAGTAGATCCGCTGTGCGGTAGTCACAGTAAGGGCAGTCAGGCTGGGACGATCTCCTGAGTACGGCAAAGGCTGCGGGTCTCTGTACGCTTGTGAGGCGTGCAACACGGGAGGCCTGATACGGAAAGCACACAGGGGCACAGTACTCCAGCTGGAGAAGCACGAGTGATGTAAAAAGCGCACGCAGAGCGTCGGGTCCGGCGCCGAAAGTGGCGCACTGAAAGAAAGCAAGCAGACGACGCGCGCGGGCAATGGTGGCATCTGTGTGCACACTGAAGGTGAGCCGGTGGTCAGTTGTGACCCCTAGAAGCTTTATCTTTGCCCCCTGCGTGAGTGACACGTCGCGTCTCTTTAGTTGAGAAAAGTCTAAGTTGGCTGGGCGGCGTGCTGAGCAGATTATTGTTGTGCATCTGGAGAGATTTAGCAGGAGCCGATTACGTTCAGACCAGGAAACAATTTCGTTCAAGTCATTCTGCAAGGAAAGAAGAGATTGGGATGTACGAATCGGTTGGATGAGGGTGACATCGTCAGCGTATGGTAGGGGCATGGACTCAAGGTTGTGAGTTATGTCATTGATGAAGATGTTGAAGAATACAGGCCCAAGGACGGAGCCCTGCGGGACACCCGAGTGAACTAGTGTGCGCTCTGAGCGACAGCCACGGAAAAGAACCTGAAACTGACGATGGGCAATGAAGTCCGTGAGCCAACGGAAAAAGTTGCGCCAGAGAGGGCAAGTTTTTCAACAAGCAGAACATGGTTTACCCAGTCTAAGGCTTGACGAAAGTCGATCTGCAGGACTTGACAGGGCACCCTGCTGTCCATGTGGTCGCTGAGGATGTGGACTGCAAGAGCAAATGCTGATGCGGAAGAGCGGCCAGGTCGGAAGCCAAATTGGTATATGGAGAGGAGGGAATATTGCTTTAGGTATTCGGTGAGTTCTTTGGAGACGACGCGCTCCATAGTACGGAAAACAATGGAGCTAACAAAGATTGGCCGGTAGGACGTAGTTTGGTCGGTTGGTACACTATACCACCCTTCAGAAGAGGAGTGACGAACGATAGCTTCCAGTGTTCAGGGGAACGTCCCATGATGAGGAAACGAGAGAACATTGACGCGAGGACGGGGGCTATTTGAGGGGCTGAAGCTTTCAGCACTGCGGGGGTGATGCCGTCGGGCCCGGCCGCCTGGTATGGGTTGATGGAGTGAAGAGCGTGCAGAGTAGCATCAGGGGTAATGGCCGTCATGTCGAATTGGGTACTACGGAGACTAGCTTGTGACCCAGGTGGTGCAGTTGGTGGGATGGGATCGGCAGCTTGTGTTTGAGAGAAATGGCGGCTGATGAGGTTGGCAATGGATTGGGGGTCCGTAATAATGGCGTCTTGGGTGGAGAACTGGGGAGCCGGCTGAGACAAGAAGCCTATTGTCTGAATCCACATTTATATATAAGTACTGCTTCTCTAAAATGGTAATTTCTTTTTCATAATGGAACGGGAAGGAGGTACTGCCCTTTTACCCGAACCCTCATTTGTCTGTCCCAGACGTCACTTTCTACCCCCTTCTAAAACATTCGTACAGAATCGGCATTCCTCTCTCTCCCGAACGTGGCGTTGGCAGCGATGCGCGCTTCTATAAACAGTGGCAGGTTAAGGAAAGCTCCTCCCACCCATTTCCGCTTTAGCAGAGCGAACGCTGGCGAGGATGCGACGTCCTCTCCAGCGTTCGCTTTGCTATATCGGAGAAATAGGTGAGCTTTCTCTGAACTCTTAACCTGCCACCGATTATAGTGAGATAGAGTATAGAGTGAACGTGGCCATTTTCGTGCGTTTGTTGTTCGGCGTTCAGTTTTTGCCTTGACGTGTTCTTCAGGCATGGTAAGCTGCTTTTATGCCGTCTGCTGTGAGCCACCCTTACAGGGACGAACTTTCACATGTAAAGCATTGCAGTGGCGTAAATAGGAAAGTTATTAAGGAGCATGTCCGCAAGCGACCTTCTCGTACAGGAAAGAGGTATTGTGGTGGCTTCTTTGTATGCAGCACTTGGGTGATCGCTCTCGGAGGGGCAAACTTAAGGATGGGGTTTATTTAGAACACCGGAGCACGGAAATGGCCTGGAATGTGCCTGGGCCACTTCAGCCGTGTTGGTATCAAGGCTGGAGCCTTCACGTGTGCTTTGCTTAGAGGGGTGGAATTTTTTTTTCTCAGAGACGTTGGCGAGAAACGTTGTGTTGCCAAGGCAGCCTGCGCTCTGCGTTGCCTATTTATCACACTTCCATTACGTTTGCATAAGTGGTTACACACACAAACACGCGCACACACACGGTCACTGTACTATACTTTTTCGTACAAATATTTTCCTTGGGCTTACAAACACCATGAGCGTAACAGTTCGTGAACGATGGTGTGAAAGCGTGAACATTTTGGCGCATTACTCGTAAAGGGATAACATGCAGTAGCGTAAAACAGGACCCGCCGATTGCATTTTCTTCGGGAAGGCGTGAATACGTCTGTCCAGGGGCTCTAATCTCAACACATGGCGAGAAAGTCGGCGAGGAGTCCGGCGGCCGTGATTGACCTTGGCGTCGAGCTTGGCCTTGGCGCCGTCCAGTCTTGGCTAGCGACGCGTTACGAGTGACGCATAACTGTAACTTCGTTAATTTTTTGGTAACCTTAAAATGTAACACGTATAACGATAATGGTCCCTGGAGAGGGGTCACTATTGTCGTTGTCCAGCTCACTTTTACCTTGCGTTAGTTTTTAGAGCGCAGCTCTTCGGCGCCCGTTTCCGGCTTGAGCGGCGTCAGGCGTCGGCGTAACCGCGCGGTGCATTATGGGAAATGTCACCGCGCGAGCCCCCTCCCCCCCGTCACGTACCCCCCGAGGTCACGTGACCACCACGTCACGTGACCCCCCCCCCCCCCGAGGCCACGTGACCACCCCCTCCGAGGTCACGTGACCACCCGAGGTCACGTGACCCCCTCAACCCCCGAGGTCGCGTGACCCCCCCAGAGGAGATTGAAGAATGAGGGGAGGAGGAGGAGAAGGAGGAGGAGGGGTATACCCTCCCCTGAGTGCCCTTCCCTCCTCCTCCTCAAGAGCTGCGCTCCAATTCGGCGTTACAGGGAGCTGTAAACGTCTCACTTTTTTTAGAACCGCTACCTGTAACTGTAGTTCTGTTACTTTTGTCTCAATGTTACTTTTGTCGTTACTTGTGGCAGTTTCTTGAGACATTGTTTGAACCAAAACTCTAATGGTCAAGGGTACGAAAAAGAAAAACATTTAATTGGCGTTATTCCACAACTAAAAAGGATTTTTCGAGTTTTTCGTCGTAAAGAAACATTTTAAGTACCCCCGGTGTTACAGCGGACAAAAACACACACAACTTGCACAGACAAAAAAAAACTCACTCATCGCTGAATAAAACTGTATGTTTGCTTTTTATTTCGTCGTCGTTTACTCTTCTTCGACGCTTTAAAAACAACAATTCAAAATCTCTGCTCGAAAGAAAAACAAATGAGTCGTTACTTCTTTAAACAGCAGGATTAAGTCTGCTAGAGTATGCGACATTGTTACCCTCGCTAGATGATAAATTTAGCCACACTTGGTGGCCGAAGGTGTTAGTGCAGCGCAGCTCGCAGCACGTGGAGCGAAAGCTTGCGCTGCAGAAAACATGGATCCCGGGTTCAATACCCACCCCTTCCCCTTTCGAACTTGATGAGCATTGCACCTGCATGCGGTTGTGTATCACTACAGCGTAATTCACGTTAAAGACCCAAGTCTAGCACGCTGCTCTGAATAATTTCATTTCACGCGTCGAAGAGTAAACACAACAACGAAATTAATAAAAGCAGAGTTGTTACTACACATAACACAATCCCGAGAGTGCATGAAGCAAGGACGACAGCGCTGAGTAAGTGTTTTTTTTTTTGTGTTGTTTCGTGTGCCAGTGCAAACTGCGTGTCTGTTTTTGTGCGCTGGGACACTGGAGATACGAACAACCAACTCGCCCAAACTGCAGTGCGACGTCCTTGTACCTAACAGTTAGAGGATGGGATCTCAGCCTCCTGGAAAAATGTCCTATTGTTCCTGAAGGGGTTCATTTCCAACTTTCGTTTTCTTGGAAGAGATATTTATTTTGTAAAAATAAGCAGGCACACTATACACAGTGATATATGTGTCCATATTTTCTGTTGTCGCTCCTAGTATAAATATACTTGTTGCGCTGTGGCTAAATGAAAGTTAATTGAGAGTCTGTATGGTTTATACTCCTTGCTTGTCCGTTTGTTTATCAAGGTTCTACAGACGTCTAAGGTACGTTTAGATAATACGCATCTGCTGTAGAAAGGGTGATAAATCTCTGGTAGTCCGGGCGTTCTAATGACACATTCAATTAACTTTGGAACCCATTTGAACGTTCGGAATGCTTCTCTGCTACAAGAAGCAATTAAGGTTTAATAATAGGTTTCTTTCAAGTCATCTTTGTTCATAGAAGGGAGAACATTCCATTCCTTCCTAGAAATTGCCATCGATCGATCCATGGCGGCGTTGGGATTGAAATGTGAACGTGGCTAGTTTAATAAACTTTTAAACTTGCATTAGACGGCATAAATTGCGTATTCCGCATTCTTACCAGCACGTCCCAGACAAATAATTAAACATTCCTTATAGTGCAATTATGAATCTAGCTATGTTGCGACCTAGTGAGCCATTCAAGTTGGCATGCGTATCCCTGCGCGCAAAGACGGAAATATGTGACTTGGAACACTAAGTAAATTTCCTCACATTTCTTCATTGATTTGAGTGCTGTAATAAGTTATTTTTTAAAGCAGTAAAACTATCATAAATCATCAAAAAAGTCTTATTAGTTCTGAAGTATAGTACTTCGTTTCAAGATAATCCAGAACGGAGTCAAACGCAATAAGACATGCAAACACAGACGCAAAAACTAAAACAAGCGAAGTCAGTGCCCAACCTTTACATTCTCAGTTGGCTTAGCCGGTGAAACAAAAAGTCACAAAAAAAATGTGAGTACTATGACGCTAAGCTTTCGGAGTGGCTCAATTGGACTCATCTCCTCATAGCATTGGCCTCGCTTCGGCGTGGGGTGAAACAAAGTACAGTTTAAAATTCCCGCTGATACCTTCTGCTTCTAGTGGCGTTCAACAGTTCCTAGAAACAAAAAGTGCTCACGATACGTGGCGAACCACCTGTGCCCCGGCAGATTGAGTGTATCTCAGTTCAGACAAACGCTGAATTAAGCAGCGTTCGCACCCAATGATTTGGTCGCATAGACCTGACCTCTTGCCTGGACAAGTCTCCTGCTATCAGCCCCGACGTAGATCTTCTAATATTTCTCCTTGATCGAGTAACAAATAAATGCTACCATGATTTAAAAGGGGTGTATTGTTTTGGATTGGATAGCGTTCTGTGAGAATTTGTCTCAAGATTCGCAAACCCTGGTAACTCTGAAAGGAGTGTCTGATGTTGTACAGGACAAGAGAGGCCTCCGAGTCTTACCGGGAGCCCATACAAGCAGCGAAAAGCGAAGTTCCTACTTTGGTCGTCTTAGATCTATGCATATGCCATAGGAAGAGGTAACCTTCCGAGTTTGCAAACACATCGGCAATACAAAGCAAACCCCCGGCCTCCAAACAGTCAATGTGATCTACGCGAGCGCATCAACAACAATATCGTGCACTATAAGACCGTAATACATATTCTGGTGTAGTCGTAAAATCATATTTTACCACGTTTTGCATTGTTTTTGTTATATAGCGACTGGCAAGCTGGCGCCCATCGGTTCGTGACCATCGACTGCGCTCGCACCGAGCGCTTGAGAGCCGCGGGGCACGAGCAGACAAACGCCAGGCTAGGAACGTAGCGCCAGGCTCAATCGGAGGCTTTATCGGAATAAACCGATTAGGCAACCATCTAAGGTCTACATCTCATATTTAACAGTTTTGATTGTAGTGCTGCGGTAACTGGTGTCCCGCATGGCTAAAAAACGTTTCACGCGAAATCCGTAAGCCTGAATCGCAGTGTTGTAAACTAGCACTATCTAACTTCACGTACAAGTTCGAGTCACACTCTATGAATTAATAATTTTTCACTTTTTACCTACTTTGCATATTCGGGCCATCTTCATCTAGGATTTTTTTAGAGCATACGTACCCTGTGCTTTTTTGCATTTTAGGTGCAAATTTAATTTAGACTTTTTTTCTCTCCTGTCAATACTCATACCATCTATATTCATTTACTAACATACTTTAACTTAGATTGACACTGATTGTTAATTCTACCCCTTTATGAGTTCATAAATTATTATCTTCAGTTATGTATTCCGTAATAGTTTTGGTACCCTCTCATAACAATCATTTCCAGTGCAGTTAAGACAGGGTCCATTAGATTGTTTATAATACTATAAAAATCATTCTAATTAATATATACAACCCTTATTTTTTTTTTGGCACTTACACTGCTAGAGGGTATTTGCGTCGCTATACTCGGTATTTGATTTTAGTGTGTTTCATTTGTGTCAAGACAGGCGATGACTCAGTAAGTACAAAGATGATATTGATATAAATGAAGTACCTCAATATTATTCAATGCTGAAGCTTTTACCATATCTAATTTTCCGAAGTTAAAGTATTTTGTAGATAATAAATAATCTGGTGTTGTTTTATAGGATCATTATCTGTATGGCTCTTCACTAAAACTGAAGCATATGTTCAGTATAGTCTACGACTTAAGACAACTTTTCTTTCTGACAAAGTACTCTCCGGAATGTCAAGAAACCCGAGCCTTTTGTGCGCCTCAACCACATTCGCTGCGAAGAACTAAAGGAGGATTCATAAATACATAAAAAAATACGTCTTCGCGTACTCTCCAAAATAATAGAAGGCATATTTCTACCCCCGCGAGAGATGTAGAAATAATTTAGACCACCAGGCTGTTTATAACCTGCCATCTAAATATTTAGTTACAAGGGAAAAACAAGCATGACTCTCTGTGAGATTTCTGACACCTCAATAGAAATTTAAACCCATCACTAGCATTTCGAATCTGAGGGTTTAAATGTTGAGCGACTAGCGGAACATTTTTGTTTGCGATCTGTTCTTGATAAAGAATCTAAACAGTTCTATGAGGGTCACACTAGGCGTGTATGTTCAAACAACTCAAACGACCCGCAGTCGCTCCTGTTGCATTGAAGAGTGTGTGTTCCGAGCATTACTGAATATGAAACGGAAAGTCAGGCGGGTAGCGTATTCGGAAAAGCTTGTGAACTAAGTGAGCAGGCCGATTTCGGCACTCTGATTGACGCAATTTTATCAACGTCGCATCACCTGTTTTATTGGGGGAGCGAGAGAATCCTATAATAAACATGCCTCCGCGGTTCACGTTTTAGCCTTTACCAGATTTGCTTACCCGATACGCGTAATGAAACCTAGGGTCCGTCTGAATTCTACGGCGTGAATCTTTGAGGCGTGTTTACCTATAAGATTCGCCCCCTCCCCTCCCCCCCCCCCTTCCCCCCCACGCCCCCTATGCGCGTTTCATGATTACTTTCCCTATTCCAAAACGATCCCTTCGCGGTACGCTTGCTCCGCGTCGCGGTTTCATGCGTTCACTGCTCCTTTAAATTGTCGGCAAAAATGGCGGTATGTTTGCGCCATGTGGCGGTTGCAAACATCGTTTGTCAACTAAACGGTCTTTCCATGAAACGTCGTTCAACGGTCACTGGGTTGTCTCTCGGGTTGAAGCTCCTTGATAGGCAAATGAGAAGTTCGGGCGTCTCCGAGATGACCGAGGACCATGCCGGACCCCCCCCCCCCCCCCCCTCTTCGGGTTTGCGGTTGTAATCCGTGAGCGTTGTTGTTGCCATGATGCTTGCTCATGCAGGTTCTCGCCGAGCCTGTTAGGCTTAGCTCGGCATCCGGCGTGGTGGGGCGTCGAAGCCCCAAACGGAACAAAATATTGGGGTGGAGTACCCCAAAAAACTCACCGGGGTGACCGCTTACCTTCTTGTATCGAATGGTAGCCAAGATGCGGATGTTCGCCGTCATAAACTGTCAAAAAGGGGTGATTATTCGGAGCCCAATCGCAGCTGTTATTCTGCAGAGCGAGCACTCGCGCGTTGTAAGAAGTTGTAACAAGCACATAGAGGTTATTCTGTAAAGTCGTCTTTAGTCATGGGGGATGTTGACGCTCATACTTGAATAGCTCATTCTCGTTTCTACGGTACATCTCCTTTTAGTGAACGAAAGCAGTACGTTGTGTGCAATGCTGAAAGACGGGACATGCTCTATTTTTTTTTCTCCGTAGATTTTCTTTTTTAACAGTGTGCATATAACACTAAAAGGTGTCTTGTTTCTTTGCAGTTTTTCTACTCGGTGCACCTCTGCGCGGGAGTGTTGCAGATAAACGCGTTTTACGCTACGGTTGGAGGGGAATGTGAGTAGCCCTGTCTTTTATCAATCTGTAAGTCATATCAGAGTTCAGTTCTTCAGTTTTCCCAGTACGGTCAATGGGAATAATAGTTCATTTCAGATTTAATGCAGGGATGGAACTGCTGCGCCAATTAAGCCATTGTGCGCATAATGACTTTTCATGCGCCGCACTGATCAAGGTGCGCCCAATCTGAAACTATAAACGAGCCCCGCCAAAATTAGCCATCTCGCAGTTTCTGTTGGCAACGTTGACATCGGAACTTTCGGCTCAAAGGGAAAGCCGGCGTATCCGAATCAGAATCTCTATATCCGAAGGTCGCTGCCACGGTTATACTTCGTTTCAGCTTAAAACAGTTGTTAGAGCGTCCTTCATTCCGATGCTTTTCCCGAGACACCTCTTTGAAGCCATTTGATATCGCTCTACTTCGTTTAAAGGATGCTACAAGCGCGATCTCCGGACTTTCAACGCCCCTGCCAAGCACGCGCGCTCGTGCAGTGCAAGCACTGTTCAAGGCCACATGCTGGCACTTGTAGCATCGGCTGCGTCTGGACATAAGCTAAAACGAAGTATAGTGCCGTTGCTGCGCGATTTCCTCTAGTCCTAGAGTCACTTCATCTGAATAGTGGAGCAGACAGCGCCGCCATATTGCGATAAACTCAAATGCATTTAAGTTGGCACGCCTCCCCCTTGCCTGTACTTGCGTCGCTACAGACGTTTCCATTGTTTACAAAAATCACAGTCCACAGGTGAAAAATCACAGTCCAGCCAGCGCTCAATTGCGGCCCGCCAAAAACTGCGCGTGCATAACACACAGACTGCAATGAACGCGCCCCAATACGCTTTTGTAGAAAGGTGTATTGCAAGCCCGCTGTCCGTGTTGGCCCTCCCCCGAGACCCCGCACAGAAAACTTGGGAACATAGCAAAGGCGACCGAGCAATGAGGCGTATTATGAGGGAGCAAGGTAGGAGCTGAAAGCTATTTCTACCTGTTCGTTTATATTCACCTCTTTGCAAATCGGTTCCATCACCTGTCAGACTGTTCATGCAGTCTTGCTTTATATGTTTTGAGCAATTTTTATGTAATTTCATAAAAAAGTTTCAAATAAAATGATAATTAAAACTACCGTCAAGTTCACATGGAGTTATCTGCATGCGTGTCATATTTCCTTGAGTTTTGAAAATCAGGTGACATTTAGCCGCCATTTTAACATTCTTAAAACTTGTATGCTGCTCCCAACTTTCACCAAATCGCTTTCGCTGCTGCCAGCCGGCTCCAAACTGTAGTGTTTTTTCTGCTCCCAAGATTGCCCGAAAGCTGCTTTGCCCAGTTCCATCCCTGATTTATGTATCAATAGGTATCAAGAAAAATCCGCTGCGTGATTTAAGGCATTAATCAGCAAATGGACAGCGAGGAAGTACTTAGCATTAATTAATATAATAATTGCTTTACATATTGGTATGACTCATATATCAGGAGCTGTTCGTATATAGTTGTACGCAGTTACCACCATTTGGGTCGGATAATTTTATTAAATATACGCTCCAGCAGCTTACTAACGTTTGTAATTGCCAGCCAAAATAGTTCCTTAACTTGGTAATTATAAAAGGAATAGGCGTAGCTTATTCCTTTTATAATAACCAAGCTTGGTAACGGCAGCTTGATAAGGGCGGCTATGAATGTAAAATTCAATTTTTAAAGTTTGATGAATATTAGAACAAAAACCGCCGAGCTGACAAAAATAAATGTATTCCGTAATATTTTCGGTATTTTGGTTAGTAATATAATTCAACATGTTGTGCCCTTATCAACGTTCTTAATGTTTATTGTAATCGATCATTAATTTCTCTTTTTCACCTGGAGCAAGATACCCAGTACATCTGAGGTACCGCGTGTTTACATCGCAGATTCAGAGGTTTTTATATCGCGTGTCTGATACCGTGTTACAAAATTAAATCACAGTAAAAGCAGTATTTTCCTTTTATCAAGCACGATTCAAATATCTCGAAGTCAAATAAACTAAACAAAATCATAATAAAACTATTTGTGGGTATTTTTACGTCCACTCGATATACATATTTTATTTGAAATTTATGCATGCTTGCGAAGCGTGAACGTTTAGGGGTAAGCAATCATTCTGCGCCGTGTAGTAAGGAAGTAGCAATGCGTAAATTTTGGTTGGATATGTTAGCAACAATCATATTTCTAACATAATGAAGGTTGTGATATAAAACCAGGAGCACGTGAGACGTTGCGTGCTGTTTTATGCTGTAAGTTTTATTATGTATGAAACCGTTTTCTCGCCTTACAATTGGGCAAATAGCATGTTGATATTCCTTGGAAATGCTTAAATCATTATGAAGTGTAAATAGTTATATAAAGTTTATTCACACCACGATACATGCCAATTTTTGCACAGCAAGAAAGCCATATTTACCAAGTAGATTGTGATTAGCGTGTTAATTGCTGACGATCACATAAGGGCAGTCCATTAAGGTAGGATCGATCAATATAAGCAACAATCGGTGTATTATTATTAACTATATAAAGCTGAGCGGTGTCAAAATGTTTTAAAGCGCAACTGGTTCATTGAGTGATGCAGATGACTACACCATCACAAGCATGCTACGATATATGCATTACAGAATTTACAACATTTGCTACAAATTCAATTTGATTTAGTTGCATAAATCGCAGATGAAGTTATAGGGTGCCGTTTAACGTGCAGATGTGTCACAACGTCAAATATGACGTCATGGCAGATCTCAACAATCTAACACAAGACCCGAGAGAGTTTTTCTATGTGCGTTCGGGTATGCGTGAGACAAACAACTTTTGGTACAGAACCCCATGAGCCTGAGGGTCGTATTTCTTCTAGTAGAATATTCGTATATCGACATTTTGAAACACATATTCAGGTTATTTTATTTGCACTATATACTCGAAAAATAAGTACTCCTTTATGCTTGTCTGATGTAGGAAACCTTATTACGCTTTATTCGGCTCTCGGTATGTCATTCCTCAGAGTTTTCAATTATTTTTCTTTTGTTTTAATACTGCTATCATTACGTATTTCATTAATCAGGAATGAAGGGTTCAATTTCGATCGCAGATTTGGTAAGTTTCATATATTTCAGTTTAGCCTAGCGCGAGAGAAAATTGATTTCTCTGCTTGCATGAAACAGACGAGGACTGAACGCCTTGGAATTCAATCAAAAGATCCCGTCCGCTTGCGTAAATGCGATTAGGTTCCGTGATACTCAAACACAGCGGCTGAAAGATATGGAAATTTTGCTGGCGTATATTTTAATGCATATCCGGCTACATACTGGAAGACAAATAAGTGGTGGGGTTGCACAGACATTCCCTGCAAATGCTTGATGATAATATTTAATAACATTTCTTCTTTTCTCCCAGATGATTAATTTTTATTTCTTTTTTCATCTTTTTCTCTTTCCGAGAATCGCTCGACAGCACCGGTTCTCGTGAGCAATATGGTGATATTGACAGTTCCTAGTTAGGTTTACTTCCAATGCTTGTTCCTCATTTTGGAGACATCATATTCATCTAATCGTTCCCGTTGACGTGACGGTTTTATCTTGCAATACAATAGATTTCTGTCATTGGGGATGCCAGAAGCGGCCTATTTACAGCCCCGTATCAAAATATGTTGCTTGTGCATGCGAAGAACCTCACAACACTTGCCGAGCATCTTTCTTTTTTTTTAGGTTTCATTTTTAAACTTTAAAAAATTTGCTCAAATCATTTTTTGGCAAAACGAGCGTGTGCAAAAAGGTTTCGCACAGTAGACTGGTTCACAAGACATAAAATAACTGGTTTGTGCTGACTCTTAGAGCAACTTCAAAAGCAATTGATGGCCTCCATTTCTACACATTCTCTTTCTTGTGCCAGCAATAACTTACGAAGAAAAATATTTATCACGCATCTGGGAGAAAACAATTTGTTCTACCTAATTAGGACAAGCATGTCCCAATAATGAAAGTTCCTCGCAAAACAAAAAAAAAGATTGCTCAGTATTTACGTTACATTGCGTATTTTTCGATTTGCGGATCAGAGCGAAATTGTACCCTTGTGGGATGATGATGATAGCGTTTGTAGTCAACTATACTCGCGGTCAGCTTTCTGTGGCAATGCAGTCAATGCTAGGGGAGAGCGTGCACCAACCGCTGTACACGCGCTTTCCTCCTCTCTTCGGATTGCCACAGAAAGTTGACCGCGAGTATAGTGGGCGCTTTGAGTTCGTTGGACCTCAGAGGGCACACTAGAGCAACCTAATTGAGTAACGGTTAGAGTATCGGCACTCTGTTCCCCAATCTGCTAGTGGGAGCCGCCGTCTTGGTGTAGTGCAGAGCAGACGGAACTGTCGATCGCCACAATTCAAAGATGCGACTTCCTCAGCGCTAGATGCGGTGTGAGGAAGCTCAGGTCATATTGTTTTGCTCTCTCGCAAACTGTTTTAACATTTCTGAAGAACGGACGGCCACGTTTCGCCGGCGGACGCCCGAGCGCGCGCTTGGGAACATAATCCATCAAGATCAATTGGGGGGGCTAGTCGGTTGAACATCAGCCAGCGCTAGCTAAACACGTCGAGAAGACAAACCACTCCATCGACCTAAAGCGACCTCGGCAACAGCGCCATCCTCGGAATGGAGAGAAACTGGCGGAAGAGCCTTCTGTTAGAGTGGTGGCATATTCAGTGCACGTGTAGCAACGTAAACCGGTCGACAGGGTCTCTTCCCAGCAGCTACGTTTCAGGGTTAAGAGGGATAATCTGGAAAGCATCCGGGGGTATTCGGGTTCGTGGGCAGGCCGTTCCGCGGGACAAAAACAGTCGCCCGTGATTAAGGGGCCGAGTTGGCTCCGAAACGTCGGCATCTTTGCTTTTATTAAAGCCTGGTTAGAATTTGAAGTTTGTTTTAAGTGGCTATCTGAATAAATCAAAAGCTAAAGATTAAACGAGCTTGAACTGACACGTCGAAATCATTTTTATTTTATCATAAACGATTGATAACGATGCCTGGACATTACCCTCAAACTTCGGAACTTGAGAATTCAGTATTTGTGAAGTAAAAAAAAACAATTTCCAAATTCAAAATTTGAAGTTCCCGCGCGATCCGCGCCAGTGCAGTCACGTCAAATATTGAGCCATCCTGCGAGTCGAATTTCTCTGATGCCCCCGAACCGCCGCTGCCGCCGCCACCCGAAGGGTCGAGTTGGCCGGCGTCCCGCGAACTACCGATTTCTTCCGTGCTCCCGCCTATCGCTACGAGCAGACGACGCATCACTTTCGAGTTTGAAGTTCTTTTAGGGCCCTTTCAGTGATCACAGATTCTTTGAAACGGTGTGAGGTCGAAGAGAACGCGCAGTGGACTTTTGTGAGCGACGTGAGGGGACACGTGGCGCCGGTTCTGAGTGAAAGGCTGCCCCGGCGGAGTCAATATCGAAACTACGATACACAGACACAAAACCCAGTTGTTCTGACCGTTTGACGATTTTCTTTTCGAACTCTGAGAGGTCGTCGGGCACCTAAAATGACCACTTCTTCCGACTCCCTGACTCTCCGATCATCCTCTGCTACATGCGTCGAGCGCCGCCATGTTTTCCGAGTGAGGATAGAAAGCCAGAAGGAGACATCACACCGTACTCCGATTTTCGGTATTTCATAAAGAAGGGCCGTAGTGCGTTCGCAATCACGTTAAACCAGATGTTTTATGAATGCCGTTAATAAATGTCTAGCGATACATTGCCGAGATTGCGGGTGCGAACAACGCTTAGAAGACACCAGTATATTATGTCAACACCCCTACCAAACATGTCGAGAGATGTTTGAAGAATACAACATCACGCAGAACAACAGCTCGTGTGTGAGCCAAACTTTGGTGACTCTGACCCCCAGCGAGATTAGTGAGTTTTAGAATAGGGGGCCCCACAGCTTTGGGTGCCCCAAACAGCTTGGGGCGTTGCACTGCGCACGCGCAGAACGTCTGCGCATGCCCACTGCGATGCCCCGAGCTGTTTGGGGCACCAAAGTTGTGGGGCCCCCTATTCTAAAACTCGCTATTAACTTTCTGGGTTTAGGGTAACAAGATGCTCCAGAGGAAAGAAAGAAGAAAACAAGTTCTACAATATGATAAAAAAGGGGACATATTCCACGAGGCGCCCAGCAAACGCGCCAACATTTGACTCCATGCTTTTTATTTCATTGTCTTTCTTCCTTATGTTCTATTAACAAACCAGTTGATAGTCAGCGCTTGTCTTGACTTCTCTTCGTCTTTTTGCACTCGTCCCAGTCGCACTGTTTTTCAACATGAATCTTTCTATACTAGTCCGTTCGCCTGCGGCTAATACTAACAGACCAGGTGATGTGTGACACCTAACTTGGCCAGAAAGCTCTCGAATTATTCGGAAGAAAACTGAGGTCCATTGTCGGAAACAATGCTGTCTGGGTATCCTTCTCCAGAAAAGACGAGACACAGACAATCGGTCACCGTGCTTGACGTTGGAGGAAAAATAGACTTCAGGCCACTTTGAAAAAAAAAATTCCACGAGCGTGATGCAGTACCAATGCGCTGGTGGCGAAGCCTCAAATGGGCCAACGATATCTATGCCAGGCTTCGACCAAATTAGGGGGAATACATCCTACTCCTCGATAAAACAATGACATCTGCGCGGACAGGTTTGGTGCAGTTTGAATGGCTGGATGATCAGAAACCTTGGGTTAAGCCGCATTGAATTGGAAGTGTGTGTGTGTGTGTGTGTGTGTGTGGGCCGGGGGGGGGGGGGGAGGGGGGGCACCATTTATTACTATGGAGGTGGCAGTTATCAGGCATTCGTGCCGGTGGGCGTAGGGCGCGCCTATGGTGGAAGAAGTACATCGTGGGCGCGCCACAGGCCGCTCGGTCGATGCGAGTGTTTGCTCAATATGTGCCGTAGCTTTTTCCCTAAATATTTTTAGAGCGAGAATATGTTGTTGTTTTTTTCCGCGAGGGGTACGTCTAAACCGCCAGGGGAGACATTGGTGCAGTAGGGGCGCCGTCTAATGCTAATGAGCGGAGTATGAAGTATTCCCCCTAACAAAGAATTCGGTTCGACCATGGCCGTTCAGGCAATGGCACAGGTTGCAAGCCTGTTGGCGATGTCTTCCCACTCTTGTCAGCCGAGTAGCAAACACTAAAGTAATCGGATCGTGGGAAAGTAGCGTTAGGTTTCCCGTATGGACGCCATTCTGGCTCATGAAATACGCAGTTTCTTTTTACCTCTCCATTCTTGGTTAGTCGATCTAAATTCGCTGGTGACGGGTATAGCTTTATAGAGATGTTTCTTGTATACCGAGATTTTGCTATTCACACACCGGAAAAAACAAGTGTACATGTTCGTACCACCGCCACATTCGCTGTCGGTTCTTTAAAGGGGCGATGCAACAATTTTTGTACTTTGCGCAAATACCGCTTAGAACGGATCCCTGACGTCAATGACCTATGAAACACGCGTTCGTTTTTCACCCCACGCAATAGAAGTCCCAGAAAAAAATTAAAGAAAAACGAGCAGCGTTCACCCCCTCAACTCGCAGCTAGAACAAGCGGCCACGTGATCTGGAGCCGATTATATGCCGCCAATGTTGATCATAGCCACGCGCTGGGGTTGGCAAAGCACAGGACACGCGCTGAGTTCCAGACATTGTTATGGCTCGGCTATTGTCGTCGTTGCAGCGATTGGACACGGGCCACTACCCGTATGCTTCTCGAGCTAGTAATTATAACGAGCCCAAATCGAGTGCCCACGCAATGCTCGGGTCCAATCTATGAACCACATTCAAATATCGGCATTGGGGTGTACTGCGATCCCCACGTTACGTCATAAAATTTCGCAAAGGAGAGATTAAATTAAAATGATCGCTTTTGTCCTTGAAATTACACCGCAACAAATGAGTTTCTTGGCCAGTGGCGTTGCGTGCGAGTTTCCTTGAGTCCCACTAGTGGCAGTAAGCTCGTGTCAAGTGAAAAACATTCCAATTGGATATCGTTGCACCGCTCCTTTAAGCATTGAAAAATATTATTTTTTTCTGTGTTGCAACACGCAAGAAGAACATTATATTTGTAAGAGATCCATAGAGATGGGCATGATTGATAAGTTGATAGCATACACGGTGCCACATAGGCTCATATCGACAAGGAACGCCTTTGGTACGATGATTCTCTAAGGAGATCATGGTGCGACTGGATGGGAACGACCCTCTCGAAGCTTCGAAGGTTTGAATGAGTCAAAAGGGCGATGTCCATAGCTACGAAAACCGACTAGCTAATCGCCTTACGAGGTTTTGTTCATCTATAGGGTAGTATTTGTTTGTGTTCTGCTAGCACGTACGCAGGGAAGGCAATGGTGCTACTTTCCCAGGATCCAGTTACTTTAGCAAACACCACAAGCTTGGACTGCCATTTTCACCTCCGCATTCATGCGGGGCCACTAATAGAGTTCGCGAAGGCGAGTCTGCGTCCTGACAATGCCAGGGTGACAATCGTGTGCTCGGCCGATGAGAGGTTTTCTCATGATAGTGGAGACGACGAACTGATCACCCCGCAGCAGAAGACCGTCGTGCAGAGAGTGTATTTAGTGTCACGGAAGATAACTTCGTCGGGAGAACACACTCTCAACGGTGGCCATTCTGAGGGGAAATAAGAAAAAAACAACAGTCAGCTGGGGGTCGTACGCCGTTTCCTGTTGGGGTTGAGCTTTTGATATAACTCATCATTCAGAGCGGTGAAAGGCAATATTCTCGTCAAATACTGTCCCTCCTCCATCTTCCGCTACCTGACGTCCGGAGAGAGCGTCAGCTACCTGATTTTCTGCGCCACGCTGATACTGCACTTGAGATATTTATTTCTACAACTGGGTCGACAACCAAGTGATCCGGAGTGGACGATGTTCCCTCGTGTGGCCAGAAGAGCGACGAGAGCTTGATGGCCTGTGCGTAGGGTGAATTGGCGACCCCAGAGATATGTGTGTAATCTTTTACAGGCCCACAGACACGCAAGCGCCTCTCTTTCGCCCACAGAGTACTTATTTTTTGCAGTAGTCAGTGTTCATGACACGAAAGCAGCTGAGTGAATCTCTTGTCCGTGATGCTGCAGCAACACTGCCCCTTTACCGTAAGCTGAAGCATCCGTAGCCGCGATGATAGGTTGCGCCGGATCAAACATCTTCAACGTTTGTGCAGAGAACAGAAGCGTTTTCACCCGATGGAAACTTCGATTTGCTGGCTGGTTCCAGATGAACGAGTATCTTTTTTTAAGTACTTCCGCAGCGGTTCCACTTCATGCAGAAGCCAGGCGTGGTAGGAAACGATATTCAACCATACGAAGGACCAGAGTTGTGTCAGGTCTCTGCTAAAGGGTGCCGCCTGAAGGACGTCGACTCTCTTCTCAAGGGGTGAAGTACCAGCAGCACTAACTGTGTCCCAAAAAAGACATTTCTGTGACGTCAAACACATATTTGTAGTTCAGTTTCAGAACTACTTCAGATATGCGTGCTAGTACGTCTTGCAGGCGGTCCAAGCGCTCATATGTTGGGTCCTGCCGAAGTACTGAACAAAAACAAAAACAAGACCACAAGGGAAATACTCGAGGCCCGAGAAATTGCTAGATTAGGGCTGCAATGTGTCAGCGCACCCTCTTTATCGTTATCCAAAAAAGAATTGCAGTTTCTTGACCAAACATGATTAGTTTCGGGTGGGTGCCGATGAGTGATGCAGGAATTTTAGCTTTTTATGTTGTTGTTTTTTAAGATTTTTGCGATGTGTATTTTATAGTTTCCCAACTTGTTTGTGTTGTAGCCGGTAATAAATACCGAGCTGCAGCGGAAATAAAATTCAGTTGTAAGTAGCGCTGTGTCTGTGTCTCCTTCTCTGTCCGTTGTCCTGTCGCGCTTTTTAATCAGTAAGTAATTCACTTTTTACTAAATTTCATTTTTTGTACTTCGTACTATTTTTTGTATTAGCTTGTCTGGAGTATAATTATATATATTTTTGGATCTTCCTAGTAGTGGTTTTTTGTATTAGTGCATCAATCTAATCACCATTGTGGTTGTTTTCGTCCCCTTAAATAAAATTAGTATATATGAAAATATTATTAGGTCTCCTATGAGAATAAAATCGCCTTTCACTTCAGCAATAGTGTGTACATATCATGTCTAAAGATTAAAGAAGTTAAAGGCATTGGTCGGCGATACAAAGCGCAATATACATCAATGTTTTTGCGTATGCATAGTACTTTGTAATCATTTGTAATTGCTGAAAAGTTGGGTATAAAGTAAGAACCAGCGTTCGATATCAAGATGAACACTCAACCACAACGGTTTTGTTTGAGGTTCAAATAAATGAGCTCATAACCCGGGAGGAAAGAAAGCAAGAGTTAATAGAGAGAATCTTAAGCATAACGACAACCTCAGAATAACCATCGTTGATATACACTTGAATAGCAAAAGTGTAAAACAAAACTTAAAAAAAACTCTAGCGCAAAAGACCTTTCTGAAACATTACAGAGGACCTGGTGGAGAAATTTATATTGCAACTCGAAGCCCTGCTCAGATGTTTAGCATATTCCAGAAACCAACTGGTTTCCCCTTTCTTATATCTTCATGTGTGTTCAAAACGCGCCGAGTCAAAATAAACTTAAACCTAATACGGATGTTGTTTTGTGCGTTGCCTCTCCTCCCTGCAGTCTCACCTTAGACAGATAATAAACCATCACGGTCGTTTATTCGTGCTGTGCTCTTCCACGCGGTAAAAATCTGTCTTCAATATCAGCATTGCCAGGGAGGCGGGTTCGCTAGATGTTTGCGGAATGCCATATTGAAAAAAAAAAAGCCAGGCACAACTTTGAAAAAAAAAAAAAACACGGTAAAAAGACAAAACCTTTCAAGTGCCTCGGCCGGGCGCGTAGTCAAGGTGAAAGCACGTTCTGCAATGCTCCGTTCGCCGCTGAGTGTGCGTTGGAAGCTACGGGCTCATTGGACCAGTCATACGTTGATCTTCTGCCACGTGATCACGCTCTCACGTCTGCGCTCACGCGCAGAGGCAGGCGGTCCATAGGTCCGACGTGCAGCTTTGCGCTAAACAGAGGGGAAGTTGCTCTTTGTGCTGCTGGCGAAGGCCCGACAAAAATCAGCGAACTGTGACTCTGGAGCGGCGGTCTCTCTGGTGTTGAGATGACGATACGAACGGCGCACGTATCTATTTTCCTTGTTTTTGTTTTTAGACTATTGAATTTGAAATTATGATTTGTAAAAATGTACGCGTCTAAAATTTATTTTTAAAAAATGTCTGTTTTCTATTCCGCATGCTAACAAAATAAATAGTTAATCGAAAAAACTTCAGAATTGTTTATAGTGTTTCCATTAAATATTAGAGGATCGGTTGTGGTGAAGCTAGAATTACTGTAAAAACATTTTTTCATTCATTTTATTTGTTGTTGTGTTAGGCGGCCCGGGGGGGGGGGGGGGGGGGGCGGGGGGGGGTGGAGGAAGTATTTAAATTTTCGATTACCCTTTTATTATAACCACAGGAAAGTTGAGAAATGCCTGTGCCTACTACTCAGCATAAAACGGCGGTGCTTACTTTACTAAAATATGAATGATATTGTGACTAATGTCATTGTGCAAAGGACGTCACTTCAGTGCGTTCAGTTGTTAAAAATAACAGCGTGAAGAGAAAAAACAGCTAGGTCACTTTCCTCAACTCTCAATATTGTTACGGCAAACCATTGTACAAAGATTACCTATAATGTCGTGTTTTGTATCATTTCAATCGGTTGTTGGTGACCAACCTATATAATATATCGGTTACCTAATCATTCTCATCGGTCCGATTTTGGCCTCTTGTCCGATATTACGACCGGTCTTATTCCAGAACAAAATGTTAGTCTTTAACTCGATTACGGTTATGGATGTGTTTCGGCAGCCTGCTTTAAGTCTAGTGCTAAAGCGAAGCAGCGTGTCCTAAGTCATGTCGTCAGATTTGTCGAAATGTTTATTAAAAATATGTAAATTTTAATGTAGTTCCTGTACTTTGAGTAAAAAAAAAGACGTGAGCAAAGTTTGTTATTTTTGGTATCTACGCCTTTAGGCATAAATTAATGACCCTGATCTTGTGTTAGCTATTTATGTTCATGTTTTGAGACAATTATAGCGAGTTTCTCCGACTTGCTTTCTTAAACTACAGTCCCTTGCAACTCAAGAAGGTAGGGCGATGGAAAGGAAGGCAGTGGAGGAGAAAGCAGACAGAACGCTGGAGAGGAGAGGGGGAAACCTCCTCATCTCTCCAGCGTCCCCCTGCTTCCTCCTTCCCGGCCTTTCTTTCCCTCGCCCTACATTCTTGAGTTGCAACAGACTATAGCCTATTTTGTCACATGTATAAGACTCATGCAACATATGTATAACACCCTCGGAACACCAGATATTGACATTTTTTACGTAAGTATTGTAGACTTTTAGTTGCTCTTGACTAAACTTTTATCTATATATGTTGTGCATCTTTACCATAAATGGATCATGTAAAAAAATAATCTAACTTGTTTTCTTTTCTTTCCTTCACAGCGGTTATCTTCGTGTTTGTCCTCTTGATGGTCATATTCTCCGGTTTGTCCGCCATCGCATCTCTCGTCCTGATTATTGGTCTTTGTACAGTAAGTCAAACATTATCTTATTTTAGCTTAATTCCCATTACTGCTTGAGTAAAGGATGATAGGTAATGCTCTTATTAAGCATCATTTATATAGTATAAAACTGCTAGAATGCAGGCAAGCCGGTCTTGAAACAACGCAATTAATTGAAGCAGTGATATGTAACTAACAAACATTCAATAAAAAATACAAGAACAGAACCAATATGCAGGCGAGCTCCGTGTAAGCCACTTTAGATCGAACGTTGACACGCGGAACTAAAACAAGATCAAAACATGAACAACAAAACAGAGAACTCTGTAGTTCGCTTTTGCATTAATTTTCTCTCTCTCTCTCAGGGTGTAAAACTATCATTAGAAGGCGGTATTTTTTTTTCTACTCTTTCGTGGGATAAATGTTGCTCTTTGCTTTGAATGACTTTATTTTCAAGTTCTTATTAATTATTCATAATTTGTATAGACTACTTTCGGATACACTCATGTAAATAATTGTAAAGAGTGAGGGAGAAATAGATCCTCTGTGAACAACTGTTTTCTTTGTAGATGAATTTTTTTCTGGTAGTTTTTAAGTGCTCACTCAGGGTTTCAGTCTGAATGTTTAATTTGCTTTGTAGAAAATTAAATACCGAATTAGTTATATTGAGCTAATTTGATATATCTTAAGAACTAACTTGATATACGTTAAATTTTCGCTAAACATAGTACTCGTCTCTAGAAAATTAACATTAATTTATGAAGGTAATTTTCTTAGCATAAAATAAGCTTTGTGGCCTTGGCTGAATATCTCGAGGAAAACTTATTTATGGGCTAGCTCAGCGTTGGAGATTTTAATCGTAAATTTTGTAGCTGATTATTAGTTAACACTAGTTTGTACACGACAAAGTTAGGAATGCGTCTATCGGAAGCTGTGGCGGCAGCTTAACGATTGTGTGCGGGTGAGTATTCCAGCAGATATATGCGTTTCGCAAGAAATGCACGTGCCTAGATATTTCATGCGAAACAACTTGTATCCGTAATCACCTTCAGTATTGATTCCTTATTGTCGCTTTTTTTGTTTTCTTCTTTCACCTGAACAGGATAATCGTATTTTGCTCCTTCCGTGGATAGTCTGTGTATCGATCACAACCATCCTGGACGTCGCACTGTCGTTCTACTTTCTCGCAGACGCGGTAAGTTTTTCCGGTCCCTTAACTGTGTGCACGTTCCTTGCTGTCGGCCAAGCGTTTAGTATGTTCGAAGTAGCACAAAGTTGGCCCTGAAAAGGGGGCCAACGTGTGTCCTACTTAGGCAACCCACATGGGCCCCCTCTCATGGGTCCATAGCGGGCCGACGTGGGCAACGCACATGAGGTCCCCCCGGGAACCTCATCACGTTCGGGGTGATTTCATTCTTTCCCGACGGTGTGGGGTATTGCGACGCATCTCTAATTGAGCGTACCCAACTTGTCTACTGGAAAATTTCTTACCATTTTGATGCATTTTGACAGGTAATTAAAACGTCTTGAGCAAGGCCGTCAAAAACTGGGCATTTGAAGTGCCCAGTTTCCAGTTTTCAACAAAAACACTCTGCAGATTTTCATGTAACATCTTGCTTAACAGGTAATCGGGATACATAGCCAGCTTGAACCGGCTACAGATACCGAGTTTTAGAACAAATAACGACATAACGACAAGCGCGCCTGGAATTCACCCTGTGTAAAAAATTCCACCCCACGTAAAACGGCCTTCCCTCTATAAACGCTGAGTAGTAAGTTAGTAATAAAGATTTTTCAGTCCTAAAATTTCTCTCTCGCACTTAAAGTTGCAATTCCCGGTGATTCGGTATCAAGTTAAGCCGATCTCTTATTTTGAATCTCCAGAACGTGCACTAAATATTCTCAATATCAGCGGAAAGTGCCGTTTCGGGAGTTGGACAGCTAGACCAAGATCTGCATGACTACGCTTTTCCCCCTTGGAGCCCACATCTATGCTAACCTTGCCCCCGCATACTCACGGTGAAACCCACGGGGGCGTTGCTCGGGCAGCTCAAGTTCGTCATGTCCACGTGATGCCCCCCTGAAGCCCACCTCTCTGCTAACACTGTCCCAGTATATATATATATATATATAGCCGAAGTGAGACCCACGGGGGCATTGCATGGGCAGCCCCAGTTTGGCATGCCCACCTCTGTGGTAACTCTGCCCTCGCATACCCGAGGTGGGACGCCAGGGGGGCATTACATGGGCAGGTCAAGTTGGGCATGCCCACGCGTTGCCTAAGTTGGACATACCCAGGGGGCTACTGCGTCGAAAGCCCAAGTGGGCAGGCCCTCGCTTTACCCACAACTACACCAACTTGGATCTCGCATAACCGAGGTGGGATCCTCTGGGGTAACTTGACTGATTCGAGGTCAATTAACTGCACCTTTACCAAATGTTTCGATTTGTATTTACTTCACAGCTGAGTGACCTGGTGACGATTATCTTCTGCACCGTGGATTACACCATCTGTGCATTAAACGTAAGAACATTAATTTTTGATCCATTTTTTTTTTAATTTTGTTTTGTCTGCGTAAAAAGTACAGACAGTGGGAGAGGGGGGAGCAAAAAGCCAACAATTGTTAGCTTGACAAGGCCGCTCTTTCCGTTTACTCGGCACGGGCGCGCAGACGGTGGCAAAAAATAGTTACAAATACAATAAAAACAGCCCTTTCCATAAATCAAAATATGAAAAAATTACACAATTACACAGGTATGAAAATACAAAGCACTCATGTTTGTTTACACGCAATCGCTATGACAAAAATATTTCCAGCGAAAAAAAGAAGCAAACCAAAATCACATTAGTGAAAGATGCAATAGGATGAATGGTTTAAATAAACATATTTTTGAGGAAACGTGGTATCAATTTTTCTAGAGTAGTGTTGTTTTAGAGCCTTATGCGCCCGTTTCCGGACTTGAGCGGCGTCGCCGTCGCCGTCGGCGTAACCGTAAGGTCACGTGACCCCAGTGACGTCACGTGACCCCCGTGAGGTCACGTGACACCCGTGAGGTCACGTGACCCCCGGGAAGTGACGAAGGTCACGTGCCCTCACGGTTATGCCGACGGCGACGCCGACGCCGCTCGGAGGGAGCAGTAGCAGGAAGGATGAGGAGGGAGGAAGGGTATACCCTCCCCTCAGTACCCTTCCCTCCTCCTCCTCGAGAGCTGCGCTCTAGTTCGGCGTTAGAGGAAGTTGTAAACGGCTTTCATTTTTTTTTAACAAATTAATAAAGATGGGAGGTGGTGCCTTAACATTTGGGTTCCGTATTTTGTTCTACTGAATGGTATTCTCCAAACGTCTCCCTTGGGAACGCTGTAGTATTTGGTGTTTCGTACTTAGTCTGCTATATGGTTTATTAGGGAACTATTCATCTCGAGGCGTGTTGAGCATCTTAGAAGTAATCTATTAAAATAGAGATTGCTGAGCTGAACGAGATGCAGTGTACAAAAAGGGGTTGCACATGGGTGTCATGAGGAACATTGCTGATACTTCGTACTGTTTTTTTTAAGCATTGAACCGAATACAAGACTAAATCACGTTTTCTTTTTATTTTTTTTTGTATAAATGGCAGGTATAGCCGTTGGTACAATCATTTGTAAACCAGTAAACCACTTTATTCCTTATTTTTATATCTATTTATTTATTCAAGAACACTTCAATTGTGACTGCGTTGTTGAATGCAAGCTCCAAGTACGTTTTACGGATAATCCGACGGAATGAATTTATTTATTTGTGCCATAAGAACATATCATTTTGAAGTAAAGAGAGCAAAACAATTATTTGCACAGATCTTTTGAGATACCTGGTATAACATTCTGTTGAACCGGTAACCCACAGAATAAATTCAGCTAATTAATTTCTAAGCAGTGTTATGTCGCACATTCAAAGGTGATGTCGAGATTTTTTAATAACTTAATTGGAAACAGAAAATAACTGTTCGTAATTCAAAGTAAAAACAGAAGAAAAAAAGATTTATTAAGCTTCTCTAGCGCTCAGTGCAATTTCCAAAAATAGCTTTTGTCTTTGCGTATAACTTCCATTGCGCCTTTGCCGGTCGCCACTTCTTCAAGCCTTACGGTTCCAGCATTGGACATATGTCTGTTATAATATTTTTAAGCGTGCTATGGTTTCTAGGAAAATACAGATACTCATTAAGACTTTTTTAAAAAAAAATAGGCGTAAAGGCATTTATGCATAGCTGCAAAAGTTGGTTAACGTAGAAGTTTGGGCTAGTTGGTAAGTAGACATGATAAAACAAAACAGCGCAAATACAAGGACGAAGCAGAAGAAACCACAGGACACAGCGCTGTGTCCTGTCGTTTTTTCTACTTCGTCCTTGTCTTTGCGCAGTTTTGTTTTTATCATAGCTGCAAAAGCCACATGAGAAATCATTTTCTGACTTTTTTTTTTTGTTATAAGAACGCCTTGTTCTATCGATGTTAGTACTGTGGCTTTCTCTGTTCACACTCGCCGAAAGCTGGAAACCGACGAACGACCCTAGGTTAACGACACACAGCGCAAAGTACCCAGTAGCTGTGCAGTTTTAGTAATTTAATTTATATGTAATGTAACTCAAACATTGCCCAGCCACTTCGCGCCTAGATTGCATAAACCCATGCGAGCGGCGGCCTTTGCAATGGGTAATTAAGCGGCCACATTAAAAAACATCTAAGCCCCAATGGAGGAACCACAGGTTTCGAACTCTTTTACGATTTTCAGTAACATTTTGTTCGGTCTTGTCTTCTCTTTCTCTGACGTTTTGCCTGAAGTTACTTTGTTTCACTTTGTATCAGAGGGCAGTGAAATGTACTTGACTTAGGAGTCGATATCATACGCACAGAAAGATGATGAAAGCAGTGACGTTGAGCTTTTGGCGCGGCTTGCATATGTTAACTTCGTGCACTTTTAAAATGAAATCAAACTATATTTATTAGTACGTTAAAGCAGAAGTTCACAAACTGGAGTACGCTGACCTTTTGAAGTCCCTAAAGGCCTTCTTAGGGTCCCCAAAGCATTAAACCGTCAATGAAGTGGAGCACTAAATGCTAATTTTAATAAAGTTGGTGGTCCTACAAAGCTGGACTGACCCAAACATGGGCACTAAGTAAGTAGAGTTGATGGCAAACCGTGTGTTACACTTGGCCGTCCCGCTTCACCATTCGTGCCGGGGCTCTAATCTGGACTCTTGTCGAAAACGCCGGCGAGGAATTCCACCGCTGTGATTGGCCGGCGCCGAGGTCAAGCGTGTACCACCAATCGGATTCCTCGCCGATTTTTCCGCCGAGTGTCCAAATTAGAGTCCCTGGTCGGAATATTCTTGGGACTCTTTTAAGTCGAGGTCGACTGTCTTGAAACTTATTGTACTATTATCGTGTCACAATAGGAATTCTTCTTGAAGGCGAAGGTCTTCTTTAATTAGGTGTTGCCACATTGAGGTAAAGGGGCTTAGAGAAATAAATTGGCAGCTGAAAGTGAATCCCACCCGACCGCCGCCATGTTGCACATTTTTGACCACTAGACATTTGACCTTATAGTTTTACGTCTATATTTTAACAAAGTACCGTGCACCGAAAATGTCTTATTGATCTTTAATAACAGTACCAACGAAAAGAGTAATGTTTTGTTTGTTTTAAATCCAAAATGTGTTTTTACGACAAAAACTGAGGCAGCTTCGCGATGGCACCGCTTGATGCCGTCAAACGCGGTGCTGTATTTTAGATTTTTATCGGAGACAAACACTGATATCTGGTGCTAACAGTATTGAAGAATAGTTTATCATGTACTTTGCAGCGATCGCAATACAAATCTCGGCTCCGTTTTGCGTCAAGCCTCAGGATTTGATACGGTCACGTGTCTAGTGGTCAAAATTGCACAACATGGCGGCAGCCAGGTTGGGGTCACTTTTACCTGGTGAATGGGATACCAGTTTATCGCTCTAAGCCCCTCTACCTCATTTACTATATCATTCTTTCGAGTATCTCCTTTAATTCCATGACCTTCGGATCATGAGGGCAATAGCGAGGCAGTCTTCAATCCCAATGTTTGTAGCGAGGATGTATAAAGCGCTGATAACTTCCATCTCTTCGTGAGGGGCATAAAGTAAGCAACTTAACGTGTCGACGTGCACCATCCCTTCTGATATTCGATATTAAAGGTAAACTCTTGGAGGAGAAGCCACCACCTTCCAATTTGTGTCAGAAGAGTTCTCTTGCTCATCGTTGCACGCACCGCATTGCAGTCGGTAACCACTCTGAAGTGCAGTGAGACCAGGTTCGTCCTAGACATCTTGAGCGCCCACACAACTGCTAAAGTTTTTGTGGCTCATGCTAGTGATATGTTTTTTGTTTTTTTTATACTAGGTTGTTCTTCCGCCGGTTGGAATAGACGACAGGATGGAGTGGAGCTCTCCGTTCACTTCCTCATGTAGGATGATCGCTTCCAACCCATTCTTGCTAGCATCTGTGTGGACTTCTATTCTTGCGTCGAAGGAGAAATATGCCAAGAGACAATTTTAAGTCATGGTATTTCTCAGCGTGTCAGACGCAGCGTCGTTTCGTATTCCAACTCCAGGGTTTCTCTTTGGACGTCAGCCTTGTCGCAGGCTCAGCGATGGCGGAAAGCGCCTTCACAAATTGGTGAAAGTAGCTCGTGAGACCCAAACATCAATTCACCTGATGCACGTTCTTGAGATCAAAAAGTCGGTTTCGCACTGCACCTTGAGACTTCCCTCTCGTACCCCTCCGGCGGAGACTTCGTAAACGAGGTAGTCGACGACAATATGTATACGTTTCTTTGAGTTCTGCTTTCACCTTCTTCGTGAGAGCTCTTTCCACAAAGGAAAATCGATAAGGTCAAAACTTGAACGGCTCCTGGGTCGTGAGCTCGATCTTCATTTCGGCAACTTTTGTATGTCCAATCTTGGAAATCTTGCTAGCGAAGCAGTCGCTGCACAGGTCGATGAGTCGTTTGAGCACATCTCGGTGCTCCGAAGGATTGTCACTTGTGTATTGCCAAAAACGACCTACGTACCTACCTACTGTTTTAACTATCGATAACTAATTTTGGTCTTCTGCTACTTCAGTGTTATGTAGCTTCGTTTTATTTTTCTTATCTTCCTGATAAAGGGTTTTATATGTTTGTTGTCCGAGCTGCTGCCATGTATAAGGGGAACCCAGACCCATTTAAGCTGTTTTTAGCAGCTTTTTGTCTGGGGGCCCCTCCAGTACTTCTGAAAAAAAAAAGCTTATTGTATTGTATTGTATTGCCCACATAAATTGTTTGTTTGTTTTTCTACAGCACGTTCTTCAATCGTTAAACAATTTCAACCTCGTGCTCAACCTGAACTGAACGCCTTTAATTTTGTTGGACTTGCAGATCTACTGTTTGGTGTGCGTCGTCTCCCAGTACCAAGAGTACCTAGCAGGAAGAGGGCGCTCTGACACCGTGGCGGCTGTGCAGGTACGTGTGCATCACTCTCTAAGCGTTGCTGCTGCGCTACTACTCGGAGTTCACAAAGGCTTGCATTCGTAACTAAACACTTCCACACAACGTGTTGCACGTACTGCCATTAGTTCAAAGTCTACTTTTTTGCAGTAACGAAGTGAGGACGTTATCTTCCTTTAACAACAGTAACCTGTGGCGTATATTATATTTCTTTTTGTAAGTAGAGTAATCGTAATTGAGATGCATTTTATGAAAAATGCATAGAGCTATTGCAGCGTACGTACCACAACACGAACTTCCCTTTGCCCAAGTGTGGTGTCTGGAAGCGTTTCTCCGACTGGTGTGTTAGTACCTATACCGACCATGCATCGAGCGTTGTCTCAAAGGGGTGACAATGTACGTCGCAGGAGAAGGCGTGTCATGCTGCCGGACGTCGGGATCTTGGCTGTTGATCGCAAAACTTTCGGCAAAAAAGTAGGATCAAACGCCAGTGTCGCTACCGTTGCGGCGTCCCAACTTCCGGCTGCTGAATCTTCCGTCGAGTGTCAAGCTGGAGATTAATCTGCAGCAGAACAAGCGTCAGCTGCCTTCATCTCCGTATTTGTACCATCACCAGGATTGCGGCAGGCGATAGCGTGGCACCATGGCTATACCAACCCGGGGGGGGGGGGGGGGGGGCAAGGGGGGCGCTTGCACCCCCTGCCCTCAGAGTGGGGGGGCAAAGAATGTGTTTTGTTGCCCCCCCCCCCCCCCCCCCCGCCCTGAAACAGCCGCCACTGGGCAGGGAAAACACTGGCCGGCGGCGCCCAAGGGATACCAAGGGTTTGCCCCCCCGTCACTCAGATACAAGTTGGTACGCCACTGCGTGGCACTTAGATCCCGTCATCAGGCGGAAATCGAGCAATTATAAATGTAGACGTTAACACAATTTTTTGCCGCGTTTCAGGCACCGCATCCCCACACGTGTTTCCGTTCTGGCATAAGTCACAATCCCGCGATGAACAGAACGTGACGTCCGACAGTTGAGACTTGAAAACGACTGTCATGTGACAGACGGTACAGCTGCGGCAGAGCATCCTATGTGACTTATGCTTCAAAGTTTCCGCGAAAAGGCAACAGTATACATCAGAAAGACTTAATGGATTACACCAGCAGTTTCGTTTCTGGATGATAAACTGATAAACGGAGGTAAATGTTGTAAGCTTGCGATGTCCAAACCTGTGTACCCATGCAAGCTTCGTAGATTAAATTACAGCCTATAGTAGAGAATTCAAATCTGTATACGTGTACGCAGTAAAACCTCTGAGCATGAATTCGAGTTTGAAAAACCTGGGAACATCTTCGACAATGCAGCAGTACAAGAATCACCAGAAAACATTGCAGAAATAATTCAGATAGAGCAGTTGTTAGTGAAGTGCCACAGGGGCTACTGCCGCACATATACTGAAAACCTCAACCCAGCAAAACTGCTCTAACGACTAGCCCTCACAAATCTATAGCAAGCAAAACCCGGTTTTTTGTTTGGTTGACTTTACGGCAGGGCTGGGCAGTATCACGGTACAAATATATTGCGATATAATCTTAGAGATACTAAGAGATACTTTCGAGTATCTGTATATCTCTATGAAAATACTTTCGAAAAATTTATTTTTATTTCACTAGTGAAATATATTTGCAATGTATCGCTCATATCGCAATTTTCTACCAGGCTTAGATATATCGTTGCATTTGTCAAAAATTCACTATCGTTTTTTGTTTTGTTTTTGGCACGATAGTCTGACAGCTTTTTTTTTTCTGAAAACGGTCCTCGAATTTGTAATATGAAATCAACGCTTAACCCCATCTACAAGAAGGACGCCTGGTTGCCTGATACATCTCAAACAGTCATTAAAAAAGCAAGGAATGAAAGCGAGGAAAAACAAAAACAAATGCGATTTGAAGAATGGACACTAGTAAAATCTCTATAATAAAAAACCCGAGACTGGGAATAATAAAACAAAAACGGTGTTTTTGTTTGTGTTTTTTTAATTATTATTATTATTCTTAATCTCGGTTTTTTTTTTTAATTTCTATTGTGGAGTTAATTCTTAAGCTCGCCTCCGTTTTCTTCACTTTCACTAGTAAGGATACCAGGATAAGCTCTTCCTATAAAACTCTCTGCACTTTCCACTTTAGTGGAGCCACCGTCCTAAATGAGACGAGAGGACAGAAGATAGTAATCAGTCATGAACACTAAAAAAAAAAAGGGAGGGGGGGGGGGGGGGCTTATTTTTTTGCGCGGCTTCTTTTTGAGGCCTTCGGGAAGACAGATCTGGCTTCGTTGCTCAATCTCCCTGTCCAATAAAACTCAGGGGCGCTTAGGACGGCAGTTTTAGACCCACTCTAACTGCAAGAGAGGGTTCATCTAGGGCAGACGCCTTTTGTTAAGCATTGCAAGCAGTAATTGGTCTTCAGTAGTTTACCGGGAGCAGCCTATTTTTTTTTTTTTTTTTCTAGCGGCATTCGGGTTTGTAGTTGTGCATCGATGAAGAGTTTGAGGTAAAAGGGAGCCGCATAAACGGACATGGAGATAGGAATACAAGCCCTACCATTTGATTTCGCCACGAACTGCACCCTCCGCACCTGCCAACGTCCAGAAAACAAAAAAGTTAATTTTTTTATGTATCTGAATTTGTATTCCAAAATACTTATTTTTACCGTTTTTGCAAAAGTATCTCAGGCATATCCCCTTACACGATCAACAAATATGTCTCAGAATCTGTATCTCCGTCTTGCCTTCGGGGAAGACGAGTTGGGAAGACCTCGCCGAAGTGGTGGAAGTAAAGTTGTTGTGAGTTGAACGCCGCCCGTGTCTGTCGCGTTTCTCCTTGTTTGCCCTTTGTCCATACTTGCGTTCAAAACTCTTTCAACGTGTATCTCATTATCTGTATTAGGGAATACTTTTCGGAGTATTTCTGTCCAGCCCCGCTTCACAAACCCAATTGCTTCTTTCTTGGTGCGGCATATGTCTTCTAGATGTTAAAGCAAATAGGCAGGCAAGTTGGTTAAAGGCCGACGTACACATCACTCTTTCCTATTTGGCCCGCCTCCTCCTTTCCTATATCCTCTCCACTTTTCACTTTGCCCCAACTTGGCTCCACCGCACACAAATAAGCAGTATAGTCTTTGCAGCGAAGCCGACCTGCGGAAACTGCGTTTGGCCGTTCTGAGAAACTGGGAGCGATTTCGATCACTTCTAGGGAAGATACAACAAAAAAGGGGGAAATCCCATCAAGCCAATTGAAAGTTCATATGATCGGCAGCAATAATGAAAAAGGTTTAACGAAATAAAAAATGGCCTTTTTCGATAAAGTGGGTTCAAAATATCGGTTAATTTCATTTTCGACGATATTTCAAATTTTATATAAACATTCCGTGAAAATAAAATAAACTAAACTTATGCCCGTCGATATTCCATGTATAGGGCTACACCCGCATAGTATTTGGGAAGCGACAAATATGGGTTGCAACTCATGAGTTGCAAGGCTCTGAATATGTCACCGGATTGTCAAAGAGACGATGTTTGGCATTTTTTACCTCAATAAACAAAAACACAAAAGTATTTTCTTTTGAACTAAAAAATAGTTGAAATAACATACAAGAGCACAAAATATTATTGTGAGTTTTGTATGCTTCCCGTATTCATACCAGCGTACAGAACTGGGTAGAAAAATCACGGAGTAAAAAACAGATTTTCACCCTGCTCCAATAAATAATTTTTTGTGAAGCGAAATATTTTTTTTTTTTTAATTTTGAAAAGCGGCTTAGTTCATTCCAGAAATGGGGCAATTACATATATTTAAAAAAAAATCGAAAGACCCACCCCGACAAGCTTGTTCGATTTCAAATGAAACCACCCAGTATACGACTCGGTCGCTCCTCCTGCAGGACCGGGCTGCCGTTCGCTACCGGCAGGGCAACAAGGGACGCGCGGGCGAGTCCCGCCACAACGGCCCGACCTCCTCGCTGCTGCTCACGGTCCCGACGGTGTCGGGCTCGACGGGAGGACCCCGACTGTCGACGGACATGAGCTCCATCTCGGAGGACGTCTTCAGCTCCCGCAGAATGAGCACGGAGAACACCAGCGCCGACATGGAACGGTGTCCCACAGCCACCCTCATCAAGGTATATACACGTGCGACGGTTTCTAAGAGGTGGTAGAGAGTGCCTGTTTCTAATCCATCGGGACTAATCCAAACTGCCCTAGCCCAATCTAACCTTAGGCAACCGAAACTGGCCTAACCTTATCTCATTTAACCCAACCCCGACCCCAACCCCAAACCCAAACCTAAAAACACAACCGAAAACCCAACCCAACCCAACCCAACCCAACAAAGCCTTTGAAAACCTAACCCGACGTAATTGAAGCCGAAATGCATTGACCAAAACTATAATAATATAATTTCAGTCCCTAGGATGACAGGGCCTGAAATGTCTGCTGCCCCGTATGCGAAGTATAGCCAAAGCAAATTTTACTTAGCCCGAAGTGCGTTACTGCCTTGCTGTCAAGGAACGATATTCCGTTCGTAACCAGCATGACTAGACTGATTGGTCATGCATATTTTGGTGTACAAGCCGAAGTTCACTGCACACCAGCTGTTACAGACCAACTTTTCAATTTCATAATCGATGAACAAAACTGTTGTTCAATATGCAAACATCAATTGAGAAAATATCAGAATGTTTTGTTCGCCAATCCATATAAAATGTTGCACTTACTGCAAGGCACGTAGCCAGGGGGGGGGGGGGGGGGGGGCCATGGCCGGCCCCCCCACCCGAAATCTTCCATTTTGCTGGGACCTCCTCTCCCCCTCCCCCTCACCCCCTCATACAGCATTTTGTCATGGGCAGCCCCCCCCCCCCCCCCCCCAAACCGAAACAAAATCCTGGCTACGTGCCTGCTTAGTGCACATAGCCAACAAATTGTCGTCTCAGCTTGCATATGGGCGTTCCATTTAGATGGCAGTGTTCATCATACACCGCTGTAATTTCGGGTCTAGCAATCCAGCAGCACCATCAAATTACGGCGACATTTTATTCTATATTAACCTAACCATGCACGCTGATAAGCTCTTGAGTTTTTGTTTTCATGCTTTCGCGCCGCCCAAGGTACTTGCAGCAAGTTCAGGCGTGATAATTTTGGCTTTTCTCGTAAAAGAGTGTATCTTAAGGGGCAAAAATGTGTTACGAACATTTTAGGTCATTTTAGTCATTAAATTGCAAAAAGCAGAGGCGCATGATTTGTTTGTACTAAAACTCGCGCATAAAAAGGCACTTTTCAAAGCAACGCGCTCGCACCGGTGTCTTTGTCAGCACTGCAGATATTTGTGAGAGGAGGTGCATAAGCGATCACACGGTCTCTGCTTTCCTGTATTTGTACCAATACCGCGCCAAGTACCGTATTACTGGCGTTCATGTGGACTTCAGCCTCAGCATGCTGGTCGAAATGGCCGAGAATCGGAGGCGTCTGGAGTCTCTGTTTTAGCTCATCGGATGGGCGCTGTGCTGTTCTGCCCAGTGGAACTTAAACGTGCCCCTTGTGAGGTCGGTGAGCGGCGCAGAGATCTTCGCTAAATCTCAGACGAAACGCCTGTAGTAGGCGCACAGTCCGAAAAATCTCCTCAAAGCATTCTTGTCCCGCGACGGTGAAATTTCGGCCACTGCGCGTGTCTTCTCAGGGTAAGGACGAACACCTTCGTTGTTTACGACGTGGCCTAGGAACTTCAGTTTGCCGTAAGCGAACCGACATTTTGAAGGCTTGAGCGTCAGTCTCGCGGTCTTGATGGCTTGAAACACGGTGCGGAGTCGTTGCGAGTGCTCGTCGCAGTCGCTTGAGAATACCACGACGTCGTCGAGGTGGACGAGACAACTTTGCCATTTCAGACCCGCCAGCACAGTTTCCATGAAACGCTGGAAAGTGGCTGGTGCCGTATAAATTCCGAAATGCACCACCTTAAACTCGTACGGGTCGTTTGACGTGGCAAAGGCCGTCGTCTCACGGTCCCGCTCGTCGACTTCGAACGGCCAGTAGCCACTCCTCAGGTCCATCGACGAGAAATAACGGGCGTGGCGTAGTCGATCCAGCGTGTCGTCGATGCGTAGAAGCAGATAGACTCCTTTCTTCGTCACAGAATTCAGCCTCCAATAGTCCACGCACTATCCCAACGCTCTGTCCTCCTCCTTCACCAGCAAGACGGTAGAGGACCAGGGACTGTTTGAAGGCTGGATGATTTCGTTCTCGAGCATCTCTTGAACTTGTTCACGGAAGACCTCCCGTTCCTTCACGGAGACATGGTACAGCGACTGGTGGACAGGAAGGGCGTCTTCATCCGTAACGATATGATGCTTGGATATCGTCGTTTGGTGACGTGGCGAAACATTCGCTGTACTTGGCGAGAAGATCAGTAAGCTGTCGTCGTTCTGGGCCTGGGAGGGTCGAGTCGATGTGAAGTTCCGAAGGTGGCGTCCTCTTGTGCAGCAATGAAGAAGAGTCGTCTGAGATGGAAGCGATTGCGGCTGAGTCTGGAACTTTCGATGTGGCCCACGGCTGTGTCTTTTGTCAGGTGCTGTGATTCCTTTCGGAAGTTCGTCACAAGAGCCATGGAGCGCCCGTCGTTGAGCTCCGTTACGTCCCTGGCAATGCCGATTCCTCTTCCCAGGAGTAGTTGAACGTTTCTTTCTAACAGGGCTTCACCGGACACTACTGTTGCGATCCCGATCGGCACAAAGACACTTGACAGCGGCGGCAGGTTCACGCGGTTGGCAAGGACTCGCATCGCGGCTGCCATCGCATCGCGATCTTCCGTCGTAGGGGAGGTTTCCGCAGCGTCAAGCTGTTCGTTCCAAGGTCGAGGACGGCGCCGTATTCACAGAGAAAATCCATTCCAAGAATGACGTCTTTTGAACAGGCTTTGAGGACGACGAATTTCAATGGACAGGTCTCCCCGTGGATGTTCACGCAATGGTTATACACTCTTTCCACCTCAACGAGATGGTCATACACTCTTTCCACCTCAAGGTGATTGCCAAGCCGATCCACCTCTCCTCCACTCGCCCGAAATGTCGAGAGAGAGAACAAGTGGAAAGGAGGTGACTACCGACTACATCACGTCTCGCGCCGTCATTATTGCTCTAATTTTTTTTTTTATTATATTTCGTTGTTTTGGTGAGACTCGAGCGTGCTCGCACCGTCGAAGTACGGCGAATGCCAGCAAAAGCGTCCTGGAGGCCAGGCGTTCCAAGAGACGCCCCGGTGTTCTCATTCAGTCAGTGACTAAAGCGTCATAACGAGTGCTCATTTGGGGAGACTATCCTAAACGGCGAAGTTTAATGCCTGCAACTACCCTTTCGAAGCTAAATGCGTAGAAGGGCCGGCGTCGTGTTCGCGCTAACCGTGTCGCGCATTGTACGTGCAATAATGAGTGTGTAAAAAAAAAAGAAAAGCTATAACGTAGTTTTGAGTTGCGATTAGGTTACGCTGTAACAAACTATGATAACGGCTATTTGCAAGAGATGTGGTGGTGCCCAAGCCTTTTCTCTTACTGTACACATCTTTTGGGACGGACTGTATTTAATAGATCGATGCTAGACTTTTACGGAATGCGTTGCTGGTTCCTATAGTTACTTTCTTCGGTGATGAAAAAACGACCTAGTTGTTTTTGTTTTTTTTTAAAGAAGGAACGAGTAACGTATTATCGTTATTTTTCATACAGCAACGAGGAAGGTTATTCAGCTGTTTCCGAAGAGGAACGTGCACAACACAAGCAATCAAACTAGTTCTTACACCAGCTCGCGCCTCTAGTTAGTATGACGAGATACGCAGAAGGTATATTAATATAGCCACAACTATTCCTACTATAGCAATTTAAAAGCAAGTAGTTAGTAACGACCACAAATACTAAAAGCTGCGACTGCTTTATGAAAAGTTAAAAAAATAGCGCTCTACTTTCAAGCTGAAATTACGCTATCCTTTGGAATCGCAGTGACGAATAATGTACGCAGTTACATTTTGAATTAGGAATAAGAAAATGTTTTGGTTAATTTATTTTCATAACGTGTAGAGGTCTGGTTGGTGCCTGCCAACTTCTTTTCGTTTTCTTTTTGCAGATCACAACTCCACCCTGAATGGCAAACAGCCCATGTTGCACGACCCTGCGAACCATGCGCACAGTAAGTAGCGCATTCTCATTGGAAATCTTCTCTCCCATTACTGACCTTTTAGGGCATTTGGAAGAGGATTATGACAAGTTCGGATAGGTGCTGGTTGATTTGAAAGTGTATTTGCTCATTTATTTTTCTTAGTTGCCAGGAAACTCAAGCTTGCGCGTATGCCCCGAGCTCGTGGAAACTTCTACTGGATTGTATGCAGGCAGATTTTGTAAAATGCATCTGATGGATCAGCTTAATATATGTATGCTTACTCAGCAGTTAAACGAGACCTGCAGGGATTCTTGGGGAACCTGAATGCCTGACTGTTTAATTTGTAACTATAATGAGAGGTGCCGCGAACGTTTTTTTAACCTGAAATTCAAAAATAGAACCAAGTGTTTCAAAAGGTTTGAAGTGATTCAAACTTAGACATTTTACATTTTAACACATTTAACAATTTTCGTACTTTTTAGTTTTTTACGCTAAGAAATTCGATTATTTTAGAGCGCAGCTCTTAAGGCCCGTTCACACTCTTGCGAGTCTTAAACCTGGGTTCCTTAAAGCTTCTTAAACCAGAGGACACACTGGCGCCATCTATTGGGTAGCAGTGTAAACTCGGCGGTCCGGCATATTTTTTTATTTCTCTCGCGCATTATTCTTTCTTTCTTGGCTCGAAAAACTTTTGTCAATGTTATAAACGAGCCTTTCTATGAGTATTACGCACATTTGACCTCGGAAATCGCGCAAAACCTTCGCTCTTGTGAAATGCAGTTCCAGGGTCACCTTATAGATGGCGCCACAATGCCAGTGTGTTCCCTCATTCTAAAAAGATTTAAGAAGTTTTAAGAGATCTAGTCTCTCTCAGTCGTACTCGGTCGCAAGAGTGTGAACGGGCCTTTAGGCGCCCGTTTCCGGCTTGAGCGGCCTCGCCGTCGCCGTCGGCGTCGGCATAACCGCAAGGTCACGTGAACCCCAAGATCACGTGACCCCAGGTCACGTGACCCCCCAGGTCACGTGACCCCCTAGGCCACGTGACCCCCCCCCCCCCCCCGAGGTCACGTGACCCCCTTGGTCACAGGGCCCCCCAGGTCCCGTGACCTCCCTCCGAGGTCACGTGACCCCCCCCCCCCGCACCTTGCCCCCCTTCTCAAGAGCTGCGCTCTAATTCGGCGTTACAGGGATTTGTAAACGGCTTTCATTTTTTTATGGGTTATTGTATTTTTTAACTTTCGAATTTATCACGATGCAAACCTCTGCAACTTTTGACTTTCGATATTATCACACTAGACACCCGACAATTTTCAAACTTCAAGTCTTCGAAAGTTCAAACATTCAAAAGCCATATATGCCAGCCAAAATAGTTTCCGTGTAAGTCCAATGGCTCAGTAACATAAAAAAAACTTTTGTAGATTGTATGTATATTTGTGTAAACGCCGTGTCATGCACTATAAATGTATTCACATTGTATGTTCTGACTGTTCATAAAAAAGGTGGTCACAAACAGATGTTCACTAATACGAAGCTCTAATCATAATATCAATACGTAATTTTGCTCACAAATTTCAATGTTCAGATATTACATGTAATATGCTGTATGGAAGATTAGGCGGCGGTTAAGCGAATCTGCTAGAAGTGACGTGTTATCCCTCTGCTGTAGGTGACAATATGAGCCAATGCAGTATGTCGGCTAGCCTAGGGTCTTAATGTGCATCATGCGGAACTGATATTCGCACGCATGCCGACTACCGGCTAAAAGAGAGTATCAACAAACTCGACAAGGGTTGTGAGCAGCCTTTTCACGAAAGAAGTGCTTGTTTTGGCCCTTCTGTTGTCTGTTTCTTCTTTACATGTACCCTGATTGTAACAAACACACTTTCAGTTTTATTGATAAGCGTCTTTTGGATTTGTTTTCTTTATTCGTAAGTATTTAGTATTTGTTTTGCATAGCTACGCTTAATTATAATGTAATTGCCAGCACAGCATGAGGCTATTGTGTCAGAAAGTAAACAGCATGACTGTTTACCGCAATGTGCCGCACTAAAAATTAAGATATTCTGGTGATGTGAATATAAAATCCGGTACCTTGAACTGAACAACGAAGTTTTATAGCTCTATAAAATTTTCATCGTCTTATACATTTGCAGTTTCATCTTTGGCTTCACGGCCCTCCTACAACCCACCAGAGATAATGCAAAACGTTCATCGCCATATCCTGTCTTCTGGCTTGTGATGCGGCTCTTCACTTCGTACATCTGCTGCTGCAGCGCGTCATGCTTTCGTTCTCTTTCGTTCTTTGTTACCTTGGTTCAGGCGGAGGCATACGGATGACTGCCCCACGTGCAGCAGCGAGCTCTAGACCTGACCCTCCATTTGGCGCTTCTGGCAACTCGGTCGACGGTTTAGCAGAGGTGGCGTCGTACCCTTCTTCTACCCACAGCCCTGACACGCTGTCGCTGTCGCCGTACTGGGCAATCGCCAGTAGCAAGTCATCCGCTGTCCCGACGAACTGACCTAGGTTACAAGAAATTCTGTAAATATGTATATAGCAGATATTTTAGTACTATTAAAACCGTTTTAAAAAGATAAGAGTTCACATTATGGTTCACTTTACACTGTCAGAAAATAAAACCGTTCAAGTATGGGGAAGATACATGCTAACCTTGTTGCCAAAACATGTTCCATACTACTGAATTACAGAACATGTTCCATAATTCTTTAGTACGGGAGGAGTTGTGGCAACAAGGTTGGTATTCGTCTGTACAGCACACAACCGTGATGTTAGAAGTTCTGTTACTTGGGGCAATTTTCTTGGCAATAGAGCCAAAGCTCTTGGCACACGCGTGTGCTTGCGCACATTGAGCGCCGATCACAGCTGTGCTCGCGCGGTCTTCACTTTTTGGGAAATGCCAGAGAAAAGTCCTTGAGTATTGGTACAGGAAATGTGCCACCATGTTCGAAACTTGAGGCGTTCTCCTTCTTTTTTCTTGATGTTAACTTTCGCGTTCCTCAGTCTCAGGTTCCTTCAAAATGTTCAGCAGATGTTCTGGCGGAAACCATGTCAGCATGTGTTTTATTTTTACATCTTACTGCACACTCACCATTTTGTACAAGGTGCATCCCCAAAAACTTGTGTTTTTTTTTTTTTCACTGCAAAAATAAACCACTTGCATATCGCCAAACACTCAGTCTCAGCATAAATTTAGCGCAATCAGTATGAATGAAATGCCAAACTTTCAGAGGTTTCCGTTATGCCAAACTTTCAGAGGTTGCACACGTTTCAACAAAACACCCTGGTACAATGAATAGTACAAATTTGTGTTAGGGATTGGCTCGAATTAGGTTTAGTTAAGTTTCAGTCAAGTTATGGCATAGGCATAAGTGGCTTCCTGGTGTTATTAGAGAGGCATTTTTGGGTCACTGCTGTGGGTTTTGAAGGGAGAGTATTGGTTCAGAAAAAAGGTGTGTGCATAGGTTCACAATTGGCGCCCATTTTTTCTGAAATTTACTTGAGGGATTGAGATCTGAAAATCGAAACGTTGTTGACGTCGATGTCAGGTGGGTGCGCTTTAGTCAAACGCTATGTCGATGACATATTGGTTGGTACGACGAAAGGCAGTGACTTGGCGGTGCTTGTGGACTTCACAGAGTCCGAAACGCGGCGCCTGAGCTGGCCTTTGTAACGGAATTTCCGAAGAATGGTTCACTACAGTTTCTGGACGTTAAGTTAAGTTTGGCGAACGGTTTGTGCTGGAGGTGCGGCAGGGACGAACCCAGGCCATTGTTGCCCTACATGATGTGTCATGCCAAAACGGTCAAGAGAGGTGTTGCTGCTTCACTGTTGAATGGTGCGCTCAGAAAATTGTGTGCACATAGGGTTGCAGAGGCTGTGCAGACGCAGGTGTCTAGATTGTTTGCGGCAGGATACAAAGGGGAGCTTTTGGGTAGCGTGGCCGCGAGTGGTTTGCAGCGCTTGGTGGGTGCGGTCAGAATAAAAGAAAAAATGAACAATGTAGTTTGCACTCCCTTTTACCATTCGGTTTCCCACAATCTGAAAACTTTTGGTAAACAATTCAACGCAACTGTGGTTTTTCAGACCAGACTTTAAACTCAGCAGACTAACCCCATTTACGGGAGAGGTAAGCGGGTGCCCAAAACAAAACGCAGAAATAAAGAAGTCGAGTGTCAGGAGGAGGTGGTTTACGGCATACCATTGGCATGTGAATTTACTTACGTTGGCCAAACAGGTAGATGTGTAAACGTCCGCTTATTACAGCACAAAAGGGCAGTGGGATTGAGGGCTCAAAATTCAGAAATAGCCAGACGTGTTGACGAGGGCAATGGGTGCAACCCCAAGTGGGCCAGTACAGAAATTATCTACAGTGAAAAAGATGCGACTAAAAGGATATTGAGGGAGACCATTAGAATAGGGAGTGTTGGGAATTGCATAAGCAATCTTTCCGTTCTTTAGACAACCTAACCTGGTCCTTTATCAGAAACAGAGTTCCCTCTCCATGATGGGTGAGGTCGAGCCGAAAGGTTAAGGAACTTTGGTCTGTCTTGTTTTAGGTTTGTTTTTGGTTCTTTGAGAAGGCATCGAAAAGAGACAGAAAAAAGGGAGGGGCAGTAGGCTCTTCGAGAAGGTCGGTTACTGGCGGTACAAGATCTAAGGCTTTGAGATTACTTTGCGGTGCATTTTGGCACACTGGGTGGGCGTCCACATGTGTCTTCCATGTTGCTGTTTACGTCGGGAACTGGGGGGGGGGGGGGGGGGGGGAAGGGGGTTATCGGAGGGGTGCTTGTGTACGAGTTGACGGCGGGGGGCAAGGAAGCTTTGCACGGAAGTGGGAAATTAACGGTTGTGGAAGAGGCGGGTGATCAGTCAACGCGCGTGTGCATGCATGTGTGTGAGCGAGGAGCTGCTGACGACAGACCGGACAGGAGGAAGCGACTTGACCTTCGGGACTATGGATGTCCTTTGGGGCACGGGGGGCTCGCCTTTTCAAACGAGTGTTCGACAAATAAACCCTCAGCTGTGTTTGAGACGTGTTGTGTTCGTCCCCTTTTGTGTTCCTGAGTCTCGGGTTTTATTACCACGAATCACCACCAGCTAGCTTGTTTTTTTAAGTATTGTTGCAGTAATCTTTACTTTCCCACTGACATTTTCCGAAAATCAGTTATAACTTTTACATAAGATGGCAAGTTCTGAAACATTGGCATCTGGCCCGGACTGCTATAGTGCAGTATTTGGACGGAGACTAAGCTTTTGGCAATGCAGAGTTTATTTTTGCGGTGAAAAAAAAAAAACACTAAATTTCTCTATGCGACACGCTTTATGATTGGACATGATTTGCGTCCAGTTCTGTAACATGTCCCATTTCATGAAAGCATTTTTATGTTAATGTCGTATTACATGTGAACTTATCAGCCAAAATAATATGACCACTCCTACAATGTGTGAATGAGGGGCGCCCACTGACGCGCCATGCGCTTTATCCACCATCTGCTGATGTGGATGGCAGTAAACGGCTGCCGGGGATACAGAGGGATCATTTAGTAGGCTATGTGTGCACATATTAGGAGAGGCTTCTGATTTAGGGGACTGGAAGAGGGCAAATCGTGATGGCTTTCATACACGCGGCAGGTTCAGGACTGCTCTGAATAAGAAGACTCGATGAAAGCCGAGAATGGGCTGGAGTTTCTTAGAAGAGTACAGCATTAATGAAATCACGGTCCGGTCCTAGCGGGATTCAAACCTCGTTATGCTTCCAAGCTCGCTTTTTTTTTAACTGCATAAAATCAATGTATATACAAAGTAATAACTGGGTAGTCGGCAGCTTCCAACTAGTTCATTAGAAATGCGACAATTCTACAGTAGTCGTAGCAGATTAATCTCGCACATGCAGATCACAACGCAAGCGACTGAGGGAAAGAAAACATCGCAGATAATGCAGAACACGTAACTTGCGCGGTTTATTACGTGGGCAGCACGTTATGTTACTCGTGACTTCAGATTTTCCCAGAAGTCACTTTCAGGGTTATCCTTCACTAAACTAAAACCCTGAGCTTAGTATCGCTATCTGGGCTTCCCACCCTCGCTTATCAATGTGTGATTAGTGCGGTAATTCTATATTGCATGCAGTCCAGTAAAAGCCAATATTTCGCACCTTACGGTGTATCCTTGCTTGCCGACATCTAGGAACTTAATCGAGGGCCATGTTTGGTACAACTCAATTCTGCTTTCTGCGCCTAATTGCGCCCAAAACAATTCTGCATTTGAATAAAACAAAAATGTGTGCTGTGGCGTTTTCGCGAAAGGACAAAGTTCACATTTCGTGCCCCATGGGAAGAAAAAAAAAACTTCTTTTCTTCTCCCATATTTTAACTGGTAGCACTTTCACGTTAAACCTGAAAAAAAAAAAATCTTTCATATTCTTCCGAAGAGGGTACCTCCGTGAATGCCGAAATACATCGGATCTGTCCGCTTTCGCAAAGCCCGAGCGGTAGAGGAGCCGCGGCATCACCAAGTCAATTGTGCCCCAATATAAATACTTTCTTTTCACCTTGCTTAGGTACTCTTTAAAAAATCTGCTTTCAAAGAACTTCACCGCTTCCGCTATCTCTTGGTAATAACCCAAGAATGTTTCCTTCTTTGCTGCGTCGTCCACGCAGTCGACGTTAAGACAATGAAAGGAACCGCACCCCTAAGGCCTGCAATGCCGGAGCGGACATCGGATTTTTTCTATCACGAGAAAGCATAAACCGATGAACTTCCAGCTTAATTTTCAGATTGACCAGCCCTAAACCGCGTTTATGCGGGCTGACAAAGAGGTTAGTGCGTCGTGCTCTTGTGAAACAAGAATTGCAAACAAAGGTTGCTCAAATACGTTTCATGTTTTATTAGAGCGCAGCTCATAGGTGCCCGTTTTCGGCTTGAGCGGCGTCGCCGTTGCCGTAGCCGTCGCCATCGGCGTAACCGTGAGTTGCATTACGGGACCCCGTACGAAAATGCCAGATTGGAGAGGTTCCAGTTCGGATCCGTGCGGAGCCGCGCGGTTCCAAACTTGTGGACAGTTCAGATCCACGCGGATCCGATCTGGTACTGCGCAGTTCTGGGTGTAACCAGTCGGTTCCAGTGAGACGCAACGCACTGGAACTGCACGGTGGTGGGTTGATCTGATCTGTTCCTTGGTTCCAGTAGGGTCTGCTCCCAGCCAGCGGGCGCGCAATATTCAGCTTCGGTTTCTCGTTGTGAGTGCTAAATGGCGGAAGTCGTTCACCTTCGCGTGACGTCACCACACCGCACCCAAACAACACATCCTAGAAGCTAAGACTAGCGCTCCGAGTCGTGACGTCACAATGGCCGGAGAAGGGAGGCCACGTCAAAAAGGCGCCCTCTCTGGTTCTCTTTACCCCGGCCGCGTCGTCTGTTCCCTCAGGTCACGTGGTTTGTTCGTGCGCATTAATTCGATATTAATATACGTTTTAAATTAGTAGTATTGTGTCATTTATTATATATATATATATATATATATATATATATATATATATATATATATATAATAAAAAATAAAAGCCATTTACAACTCCCTGTAACGCCAGATTAGAGCACAGCTCTTGAGGAGGAGGATGGAAGGGTACTGAGGGATAGGCGACTCCCTGAGGTCACGTGACCTCAGGGTGGTCACGTGACATCAGGGGGTCACGTGACCTGAGGGGGTCACGTGAACGCAGGGGTCACGTGACCTCAGGGGGTCACGTGACCTCACGGTTACGGGACCTCACGGTGCCGGCGACGGCGACGCCGCTCAAGCCGGAAACGGGCGCCTAAGAGCTGCGCTCTAAAACGTAATATACAATACGTTACCAAGGTTGAAAGTACCAAATTTATATTTATGATTATCCCCGTAACCGCGGGACTACGTGCAATCCCGCAGCTCCCCACACTTTCGGATGAGCCGGCTCCGGTGCAGCGTTTTTCTTCTCTCATATGGGCTCCCATTTCTTGCAAATTTAGGCTGCGTGTGAGCTGCAGAGTGTTTGAAAAGGAACGCTGAGACATTTCAGAAGAGAAGGAAACTGAAAACAATCCAGTCATCGCCGCAAGGAGCGCATACGAGCAAGAAATGGGTCGACGACATGAAGCCTTTCATCCCACACTGCTGCCGCTGCTCTCGTGTGTGGTTTTTTTTGTGTTCTCTTGATACTAGGGCATTTACGTGGACTCGCGGAACACGTCCTGCTACGGTGTGAGTGACATGTGTGGCAACTAGTCAACGATGACACTGGTCAATTATCGATATGCCTTTCTCTCGTCCAAGAGAGACTTGTTGGTGTTCGTGTTCAAAGCTTTTCGTGACGGATATTGCAAGACGTGTGGTGCGATCGACAGGTGAGAAACAACTTATTTACGGGCTTTGTCATGTAGGGCACGAGCACAGTGTTTTAGTCGGTTACTTTAATCTCGTTATAAAATGGAATCTTGTTCTTCGTCGTTATCCATGTGCGATTGCGTCGACATTTCTAAATATGCCTGGTAACATTCAAGTTTTCAGTGGAAGGTGAATAACACGTTTATGTGTGATTATTGAAAGTGCGTTGTTTGTGCTTATGTGATTATTTATACTGATGTTTTTTTATTGCCTTGACCGCGTTTATACTAGAATCCTAACTGTATTAAGGTAATAGTATTATTGCACAAAAATAAGTTATATTTTATTCTAAGGAGCCCGAGCCCATAGGGAGAAGTAAATTAGTTGACTGTATATTAAGCTTAGTACCCCTGCCACACAGAAAGCTTATTATATTTTCTTGAAATGATATGGGGCTCAATAAGCTCGCGGTCCTGAGTGACTAAACGAGCGTCGCGAGCAGATTTGCCGACCCCATAATGTCATTCGATCGAAATTACATTAATTTTGCCATGTGGCCGGGGTATAATGCAAGAATTCAGTGACTGCACGCGATAACATCGCCTACATGATTGTAAGTGACACTTGTCTTGCCGTGTCCGCGTTGACTACATCTACCTGATTTTTACGGTGATCCGTTTTGCTGTGTCCAGTCACACTGCGTGTCTATCCATTTTGTGGAAGTAATTCTGTATAAAATAGGCATTTCTACAGCAATAATTGTGTGGCTCAATATTTTCGACTTTAAACGATCTTTTTTTTTGTAGACGTCTTCTACGCATACCTCGTGCCATTTCATACCGAAGTTTAGACTGGGCAAGAATCCTCGCTGATGGTTCCGTGGTGTGTGTGCTTTCTCCATTCATCCCTTCGTGATTTCCGTTCTTGGATGTTCGAGTGCGAGTGAACGCCTTTTTTTTTAAGCCGGAGTTCTAGAATTTCGCCGAATGAATATGAAAGGTGCGACGTCATGTTTTTCCGTAATGTGAGCCCATCTTTCGTATTTTATCATTCACATTTTAAGATGTGTGGATTGTACGATAGCGAAAAGATTGAACAACATCACGGAAACGTGCGTTGTTTTTTGTTTGTTTGTTTTTTTCCCCCCGAGGAGCGCTTGCCTGGTGATTTGCAATGGAACTAGAGCTGATTTGGGCCAGTCCATCTGGAGCACACGGGAAGAAGGGGGGGGGGGGGGGGGTCAGCCAGTTAACCCAAGCGGAACGCCGCTGTCATCTCTCTGCGTGCTAGCGTGGTTTGGCTGAAAGGAGAGAGATGATTCCGCAAAAAAGAAACAGGATTGCTGAGCAATACATCGCTTCTTTTAACAGCTTTCGGCGGCGTTCCTCTTTGTTTGTGTTTTTTCTTTGCTGTTTATTATTCATTTATTTTGTCAACCCGCGTTATACCATGTTTTCACCTTTGGTCGGCGCGCAGCGGGCCTACGGGCCATCCCAGCCAACCCAGCGTTGAGAGTGTATGGCGTGACATTGAGCTCCGCGTGTAGCTTCTCTCAACGGGAAGGTCACGTGGTACTCTCCCAGCAGCGGTGGGGGCCCGCAGCGAAAGCTGCGGGCCCCCAGCGCTTAATTACTTTGTTCGGATTGACGACTTTTTGTGGGATGATGCTTCATTGCATGTTGGGTTGTGCTCACGCCCTGATTCTGTTTTGCTGACAAGTTAATAAATGGCCGTTTATAAACGTAACCAGTGGCCAAACGTCTATGAGCCTGCACCACTAGCAACTCTAAAATATGTATGTGATATTGCATTAAAATACTTTTGCAAAACATGCTTTTCTTGACATAATTTGTTAATGTATTGGAGCGCGCGTTCGATATCAAACGATCGTTTAACCGTGCGCCGGTGCTCACCCGGCGAGGCACTGAGGTCCTATGTAGGACTCTAATTTCGTGCGATGCCCTTAGCCGTCACAAGCGAGAGATCGTCGCGTTTGGTCGCGCCTTGGCAGAATCACGTCACAGCACCCGTCAAAGCCAGTCGCTCGCACTTGTAGCCACTGCGGTTAGTCCATGACCGCGTTAAAATAATTGTGCCCGGACGAGAGTGAGTGTAGTTCTCTGTGGCGAGTGGAACTTGCGCGATAGCATTTGCGCTACTATCGCATTTGTGTCCGCGCGACGTTTTCCACAGTGGCAGAGGGCCGCGGTGCCCTAATCAATCGCCGGGTCCCGGAGGAACTACATCCTACCGCATGCCGGAGCCGAGGGGCTCTGGTAGTGTAGCGCGGCGGAGCCACTGGAACTTACTAGAACCAGGCAGTTCCACCTGGGTCTGAAATTGGGGCACCGGTTTGTATCCCGTTAGTACCGCGCAGTACCAGTGGCTCTGCAGAACACCTGGAACCAGCCGGTTCCGCCTGGATCTGAAATTGGGGCAGCAGTTTGTATCCCGTCAGGAACTGCGCGGTTCCAGATGGGATTTAAACTGGTGCCCCAATTTCAGATCCAGGCGGAACCGGCATTTTTCATTCTGGCCTGTATCAGGCATTTTCGTGCGGGACGTTTTTCATAATGACGTCACACGTGACGTAACGTTAGACGTTAAGAGGGGGACGTCACACGCCGCCTAAATATGGCGGGAAATTTTTCCGCTAAAGTAAGCGGAACATTTTTTCTCTCAATTTAGCGGAGAAATGTTTTGCTAGAATTAGCGGGGAAATTGTTCCGACAAATTTAGCGGGCAATTTTTTCCGCTAAATATAGAGGCGAACTTTTTCTGCCAAATTTAGCGGGGCATTTTTTTCGCTAAATTTAGTGGGGAAATTTTCTTGCTAAATTTAGCAGGAAACTGTGGGACGATTTCCCGGAAAGTTCCCCTCCGTACCCTCCCCTCCTCCTCCTCAAGAGCTGCGCTCTAATTCGGCATTACAGAGAATTGTAAACGTCTTTTATTTCTTACACTTTACTGCTCTGGCAAGCCACAACATGTGCTGAGGAACGAAAGCGACAGCTGTAACACGGTCGCACAATGCTGGTTGAAATGTTCCGTCACGTACCTGAAGACGCAGGTGCGGCGTGGTTAATTCACATGAAGTAAGTGGCGAAGAAGCGCGGTGGAAGTTTCTAAACCCATCAAACGTTACGCTTAGCAACTGGATATTGTCAAAGTGGAAATTCGAATGGCGCGCGGAATGTTTGGGAAAAAACTTTCGAGCAGGCGACAGAAAGATTCCCTTTCATCGCGCCACTCTTGGAGGGACGCCAGGGCTGCCGTCTTCGCTCTCTTCGCTCGGCACGGCCTACGGGAAGTAACGACTTCCCTGTTCTCGTGCCAAGAAGGAAGAGAAGGGTTTCTCCATAGCGGGAACGACAGCCCACGAGCTCCAAATCTCTGCAAAGTGTCACCCTTGAAGCTATCGTTAAAAAAACACCACGTTACAAACATAGCTTTAGTTTAAAAGAGAAACATTTCTTCCTTGCCACTCGACAGCTTTGCCTCTAATAGCTTATATATCCCTCGCGGCCTTCTCCACTACACAGCTTCGTTAAATCCAAGCCGATTTCTAAGTTTTTCACAGTCAGGCAATTCATTAAACACCGATGTACATGTCAGGCTAAGACGACCATGGCCTTAGCCGGGAACCTGCTGACATTTTTACATTCCTTCCAGCACCTGACACGCTGCGAAGCTCGTCTATGTGCCTGAGAGCAAGTCGCGGTTGCGGTCTTAATGAACACACGATGCTCATGTCATCGGCATGACCTAGCCTCTTCATGGTGGCACAGCTAGTTTGTTACCCTGTGTATTTTGTTTGTGTAGAAGCGCCTTGCAAAGACGCTCGAGGTACAATGCCGATAACAACGGATGACTTCGGACAACCATGTCTAACCGAAGAAAGCAATAATATGACGTAGATTTGTACCCGCTAATTAAAAGGTGAGTTTTTATATTTTTGTAGCATATTTTAACATAGACCCCAAGACGTTAGCCCACCTCGGAGTGTCCCAGGATTGAAAATTAAAAAAAACAGGAGTGCGATAACTTATCCCGTACAGAAATGTCTGATCGGAGCGGTTCCAGTTCGGAGCCGCGCGGTTCTAAACCGTGGACAGTTCAGATCCGCGCAAATTCGATCTGGTACCGCGCGGTTCTGGGTGTAACCAGTCAGATCCAGTGAGACGCAACGCACTGGAACGGCACGGTGATGAATGAATCCGATCCGTTCCCCTTGGTTCCAGTAGGGTCTGCTCCCAGCCAGCGGGCGCGCACATGAGTGACTGGAGGAGGGGGGAGGGGGCAGGCTTCGGCGGGGAACTTTCGCGGTCTCTCGCAGGTCATGTGTTAGGGAAAGACGCATCCGCTACGCAGGCGCTGCGAGCGGGCGTTCTCCGCGCGCGCGCCTCGCTTTGTCTGTTGCAGTCGGCGACAGCGCTCCGAAAGTTTAGGTTCTTCTTCGCTCTCGTCGGACTGTCGGTCGGCGCTCGCCCGGCGGCGACGTTCGCGCTGGGGGCGCACGGATACTGACGCGCCCATCGTTTGCCCTGGATGAATACCCACTGACCTCGGCTTTGAATCTTCATATAGTGTGAAGCTGCCGACCCATTGCACTTTGGCTCGGCATCAGGATGCGCTTGGCGCTGGTGTGCTTGGTGACAATACTTGGGCAACTCGGATACCGCTTGCCCGCCGGAACTTCCCGATGCACTCAACACTGAATACTGTACTTAATTTGTGCGTGCTGTGTGTGTGTTCCGTGTACCGCGTTTGGTGACGACGCCTGGACGACCGTGTGCGCCGCCGGAATCGCCGCTGCGCTCACCACTGGACTACAAAGGTATTTCGCGCGATGCCCTTAGCCGTTACAAGCGAGAGATCGTCGCGATTTCAGGCCCAGTCAGCCTGGGTCTGAAATCGCGACGATCTCGCGGTTGTAACGGCTAAGGACATCGCGCGAAATACTTTTGTAGAGTCCAGTGGTGAGCGCAGCGGGAATTCCGGCGGCGCACCGCCTGTCTCTGAAAGTGGGGCACCGCCACTGGAACCAGGCGGTTCCGCCTGGATCTAAAATTGGGGTACCAGTTTTTATCCCGTCTGGAACAGCGCATTTCCAGGCTGGATACAAACTGGTGCCCCAATTTTGGGTCCAGGCGGAACCGGCATTTTTCATTCCGGCCTGTATCTGACATTTTCGTACGGGATCGAACACCTTCTTCAGATCGACCTGCATTACAGCTATCGGTGTTTGCATCGCGTTCGCCGTTTTGGGTATCATTCACCTATCATGTAGATTAGAGCCAACTGTCTGTCCTTTTAATCCGTATGTTTGATGTTCTCCAACGATTGTTCGCAGCTCACACCTGAGACGCTTAGTCGGCATTTTTGCGAGGATTTTACCATCTACCGTCAGTAAACTGATGGGCCTGTACTCACCAACCTACCACGTATTTTAATCCGTATTGTTTTTTTCTTTTGTATTAGGACAGTCACCGATTGTCTGATGAACATTGCCAACTCCTCCAGGCACGCGGAAATATCGCCTCTACTTCTTTTCATCTTTAAGTCCGGACGCAGCCGATGACGAGCTGATGGAACCGATCAAACAGCGTCAAAAGTGCACCATCATGGTGTTCGTCATGTTTTTGTACGTACTCTATTATCGCGTAACCAATCCTAAACAGAAAACGCCCAGTGACTTTTGCTTTTGAGTGTGCTTGATTGGTACCTTTAGCTCGTATGCATCGGCTGCGTCTGTACTTAAGGTAAAAATAAGTGTAGAAACTATCGCCTAGCGGCATTTACACAACACTCAAATCTAATACAATATTAAATTTATTACATTTAGATCGTGTATACAGGGTGCTTATTTTAGGCTTTTCAAGTCGCTTTTAAGTATCCGTTAGGGCTAAACTAATGCAGTATAGCCATGTAAGTTTTACGGCCAGGGGGACATTGTATATGGGGCTAATCGCCACGATAAGTTCAATAATTAAATCAAACTCGTAGAGTAATTCTTAATTAGTAAACATAAAGATATTGTTCAAAATTAGAAACTTGCTGAGCATCCTCGAAAACCACTAAATCGGTAAATTTTAGAAAGAATCGCAGCACATGAGAAACGCGGTGGGGCGTTAAAGGTACCACTAGTGCAATAGGTGCAAAAATGGTTCTGCAAAAAAGCGAATGATAATTTTATCATGCGTGTTCATCATGCCACATCATCAAAAATCAACGCATTCCTAGGTGCATCGTATCAAAGTGGGTCCGTTTTACGCATTCTTTGATCTCTTAAAATTTGGGCACCCGCGCCTCTCCAAGTAACTTTTTGAGGACAGCCCATTCCACAACTACAGGTGGAATATGAAATGCGTAGCCCTCGAACCCATCCTGGCACTACTTCGGAAAAAACTTCAAAATCAATCCTTTTCGAGAACCCGGTCTCAAATTCGGGATGATTCGGCCGTTTTTACGCATTCATTCATCTGCTGAAATTCGGGCGCTTTTAGAAGTTTTTAGAATGCAACCCAGCCCCCAATTAAAGGCCGAATACAAAATGTAGAGCTCTCAAGCACATCCAGATACAATAGCAATTGCTTGAAAACGTGTCCTTTGTCACTGCAAAAAATCCGATCTCAAAGTGGGGATGGTTCGGCCGTTTTTTACGCATTCCTTCATCTTTTGAAATCGGGCACCCGCACCTCGCAAAGGGAACTTTTGAGGACAGCCCAGCCCCAAACAAAAGGCGCAGACTAAAAAAAGACGGGGTGCAGCCCTTACACCCGTTGTCACATATACGACACACCTAAACTTCAGTTGGGCGTACAGCGCCCTGACGTTGAACCGACGCTACCAACTTTCACGAACTGCTTGACAGCCGAGCTGTACAACTTATTAAAATCGCTTACGTAAGTGTAACTGACTGTAAAAAAAAAAGTTATCTGGGTTTTCTTGGCCCTACTGCAAAACTTCAGTGTTTTCTTTCTGTACTCGTTGATGCGTACTTTAGTTGTTTAATATTCTATATTGCACCGTCATCAAACCTCTCGTAAAATTTGGTGCCGTCAGCTTGATGTCAGTGCGCTGTACGGCGAACTGAAGTTTTGGGGTGTCGTATATGTAACAAGGGGTGCAAGGGCTACACTCTTTTTTTTTTTTTTTTAGAGTGCGCAATATAAAATGTAGAGCCCTCAAGCACATCCAGATACAATGGCAATTACTTCAAAACGTGTACTTCTTGAGAAAACTGGTCTCAAAGTGGGGATGGTTCGGCCGTTTTTACGCATTCGGTCATCTTTTTTTAAAAATTGGTCAATCGCGCCTCGCCAGGGACCTTTTTTTGACAACAACAAAGTTTCCAACTAAAGGAGGAATATAAAATGTAAAGTCCTCGAGCACGTCTGGTACAATGGCAAATACTTAAAAATTAGTTCTTTTTGAGGAAACGGATCTCAAATTAGGGATGGTTCGGACATTTTTACGCATTCGCTCACCTTTGAAATTCGGCATTTGCCATAGCAGCAGCTACAAGCTGCTGATATGGCAAATCCTCTTAAATGAGCAATTTTTGAGAAAACTTGTCTCGAAGTGGACATGGTTCGACTTTTTTCAGGCCAGCCCCCCCACCCTGTTTTTTTGAAGGCACCCCCTTAATTCGTAACGACTAGTCTATTCTCAATGCCCCCCCCCTTACCCCCCCCCCCCCCCCCCCTAATTTCAATTTCTGGGGAAACCCCTATTTCAGGCGTTCGTTCATCACTTCAAATTTGGGCGCCCAGACCTTGTCGGGGGACGTTTTCAGATCGACCGAGTTCTCAACTGGTGTCAAAATATAAAATTTAGGGCCGCCAACTACAAGTCGGTGATATTGCAAAATCTTAGGCTTCTACCCTCTTCGAGGAGTGTGAAATCAAGTCGCATACATCACTTCGCTCTTCTCCCGATTTTTCTTTTTTCCTGCAGGTGTGCACAGCGATTGGAAGAATTGACTTAATTTAAACACTGCCTAAATGTTACTTTTGACATGTGAATGTTATTTTCACAAGAAGAATCATGCTCTCATGAATCGCTTATTAACCGCAGTGCTCCATTTCCTTAAAATAGAAATCACTTTGTCATGATCACATAACATTACTAATAAGCAAAAATGTTTTGAAATGCTTTTAATAACTTGAAATTATTGTAATATAAAACACCTGTTTTTGTTTGCTAGTTTATTCATGTCAGTAGCAGAATACTGGAAATGATCGTAAACATCTAAACGAGAACGAATACACCTTATTTGACAAATCGGTCTCAAGAACATAATTTTGAGAAGAAAAAAAAATGTACCCAGCACATTATAGATTCCGCTGTTGTATGGCAAACCTTGTATCTTGTTGTATCTTTAAATTGTGCTCGTTTTAACTTCGCTGTTTCACAAAACTTTGCGTAAGGTGCCTCGAAAATATATTTTTCTACGGGTGTAATTAGACACTTCAAAATTCGCCATAGTATTGGGTAGAGATTCTGTTTAAATTATACAATCATAACGAGTGTTTCATACCCATGAATGAACTATACACTTCGACTAACTTGGATACTATCCGTAGTGGCAATACACCAAAACGTTTATTCGACTAAGGAACCTGCTGTTTCCACGTAATCGTCTTGAAATATTGGTTCAAGAATAGCGGTATATGGCAGAATGGAGTAGTAGCATGGAAAATTGTTCAAAGCGTAACCTTTCGATGTTATGACCACATTTGTATATTGAATACATAGGCTTCTATGGGAGCGCTGCCGTAACCCGCTAAGAGATGGCGCAAGCATATGATGGCACAAATTCCGGGGGATGCTTTAGGGTAGTTCGGGGATCGCTTGTAGTTTACGGAGGCGGTGCCTTATTCCGTTTTTTTTTCTTGTGTTCGATAAATTTCATTGCATGGAACGGATCCGGCCGTCAGGCGTGCCCTTCTGGTCTCCTAGTACGGGCTGGGTTTTGCATGCAGATATTTAATCAAAACTTGAAAATTTGTGGCACTGCGTACACAAATAACCGCGCTGCTTTTGACAAGGATGGGCTCCAGCAGTCCGTTCACATAGTAGTTGAAGGATTCAAACGCTGTACCTTGGCGGCCATAGCATCGCCGCCTCTGACGCTTAAAATCAAGCAAAATGGATGATTTGTTCTCAACCATGGTAAGAGGCCAACATGCGCCGTGCAGTCTCATGAAAATGGTGGAATGAATGTATGCGTACGTTGGAAAACAGCGGTTGAAGACTCGAAGCTGAGGCACGTCGTAACTAAATATGTTATTCAAAAGGCGGTTGGAACTGGCTCGCTTCGTTTGAGTTGCGTGATGCTGGTGATTTCGTCCTCCGCGCTCTGCATCCTGATTGCTGCGGCTCGCGTAGTGGTGTGCTCTCGCGGAGTGATAAAGTTCCATAGAAATTGACATTTTTTTGCATTTTTAGACACGCGCATTGTGCGGGGAGGTTGCAACAAGCATATGGAGCTTCTTCTGCAACGTCATTTTTATTCACGAAACGAAATAGACAAGTATTATACCTAAATAGCTCATTTTCGTTTCGAAGGTACAGTTCCTGCTTGTGAACGAAAAGGGTACATTGGATGCAATGCTGAAGTGGGGAACCTATTCCATTCCACATTTTCTCTTAGATTGATGACACAGTTTCTGTTCGTGAACACAAGTAGTACATCGGGTGCAATATGCTGAAAGACGGGGCATGTTCTATTTGACTTTTCTCTGCATATTTGTTTTTTTAACAGTACATGACGTAGGGGCGCCGCGGATTGGTTATGGCGTCACCGTATACGGTTTAGATTTATTACATTTTATGAAATAGAATACTAACATGGGGATTATGGCATAAACATAATGTATCAGTTGCCTCTCTTTCCAGGTCTAAGAGGCAAACAAACAATGCAAGGCCGTTCTCACATTGTGAAGTTTAAATTGCCGGTGTGCATGCAGTGTTCACCACAGCTGTGAGACTTGCTCCCTTCAGTGAAAGGTCCCTCATTTGCCTTTGATGTCTCTGCCATTAAAATTAAGGCACCAAAAGCACGAACAATAGACGAAATGTAATTATGTTACTTTTATATTTGCAGGTTTCGTAACTGATTACAGTAAATGTGGCATGTGTCATGGCACGGACTATAGCTAGATAGTACAATATATGGCAAATAGAGCTATATGTATATCGACACAAATTAAGTTATGCACGCACCAAGATTTCTTAGTCCCATTGTGAGTATATATTCGAGTGTTTTTGCGCACTTGCATCTAATTGACAGAACTTTGGCCTGTCCTGTTTAACAAGCAATGAGAGTGAAGCTGTCATAAGTCGGTGGCACAGTGCGTTGCAATCATTGTAACAATAATATTTAATAAATCTCATTCAAAATTATCACAAAGATGCAATCCGGAACATCTCTAAATATCTGAGAAAAAATATAATTAACAATGAAGTCATTGTATGAGAAACTAAGGGGCCTAGCCTGTAGAGAAGGGCGAGGATTTTTTACTGGCGCTTCGCCCACTATAAGATTTGTTTTTTCGCGATTCACTTGTTTTCGGGGTTCTAATACGCAGCCCTAAAGAGTTTGAGGTAATAAGCAAGTATTTATGTCGCGGTTGATCGTGACCCTTGACACTAAAAATGGGCGTCCATAAATACTCTCTGCGAGCAAAAGTAAAAAAGCGCCCTTGTCGTGTTCGTGTTAAAAGTGTCACATAGTGTTCCTTAGTGTTTCACAGTGCAGAAGATGAGAGCAGAATTTGTTATTTTGGTGGAAGCAGTGTACCCTGAATTATAATTTTTTGCGCTATACTTCGTTCTCTAAAAAAAAATCATATAATTTTAGAATACTCAATGTATCGAGAAAAACCCTCGTCAGTGCGTCTTTACCGGATCTTGTCAGGAAAATAAAACAAAAACATGCCAGGAGAGTTTCCAAGTTTCTGCATCAAAAACCAATGTACCTCGAAGGATCCTATCTCTCTAGCTCGCACACGACAAGGCGCAAGTCCTGCAGAACAAAAAAGGAGGCGATTCATAACTTTTTTTCTTTCGAACCCGCATCTACCGAAACGAGTGCCGCGTCGATTGAAAGACTTTGTTATTGCCCGCTTAATAATCACAAGCCGCGATCCAGAGTCCCGGCGTCCGCCGTCGCGCGCAGCGCGATCGATGGCCTCCCCCAAGGTTTATGACCGGCGTACTTGCAAACCGGGCCCCGATGGAGGCACACGCGTACGCCGCTATTTGCCTCCACAACACGATCACCCAAAGTTTCCTTAAACCGAGGACCATTGAAGGAACCATCGGTTATTGGAACAAACCGCTTTCCGCGACGGTATACGAGCGGTCGTAAGATGGTCTGCTGGCACGGTCGCTGAAGCGAGCGATGTACTCCGTGTACCCTCACTTGACAGCGTGGTGGGAGTTCGCGCTCGCCGAGACTCATCAACCCGTTTTCTTTTGGGTCTCCTGACCGCGCTCTCTGCGCGAAGCTATGGGCTTGCAGCGCGATCACGTGGCGAAGGACGAACGTACGTCTGGTTTAACAAGCGCGTAGCTTCTGCCGCACTGTCAGCTTAGGGATCAAAGGATTGCTAGTTCCATGTTTACGCGGGTGCTGGGTGTGAGGTGGGCCGTTACGACGAGCCGCGAGTTTAATGAAAATTCTTTGATTCGGTTCGTTTAATGTTAGAGCTACGCGAGAGGAAAACGCTGGTACGTTCCCTTTACTGTGTTCCGTGGTCATTTTGACTCGTCAAGGTATTTAACTAACAAAAAGCCGACAGGGTTCAGCGCTGCAAACGCTTGGAGAGGCAGGCAGTTTGCTGCGAGTTCAACGCCCCCTACGCTCGCCGTCGTAGTTTATTTTACGGTCAGGGCTTTTCGACGTGACTTCTGGCCTTCATGCTCCGGTTGTTAGGGTGAAGCATAGACTGGGATTCAGCTTCCCACCGTTGGCACCTTGATTCGAGTTTTACTTCTGCTTTCCTAGTTCTTGGTTTTATCTATCCTAGTTTGTTTTAAGGGGGGGGGGGGGGGGGTATCAAATTATTTTGAGTTTGCATGTCACACACTTGTACTATAGTATAACAGGTACAATTGGGTCTACGTGTGAGTGTACTTCTGAAATGGATTCCAGTATTGATCGTATCTCACGTCTCGGATACAAAACGCGCTTAAAGGGCGGTGCAACGAGTTTCGAACTTTTTCCAATTAACCGCCGAAATGACTTTATGTCTCCTATAAAATAAAAAAGAAAAACCCCTTTTTTTTCTTTTTTTTCTTTTTTTTTTTGCGGGCGTTAGATTTTATATTAAAAATGAAACAGCTAGGGAAGCTCGCGGAACCCCTCAACTTTCACACCGTCCTTCGAGCGATGTCACGAAGTACCTGTGGTTCTGTCTTCGGGACCCCTAGCGCTCCGTCCACGATTGTCGACTTTTCCGGGGCCCTATAATCGCCGAAGGTCTCGACGAGCGATCGAGGCAAAAGATGAATCGGACGGGGAGGGAGAATGGCATGGTTGATCTGTGTTAGATGGCGACACGAAGACGCGAGTGCTTCCCATGACGTGACACTGGGGTTTCCCTGACCGCCATACGCAAATGCAATTTTGGAAACGTACTTTATTTTTGCTTTGCATTTATGCATTGGAAGTGCAGTATTTTGGGGAAAACAACTGCGCCAAAATAAACAATAAAATAATATTAGCATTTAATTCGTTCAGCGTTATAATCGTTGCACGGCCCCTTTAAGCTGAGTGAAAACAACACAAGCTCGTGGCCACGACAGTTAATCCTCGCACGATTGTCTTATTTTTTCTGCCATGCTGTGGCTCATTATTTCTACTCTGGCGACGTCACGGCAGTAGCGTGGATGCCTTTTCATCTGTGATATTGTTTCTAGTCGGCAACGGACCACGTCGCCCCGTCACTCTGACTGCGAGCTGTGCATATGAGAGCTTCTCATTGTGGTTGTTGTTTTTTTCCTATAGTTTTCTGCGACTACGTCAAATGCCGAGGGAGCACCCAACCCACTTTTATTGAAAGCTGAGTTAACCTAGATATGGGCGCTTGTTCGGTCAAAGCGGGCGGTTAACGTGTAATCTGCAGTCGGGAAAATGGAAATAGTGGGCGCTTGAACGAAGTGGCCGCTTCCACGGTGTTTTATAGTAGTATGTGTAGAGAAAACAAAATGGCACGTACCTTGCGGTGTCCTTCCAAAGAACTGAGGCAACGGCCGAGGCGCTGCACACTTTGCAGCACACAGGCGATGCAAACTCATTTTCTACCGTCATTAAACATTTAGCGAAGGTGCAAAGATTACATTGTCGCGTGACGTGACAATTTCACCGATTATTTTAGGGAGGAAACGCTTAAACTCTATATATATATATATATATATATATATATTATATATATATATATATATATATATATATATATATATATATATGTATGTATATAGCACGGAAAGTATGGCATCATGTGACACAATGACGTTGCATCATGGTGACGTTACATGATTAGGGGGTGCCAAAGTGTCACCTTGAAGCTAGTAGCGAAGCGTTCTACGTGACCTTATTTGATGTGACATCCAGCCGGTTGTCTGGTTGCCACCGTTGTTCACAGATGGCGGTAGCTGTCCAGAGGGTTGTGTCGAGATTTATTTGTCCACGGACACGAAACCGGGGACACTCGCCCTTAACAGCTCCGCAGCGCAACCACGCTGTGGTTTGGGCCGCACGTTCGTTTATTCTACAGTTGAATGTGGGCGTGATGAAAACCTCAGCTGCGCCAAGTTTTCAGTGACCGAGACTTATACCTTTTCACTCTAGCGACGCTAAAACGGCTTAAATTAGTCGTGTCGCATTTTTAGAGCTCACGACCACCGCTAGGGGCTGTTCCGCGGCCTGTGGTTGGTCACGAGATGCTCGCCTATTCAATCCAATTAATGGCCAAACTCTCCCAATAAACGGCTTTGAAGCAGTAGCCAACAAAATCATCACCTGCAATGCGTGGCGACGCGCCACGCGATGTTACAAGGAGGCTCCACCGTGGCTCGGTATGCACTTGTAAATGCATGCGAGCCTGCGAAAGGTACCTTCACGCGCGAACTGCAGGAGGAAAAAGCTACGCAGCAATACATGGCCCGCATACCGACTTCCGCCCACACGCCCGAACCGGAAATGCGCCTTAAGCGCCACCAACAAATCGTGACGTAAAGAACACGTTCTCAAGAACAGTCTCAAGACGCCGCCATCTTGCTCACTGGGAGTGCGCTTGGGTGCTGCCATAATTCGATCACGACGCCTTAGCAAGGCGTCGTAATCGGATTATCCAGTAGGATTATGCAGAATCGAACTATTCAGTAGGAAGTCCGCTGCACGCCGACTTTCTACTGGTCAGGCAAGTGTTGGGCTCCAAATAGCTCACCTGTTCGACACCGATTCAGTGCGAGCGGCAGTCAAAATACCTCGCACGACCCATTAGTTTCCACCACAATAAGCCAGTCGAATCATTTCAAAGGTTTCTGCCCCAAACTTGCCAAGTTGGGCGCAAAATTGATGCTCCCTGTCGCTTTGCAGCCCTTACAAAAAGATATGTATCCACTACATATCCACTTCTTAAAATTTTGGGTGACCTATAAGTAACACACTGTTTACAAACAAGCTTGCATTTGCCCACAGCAGCTATGGGCACTGCATGCGCAGGAACCAGATTCGTGTGAGCAAACATGTCTGCACATGTGCTGTGCCGACAGCCGCGACATCGCAGTGGTGCATTGTTTATAGTTGCAGTTAAAACAATATTGAAATATAAGGATGCAAAAATTCTAGCCCATCGAGCTAAATCATAGCTGCCTCAAACAAATCACTGCACCCTGCATGCCAGATCAAAGCAGTGGAGCTTGATGCAATCAGCACTGCTTGAACATGGTGGCATGGAGATGGTAAAGAAAAATGGGTTGTCGTGAGAGCCTGAATCTTTTAGTGTCATACAGGACCAACCAAGAAACACAATGCAGAGAGGCAAGGAGGTGAAATAAAGGGAGTAAAGCAAAAGGAACAGGGTATGTGTTCCAAGTAGTCATACCGGCCACCTTGAGTGGCAGTTTTTGGGCATAAGAACCAGGAAGGCAACTCACGAAGTTTGTAATTCAAACACGTACTATAACTTTTGGACATTTGATAGGACCGGTGTCCGTGAACATAACAGCCGAGAAAACATGTGAGCAAGATTCTTCTGTGCATTATATCAAATGTGCTGCAAGGATATCGCTGGTTATATGCCCACTTAATTTATGTTTTTCTTCTTTCAGTTCACACCTTACGAACATGTCAGGAAGCAAGGAAAGGTCATTTTTTCACTCATCGTTTACATTTGGGCGATTAACTCAGTCTTTTGCAAAAAACACTAGTCATTTGAATGACATTGTGATTAATAAATTTTGGTTCTTTAAATTGTTCTTCATTCTTTGTCTTCAATCTTTCTTTTCTTCCCATATTGCAAGCCGGCACTACGTGTATCAGGCCATGAAATCGCACCAGCCCGTAAATGGCACTGCCGAAGCCGGTGAGGTCATGGATGCTTTTCTTATGGATTTTTTGGCTGGTCAGCTGAAAATTGACGAAACATTGACAGTTGTGAAATGGCTACGAAGGTTGATCAAATGACATCTAAAGGACTAATACCATCCACGGCCAGCCATGGATGTTAATTGTCATTGAGTCGTCATCCTGTTGACCCGAATAGCCATTTCGCCACCGTCAACCTTTTGCCATTCTATTGGTTATTGTTGGGGTATCGCCAGTGCATTTACATGCTAATGCTGATTGGCTATTGGAGGCAATCAAAAGATTATAAAATTTATAGTCTTTTCAATGCCTCCTTTAGCCAATTAGCACTAACATGTAGATACACTGGTAATACACCGACAATAACCAATACAATGGCAAAAAGTTGACGGTGGCGAAATGGCTATCCGGGTCAACAGGATGACGTCTCAGTGACTATGAACATCTGTAGCCTGCTGATTAACTGCTTATAGATGCCTATTACCATTTGGCAATAATATTTCTTTTGAATGGCAATAACCATTTTTATAGGGGAGGGCTTGTACGGTTCTCCTAACCCGCCCTGACATAGCTCGCATTCCAAAGCCGCGCTATGACGATTCGCTCTAGACCGAAGCTCCCGGCGCGGCGTCAACAGCGTCCGCTACAGGTCGACTTCCTACTTGTCAGGCAAGTGTTGGGCTCCAAATCTCACCTGTCCGACACTGGTTCAGTGGATGCGGCCATGAAAATATAAAGCAAACAACCGCGTTGCCATGGCAATGCCATGGCAACGCGGTTGTTTGCCCCCCACATTTTCATGGCGGCGTTCATAAACTGAGTTTTCTTTTTTATTGCGATGAAAATGACCCGATACTGTGGTAAGAGATGGGAACTTGTAGAAGAAAGAAGACGTAGGAAAAGGGTCGTTTCATTGGCCTAGAGACGAAGGGTACATTTTGTGGCGACGCGTCAATCGCGTTGCCATGGCAATGCCATGACAACGAGGTTATTTGCCCCATATTTTCATGGCGGCGTCCGTTAACTGTGTTTTGTAATCATGATGAAAATTACCCGAGACTGTGGTAAAAGATGGGAAACTTAGTAGGTGTAAAAGGCACAGGAAAATAATCGTCTCAATCGCCGAGTGACTGGGCAGAAGGTGGACGGACGCCACCTTCCGCCCACAGTAACTTCCTTGACTCAACATCACAAATATCGCAAATTCACATGCTACGGAGCACTCGGGACACTAGTATACTAGTGTCCCGAGTGCTCCATAGCATGGGAATTTGTGAAATTGGCAGGGGATCAGTGAAAATTACTGCATTATAATGCAGTAATTTTCACTGATCCCCAGCAATATACCTTAGACTTGAAAGGCAATCATTTGAGCGAGGGCCACTCGAGAAGATAAAAAGATTACAAGTATATCGCTTTTTTTCTCGCCAATAATTAATACGAAATGTGCTAATGGTTGGTGATTCTTATATTTAACTAAAAAGCATCGCAAGAAGCGATAATTATTTGACACGGTCGAAAAAAGCAGCCTCTGCAAGGAGTTTCCAACTGGGTGTGATGTTGCTTCTCCGCACTGCTTATTATTCTATCGAGTCTAGTCTATAGATATTCTATAAAAGTGTGATGACAAAGTCTATTGATACGTTTCGATAAACATTCAATAGCATTTCTATATCGTCTGTACTCTGTTGACTTCGGTTGAAAGAAGGTATATAGAAAATCTATTGAAAATTGGCGATACGACGTGACTGGATAGGAATATTTGTTTGTAGGGGTGGTTTGCAGTTTATTCTGAAATCTTCATTGTGCTCATGCACGTGGTCACAGAAGTTCATGTAGCGCAACTCCAAATGTTCATAGAACGCCCTTTGGCATAATGAAAAATGGGGGGTCCCCGCCTTCGACTACTAAGTGCGCATTACTGCTCTAGTCTTTCTCTTTACGTTACAAAATTAGTATCTGAACATTTTGATCGCAACTCATGAATTGTCAGGGCAGCTGCGTTAAAATAAAAGTTAATTTTCAATAAAACATTTAGCGTTTTTTTTTTTTTACATTTTATTCACCGGTACGTGCATCGAACCTTTAAGAATCAAGCCCGTAGCCTCTAAAATATAGGTTACGTACATTTACAGGCAGTCATAGAAGGCATGGCATTGAGTGTGCTCGCATAAACCCAGGGAATAAAACATTATCTGAATGAAACTTATTGTGAACTTTTTTGTCGTAACAAAATAAACAGTTTTATTGCTTCTTGGTAACAAGCGACTGTTAACACTCGAAGATGAGTTATAATAGTTTTATTAAAAGACGTGCAATCCTATTGATGACGAACCGACCTTGCCAATACAGTAAAAGTTTAATGATTCTAATGACCATCATAAAAAAGGGATACATGCAGCGAGTCAGAGACAGCTTGAGAAATGAAGGGCATGGGCAGTCTGGAGATTATCACAGCCATTCACGTTGCGGCATCGGCCGATAAGGTCGCTGAAGAACCAATCGCAAAGCAGGCACCGTGAAAATAATGAGCAGGACCCTGCAAGCTGTCAGCGACTATAGACGTTTTCAAGTACAACCTCTGGGCGCAGCCATCTTGCTGCTGGTGTGCTTAGACCGTCTGATAGTCAAGCATTGTCGAGGTCGTGGGTACGCCTCAGCAGTGCCTGACTATCAGACGATCTACCCACACCAGCGGCAAGATGGCGGCGCCTCCAGGCCGTACTTGCAAACGTCAAGACGAACAGTGAAAAACATATATGAAAACATTATTATCGTTCTCACTTTTTCTTGAAACAATGGCAGAACATTTCCAACGAGCGGTCTCTGATACATCGGGCTGCGTCCGCGTAGCTATCTAGCCTGCTCACTCCTTCCAGCACGGACATACCTCCATCCACTTCATTCACTCGGAGGGTTCCTTCGAAAACGGCGCCGCCAGGTGTGACTTGAAGAGTGACCCAGTAATGTTTGACCGTGGCATTCCTCTCCCGTGGCGACGTTAGGCGGGTCCTGACGTCTATAAGCTTGTCAAGCTTAAGCACGTGACATCTTCTTGACTCGTTCGAAATCAGCACGTTGATCTCAGCTACGAGGCGTTCGCCAAGACGAGTGGCGAATGCCCGTGGAACTTGGCCACCCTCATCCGTTTGGCAGGTGCACCAATGATACGGAATGGAAGCGTTCGCGCATGTCCGTGCCTCCGGTATCTCGTGGAAGAGGCTGAGACCGTACTTGGTCCGTGGACGGGGTTGTTGTGGGAAGTCGAGGAGCTCCATCAACGTTGCGTGAATGTCGAAGGTGGTAAGAAGTCGCCTCTCGTTCTGTCGAAGGTTTTTCTCAACGTGAGGATACGATGCCAGAAACCATTGCGGAAAAATCGCGAAAGCGAAAGGCTGCCTTTCTTCGTACTTCCCGATAAGTGTCTTTCGAATGCCTCCAAACCTAACACCATGGTCACTGAGGAAGACTATTACGGTCTGGTTGAGAACTCCAGAGTTGTTTAGTTTTTGAAAGTGCTTGAGGAAGGGTAGATCTGCCTTCCCAGCATTGTTTAAAGTGTTATGCGTGATATCGCTAATCCAGGTATAAGAGAAAAATGGTCGACCTTTCATTTCATTTATGAACTGGGCTAGGTAGTCAAGCAGCATCTCAAATTGGATGCGTGGCCCTAAGCAGGACACACCGTCAACCTTAGTTTGGTTAGGAAAAACATCTATGGCTTGAACAAGGTGACGACCATAGTAATCGGCAGGGGCTTTTTGAAAGCCGCTTAGGTGATGATTGAACAGGCTGTAATCTGGAGTTTCTTCTATGAACATAGTTCTGTACCCGCGCTCGGCGTACTTGTTCCAGATCAAGTCAAGTTTGTCGCAGAATGTGTGCTGAACAGAATCATAGACTTCCGTTTCTTTCATTCCAGTGATAAGGGGAAGTTGGTTTGGAAAAGAGTTGTCTCCAACTTTGTTGTATCCAAATAGTTCAAATGCTTTAAGTTGTTCCCGGACAAAACCTCCAGTCTGGGGTAGGTGCCGCGCAAAGTTTAAGCTAGACACTGAATCCAAACCTAAAATCAGAACGCTCAAGTTGTGTGACGTGCTTCTCTTTGCGCCGTGGCACCGCAACTCCACGTCTTTTTTTAGTATGGGATTGAGCAAGAATTGCTTGTGGAAGACCTTTGTAAGCTTCGATTTTCGGGAACACTCCACGAGAACGAACTCTTTGTCTAGATATTCGCCGAACTTCAGCGGAACTTTCTCTCCGTAGAAATGCTTGTTATCGGGCATCAAGTGTCTGTGATTTCGAAATATTTCCCGATAAAAACAGTCCACATCTTCGAGGGGAACCTTATGTAACAATAGGGCCGCCTTCTCGATGAGAGGTATACCATCTCTGTAAAAAAAAAGAAAAGACAAACAGTTCTGGTGTTATTTTTTAAGTTCACAGGCTCCTCTAACTAAACTGTTCGTTTTCGAAGCACCAACGGCTAGGTGATTTGATTATCTCTGCGGGAAATAAAACAATGAGTGGTACAAATACATTACATCAAACCCGCAGGACTCAGCGAAATACCAGAATTATCAGATAATCGACGGTGTCTGGGAATGGTCTCCCCTGAAACTGAATGTTTCTAGCTAAAACCCCAGTCTTGATTTCAGAACCACGTCGCCGCGCTGGAATTGGTGGCTTCAAAATTCGCGAACAGTTGGAATATTGAATCGGGCAAGGAAAACCGGCAGACGTAAAGGAGCAGAGCAATAATATTCCTTTGCACGACGTTCATTACTTTAGACAAAGTTTCTGACGCTAGTGTGACAGAAGTGTGCTCGCACGCAACGTCACTGACCCACAAGCTTCTGTACCGCGTTCTAATTTAAAGGCTGAAACCTGACTATTATTTTTCGTCACTCCTTCGCAAAAACTGGTGACGGAGTCACAGGAACCGCAGTGTTGACGCAGTCCCGGGAATTGCTTCCGGGTTGATAGTAAACATGGGGCTCACGGGCTGGACACCAGCGCTGCGTGAGCACGCAACTTGGACTCGTGGCCATCAACGTCTTAGCGGACATTCGGGTAGGGCCTCCCGAGTCCTGTCCAATGGTTTCAATGACTGGAACAGCCGATCTACAAAACTTTCTGGAGCTCAGCACGTGTCCCGTGCTTCGCCATCCAGCTGGTGGCTATGGGGATCACCGGCAGCATAAGATCAACAACATATCACGTGACATTCAATTCTGACTGCGAGTTTAAGGGATTTGGAGGCAGTTCGTTTTAAATGCAGGATTAATTTTAACAAACGCGAGGTCAACATTTGCGTCGCGTGGCCGTAACCCTAGCCATAACCGTAACAGTAGCCGTAGCCGTGCTGTGCCTTCATCGGCTAAATTTAGCCGCCTTAGTTCAGATAAATGCAGCGGGCTAACGTTTTGCTGAACAATTAGCAGGCTGTCCTGCTAAATATGCCGGGCTAACGTCCAGCTAAATTGAATGGACTGACATCCCGCTACATAAAGGGGACGCCACAATTGGGTCACGTAGTCGTGTCGTTGGTGCCACCAGACTCATACGGTCACGAGGCTGGTGCCACTACGGGCAACCCGACGACGTAACGTGTGTCGGGTCACGCCAGGTAACGCGTGTCTTTGTGGTTTTCAGGTCGTGGTGCTACGCGACGCAAGGTCACGTGATGCCAAGTGGGCATGCTGCCTGGATTTGCGTACATGTGACTGATGCATTCTGCATGCGGGACAGTCTTACGACTATTGATGTTGCGGGCTCTTCCCCTATGCTTGAATTGACGTATCTGTATATATAACATATGCGTTCATTGTCGACATCGTCGTGGGACACCGTAACATCACAAAAGGGAGTTTTCGTAGACCGCGTTTCCCCCTCCGCTAAGCCCTTCCGCTACGAAGAAGCCGCTACTGCGCCTGCGCGCCGATGGCCTTGACTGTACTGTTCCGGGTAAAGTAGCGGGTTGCGGAGAGCTGTGCGGGATTGCGAAAACGATCTACGAAAACTCCCTAAAGTCACTTTACGTCATTACGTCATGCGACGTCACGGTGTCGCGAAACATCAGGGTGTCGCATGACGTCATACTGTCACGTAACATCAGGGTGTCACGTGACGTCACTTTGTACTGTCGCATCGTGGCGACAGATGATGTTATGATATCCCATTATGATGACACCATCCTAGCTTTGTCCCACGGCGTCTTCATGTGGGACAGTAGTAGGATGAAGCAAACATTGCATACCTCGCCAAATATGAAACAGATATCAACGACGAGACTTGACGAGGGCGCAGCTTTTTACAGGTTAATAAATACTGCTCTAAAGTCAGCATTTCAGTAGGAATCTCTTATTTATTAAAGGCGGCAGAGCAGCGGACGGAACCTGGTGAGCAAGCAGGGCGGTGGCCTCTCTCGAGCGTCTCACGGAGGCGACCACGCTGATTTTACGTCGTCGCACAGAAAGCCATTACAAAGAAACACACCCGCCACTACGATTTTGAGGCGTAATTAAAGTCAGGGGCGAGCAGTGAACAAACGAAGAGGTGGGCGACAATGCTGTGTATCGAAGGTAATCGGACAGTCGCTATCTATAGGGTGCCTTCATGAGCACGTGTTGGGTTTATAGGGTTAGTGTTGCAGGTGTTACCGAAAAAAAAGTAACGAAATACGTTACTGGAAACTTGCGAAATAAAGGGACGCGTTATCGACCTACCTTACATCAAAACAAAAGGAATGCGTTACCGTTACTGTTACCGATAGAAGGTAGCACACTTTGCTTTTGCGTCACTTTTTATTTATAAATTGACCCGAGACGCCGTCTGACTGACTTATTTGCCTGTCTTTTCTACTTTTGGTTGTTTCAACTTTTTTCACACCCAGTCGTAGGTGTTTTAACCAAATTGTAAACTTACACCAGCTCGCCTGCGCCTTCGTTGTGCTTTCGGTAACTGCGTTTTTGGCTTTTTTTTTTTCTTTTTGGCGGCAGCGCTTTTTGGCACTGGGACAAAGGGCGTGGGAGTTGTTTTCGTAATAAATTGTCGAGGGCTGCGGGTATTATATATAAATATCGAAGTATGCTCCCCACTTTTGTTATTCTCCTTGTGCAAAGCTATTTTCTACTCGCACTACGATTATTGCTTCTTAGCCTGGGGAAATAAAACCTCCACAAATCTCAAAGAAATACATACTCTTCAGAAGAAAGTAATTCGTATTATATATGTCACGCAACAAATGATAGTCATTCACAACCATGGTTTAATAGGTTCAATATTGTACAAGTACCAAATCCTTATAATTACAAACTTGCTCTTTCCTATGAAAGATCTTTTGGACACAATGAAGATATTTAACAGACAATTTCCCACCTAAAATCTGGAGGACTAGTTTATGGAAGTCGCGGTGCCGAGACCTGGTTATTGCGACACTCCAGAACTAACTATGGTGATTAGATGTTATGATCGACCCCCCCCCCCCCCCCCGCCTTCTACGTCGTTTTTGTGAACCTAATATTAAAATATTGAATGAGCCCCCCCCCCCCCCCCCCCGCGCCAAGGAAAACAAGAATATATATATATATATATATATCTTCATTATTTCTCTAATGGTTTCGCCCACAGATTCTCTAAATAGCTGATTTATGGATAAGTGGAATATGTTTATTTTAATTTTTTCCTACATTTTAATATCTAGTTTTTCCTGTGGTACTTCGCAAATGTGGCAACGATTTGTGTTTTCTTATTTTATAATGTGTTTTTCTGTCCTGCTACGGGGGGAAGGGGGAGGGCTTGTCATGCAAAAAAAAAAAAAGTTCCCTTTTCTCTACCCCCCCCCCCCTCCTTCCCTTCTTTCTAAAAATGGGGACAAATAGAGAACTTGAATTTGAATTTGAATTTCTAAAGTGTGGCTTTTTGCGTGGGGAAAAGACTGGCAAAATTTCGAAGGTATGTGGAATGAGTGCAATAATGAATGACTTGGCGCCTTCACATTTGTTTCAGCTTAAAGGGGCGATGCAACGATTTTCGTACTTTGCGCCAATACAAGCTACAAGCGCGAGCTGGCTCGCGTTCCTGGCATTGAGACGCGCATTTTACGCTCGAGAGCTCGCTCTGTGGAAGAACGTTTCAAGGCAGCGATCTCGTGCTCTCGTGATTTTAGCATTGTCTGCAGTCTCAGCTTAAGGGCGAACGGAATATAGAACGTACCATTCACGTTCATGAGCTATGAAACACGCGTTCGTTTTTCACTACAAGCTATTGAAGTCACCGGAAAAAAAAATAAAGAAAAACGAGCAGCGTTCACTCCCTCAACTCGCAGTCAGAACGAGCGGTCACGTGATCTAGAGTCCATTATACGCCGCCTATGTTGATCATGGCCGCGCGTTGGGGTTGGCAAAGAACAGGACACGCGCTGAGATCCAGACATTGTTATGGTTCGGCTATTGTCGCCATTGCGGCGATTGGATACAGGCCACTACCCGAATGCTTACCGAGCTATTGATTATAACGAGCCCGAATAGAGTGATCACGCAGTGCTCGGGTCAAATCTATGAGCCGCATTCAAATATCGTCATTCAGGGGATACTGCAACCCGCCAGCTACGTCATCAAGTTTTGCGAAGGGGAGACTGAAAGAAGACGTTCGCTTTTGTCCTTGAATTGACACCGCAACAATGGAGTTTCTTCGTCAGTGGCGTTGCGTGCGAGTGTACTTGGGTACCACTCGTGCCAGTAACTTCGAGCATAGCCTCCTCTATACTGAGAAAGCCTAGCAGTTCGACGACGGAGCCATAGAGTGCCCGGTCGCAGATTTGGAGCGCGAGGATCTGGTAACAGAGTAACAGACAGCATTTCTGGTTTTCTGCGCACAGCTTCTGCAGCTGCGAGGACCCAAAACATGGTTTTCAAACCTGACAAGAAAGAAGCGGTAGCGCGAAGAACGCGAGGAGCACGAATGGTCATTCCATCGCTCGGGAGAAATGTGTTTCGGCGTCTCGCCGCAGCGGGGCGCCCGTTACATGCCTCTCCTCTCATCCGTTGTCTGCCGCACTACCTTTTCACTTTCGGCGGCCGCGTCTGGTGGCCGATCTGCCAGGCTTTGACACTATAGAGGAGGCTACGGCTCGAGTAAAGTGAAAAACATTCCAAGCGAACATCGTTGCACGGCCTCGTTTTAAAGGGACCATGAAAGGATTTTTCGACTTCTTCCTCCTTAGCTTTACTCCTCAACTCAAATGCGAAATGAGAAATCACGTGGTCGTGACATGCTTTGGCACTGGAGGCGACGACTCCAAGCTTCCACCGTGCTCTTTAAGCACACCCTGGAACTTGTCATTTTCAAGTAATGATAAGTTCCGTCACGAAACTCATTGACCATGAATGCGAATATGAATATTCGTCGACGGATTGATTGTTGACGAGCCCATAATCCGGCTTGCGCACTGCTCGTGTCCAATGCGTGAGCTGGGTTCAGCTGACGTGCTTGGGCGCCGCGGATGCATCACAGTGAAAAGGCGGAAACGTTTCGAAGGAAAGGACGTACGAAATAGTCCGCTATATTTTCAAATTTTTTACCGAAAAGCAGGCCTTAAGCTTTCTACGCTCGTGTACTATTCATTAAATTATTAACGCGATAGCGTTCAGGAACTCGTGTCGCAGAAAAGCCGGCGTCGGCGTCGGTGTCAACGTCGGTGTCGGTGAGATGGAAACATCTTGATCGGTCGATAGGGTCATGACGTTACAGCCACATGACCTCGCGCGGGAATTTCAAACAACCCGCAACAATCAATAATAATCCCTGGATCAGGGGAACCAGGGGAGCCAAAGGACAAACACAAATCCCCGAACACAGTTTGGTGACTTGTGCGCGACTGAAGAAATCCACCTGGTCCGAGTATCGAACCAGGGACCTTTCCAGTGGAGCGCTCTACCAACTGAGCTATCCAAGAGTTGGACGTCAATAGAGCAAACGGGTCTTAAAGGCCGACGTACAACCTTGGTTTCCTGCAGGGAAGATAATCCTCTTAGCGATCCCCTCTCCCTAAGCTGGAAGGAAGTTAAGTTGGGGCGAGGTAATAAGTGGAGAGGATATAGGGAGGGAGGAAGCCGGCAAAAGTGGGAAGCGCGAAGTGTATGTCGGCCACCACTCGCGCACCAGTCCCCTAGCTGTGTTTGGAGATTTGTTTGTCCTTTGTTCCCCTTTTTCCCCTGCTCCAGAAGTTATTATCGTTATTCTTGTCCAGCTCGCTTGCACCTTTGCATTAATTGCATTATCATCACAACGCTCACTGGAAACGTGACGTCATGCGTAAAATGAAAGTGATTAAAAAATTTGCCTAAGGGGAATTAAAGGTCACCACATGTCTCAAATGATAAAAAAAAAAGAAGAAGATATTTAAGAATTTTAGACGGAGGCGGAATTCTAACCCACGAGCCTTCGGTTGCGAGCCATATACGTTACCGACTATCCCACTCAGACACGCTAGCACGGCATGGGAACCAGCGGAGGTTTATATGTTTATTTATTTATTTTATATACTCTACGGCGCCTGTGCGTTTTTATATTACTATTTTTATTTTGGGGCACTAGACGATATGCGATTAGTAATATCCCAATTTATCCCGGCCGAAATTTCATTTGTATTTTTTAAAGCTTGAAGCGGAAAATCTTTCGAAAAAAGGGCCTTCGGTTGGTTTCCTTTTCAGTGTTCGTGCGTATATGGCGCGTGATTAGCTCGCTTTCCGGGGCGACGAACATGCGCGTGGTGGGATGACGAGGTCGCACGCCGGGCTGAGGACTTGTAAATATTGGTATGGTGTATAGAAAGTATTCACTGGCGGCCATAGCTGCGTGCGCGGCTGTTGAGTGCGTATACTGACGGCAGCTTCCATGGTTCTTTTGCAACGTGGATTCCACACCATGAAGATTGCCGGTCTTAGCAGCCTATTAATGGGAGCTCGTTGTAAGCATGCGCTCTAAACATCGACGTCAACTACGGCGTCCAGTGAATACTCTATACAGCAGTGGCGCCGGAAAACATCGGTACGATTGGAAAAATAAACCCCGAAGAAAAATGACAGACGTCCACAATTCTCTATGATGCCGAATTAGAGCGCGGCTTTTGAGGAGGATGAGGGGAGGGTTCGGAGTGGAGGGTATGTCCCTGCTCCCTCTCCCTAGCTCCCTCCTCCTCTCCCGCTCCCCTCCCGTTTAGCGGGAAATTTTCGCTATATTAAGCGAAAATTGGCCTGCTAAATTTAGCCGGGAAATATTCCGGCTAAATTTAGTGGAAAATTTGCCTACCTTTTCCCGCTAAATTTAGCGGTTAAATTTAACAAAAATCTCCCCGCTAAATTTAGCGGAGAAATTGAATTGGTGCTGAGGTCACGTGACGTCAATTTCCCCGCTAAATTTAGCGGAAAAATGTCCGCTAAATGTAGCGTGACGTCACGTGGGACATCACTAGGGCAAAATTTTCGCGCTAAATTTGGCTGAAATTTTTTCGCTAAACTTAGGGGGAAATTTTTTTGCTAAATTTAGCAGAAAACATTTAGCCCCGTGACTTCGCACGTGACGTCACGTGTGGCGTAATTATGTGAAAAGTCCCATAAGGCAACGCGCGGTTAGGCCAACGCCGATCAGCCCGGAAACGGGCGCCTAAGAGCTGCGCTCTAAAAATTCCGAGGACACCAAGCACTTCTTGTGAGTTGTGAATGCGAAAGCATGAATGTCGTTCTTCCGTTCCCTTAGTTCGTCTGCGGTGTACCGCTGCGGCGCAGCGATACCAGGTGCGTTCGAAGGCCCTTCCCGCATGCTTTTCAATGGGCGGAAGGCGAACAAAAAGAGTTCGAAATAAGGACTTAACGCAGAAGGCTGAATTTCTCCAGCGCCTCATAATTTGACGAGCCTTACACGAAAAGCACGTTTTTTTGGCCATCCCGCGTCCTGTTTTTTTTATCCGCAACATGGGTCTAAAGTATCAATCTGCCGCGCTTCCTAGCGCGTGACTTCGTTCTAATACAGCGCGTGATTAGCGCTTTAGTAGCGCCTTGTTAGCGCTCCAGTAGCGCCTTGTTAGCGCTTCTTGTACCGCGGTGCTGCGGATTAGCGCGTGCACTGCGGTTCCAGTTCCTGTGGTTGGGTGTGCATCAGCAGTACCATGGCCGACATGTGGGACGCTGAAATAGAACTGCGACAAATTCTCTTACATATTAGTGCATGTGTGTGTGTACGATATAAGCCCAGAAGAGCCTTCTGAGCGCGAAATCGATCGCCACCAAGATACCGGCGGGTATCCGGCGAACCCTGTTCCCAGGCTGAGGGACCGAGACACAGAGCTCTTTCGAAAGTGAACGTTTTGTTTTCTGCGTGTCTTTGAAACCAGGGTCACGCATATCGAATAGAAAGCGATGAGGTTGTACCCAATCAATTAGTCGCTCAGAGTCCATGACTCTGGATCGTCTTCCCGACCTTTGCTTGGAGAGCGGCTTTTTTACTTACTCTTCTTTCAATGCCAAAGGAAAAACAACAAAAGAATCGCCGTGCACGCGCTGTTCCGCAGCAGCAAGCACGGCACAAGGAGCGTGAGAGCGCTTACACTGCGCTGCTGAAGCGTTAACCGAGCGCCTACTAGAGCGCTTCTGAAGCGCTAACTGAGCGCCTACTGGAGCGCTTCTGAAGCGCTAACTGAGCGCCTACTGGAGCGCTTCTGAAGCGCTAACTGAGCGCCTACTGGAGCGCTTCTGAAGCGCTAACCGAGCGCTACGTCACGCGCCAGTCGGTGCCACAAGAGCGCTGCTTGCAGCGCTCATGAAGCGCTAAGTGAGCGCTCCGCCGTATGTGTGAACCGGCCTTTTTATACGGCCAGGGGGCCATGTATAGTCTATACTCCGTTTCACCTTACGGTGGACCGCAGCGGAAACTACGAGCCATTCCGGCCAATCCAGTGTTGTTAGCATATCACGTGACTATAGGCGCGCGTCACTGCTCCCCTCCAGAATGTCACGTGACACTAACTTGCCATTGGATTGATTCCAATTGCTCGGGGCGTACGCTGCGGTCCAACGTTGGGTGAAACGAAGTATAGTAGGGTACGTTGTTGGGCTAGTTGGTTCATCTTAGTTAAACATTTAAAATAGCGCAAAAAAAAAGACAAGGACAAGAAGTACGCAGGACAAGCGGTTGTCCTGTTTACTTCTTGTCCTTGTCTTTTTTTTGCGCTATTTTATGTTTAACTGAGGACCAAACATAGTAGGATAATCGTCACGACAAGTCGGTTAATCAACCAAATTTGTTCATTACCTTTTAATTAATGAAGATAAATATATGGTTCCAATTATAAACTTGCTGAGCGTCATTGAAACACACTTTTACTCAAAGCAAATTGTTGTGTGTATGTTTATACAGCCGGAAGTTAGTCTGCCTCAGTGGGCGTCTGGTAGTGATGCAAAACTATCGATAAATCGACTATCGATACTATCGATAGTTTTGGAAAAACTATCGATAGTATCGCAGAACTATCGATAGTCGACTATTGATACGATACTATCATAGGTTTTTTTACGATAGTATTCGGCTAGTATCGATACTATCGATAGTTTTGATTAGACGACCACCGCCCCGCTCGCCTCCTTCCTCCTCTCTTCCCCAAAATCGTCTTCGTATAGAATCGACAAGTGGGATGGTAATGCTGGGCTAGTGTGTCCCATTTGAAAAAATAAAGCGGAAAAAAAGAAGGGGAGCGACGGAAATTAGTGTCGAAAACTATCGATAGTAACGTCGAACTAGATAGGTACGATAGTCGTTTACCGATAGTCGTCGACTATCGACTATCGTAGTATATCGCATGTACTTCGTTTGATATTCGTACCTATCGATAGTACTATCATAGTTTTTCGATAGTACATCGAAGTTTTCAATAGTCGACTTCGATAGTACTATCGATCGTTTCGATAGTCGACTATCGATAGTACTATCGATAGTGTTTTTTACTACAGATAGTCAGATTTATGGCGGACTATCGATACTATCGATAGTATATCGATAGTTTTGCACTACTATGTCTCAGCTGTAGACGAGCAATTTAGTCGGTGCGGTACAACCGCTAGCTTGGGGTCTTTCTCGTGCACCACGCAGTAGTGATACACGACCGCACGCCGGTACAATGCTCATCCAGATCGAAACGGGCAGGGGTGGGGATTGAACCCAGGATCCATGGGTTCAATCCCAACCCCTGCCCTGGATCCTGGGTTCTGCAACGCGAGCTTTCGCTCCACGTGCTCCGAGCTGGCGTGCGCCAGGTGTGCGCTAGCCCACTCGGCCACCGGTCCCCCCACTTTTACTCAGTTAATTTTACTAAGACTTGGAAAGCTTGAGAAGCGCGGTGGTCCGCTAAATTTCCGTGTCGTGCGTACAGACTCAAGGCTGGGAGTGCGAAACGCGCCCGTGCAACGTTTTCGCTTCTCCAGCTTTGCGCCTGAGGCACCACTGGTAACTTAAGTGCCCTATCGTACTTACCACGTGCTTCATACATTTATAAAATTGAGTGATTTAGTTGTTTGTGAAGACGCCCAGCAAATTTCTTCTTGGAACCATGTCTATTTTCCGTAATTAAAACGTTATTAACAAATTTTAGGTAATTATTTTACTATATCGTTACAATTATCTTCCTATATTCTGCTCTCCCCCCCCCCCCCCCCCCCTCGCCGTTTAACTAACCTGCACTGTATGCTCTAATGTAGATATTACGACTTTTTTAATGTTCTTAAAGCCCAGAAACAAACAAAAGCGCCCTTTATAGTCCCCAACATAGAAGCAAATGTGCACCGACCGTGTTGAGATGAAGTTGGGATTTCCCGGGCACGCCTTGCCGTTCGCCTTTTTGAAGTGCTTCTTCACGGACGGGTCGAAGGGGTCGAACTGCGGCATCATGCATCCAGATGTGTTAATGCGAGGTGCGAGGCGATTGACGCTAGGAAGGTCTTCGCTGGGGAACACCACAAGATACGACCCGGCAGTCTTGGTGAAGAGGCCGAAACGGAGGACGACCAGGATGTTCGAGGCTACAATCAACACAAAGAAGGATCGGAAGTTGATTGGCGGCCAATTCATTGTTCGAGATTTCTTGCTGTGAGAAGCAGCAATCTGGAAGGAGACATGGAGGGTGCGCTGCTTTAACAGGTGATGCGCAAAACTGACTTTGGTCAAAGCGTCGGTAATTATTCTCGTTTGATCCTCGATCGAACGTACAGGATGCGCGGTAACCAGTGCTTGAGAGCCACCTACTTGTTTTTTTTTTTTTTAGAGCGCAGCTCTTAGGCGCCCGTTTCCGGCTTGAGCGGCGTCGGCGTCGCCGTCGGCGTAACCGCGCGGTGCATGATGGGTAAATTTCCCCGCTAAATTTAGCGGAAAATTTTCCCCCCTAAATTTAGCGGAAAAATTTTCCCGCTAATTCTAGTGGAAAATTTTCCCCGCTAAATCTAGCGGAAAATTTTCCCCTCTAAATCTAGCGGAAAATTTTCCCCGCTAAATTTAGCGGAAAATTTTCCCCACTAAATTTAGCGGGAAATTTTCCCCGCTAAATCTAGCGGAAAATTTTCCCCGCTAAGTTTAGCGGAAACTTTTCCCCGCTAAATCTAGCGGAAACTTTTCCCCGCTAAATTTAGCGGAAAAATTTTCTCCGCCCCCACCCCCCGAGGTCACGTGACCCCCCTCCCGTGCCTTCCCCTCCTCCTCAAGAGCTGCGCTCTAATTCGGCGTTACAGGGAGTTGTAAACGGCTTTCATTTTTTTCTTTGTGCCTGTGATTGTCCCTATATGTTCAATTTTGCGAATTTATATTCCATCAGTCTTTTTTTTTTATTAACGCAGTAATTGTTTCATGCGAAAAAGTGTTATGCTCAAGTGTAGCGAAAAATCATTAGACACAGGCAAGGACGCATAAGCGCACACAGCCTATGGTAGGCATTGCATAAGTATCCATATATACTGGGTGTTTCAAGGAGTGGCCAGGCTCTTTAAATCGACCGCAAAATTTGGTTCCTTAACCTATCGCGTTACGACTTTGTTCACCGTTGCCTACAGATGGTGTTTTTTTTTCTTTTTTTTTTTTGTAAAATTTGCAAAGAGCGAACTTACCTGAGGAAAAGTAAAGAAAGAAAAAGGCTCAGCTCCTATGGAAGCGCGGCGTAGCCACCGGTCTTCAAACAATACGGCGCCGTTTCAAACCGGAGACAAGAGATGGCGCAAGCGGTTGCGACGTCAACTGCCGCCAACGAACGAGCATACGGCACCGAGAGCCGGCGTCATTAGCAGACGATCTTTTCGACTCAAAAGCGGCGCGAGCTTTTTTCATGTCATTTGCCAATCCATTATTTTATCATCCTTACTAATAAAACACATTGAATGGACACATAATCGATTAAAATAATGATTTATCGGGTTATTTTGACTGTTTTTTTTTTTTTTCGGGGTACTGATGTCGTCTGCTTTGCAGTTTCGTGTTGTTACCGTGCCTGTTTTGGTTTCTGCGACTGCGGCCGCCTGCGGAACGCGCTCCGCTTTGGAGTCGAAAAGATCGTCTGCTAATGACGCCGGCTCTCGGAGCCTTATGCTCGTTCGTTGGCGGCAGTTGGCGTCGCGAACGCTTGCGCCATCTCTTGTCTCCCGTGCGAAACGGCGCCGTATTGTTTGAAGACCGGTAGCTTCGCTGCGTTTCCATAGGAGCTAAGCCTTTTTCTTTCTTTGCATTTTCCTCAGGTAAGTTCGCTCTTCGCAAATTTTACAAAAAAATATGCACCATCTGTGGGCAACGCTGCACAAAATCGCAGCGTGATAGGTTAAGAAACCGAATTTTGCGGTCGATTTAAAGAGCCTGGCCGCTCCTTGAAACATCCAGTATATAGGGTGGTCCAAGGCACCAGGCTCGATCTAAAATAGACCGTAAAAGTTGACGCCTGCACGTAGCAATCTAAACTTTTCGTCAAAGGAGTATTTCACAGGTCGGTTTTTTCTTGTAAAATTACAAAGCGTAGCTCTCTTTCTGTAAAATATAAGGCCAAGAAACTTGCCAGGGTCTACGACGGGCAGCGACGCAGACGATAGGGGTCCAGTAGCGGGGTGTGTTTGGCGTTTGCATTGATAGATGGCGCTACCTTCTTATCGGAGGTAGCGCCATCTACCACCGATAAGGAGGTAGCGCCCATCGTGGTTTATTAAAATAAACATAATCTTTTTTAAATGTACCTTCGGTTAAAAAATAAATGCGTACAATAAAAGCAAAACTTAAAAAAAAAACGCGTCTGCATAACGGCGGCGCTTTTCTGCCAACAGATTTCGTCTGCGTGTCGTCTGTTTTCTTTCGCTGGTCGGCTGAACCTTCAGACGCTGTTCCCGACGCCATCTATCAATACGAACGCCAAACACACCCCACTACTGGACTTGGTCGTCTGGATCGCCGCCCGTAGTAGACCCTGGCAAGTTTCTTGGCCCTATTTTTTAGTAAAAGAGAACTACGCTTTGTAATTTTACAAGGAAAAACCGACCTGTGAAATACACCTTTGCCGAAAAGTTTAGATGGCTACGTGCAGGCGTCAATTTTTACGGTTCATTTAAAATCGAGCCTGGTGACTTGTTCCACTCTATATATAGAAGGAATATTTTATCTTGCGTATCCTCAAGGTAAGTATTTGTAACACGCGAAGTTTGTCGAGCAGCTTAGTAAGAATCAAGCTCCGGAGCAGCTTAGTAAGAACCGAGCTCCGAGCAACTTAGTAAGAATCGAGGCCACTTGCGCTTACACACATCTTAGGGAGTTCGAAGTTGTGTTGGTGACGCATACGGTGTGCTCATTGTACCTTTGAATTATCGAGGAAGAAGTTAACAGAGCTCCCTTGCCACCCAGGTAGAGTGTACTAGAAAGTACGAGTGGGACGAGCTACAGGCTCCGCTCATGCTTTCACTTGCACCTCAAAATGGGGAAAGCGATCAGGTGGCACCAAGCCACTTCGATCGCAGCACCACCTTCGCTGCATATCGAAGCCAGCGACGACACAGGTCAAGGTCATATGGGCAATATAGCCCCTTAGTGGCTATAATATATTTTTTTTTATGATTTTGACGTCAGAGGTAACGTCAAAGTACCACGGCACGACGACGTGACATTACGACGACGCCAAGATGCCGTCGTAAGGTCGTCGTGACATCGCATCGCGTCGAGGGCGACGCCGTTTCGCAACATCAAGTCGCCGTTGCAACGCGGTCATGACGTCGCGCGCCGCGTCGAGGAAGACGTGGACGTGATCGTCGATGCCGACGTTGATGTCGACGCCCCACGCAACGTCAAATATCGCTATGACGTTACGTTAACGTCGTCCTGACGTCATCGTTAACGTCAACGTCACAGCGACGTCACGACGAAGCCTTGACGGTGTGTAACGCCGTCGCCTTCGCCAAAATCAACGTCAACGCGCAGTCACGACGACGTCTTGACGTCGTGTAATGTTATCGACGATGACGTCAACGTCGACGTCGTGAAGTTGTCGGGATGTCTTCGTGACGTCGAGTTGCGTCATGTCGACAACGGCGCCGACGAACTGACACCAAGCGTCCTTGTGACGTCGCATTGACAAGGACGCCGTCATCTTGACGTCCCGTGACGTTGTCGTCGTCGTCATCAATGTCAACGTTGACATCGTTGTCGTTGTCAACGCAACATGACGTCAGAACGCAGTCTTGATGTCGTGTAACGCACCGTTGTCAACGTCGATGACGACATTGACGTCAAGGCATCGTCCTGATGTCGCATGGCGTTGTGACGACAAGTCAGGTCGCTGTGACTTTATGTACGTGACGCCTGACACCTAGGTTGTATAAAAAATATAGTCCGGCGTTCTATTGTTTCTATGACCTTGACCAGTGTGCCGGTCAAGCTTAGCTTTGGAACGAAACGCGTTTTTCATAAAGAACGGCTCATCCGAACTACTTCGCTCGTAGCGCCAGAGAGGGCGCTACGAGCGGAGTGACTTGGAATAGCCGTTTTTTTTCCACATGCGGAGGAGCAGAAACAGCAGCCCGGTGGCCCCACTCGTCCTTTTTAGTACACTCTAACCCAGGCAAACAAAACACCAGTTGCCGGCGCTTTGTGTTCGGGAGGAGAGGATCACGTGGTGCTCCGCTGGCACGTCTTTGGATGCCGGTGGCGCCGGCAAGGGTAGGGCGAACTAGAAACGACTCTAGCAAGGGCTCGCGGGCGATTGACGAGCCGTATACGTCATAAGTGTACTCGTGGAGCTACACGCAACCTCGAAGGTAGCAGGGGTTACAAATTTATGGATACGCAGTCGTTTTATAGCATTTCCCGGAAAAACCCTGATTTATTTCCCGAGTCTGAAAATAAACTCCTAAAAACAACACCGATTCTGACAAAAAAAAAATTATAAACCCCCAAGAAACGTCCTCTAATCTAAAAAAAAAAAAAGAAAAAAGAAATAAACACCGAAAACACGGAACGCCATGATCAAGCCCTGAGTGAGAAAACGAGGTTCGTCTTAAATTAATTGGTAAAATATGACCTTCATGGTAAAAAAAAGAAACAAAAAAGTCGAAATGCTCTTACATTTTGACGTAATCTGAAAGGAAGCACAGCAGATGCACAGCCCTTTTTGTTCTCTGTTAAAAGAGAGTTTTAAAACTCTATTTTAAGGAGCTAAATGCTTTGAGTGTCCCGAGCAGCGCGGGGCCTCCCCATTCTAAAACTCTCTATTATGTGTAAAAGTGAGCGGGACACTAATCTGTTCCCGACAGCGCGAGGGAGGCTTCCTCCTGCCATAAAAAGCGACGCACGTTCCGTTCAAAAACCACTCAACATGACGTTGTACAATATATTTCCCTCTACCCTTTCAATCTTTTCCATCGCACATCAACATCTCGGTTCCTCCGCTGCATTACCTCTTCTCCCCCGTTGCAAACGGTAAATAGTACCTGCGGCAGCAGTGTTCTGGTCGGCAGGCCAGACTCTCGTTGTTGTTGTTGTTCGTGTTTCCTAACGCTTTTTGGAATGTACACGAAGAGACTACTTGGCAAAGAAAGAACGTACGCGCCCTCTTCCTCTGCCGCCCACTCACAGCTTTTCCAGTTATGTAGGTTGCCGGCAGGGGGTTAGGAGGTTCCGCCGAACATTAACCCCTTGATCAAATTCACTCTTCGCGTTCCCTGCCAGACTGGTTAATTTAGTGCACTTCAACCGAATGTCACTTCAAGTGTCTCGGCGTCATACGGGAAAGATTAGTGTCACCCAGAAACGATGGGTAAAGTACTATATTAGGCGCGTAAAATGTTAAAGTAAAGGCCTAAATGTCTAGGTAATTAGTTTATCTTTTTTTTATATGGGCACGTTCAAAACAGTTACTTTAACTATCTTTACGCTGAACTGACGATTCTGATCGATCATCACAAGCCGAGATAAAGATGCAGATTTAACCTTGCCGTTCCGCTTCGTCCCACGGAGGTCTGCGAGGAGGCCCTGGCACTGCCTTATAAGATCATGAGGATTGTGTCATACCGTACAGATACTTGCTGAAACTGAAGTACGCTGTCCTGCTATCCAAGGTTGGATTGGAACGACTGTCTTTCTCGTCGTCTTTTATCGGTTTACCGCGGAGCACTTAGTTGTACTACAACACTACGAAAGCTGCTGGTTTCGTCTGCGCAATAACCCGTGCAAGTGATCTGCGAGATCAAATCCCATGCTCGTGCCAGCAGCGGGGTGAGGTATCATAGAGGTGAGGGAGATTTTGTTGTGCAACCCCTGCAAGAACTGAAGCCCCTTCATGTTTTAAAAGTAGCCCAAGGTGCGTCGATGCGCAACGTGCAGCCCTTGGGAGGATCATGGCAGCACAGCGCAGCACTGAGCTAGATCGCAGACCCCATGTTCTTCCCAGAAGGGGCGCGCGGCACGTGTCTCGAGTAGGGTGCGTATACATGTCTGTCTGTCTGAGGGTGAAGACATCCATTGTTGCCCTGAATGTGCCCGCGCGTGACGCTCTCGCGCACTCGATGCGTGACTTGGGTGGTAAAATGGCGTCTATGCATCAGCCAAAGCTACGCGCTCGAGCTGTGTAACACCGGATTGCGCGCACTTCAAAATGCATAAAAAAAAACAATTGGGCGGAAAAATGGCTGAGATGTCACCACTCAAGCAAAAGTGCGCGTGTGTATGAAGGCACTCTAGTCTCGAGCATTTCCACAACAATGAATGGCGCCACTTTTCCCAGGATAGAGGGGCTTTAGCAAAAAAACATCCCTCTCACCTCTACGACACCCCCCCCCCCCCCCCCCCCCCCCGCGCGCGCGCGCGCGAGCACGAGGTTTGATTTTGTAGGTCATTTGCACACGTTCTCGCGTAAACGAAACCATAAATCCGGAGCGCATCTACTGTATAAACGATTGCAAGCAGGGTGACTGGCCGCCGCGATGTCCCCGCTCGTGCGGGAAAGCCCGTGCAATTACAAGCTTGTCAAAGCTATGTTCACACGCACGCTGCACGAGCCTGCACGCATGGGGCACCAGTGCGGCACCATGCTTGCAATTGTCTATACGATGAACTGCACTCCGGTTACAAGTCAAGAAGGTAGCGGCCAAATGCCCCTCAAAGGGGATCTTGTATTCCTCCGCCACCAATCCCGTCCCATCGTTTCCGTGACGTCACGACCTGCGCGAACCAATCTAGTTCTAGCAAACGAATATTTTATTTCACACATGGTTGCCGGTAGTGATGGGACGAATCTTTATCCGAATCGAGATTCGGAGCCGAATCTGAAGATTCGGAAAGATTTGGAAGAGTAGCCGAATCTCAAGCGATTCGGAAAAGTTCGGAAAGATTCGGATCGTTGCCATGGTTGCCAGATCACGTTGATGAGTGTTTCAACTTTTCGTGATATAGAATTTACTAAATTCTACAAACTGCACAAAAAAACAATATGGTAATGAAATATCATAGTAATAAATAAAATGTTGCGCTTTGTTTATAGTAGCCGCCTCGGTGGCTCCGAGGCGAGAGCGCTGGCCTACGGATCCCCATGTGGCGGGTTCGAATCCCGGCCGAGCTTTCGGTTGCACGTCAAGAGATCCCCAGGTGGTCCGAATTAATCCTCAGTCCTCCGCTGGGGCGTGCCAGATGCCCGTCGTTGGTTTGGCACGTAAAACCCCCGAATTTGACTTTTTTTTGTATTATTTTGGATGTTTGTCGAGAACGGTAGCCAGACATCGCGGGAAAATTAGTTTCGGTTCCGGATTACGACAAAAATCGGCATGCTAGGTGCACGTGGAAATACAAGCGCATGTTTTCATTGCCGCAAGAGATCGATGCCGTACGTGCTGTTCGGCACAGACTCATTTCGTGCTCATAATTACGGTCATAGTGGTGCACCCCACACAAGTGAGTATGCTCCATTCGATTATCTTCAACGCGTGTCCACTGGGGTATTGCAATCGAAGCACGGGAAGCAATCTGAAACTCCTTGCGCCGTACTATTACAGTCTCCTGTACTGCATGTGTACCTTGCTGGTTAATGATATCCGATTTAGTTTGTGTTTGCTTCCGAACAATAAAATTGCGTTGGACACCCTGTGTTGTGTTTCTTTTTCATCAAATAAAGTTCACGTACACACAACTTGCTGCCGAGAACGGAGAAACGAGAGTGCGACGTTTTTCTTCGCCACCGGTGCCGGTATGCGGTCGAAGTTGTGACGAGCAACATTCATTTCGCTCTCGCGCCTACAGGTACAGACATATGCAGCTCTAGAGAAGGGGGCGAATCATTTTATTGCCTGAATATATTTATTGTGTGTTGCGCCAAATTATGTATAATACATAGCAGTTCGCTACATTTTACCGATCACCGCGAAACCGCACAGGAACCGAGACCGTGCATTGCTTAGGCCTACGTCAACCACACGATCAGCTCAGCTGGACCTGGGCGCGTGCCAGGGTTTAGAATGACAGCACAGTACATACCATACGTTGATATAAACAAGACGAAATCGGGTTATATGCAGTAACAGCACCTAGAAAAAACAGAACTGACCGCATTCGCGAGGTTTACGACAAGGTTCACGCTGCCATCTGCAACCAGCGACGAAGCTGACGAATCTCCGAATCTGCCGAATGTTCGTCGCGGGAAATTCGGAAATTTCCGAATCTGGGCGAATCCGATCTCCGGGGATTCGTCCCATCACTAGTTGCCGGGCAGATTTTCTACGACAGATTCTTGCAGCAATCATCCTACTCTTTACCGCGGTTTTACACTTACTCGAGCACGTCGAAGTCGTAACCGCGTCCACTTTTATTCGCAATAGGTTCTGCGTGACAGCGTGAGAATCCAGCGATGGTATTGTCATCGAAAAGTTCGATATTGGCGTAAAGCGCGAAGCACATGTACAACGAAACCGTCCGATCCGACGTGCGAACTGCCGGAATGACCTTCTGGGGCGACGGTTTTCGTAGCACCGGAGAGCGTTGAAAACCCTCGCATCTGACCGTCGTATTGCCTGATCGGACGTCGGATCGGACGGTTTCGTCGTACGTACATGTGTTTCGCGCTTTAGGCTTAGCATCATGCGTCGGACGCCGTCTGCTTCTTCGTCTGCCTCAGGTTGCGTCTGAAGTCTGAGCATCGCGTGACGGCATCGACTTTTCTTCGCAGTGGTTTCCGTGGAGTGACGTTGAAGTGCAGTGGTCACCAAACTCTTTTTTTTTTTTAATAAGTGTAGTGGGCTTGCTGCGTGGGATAGGCATGAGTGAACCGCCAATACAGTGAGTGTCTTCAGCCGATTTCAACCGTATCTTTGCTGACATTAATAAATAGTCTGTTTATTAAAATGGCGCCTTCCAACAGTCTGTATATTCATCTGTGAAAAGCGGCGTCCTTGTCCAGTTTCCGCGTCGCAATCAGCTGCACTGTAATCTATGCTCGGATGCATCCTCGTACGCAATATTGAGCTGTTACATACATGTGGCAGACAAATAATAAAGCCAGTGATGCGTATGTTACAAACCTTTAATTGATATTGTTTTGAACGTTAAGAAGCTGATGTCTTCTTTCTGAAAAATTTTAGAAAATTTGAGGGAAGGAGGTTTAGTTCTCTCAAATGCTTCAGAAAATTCTGCTTGCTCTCAAAGCGCTTGTATGTCGTGTGTTTATGCTTCGAAACCCGGGTACGTGACGCGTGTACCCCCTCTCGCGTCGCGGCGTAAAGTTCACAAACAGACATGACACCCCTAAGGTATTACCGGCAACACGCACCAAATTTCTCAAATTACTTTAGAAGAAAAATTTTGTGCACACTAGTCGATTGCAGCAATGGTTTAATAATTTGTAACAGCTGTAAAGTATGTCGATAAAAATTGATTCATGAATAAAAAAATTAAAAAAACATGCCGAATACCTAGATGTCCTTATCTTGATTCGAATGCAAGCGGCACAATGGTTTGTCTTTATAATAATAAAATCGACAATGTTCCAATCAAGCAACGGCTCGAACCGCCTAATTACTTTTCTGACGTATATTTACCGCTGCATTATACCAGGCCGTAGCCGTGAACGGGCTCTTCCGATTCTGCCATCGTTTTTCGGGTCTACCTTGGCAAAGTCAGACTCGTGTAGAAAACAAATATCGAACTTGGTGGCAACCTGCGGTCCTCATTGTCAGAGCTTCTATGGAACCACCAAAAAAGGGGTCCCTGTCGTTTCATCGACGCTCGTTTCATCGACACACGTTTCATGAACAACGTTTCATCGACACTTGTTTCATCGACACTCATGTCATTGACCCTGATCGCTTTATCGACACTACCGCACGGTGCTGTGGAGTTTCTTCAGCACGCAAATTGCACGCAGTAGGAACATTTCGTCGTGCGTGCCCACCACTCGGGTGCGTGTAAAGGCCCGTTCACACGATGCATTTTTCTCGCGCATCTAGTGTCGCGAAATGCAGTTTCGCGAAATGGTTGCGCCGTCTGAACGAGTCCGAAAAGGACGCGCGCATCTAAAAAAAAGTTGCGCGCACACCTCGCTTCTGGAGCGAGCTTTTGCTGAAACTATGCCGAGTCCTGTCAATCACTCTGAGGGCGCCGCCAATGGCTGCTCAGAAACGCTCTCACGTGGCCTTTGAGGGGGGAGCGAGCTGTTCGAGAAGACCACTTCACTGCCGGTGTTGTAGCCGAGCCAAATTCGAAAAAAACCGAAACCACGAACGATGGATACTGCCGGCGCTTCCGCAAGCACGTCAAGCACCACTGAAGGAAAAGTGAGTAGCATATCGGAAAAAAATCCAGCGATGGACGAAGACAATTAGCGAGAGTTGGCGAGATTAGAATAGTGCTCATAGCATTGTTGTCGCGACGATACCGCTGGATAAGAGACCATCGAGTAAACTGAAACCAAGTTTGCTTTGTTTACAAGCGAACGTGAAACCATGTGCGCTCTCTGAAACAGTGCACAGTAAAATCGGGGCAGACATGGGCGCCGAGAAGTAACCAGATTGGGCGCGTAGCGTTTCTATGAATACCATGTGCACTGATAGGAGCTTTTGCAATGAATTGGCTGCGTACGGGCTCGGCGCCGGCACATGTCCTGCACGTACAGGTTGCCGCCTCAATCGGCTTTGCGCACATGCGAGATCGCTCCAAGTAGTGGAGTATGTGAGACAAAAAAATTAAAGTGAATTGACTGCATAAAATGCGCAAAGCAGGTCCCCAGATAAATAGCGATCTGATTCGGAGCGCCACATTATGGTCAACACCGAAACTATTTTCGCGAGTCTAAACGTCATCGTTGTTGCACGTGAAGCGGTACGTGGGAACGAGCACATTTCGCGAAACTTGAGTGTCGCGAAACTGTTGCGCGCCTAAAAGATGCATCGTGTGAACAGACCTTTAAACTACCCGAGCCAAACCGTTTACGCCGCCTCACGGCGACAGTGTGCGCCAGTTCATTACAAAAATGTGAACCCACCTGGCCCACCCGTATATGCCTCGCGGCGGCGTGTACGATTGGTCCCGTACTCGTGCACGTACCCTCACTTACCGGCACACTAATGCACCCCTAAGTTCAAAAAAAAAAAAAAAAACTGTCAACGAAACGTAGCAAGATATGTCGATGAAACGATCTCTCAATGAAACATCGCAATGTCGATTAAACAAACTGTCGGGGAAATATCGTCTCATAAAACAAATGCCACCGCAGAAAAAGCCTGTATCCAAGCCGCATCACTTGAACACCATCGCAACTGGCATAATTTTTAGATTCCCATCGCCAGACTAAACGCATCAAACAGGGGGTGTCCCATATGTAACACCCCAAAACTATATTTGGACGTTCAGTCCACTGACGTGGAGCTGGCGATATCAAGCGGCTTGATAGCTGTTGGATAGAACGTACTAAAAATTTTGCTAATGTGCGTATCAAAGACTACGAAAAAAACACCCTGAGGTTTAGCAGCAGGGACAAGAAAACCTTGATTGTCTTACTGTAGCTTTTAACGCGTACATTAGCTATTTTAATAAGTCGTATCGCTCGACTATCAAGTCGCTCGTGAAAGTTGGTATCGTCGGTTCGATGTCGGTAGACTGAACGTCGAATCGTTGTTTTGGGGTGTTACATATGGGACAAGGGGTGCACCCTAGTGATGAAAAACTATTAATAAATTGACTATCGATACTATCCATAGTTTTTCCAAAACTTTCGATAGTGTCGCAGAACTATCGATAGTCGACTAGCGATAGTACTATCGATAATTTTTCGATAGTCGACTATCGATAATACTGTCGATAGTTTTTCGATAGTCGACTATCGATAGTACTATCGATAGTGTTTCGATAGTCGACTATCGATAGTACTATCTATAGTTTTTTTTTTACTATCGATAGTCAGATTTCTGGCGACTATCGATACTATCGATAGTTTTGCACCACTAGAGCGAGGATAGTTGCCGCAGCGCCGCTCTCCTCCCTTTCTCCTCTCTACGCCCAAACTCCCGTCTTCGTTAGCTCTGAAAGCTGAACCAAAGTTGGGATGGTAAGTGCTCGGGCTAGTTGGTGTCCCATTTGAAAAAATAAAGCGAGTAAAAAAAGAGGGAGCGACGCAAACTACTAGTGTCGCAAAACTATCGATAGTAAACCGTCGATAGTACTATCGATAGGTTTACGATAGTCGACTATCGATAGTTTTTCGATACTCGATCAACGATAACTTTCCGATAGTCAACTATCGATAGTACAATCCATAGCTTTTCTATAGTCAACTATCGATAGTACTATCGATAGTTCTTCGATAGTCGACTATCGATAGTACTATCGATAGCATCGATAGTTGCCAGAAATCTGACTATCGATAGTAAAAAAACTATCAATAGTACTATCGATAGTCGACTATCGAAAAACTATTGATAGTACTGTCAATAGTCGACTATCGATAGTACTATCGATAGTTTTTCGATAGTCGACTATCGATAGTACTGTCGATAGTTTTTTACTATCGATAGTCAGATTTCTGGCGACTATCGATACTATGGATAGTACTATCGATAGTTTTGCACCACTAGTGTACCCCCTACACCTGCTATTTCTAGGAGGGAAACAGAAAAAAAAAAGAATTTCACGTCCCTCTGTTGTTAAAGTTCACTACCTCGAATTGGTTAAGGAGCAGCTAGTATAGTAGTGGCCGAGGAGATGGCCATAGCACTGGCCATCCCCAGCCCAACGAACGAATCACGTCTAGTGAACATCACTGACTCTCAAGTAGCTATCAGAGGCTATAAAGCAGACAGGCTATACCCGCAAGCAAGCCAACTCCTACTCAAAAGGGGAAATGGAATTCCCAACGTCAAGCTAATGTGGACACCGGGCGCCACCAGCACACGAGTCCGTCGAAGGAAATAGGCAAGCACATGCTGTAGCCTCCGGGTACCTTCACTACAAACCCAGAACAAGTACCAAATCAGTTCTCAGAAATCTTTGCCCATAAGAGGGTAATGAAACATCATTTACCCCCTCCCGACAAGAACCTTTCTCGCGAGGAGGCTGCGGCCTGGCGTCAAATAGAGACAAATACATACACACTTAGCTAACCTACACAAATTCTATCCCGATAGATACTTCGATAGGTGCCAGCATTTGGAGGGGGGGGGGGGGGGTACCCATGTAAGGTGGGCATGCCTATCTAATCACTCTCCCTCTCCTAAACCCAACCCTACTTACGAGACCTGGGAAGCTGCGCTGCTCAGCTCGTCTGTTCAAAACCAGCGAGAGCTGGTTGAGCAGGCGAAACTGGCGGCGGAAAGCACTGGAGCACTAGGCTAGAGGCCCCGCCTAGAACAAGTCTCTTTTCTTTCAATAAAGGTATTCCCTCCTCCTCATCGTCCCCATCGGGCAAATCGAAATTGTTCTGGTCTGGACAAGAAGGACTCGTTATAGGCGGTATCGGTGCAAAATTATTACGAGTACAGCGAGCTCCCCAAGCCTCCGAGGGGAATGGCAAGTGCACATTGACAGGAGGAAGCGACCACCTAACTATCTGATCTCGTTGCAAGCCTTCCCGTACGAAAATGTCAGATCGGAGCGGTTCCAGCTCGAATCCGCGCGGAGCCGCGCGGTTCCAAACTTGAGGACACTTCAGATACCCGCGGATCCGATCTGGTACCGCGCGTTTCTGGGTGTAACCAGTCGGATCCAGTGAGACGCAAGGTACTGGAACCGCACGGTAATGGGTGGATCTGATCCGCTCCTGCTGGTTCCAGTAGGGTCTGCTCCCAGCCAGCGGGCGCGCACATGCGTGACTGGAGGAGGAGGGGGAGGGGAGGGTCGACGGGGAACTCCCGCTTTCTTCCCCGCGGTCTCTTGCAGGTCACGTGTTAGGGACAGGCGCATCCGCTACGTAGGCGCTGCGAGCGGGCGTTCTCCGCTTCCGCGCCTCGCTTTGTCTGTCTCAGTCGCCGGCAGCGCTCCGAGAGTTTCGGGTCTCTCCACTCTCGTCGAACTGTCGGCCGGAGCTCGCCCGGCGGTGACGTTCGCGCTGCGGGCGCACGGATACTGACGCGCCCATCGTCGCCCTGGATGGATACCCACTGACCTCGGCTTTCAATCTTCATATAGTATAAAGCTGCCGACCCATTGCACTTTGACTCGACATCTGGATGCGCTTGGCGCTGGTGTGCTTGGTGACAATACTTGGACAACTCGGATACCGCTTGCCCGCCGGAACTTGCCGATGCGCTCAACACTGGATACTGTGCTTGTGCGTGCGCTGTGTGTGTTCTGTGCACCGTGTTTGGTGACGACTCCTGGACAACCGTGTGCGCCGCCGGAATTCCCGCTGCGCTCACAACTGGATTCTACAAAAGTATTTCGCGCGCTGCCCTTAGCCGTTACCAGCGTTGGACAAAAATACTCGATAAAAGTTTTTAAGTCGAGTTACTAAATACCTGCTTCATAAAGTATTTAAAATACTACTAAAGTTACTTTCAGTGTAAAGTATCTTGAGTAGAGTACAAATACTTCAGAAATGTAATTCAATTACTTTTGAAGATACTTCTGCATTGTTTAATTTCGACGTCAGTGACAACGACAATTATACAGTTGCACAAACCTGGTTTACCAGAATGGTTTATTATTGCGTATAGAACACAAAATGGCAAAAAAAGCATTGTAGGGCTATTTTATGCAGTCCAACTATAAGGAGCAGGACCCACCTTAACTTCAATCGCCAGGAATTGAAATTAGGGTGGGTGTCTAGATGTTTAGGGGAGGGGGGTTGGGGGGGGGGGGGCTCATTGAGAATATAGGAGTCGTTGCGAATTAAGGGGGTGCCTTCGGAAAAACAAGGGGGGGAATACACCCCAGTGTTGGGAAATCACTGGAGCAGGTTATTGTCATGAATGACAAATGATGAGGCGGCGAATAACTGAAGAAACTAAACGTTTAATAGGGCGAACTTGTGCCTAAAACAAAATAGAGAAAGACTAGCGTCGCAGGCGTCGATGCTGGCGAAACAGCAGGATCAAGCGCTGAGACGAGACTCACTCCGGACCACCAGGCCTGGAGCACCTTTTGTACCCGCGTGGGTTTCTGGAACATTCGGCGTAGAACGTTCGGCGCGTAGAACATTCGTAACTCGATCACATGACAAGTTTCTCAAACTTACGAGAACGTCAAGTTGAAAGAATAAACAAAAGAGGAGTCCGCTCCCTTCGAACCCGTAGGCTCCGCGAGAGAGCCAAGCGCGGTAACCATTCGGCCACGCGCTCGCTCGGTAACGCGCGTGGCAATATCACTGATATATGTTACAAACCATTTTTAGGGACAGAAATAAAGAGGTTGCTTTAGCTATTTATTGGCGAGGAGATCGAACTATAGGGGGCGCTCTGACCCGTTTGTTGTCCCCACACCTCGGTGTTTACCCAACACAATGCTTGTGCACATGCCCACAGGCCTTGTGGGCATGTCCATGCCATCTTCTTCAATAGAGCGCGGGGCACAGTGTAATGTAAAAATACTAACGACAAACGAAGTGACGCGAAGTGCCGGATCTCTCCCGAAAGCAGTCGTCAGAGAATGCGAGCTTGACGCACTTCTCTTTTTGTGCTGAGTTGGGCACCGTGCATGCTGCATTGTTCATGCAGGCCGGAATGGTAACAAAAGAGCCCCTCCTCCCCCTCACCAGAGAACACGAACTCCAACCGAACACTGACGCCGCGTTCAGTTAAGTCAGCCGAGCGCTGAGTCATTGTATTTGTTGTCCCCATCCGTGTAGCTCTAAAGTTAACCGCTTGGGGCGCCACGGTCTGATCTCCTCGCCAATAGTAACATCGCTGAATGCAGCGCACCTTGGACGCATCGTTTAACTACAATCCATATTCCATATTCCATACCATATTCCCTCTATGGGGAGTTCACTATAAACGAACTTGGGATACGGATATGAGTGAATGAATAACAAAGTGAGCCCACATAATAGCCATGGCAGTGGTCACACCTTCATCAAGTAGGTTGCGTTCCGAAAGGCACTCATCGTTGGGGAACGCTTTGTTGGGATTTTGAGAAGTCATCCAGCTATTAGTTCGTTTCCTGTCCTATTCTCTGCTTATCAATTTTCGCTTACAGACAGTGTTCGCGAGAGAAATCAGTGACGGACTGACTACAAAAGGAAAATAAACAAAAGGAAACCTCGACGTTTTGCCGTAGCAAAATTAAATATACAACAAGCAAAAAAAGGCCATTTTTTGTGTGTCCACTTCTCATTTTCTTTTATGTGTTACTTTCTTGACACTCAAGTCTGCTTTGTTATCGTAGGTCGTTTCCCGGTCTGTGTTGCAGTGTGGCAATCTTTACTTCTGTAAAACCACCCCTTTTGTTCGAGGATATTTCGAAGGAAACTCTAAGAAACAAAAGGCGCCTTTGGGAAGGCGAGGAGAAACCTTAATTGTAAGAACTTGGGGTGAAATATAAGTCACGGTCGGCACAAAAGCGATGTTTTCACGAGCTACACCGTAGCTTATCGGAGCTAGCAACATGATTTGGTTGCTCGAAATAATGTTCTCGTGCCGCGCCCGCGCCACTTCATGCCGAAAAACTGGAAAAATGGCGGAATGTAAAAAATGTATTTGAGATAATGAGTACAAGATACTAAGAAATGTAACTAAAAGAGAGTATCAATACTCTAGTTCAAAGGTATTTGCAAGATACCAAGATACTTCAAAAAGTATTTGAAACACAGTATCTTGAGTAGGGTATTTGAGACAGGCACAAGTCTGGCCGTTACAAGCGAGAGATCGTCGCGATTTCAGACCCAGGCTGTTCCGACTGGGTCTGAAATCGCGACGATCTCTCGCTTGTAACGGCTAAGGGCATCGCGCGAAATACTTTTGTAGAGTTCAGTGGTGAGCGCAGCGGTAATTCCGGTGGCGCACCGTCTGGGCTTGAAATTGGGGCACCGGTTTTTATCTCGGTTGGTACCGCGCGGTATCAGTGGCTCTGCAGAACCACTGGAACCAACCGGTTCAGCCTGGTTCAAAAATTGGGGCACCAGTTTGTATCCCGTCTGGAACTGCGTGGTTCCAGACGGGATATAAACTGGTGCCCCAATTTCAGATCCAGGCGGAACCGGCGTTTTTCATTCCGGCCTGTATCTGACATTTTTGTACGGGATGTCTGCAGTGACAAGAGGTTGCCACAAAGCGCTTTGTGCGACCACTCTTCGGCTTAGCAGAATGAGTGCCTTGAGGATGTTTTTGCATACTTTTGCAGTCGTCTCCGCGTTTGATAACGTTAACAGCTTTATGCTGCTTTTTTTCAGTAACACAATGTGGCTGTCAATGACCATTTTTTCACCTTTAGAAATTAGAAGAATGGAATGGCGAAGTTCGGCCATTCCAGGAGTGAGAATGGGCCCAGTGTCTCCATTCCAGGAGTGAGAATGGGCCCAGTGTCTCCATTGCGAGGAGTTGAAAGGAATGGAATTATCTGAAACTCTTATTCACCGGAATGGAATTGGAATGGAATGAGGGTGCCCATTCGGCAACACTGGTCGGCTGCTCTGATTTTTCATCGTCGAGATCTTTTTTTTTTCTTTTCGCTGCCTAATTTCTTGTGACAGTATAACTATCCTTGTGTTTTGTCTGGCCTTCACACGTTGGTAATGCAGTGCTACCTCAAAAAGTGGAGGGGGGTGTGTGCTGTGAGGAAGCTTTTAAAGTTGGTGGGCCGCAACTACGACGACAGTAGAAATAAATTGCAGCAAAGTGGAAAGTTGGGCCAGTTGGTTCATGGTTCTTTAAATAAAAGCGCCGAATAAGACAAGGACAAAGAAGTGGAACGACACAAGGCGCACTCGCAATTTGCAGCAAAGTGGAAAGTTGGGCCAGTTGGTTCATGGTTCTTTAAACAAAAGCGCCGAATAAGACAAGGACAAAGAAGTGGAGCGACACAAGGCGCACTCGCAGTGGCAAAGTGGAAAGTTGGACCAGTTTGTTCATGGTTCTTTAAATAAAAGCGCCGAATAAGACAAGGAAAAACGAAGTGGAACGACACAATTGGCGCACTCGCATTTGCAGCAAAGTGGAAAGTTGGGCCAGTTGGTTCATGGTTCTTTAAATAAAAGCGCCGAATAAGACAAAGACAAAGAAGTGGAACGACACAAGGCGCTTTCGCAGACGGGCAGATGCGTGAATGACCGCGCCCGCGAGCATGCGGCTGCCACGCGAGCTAGCCCGTCTGGCCATCTCGCCATTCATTGTAATAGATGCCCGTGTACGCCAGTGCTACATGACATTAGGATTTTGGCTCGTTATCGCGACCGAACAAGCAGAGAGGTGCACGAGGCATATACGCAATTAGGGATATGGGCGTTGAGTGTATAAGTGAAGCGTCACTCGCCCTGTCAAAGAGTGAGTTTGAATACTTGAGAGAAGCATTGCGAGGGACACGCTGATGACTAACAGGGTTCTGGGGCCTATAAATGCATGTACTTTTCAAAATAAACAACAGTTGCGAGTGCGCCTTGTGTCGTTCCACTTCTTTGTCCTTGTCTTATTCGGCGCTTTTATTTAAAGGACAGTAAACAGTGAGCCACCACGTTCGTATTTCTGTACATGAAGCCTGCTCCGTTTGAAACCGCCAAGCTCACCCTGCGTCATTTTAAGGAGGGGGGGGGGGAGGGGAGGAGCGTGGAGAATACCGCTGAACCGCCCCGAAATAAAGTCCAGCTTCACTGCGCGTAAACTTTGACTCTGCCTGGTTCGTGGCCACTGGCGTTGGTCGTCAGCGGGGAAACTCCTCGGGCTTCAGTTGGTTTGGCGGCACAGACGAAGCAACGGGAGAAGCGACAGACGTCGCCGTTGTGCACGCAATGTACTCAGCTCATAGCTCACCCGGACTGTTTTGCGCCGATTACCTCCGCGATCACAAGAAGATACCTTCCGAAAGAAATTTTCGCAGTGTCAAGCTCCTAGATGTTGAATCACTGCGGAGGCTGCATGCTGCCAGGATCTCGTAATTTGCAGGATACAGGCCAGGTCTGCCAGCACTGTTTTGGGCACCTGGAGGCGCTCCTATCCTCATCTGCCGGCACACCTGATGAAACCGACGAGACATTTCTTCAGAAAGAAGATGCAGTCAATGACCTGACCAGGTATGTCCAACTTTCCAAAGTTTCTCCAATGAAGCCAGAATCTTCCATTCGGAAACGGCACGGAAAATCTTATGGGGAGATAAAGCAGGCAGAGATTAAAAAGGAAGTGTTGACAAAAATACGCTCAAGTTTAAGTACATATAGCGGCACTTAAACTTGCGCGTTTGCGTTGGAAATGTAAACCGCGTGGCAAACGTAAACCTCCTCCTTGGCTCCGCCGTAACATAAGCGCCCCGTACCCTTGTACCCGAGGCGTCGTTCTTTTATTCTCTACAGTTTTATTCAACGAGACGTGCGAAGTCCAAGCGCGATCAAGGAGCGTAAACATTCATAAGCGTCCGTAAACAGCCACAAGCAAAAAAAAAGTTTGGGGGGGTAAGATATTTTTATTACAGTAAGCTGCAACATAAATTTCTTATTTGTGGTAAAAACAAATGTTGCTTTTCCCGAAAAAAAATAACAAAAAAGATACCAGCGCGGAGTGAAGCGAAAAACGCCTGAGTCAAGACGCTTCGCAACTGCCACTTCGAGCGCTTAGAACTTTTGTACCAAGCAAATGGTGCAACATGTTTTTGTACGTTGTTTCTGCATGGCCTAAGGAGAGTTGTACCCCAGAGTTTTAAGGAAATCGAGACCGTGGTTCTTTATTTTGTTTTTTTCAATATGAATATTTTTTTGGAAATGTGTTTCTTCTAAATAATCCTTTTTCTAAGTTGATATATTTATCGGAAGTTCATATCTTGCAGGAATAATTTAGATGCCCTGGCCTATAGTATGTGTAGTTTTCAAACTCGCTAATGCCTTACATATTGAGGTAGAAGGCCTCAAAGTTAGTGTATTTGTTTCACCTAATCTAAAGTTATGCATTTTTTAATTATTTTTAAATTCATAGAGCGCATAATAATTACATGCAGTTGACTTAACCTTTGGTGCGTTAATGGAACAGGAAACGTTTTTGACGTACTACTCTTTGCCTGCCTTCTACAGGACCGCAAAGTTGGCAACTATTGCAGTCCGCGGTGGAAGCAGGGCCGTCGCGCAATTTTAAAACATTTTTTTTTCTCGTAGTGAAAACGTGTTTTCGATAAAAAAAAAAAGAAAAGTTCAATTTCGTGCGATTCATTTGTGTGTACGTCACATATAAAATAATCAGAAAAAAATAAAAATGCCGAGTCGACATGCAGGTTTGACCTCTCGTGGAGTCACCGAATAGTGATATTTGTTTGGGATATGTTAGCAACTTCAAGGTGCAGGCTACTCCCCAGAAAGGCAAGTATACTGAAAGCCTAATATATATGACCCTTTTAATTATCGACTAGAAAAACACTCATAGTTTTGACAGATCAGCAACTATGGGTATATGGGACAACTGGGAAAGGGTGCTTCCATGTTGTGCTTGGTTGCCTCCCTGACATGTATGCCCCCACAGGGCATTGGACCTCCTGTAACACCAGAAGACACCATCCGAAAGGGCTATACAACCTCCGTTGCCTAGAGCGTGGGAGGGAACAGGTGCGCATTCAGGACGTTCCCATAATTCCTTGCACACGTAGTTAGGCCCACCGGGCTTCTTGCAAATGGTCTATTACATAAAATTAAAGATCAGTAATACAATCATGTACCACTGATTCAATGCTTTGTAAACCGAATTTATAGTCATCTGCACTGATATGAGTCTGATTCGCCTGCAACTTTTTACCACTTACTCCGCATTCCTGATGCGGAGTAAGTGGTTTGGGATATGTTAGCAAAAACGTCCACCCAAAGTTGTGAAAATCCGGAAAACAAAGATATGGGCACTTTTTTTATATCCGGCTTGCTTTCTGCCAGCTCCAAAAAACAAGATGGCGGCGCATAAAAACAGCTTAAAACAAACAGCAAAAACAATAGTCGTCAAGTGTTTTATCACTGTTTACATATCTCTGCAATGCGAAATTAGAGCTCAGCTCTTGAGGAGGGGGAGGGGAGGGTATGGAGGAGAGGGTATGCCCCTCCTCCTATTCCGTACTCTCTCCTCCTCCCCCTATACCCCCCTCCTCCCACATTTCCCCGCTAAATTGAGCTGGAAAATTGACGCCACGTGACCTCAACACCAATTCAGTTTACCCGCTAAATTTAACGCGGAAAATGACGTCAATGACTTCGTGTCACGTCACCCATGAACAAATTCAGCTTCTCCGCTAGATGTAGAGGCAAAATTGACGTCACGTGACCTCAACACCAATTCAATTTCCCGCTAAATTTAGCGGGGCGGTTACGCCGACGGCGACGGCGACGCCGCTATACGCAGAAACGGGCGCCAAAGAGCTGCGCTCTAAAACGTTAAATACAGATAAAATTGGGCAAAATCATGGGACTACGAAATAAAAGGTGAAGTCCTTCGTTCTTTTTCATTGGTTTGTACCCTTCAGTAAACTCTGAGGAGTACCCAGAATATATAGTTCGACTTCTAGAGGATTTTCCGGGCGGGTGGGCCCTTGAAGTGCACTTTGCACGATCTGCAAAATCTGTAAAAGTTGATAGTAGGTGCCTTACAAACAAAACGAAACCCCGCAAATTTGACGAAAAACAGAAGAAATAGGCACGGCAAGCATCTCTATTTCTTCTACTTGTCCTTCGTCAAATTTGCGCTTTTTTTTTGTTTGTTTATAATACATAACCAACTCGCCCAAGTTACAACTGGTAGTGGGTGCCTGTACCAGTTTGGGTGCTTCCTCTGTACTTTACGGTATATGAAAAGCCCACATATCATCATCATCCCACAAGGGTAAAATTTCGGTTTCGCCCGCAAAGCGAAAGATTCGAATTGTACATTAATATTGGGCAAAACGTTTTTTGTTTTTTTTTAGACATGCTTGTTTTGAGCATGTGGAAAACCAATGACCCAAGGTTCAGTGTTTCTTTAAAGGCAATACGAAGATTCAATGAAAAGTCATGCGCCCACACCTATAAAACACAAAATGGGATTAGGCTTTTTTTTTTTTTTTTTTACAGCTCTAAGGGCGACTTTTATTCACACTGCTCGCCAAATTTTATCCGCGTGATACTCGCGGATTAAAGTATTAAATACAAAACAGCCCCATCCTTTCTTTTTTTACGTTTACGTTGGTTTTGCCGCCATGCACTGACAAAACAGCCCTATTTTTCGCGTTTAAGTTGGCTTCACCGCCATACACAGGTGCCATACACACATGGCAGCAAGCCAATTAGGGGCGAAAAAAATGGGGCTGTTTCGTACTTCGCCTTAGGGGATACTCGCCAGAAGAAAATATCTTTTATTATTTACGATAACATAATTAAATTTTCACAGTTTATAGTGCTTGATGTCCGTTTTATAAGTTCGGTGTTAGTTTTGATATAGCTTGTTTCTTTATGCTCCGGATGCCACCCACACTCCAGAAAAAAACATGTTTTTTTTTTGTTTTTTTTTTCGAAAGCGTGGGGCATGGCAACACACTTAACAGTGTGTAGTAAAATAAGCTAAGTCGCTTCTTTCAAACCCCTGGGTGCAATAAACAACAAAGATAATGTATACGAGACCTCTACTATTCTATTTAAAAAACTGGAAATCTCAGGAACGCCATTTTCAGAGGGCTGACGAAAGTTTCTTTCAGTTTTCATAACTTATAAAATATGCATTCTAACCAAACCTTAGTTGTCGCATTCTACATGACTTAACGCATATGCATGCCAAGTTTGGTAGAGATAGGAGTCCGACCTACAAAACGTTTCTCCGCAAGGTAGAAAAATTCTCCTCGCCACCCTTCCCATTTTCCCCTCTACCACTGCTATCTTGACGGCGGGGCAGAGGGACTCCTCTTGTTGGTGCATCTTGGGGCTGATAAGCCGGGATTAGCTCCCGGCTTATACAGCCCCAAGACGCAGCAACAAAATGAGTCACCCCCCCCCCCCTCCCCGTTGTCAACACAGCAGTGGGAGAGGGGAAAATGAGAAGGGTGGCGAGGAGGATTTTCCTACCTTGTGGAAAATGATTTTCTAGGTCGGCCTTTAAGAACAAAATATTCTGTGCGCAAACTGGGAAGAGGACCGCCCGAAAATGTAAAAAACGAAATAGAAAAAAAAAAACGCATTCGAGTATAACCATAGATCTCTAGCGATAGTCTTTCGCGGCGGAAAACATAGTTATAGAATTTTTTTTTTTTTTTTTTTTGTGAGAAATTTAATATACAGAAGAATACGACGGAAAGGAGGCGACATAGCCTACTTCTCAAAATAAATGTGATGGCGGGCAAGGTCACAATTTGAAAAACCGCGCACGCGAAAATGCCTCAAATGTATGCCTTTCTAAATAGCCGGGAGTTCTCAAAATACGAGTATTTGGATAACTTCGCGATCATATTCCTACCTTAATATTATATGTATAAAATATGAAGGTTCAAAGATAATAACAGACCTTAAAACAAGAAATCTATTTCTTTTTTTTTTTTTTCTCTCAAAACATTGCCGCTACAACATAAGATCGCGGCTTCGCTTTTTTGTTTTTAACATACCTTGCTCAGGTATGTTTTTAATTTAACTTAATTCATTTTTACCTCACAGGTGCACAATGCGCGCTTGTCTGCTGTGGTACTGGTAACGTCTTGATATCCAGGGTGCTACCTCGACACCGCCTGCGGTTCGCGGCTTCCCGGTCGGGACTATCGACTGCACGGCTTGGCTGTCCCTGCTTGGTCAAGATGACGACTGAGGCCACTTCAATGAAGTGTTTAAGATTCTTCCGTAACGGTCTTCCTGGACCGGCTTCTCCGAATAAACGACCATTTCTGTTTTGAGAGGGCTTCATAATAAACGTCTCTGGTGAATTTCGGCTGGTCTTTCGTGATGAATTCAAATCCAGGAGGCAAGATTCGGCAAAGGACAGGAATCCCGCAGCTATCTGACCGTAAGTATCCCTTGGCTCGTGAGCTTGATTCCGTTTCAGCCCGACTTTCCCAACGCCTGAAACTATATAGCGTTGGAGGTGAGGAACGCGACCTCTACAGGGCGCGCTTTGGAGGTTTGTCTGAAGCTCTTGTTATCTCACCGTGAGCGTAGATTGCGCCGTTTTCCAAGTAAGGGCATAAGGGATATACATTATTGATTTGGGTTGACGTCGGAAATTTTCAATTGAACGCGGAACGGAGGAATGTTACGAAATTATTTGCCAGGGCAGTAACCTTGCGTCTGGACAGCGCAGCTGCCCAGAGGTCCCAATCGTACCGCCAAGCTGATGCATACTGGGACGCACTTGAGCCAAAAATGGCGGAGCGTCGCCGCCAATCTAGTTTGTCGCGGCGGCACGGCGGTGGCATCTACAGTAGACCAATAGGAGCGTGCTTGCAAACGGCGGCGCGTCACCGGCAGTCATTGCAGATCAATGCGGAGCGCAAGTTCATCTACTCTTGCACAGGAGTTGCGATGATATCAGAGCGCCGAGCTCTTATTGGCTGATTGAAAAAAGATAGTGGGTAGACCTTACTAGCATTGAGGTCTACCCACTGTCCTTCCAATCAAGGCCAATCAGAACTCAGCGTCGTTCTGACGTCACCGCAACCCCTGCGCAAGAAGCAGACGACTTGCTCTCCGCATAGGGGCGTGCGCGTCTGGATTTGGGACGCGCCGTGAGAAAAAGATGGCGACTCGTCGCCGGCATCCAATAGGAGCGCCCGTGTCACGATCGAACGATGGCGGTACTTGGATAAGTCAGGGTAGTCCGGGTATTCAGCGCTTTCATCCCAATTAGAGTTCCTGTATATAGCTACCTACTCTCCCCCTTTGGGGGAGCATATAGAGGAACTCTAATCCCAATCTGCCGCGCGCGCTCAAATCAGCCCTGGTTTTGGTAGAAAGAGTCAGGGCCTGGAATACACCGTGGCCTGGAAACTGATGCCTCAATTTAAAAAGGAAACCGCAATAAAATTAATCGCGCCAGTTAACACGGATTTAATATTGTCCTTTCATAGGACGTCTTCGGGTGGCGCTATACCAATCCGAAGAGAGGAGGAAAGCGCGTGTACAGCGTTGGTACAGCTAAAGTAGTTGGTACAGCGGTTGGTGCACCCTCTCCCCTAGCCACAGAAAGCTGAGCCTGCTTTGGAAGTTGGTTTCTCTAAAAACCAGAGTGAGAAAACATTTTTCGCTGAACGCTGCATTTAGGGCTAAGCTCCAGCCGGCTCTGGAAGCTGGCTTCTCCTAAAAAATAACATAGAAAAATATTTTTCGCTGAACGTACATTTAGGGCTAAGCTCCAGCCTGCTCTGGAAGCTGGCTTCTCCTAAAAACCACCGTGGGAAAAAAATTTCGCTGAACGTTGCATTTAGGGCTAAGCTCCAGCCTGCTCTGGAAGCTGGCTTCTCCTAAAAAATAACATAGGAAAATATTTTTCGCTGAACGTAAATTTAGGGCTAAGCTCCAGCCTGCTCTGGAAGCTGGCTTCTCCTAAAAACCACCGTGGGAAAATATTTTTCGCTGAACGTTGCATTTAGGGTTAAGCTCCAGCCTGCTCTGGAAGCTGGCTTCTCCTAAAAAATAACATAGGAAAATATTTTTCGCTGAACGTACATTTAGGGCTAAGCTCCAACCTGCTCTGGAAGCTGGCTTCTCCTAAAAACCACCGTTGGAAAAAAAATTTCGCTGAACGTTGCATTTAGGGCTAAGCTCCAGCCTGCTCTGGAAGCTGGCTTCTCCTAAAAACCACCGTGGGAAAATATTTTTCGCTGAACGTTGCATTTAGGGTTAAGATCCAGCCTGCTCTGAAGCTGACTTCTCCTAAAAAATAACATAGGAAATTATTTTTCGCAGAACGTACATTTAGGGCTAAGCTCCAGCCTGCTCTGGAAGCTGGCTTCTCCTAAAAACTACCGTGGGAAAATATTTTTCGCTGAACGTTGCATTTAGGGTTAAGCTCCAGTCTGCTCTGGAAGCTGGCTTCTCCTAAAAAACAACATAGGAAAATATTTTTCGCTTAACGTACATTTAGGGCTAAGCTCCAGCCTGCTCTGGAAGCTGGCTTCTCCTAAAAACAACCGTGGGAAAAAAAAATTCGCTGAACGTTGCATTTAGGGCTAAGCTCCAGCCTGCTCTGGAAGCTGGCTTCTCCTAAAAACCACCGTGGGAAAATATTTTTCGCTGAACGTTGCATTTAGGGTTAAGCTCCAGTCTGCTCTGGAAGCTGAATAGGCCTGAAAACCACTGTGGGAAAATAAAATGCAATGTGCAGCGATAAATATTTTCCCACGGTTGTTTTGGGGAGAAGCCAGCTCCCAGAGCAGGCTGAATTCAGCCTGCTCTGAAAGTCGACTGGGAGTTAATAGAAATTCCCAGTCGACCATTAAAAGCATTCCATTTGACCAATAAAGCTTTCAGTTTCACCAACACAACTTGTTATTGCTCCTATAGAAGGACCAATAGGCACTTGTATTGGACCAGACGACAGATATATATCTGTCGTCTGTGTTGGTCCCATAGAAGTGTCTACTTGTCCCATAGATGTTCCTACAATAGATCTAGTTTGTATTGGTATGATAGAACTCTTTATCGGCCCAGTAGAAATGCCTATTAGTATGATAGAAATCCTATTGGTCCCATAAAAATCTTGATTGGTCCCATAGGAAAATTTTGCTGGGACGTCCTTCAAAATAAATGCCTTGCCTTGAGTTTAAAGATGCAACCTTGTTGGTGCTTTATTGCAGTTCCTTGTTTTTACAGCGGAGCTGTTAAGGGCTAGGTTCCCCAGGATTGTGTCCGTGTATGTCGACACAAACCTGCCTGGACAGCTACCGCCATCTATAAGCGACGGCGGCAAGCACACAACCAGTATATGGTTTCCGCCATCGCTCGTAGATGACGGCAACCTTTCCAGCTATAATAGAAGAATGGATAGTTGGGCGCGTTGGTGGGAATTCATCGTAGGAAACAGTGCGAAAAACAGACGACACCGAAGAAGAAGCACACAGTGTATCAAGTATAGCTCCGCTGGTCTTCCTTCTTCACGAGAGTGGAAAGGCTGAACGATTTTTGTTTTGTTGATTGATGTCTGTCAAAAAGTAGGGCCCCAGAGTTTTTGTAAAAGTGAGCATACGGCCGCAGGGCCGCTCGATTCCCAGGAACCCGGCCTTCACCAGCGTTTCGCCCAACAAGCGGCCCAATAAATATCCCGATGATATTTTGTAACAATGACACGAGTAAAAAAAACATGGGGTGATGCGGAGCATCGCGGATCGTTATTAACGGTGTTAGTAACGCTGTTAGTAACGTTGTTAACTTGCGTGTTATTACGTTGTTAACTTGCGTTGGTTACCACACATCGCGTGAACGTTGTTGGAAACTCCGCGATGCTCCGAATCACCCCATGGTTCCCCTCGGGAAGATGGTGTAATTTTTGTCTTCAGTGGACGTAGCGTTGCTGTTAGTTTGTGGGGTGGTGCTGACGCTTGCTTGCGCCAACCCACTAACTGACGGGACTGTTGCTTCCATCACACTTCATCGGAAGAACGGAGTGAAGTGGAGTCAACAGCGCTGAACTGAACGCGCGCTACTGCTGCTTATATTCACACTTGAAGGAGAGGAGACCAGAGGAGGAGAGTTGCGCATGCGCGCGCGGTGTGAGTAGAAGCGAACGCATGCGAAGTGCACGCAGCTGGTAGAGAGAGAGAGCGGAGAGAGTAACGCGCAGCTGTTGGAGAGAGGGAAGGAGGAGAGTTGCGCATGCGTAGTGTGAGTGCGGACTACGACGCCGCGGGACATAGACCCGAGCAAGAGATGCTCCGCATCTAAAAGAACGCTGCCTCACTGAATTTGCACCCCTCCTGGCTATCAGCAAAGGCCCCACCCCCCGTGTGTGCACGCCTATAGGTACAAGCACAGCGAGCTGAAATTGTCTACTGGCTGAAAATCTTTAGTAGTAGCTTAATAATACTACTGCCTTAATAAGTGCCTTATAGGTTTATTGTGTTAAAGTAGTTTGTCAGCGAGAGAAATACTACTCTCTGATCATCTAGCAATTTCCAGTATTCGCCACCATTTTCAAAAATCCCCGATTGCTGATTACGGATTGAAAGGGCACCATGAAAGATATGCTAAAATTTTAACATATCTTTCATGGTGCCCTTTCATTCCGTAATCAGCAATCGGGGATTTTCGAAAAGTACTTGTTTTTTACCTTGAAAGTACATTGTATTTACACCTCTTACTTACTTTGTACATACTTCAAGTACTTTTTATATGTACTTTACACAACACTGCCGATACCGCAGTACATCACAATTCCTCCAGGCACGTAATTCAGTAAATCAACAAGATGTAAAATCAGGAAGAAACGGTCATGCCAGCAGGCAGCGGCGGTGCGAGCCCTGCACGTGACGCAGCTTGCGACCTGCACGCATTAATCGTTAAAGATTGAGCAGCTTCCATTAGGGACAACCTGTGTCGACTCTCTTGTTCACAATTTAAATAATAGTAGAACAGAAGCACATGACAAGTCCTTGCAAACATGAAAGCATTTTCACCTTTATTGAACATCCACACTGGAAGTCTGTTTCAAGTACAAGAAAGCCAAATGAGGTCTCAATAAGCTCACACCTTTCACATAGCACCCTTTAATAGTCCACATTCAACCGACTGATGCCAAGAGTTTCCAGAGTACATGCACACACACACACACACACACACAGAAAGTCTGCATAGGTCAGTTTTTAAGCATGTCATGACAGTTCCTTTCATCTCAGTGGAACACAGCCAGTCACAACAAGCGACTGATCACCCTGCAAGTTTGAATCACCACAAGAATCATAAACACAAAAGGTGCAATGCATGTAAAAAAAAACAACAAAAAAAACAACAGTTGCTTTTCCATATGTAGATGGTTCTCTCAGAAGATACTATATCCGGCATGGATTTCACACACATTTTTCAGTTGCAAAACGACCTAAGCCTGAAAAGAATGTTTTCCCTCAAAGGCAGTCCTTAAAAATCGAGTGGAAGTAGCGCGTTTTAATTACTGCTAAATATGTAAAATTTTTGTTACTAACACATAAATGCGATGTACACATGACGGAGAAACAACAGCACCTAGGTGCTGTTGTTTCTCCGTCATGCCGATGCACTGCCCGATGTGGGACAAGTAGGGAGCACTGATTGGACGACTGTCTATAGTTGGCGACAGATTAAGAATGCAACAGAACTCTTCCTCCAGCGGAAGCTTTCTACCTTCAACATAATATTATATTGAGGCATGAGCATATGCTTGGGTATCTCATGAGCAAGCACAGCCAAAGCACTACAGAAGGCAGCGGCGCTTCAGCTGCATTCTTAACTTGTCACTGACTAAGTGATGACACAGCGCTAACGGCGGCCAATTGATGATCTGCACTGGTGTTACGACATTGAACAAATCGCCGTGACAATTATTGGTGAGTGAGAAAGAGTGAATGGTGGTATGGTGGTTAGTTGGTAGTATGGTGGTTAGTTGGGCTTGTTGCAAATGCATGGCTAGATATGAAAACTGCACTTAAAGCGAAGCTGAAGAGATCTTTGAATTCGAACAAATAGTAAAAGCTGTAATGTAGACACCTTAAAAAATAAGCCTTAAGTTTTATTTCGAATCTTATTAGTGGGAGAATCGTAACAGCCAATTAAAATTGCGAGAATTAAAAACGAGCAAAAGTGACGTCCTCGCAAAATCAGAAGAACCCTTGCTCGCCACTAGGCTGGCTCGAGAACGCCGAAAATGACGTCACGACGCTCTGGACAGATAGCAGGCGGCAGAGAGGTTCGCCGCATGCTCGGCGGCAATCACTGCACACATTTTTCAAAATAAATGCGGTTTATGTTTACTTCTGCCCAAGATAAGTGCGATAACTGAATTCACGGGACAAAAAGCGATAGAAATCTGCTCCTAACTCAGATTTCATGAAAAGTGCTTCAGCTTTCCTTTAAAGATGAAGACCAAGTAGACAAGTTCATTCATCTGCTTAACCTTTGTCCCTTCTTGTGTCTAGTTGATGTTTACAAAGAACGATTTGACCACCTGTAACTTGTAAAATAAATTTTTGTGAGAATTATGCCATCATATCTTTAATGAACCACCTTGGAAGAAAACAGTCTTTTCAGGCCCCTGTTCAAATGGACAGAGACAAGTGCCATTCTGAACTTCATTGCATTAAGATCAATACCCTTCTTACCCTTGGTCACACTGATTCAGTTTCAATGACTATGATCTGAATTTATAGAAGAAACATTTCTTTGGTGGATTAAATGAATGTTCAGACATGTTTTCCCATCCAAGCCAGACAAACAATGCATGAAGTCGGTACCTTGCAATTCTGTTAAATATGGCATCATGTAAATGCTGACGTAGTGCTGCGCACGGAATGCAGAATATGCACATTTTCGGTATTGGTGCCACATTCCTTTTCTATAATGCCATTTTCCTAATTCATACTGTCACCTACTTCGAAACTTTGGCAAATTTTCAAGCCCTTCGTTCAATGCGCACGAACAATTCAAAAAGTGCAGGCGAGACAATAATATGAATGACGCTCTCGCATTGGAAACGGCCGAAGTCTGGGCCAAAACAATTGGCAGTTAACTACGCGTGAAACCTTCCACCCGCTGAAGCAGACACGGGAGATTCGTACACGACGTACATGCGCGCGGGATACCAAAATAGTCTCTGACGTTTCAACAAACTCCTGCTAAACGCTGCACGCCAAACAGTCACAACTGTCTTCCGGAAAGGGAAATGAGTGTATTGTTTCAAATCTAGTTTGTAACAAATGATGTCAACGAAACTTATCGAAAAAATAAAGGCAGGTACTGACAACATGCACCAAAGCGGATGACCCTCCCGAAGTAGGAGGTAGCTGCGCAAACTAGAATGCCGCGTCGAAGGCGACAAACAAAAATATTCAAGCAAGGAAGCGAGCAAATTTAAGAATTCCTAAATACATGACATGTGAACGCTACCTCCTACGATGGCTGCAACAAAACAATGCGAGAGCACTCATTATAATGCTGAGGTGCCTATTTTCGCCGTGCCTTCTGACTCGCATACAAAAGGCAACCAACCAGCGAGCCACTTGGCCATACTCGTTCCCACATTGTCCGAACCGCACATAAATTTGCTCATTACCGGATGAACGTAGTTCGTCAAATTGCGCCTGAAGGTTAGCCCTTCGGGTAGAAGCTTCACACGCAATAAAAAGGGGGGGGGGGGGCTTGACCAATAAGTGTCGTTTACCTGAGCTTCCCATGGTCGGCGCCCGCAAACAACATACACGCGCGCCACGGTACGAAAGGTCCGTGACAATGGCACTTTCTTCGGCAAAGAGCAGTTCCGTCTACGCTGAGAGCCAGTCCCGCACTTGGTTATACAAAAAGGTCCGAAGGTCCGCACTTCTTCCCCGTGACGAGGGGCAATTCGTGACGCAAAATGATGGCAGGGCATGTAGCTGCATTCAGGGACGAATGCTGTGAACCGTGTGGCTATCGGTAGTCCGTGACAATGCGGTTCAACCGGGTGACCGTACTCACTAGCCGCCCATTCATTTGTGTTTTGGGGAGAAATTCGCAAGTGTTTAAACCCGACACCTGTGTCTCCACAATCCGACAAGTTTGATGATATGATTAAAACGTTGAAACGAAAGAGCGAACAATGTAGAAATGCAAATGGAAAAGTTACGAACATTGTCCTACCCTTGAAGATGTCAACTAAAAGACCAAAATAAGTTACTTTCGGGACTTTGCTCTTCTGTGGTGGCGCGACGAGTTAATAAGGAAAGTGCCAAGCACAAAATACGTTCAACACTAGGTAACTAGTGAAATCATTTCTAAAACCTGCGTAAAAACGGCTGACATGTCAGAAAAAGAAATAGAATAAATCTGCAATAAGCTGCCATCACTTCACTCTGTCCCTACAGCCTTGCCCTATTATGATGCAGCGCTCACCTTAAGCCTAAAGTGTTCAGAAAAGTCGTTTGAAAAAAGAAAGGCACACATCACACAACCGTAGATCACGGCGGCGGCCCAGCGACGCGCCGGGAAGTCTCCGATTCCTCCAGTTCACCGCACTTGGCAACGAAGTTGAACCGTCCCACCAACGTTCAGTGGCGCTGAAGCAACGTCTGAGCGATGCCAAACCAACAAAATTACAGTGAGAGCACGGGCGAGCTGGCGCATATTTACGATTTTGTCGAATGACCCAAGACTGGGGTGAGAAACCTGGGAAACATCAAACCGTGGTTTCTTGCCCCAGTCTCGGGCAATTCAACAAAAATGCCCTGTTGAAACGTCCCACCAACGCGGAGTGGCGCTAAAGCTGCGCCTGAGGGACGCCACACCGACGTTATTCCAACATCGTGCAACGACGTCGGAAACATTCCACCAATGTAGAGCAGCGCTGGACTCACGTCGTTCCACCGATGCGTAGCAGCGACGGAACGCCCCGCCAATGGTGAGCGGCGCCGAAGCGACGTTCGAACCACGACAAGCGGACGTCGTTCCAACGTTGCAACGTCCCACAACGTCAAGCGGCACCAATGTGGTGTTTCGATGCCCAATCGATGTCGTTTCGACGTTGCTCGAGCCGTCTAACACGTAAGCTGTCACACCACCGTCGTCGTAGTGGAGGAAGGCGGTTTCTGCACCACGGTGTTGTCCGTGTCGTCGTCGTCGTCCTCGTCGCTGTCCTCTATGTCGCACACATTGTTGACGGACAGGTCGGAACAGGACAGGTGGGAGGAGGACGGAGCGCCCTCTACCAAGAACCCGCGGCCTCCCTGGGAGGGGAAGCCGTAGGACACAACTCCGTCCTCCGAGAGGTCGTCTGCGGGCGACTGGTCGTTGCTCAAACAGTGCGACGGCAGGTACTGGTTCGGGTGACGCTCGTAGCGGTGCGGGGAGGCGCCTTGGGCTGGCTCTTCTTCGTCATCCTCGCTGATCTGCAGCAGCTGTTCGTAGCCCTGAAAGAAAGGCACCGCATTCTGAGTCTTGAAAAAAGGGTCTGGTTGGTTGCACTGTACTTTACAGGTTTTACAATATGTAAAACTTCCACGTCGAAAATGCCCCCCCCCCCCACTTCCCCCCCCCCCCCCGTCTGCTGGCATTAAGTTCATTGAACAACATTTCATAGACGGATTGTTTTGTCGAAGGTGCGTTTCGTCGACGGTTTCATGTCCACAACCTAAACTTATTTTCAGAATACCTGAACTTTACTTTTTTCCAACGTGCCATTTATTATCTCTAAACACAAAATAGCTGTTGAGAAAAAGCCGAATAAAGGTGATGCCAAAACCAATGTTCGAATTTTCTGGCGCCCTCAAGTGGAGAGGCGTCACACGTTGCATAACTTGCAAGTCGCACAGGCAGTTTAGAAAACAAAGTTTTTTTTTTCCCATTTCGCTGGAGCGAGTTTTTTTAGAATTCATTTTACACCATCAAACTTCTTGTAACCCATTTGGCACAAGCTCTGCTGCCCCCGTATTGACCCATGACACAACATCTGATGTTGTGTCTCCAGTGTTGCTATTAGAGCCTTTCAGCCTCTCGGACAAAATTTGAAGCTTTAATAACTATTCGCGAATCCCACTGGTCGTTTTGGAGCACGCCGGGATAGACTTTTCAGCCTATTTCACTGGGCAGTCGGGATCGAAACGGATGTGTTCCACTTGTCGTTTTAGATAAACTCCCACTCCAGATCTCGATCCTGATACGAGAAAAGTCGCTCCGCCGATTTCGGCGAATTCATCCAGAAGCCAGCCTGGCCAACTCTCAGTGTGCACACGCGAGTTCCTTCCTCGCCGGGCTCGGAAGAATTCGTAATGGCCACATGCAAAGTGCTGCCCACTTTTCTGCTGCTGCTGCTTGATGACAGTTCGTCGTCAAGTTGCTCGAGCAGCTCCTCCAGCAGCAGCGGCTCAGGTAGCAGCGACGACGAGGATTGCTTGTATGTCCCCCAAGAATTTTACTGCCTTTTCGGACCTCCGCAGAAGAGGCCGAAAATCGAGACATACTTGGACTTCGTTCACAAGTATTCGCAACTTTGGTGGTACCGCGGTGTGAGAATTGCGTTCCCTAGCTCCTGGATGATAGGCTTCAACATAGAGATGTTTGCTTACACCTTCCTGACGGGGAAATATGACGTACGGCTCTCATATCGCTCGGATTTCACACAATTTTAATTACTTACGCGTCACAGACCGAACCTCTTTCAGCTGCTCAACGACGATCATCCAGATGACAGCCATTTTGATAAGAATTAGAGCGGCCCCTATACACCTTTACAAAGAAACACTCCTAGGCTGCCGCCATGTTGCTGATGCTGATGCGGCTGATGCGAAACTCATGCCCCCTATCAGCTAAAAATTTTCTGCCACTCTCCTGGACTGTAGCGGGTTCCTGCGTGTTTATTGCACCATAAAACTTGCATCTGCTGCGTCCGCGATTTCCGGTATTCATTCCCGTGAGATGCGAGTTCTCGGCGGATTTCCGCGGGTCCTTAGCACCGCGAAACGCGAATCTGCTGTGTCCGCAATCTGCGGTATCGTTTCCCATGACACAGGAGTTCGTAGCGAATTCCCGGGTGTTTATCGCATCGTGACACGCGAATTTGCTGTGTCCGCGATCTGCGGTATCTGTTCCCGCATCACGTGCTTTGTAGCCGGTTTTTGATAAAGTTTTGCTGTGGCGTCCTCAAAGATAGCCCACCCCATGTTTTCCACCATTTATCTCTTCATTTTGGGTGGGCGTTCTTTCGGAACTTTACGGTATAACAAAAAAAAGACAACTAACATTCCACTCGCATTCGTTCTGATCGCGTGCATACACAACAAAAATAGCTTTTTTGCTTTTTTGTATTTTTAAATGTGGTACAATGCTTTCTCAATGTCCTCGGGAAAATACATAAACCGTTAAACACAAAATACAGCGGGAAAAGACGATAATTTAGCCGCCAGCAGTGTTTGAAACTGCGCCTATCGAAATCACAGTCCACTTGGTTAGGGTTAGCATAGACGCAGGTGAGAGTCTTGTCTCAAACCCAGTGACTGGGCTCAAAAACGGTATGTTGCCCCTGGGGTCGAGTGTTTCTTGGAAAGGCGTATAGGATGTGAAAGTTGCAATAAAGAATCAAGAGAGCTACGCTGATGCACATCGTTTATGGACACGCATCTTTCACATCACGATTAACTTCACTCATATGTTGAACACGTGTTGCTAGCGCCATGATTGCGAAAACATGTGCTTCGAGATCCGGGACCGCGGGGGGAAATTCCGGGAAAGGTGAATGATGAGAAGGAATCCGCCGATACTGGAGGAGTGGTCATGCTCCACTGGGAATCTGGAGGCGGAACGACTCTGTTCGGATCGCATGCTCCATCTCGGATCTGGTCTACTGACCCCGGCGCGTTCCAAAACGTCCAGTAGAATTCACCATTAGCGAAAAATGACTGATTTATCTCAATCCCACTGATAAAGCCGGTATACACAGTATGCGTTTCTGTGGCATTCTTCAAGGTTTGTAACAAACGTTGTGGGTTTTTTGCTTTTTTTTGTAATAGCACATTATTTTATTACGAACTCTGACCTTTTTCTATGCTATGACGGGCACGTCTTGGATTTTTATTTCTTCGTTTGAATGCCAACAACGAATACCGGCGTCCAGTGCTAGCGTTTTCATCCCAACGTTTAGGTGGGTAGACACCGACTAGCAAAGTAATAGTCGGTGTCTACCCCGACTACCACTTTGCTAGTCGGTGTCTACCCATAGACTAGAAAAGTGGCAGAACGTAGAACTCACAGTTGAGGAGTTGTGTGATTGATTCCCATTAACACTTGTTAATTTATTGCTCTTTTGTACTGATTGTCCTCTGAAGTACAGCCTCCAGATTTTAGAGCGACAGCTTTAAGGAGCTCGTGTTGCTGAAAACAGGACGGGAAAGTCCTGATTAGTTGATGGGGTCATGATGTCACAGCCACATGACCTCGCATGAAAATTTTAAACAACCCACAACGCTCACGTGAAGCGTGATGTCACGCGTGGAATGAAAGTGATTAAAACATGACATGCAATACGAATTAAAGGTCTCCACCTGTCTCAAATGATTTCCCATTATAAAGTACTGTAAACGACTAAATTTTCGCGAGGACCTAATTTTCGCGAATTTCGCAAATTGCCTACAATTCGCGAAAAATACGTCCCGCGAACAATTCGGGCAATATGTGAACGCTACGGAAGCTACACTCGATTCGCGAAAATTAGAACCCGCAAATAATTTCAAATTTTCAGCTTTGGCCCGATTCGCGAAAATTTGAGCCCGCTAAAATTAAGTCGTTTACAGTAATTCACTTACCTTAAAGAAAAAATCTGCAGAATTTTAGGCGGAGGCAGGATTCGAACCCTCGACCCTTCAGTTACAAGCCAGACACGCTATACCGACTAGGCCACGTACACAAGCTTGCACGGCTTGGGAGCGAGCGGGGTTTATATGTCTAGCTATCGCGATCCACTCTTAAAGGCAAAGCTTAAGTGTCCTCCAGTAATTTTTTAACAATGATGCGCGAATGCCGATTGGCTGGTAGATCAGCGCCTTATCGCAGCTTGAAACAGCAGGTCAGCGAGACTATGCGCATGTGGCAGAAGGCACACGCCTAGCCTCACTGACTTTCTGTTTCACGCCGCGATAAAGCGCAGATCCAACAGCCATTCGGCATTCGTGCAATATTGGTAAAAAATTTAGAGGCTGTACGTGTTGCACATTTCGTAACTGTTTCATCGGCGTTCCGTCACACCTTCCTCGAGAATCCCAGCCCTTTGAGGCATTCCGTCTTAAAAAGTTATTTTGACTTGCAATTTGGGTTATTAGTTCAGACGCGTCTATTAATGTGTCAAACCAATTACGAGGCAAATCAGTCCCTATCGAAATTCTGCCAAGTTTTCCTTCGACAAGGGGCGTGACGCTCCTCCTTGACTGGGGTCCCCACCTGGAAGGGAGCGTGGCCGTCCAGGGACTCGTTGTTCTCCGAGTCGCCCACGTAGTCCGACTCGTCCTTGAGTCCGGGCAGCAGGTCCATCTGGCTGTTGCGGCTGTTGGAGTCCCCGCTGCGCAGGCTGCACGAGTCCTGCACCTCGTTGCCCGGCACCTCACTGATGTTGGCCAGGGGCTTCTGCTCCGTTGTCAGGTCCGAGTAGTCCCAGCTGTAGCCTGGGGCGGGGAGGGCAGCGTTGGCAAAGGTCGGCTCGCACTCTACGTTCCGGGCACGTGCGTGAGAGCAAGGGCTGAGTGTAAGTCTGTGAATGCGTGCATGAGAGAGCAAATCTGCGAACTACTGAATGCCAGAAAGTGGGTGAGTCTGTGAATGAATGAATGAGTGTGGGAGTAAATCTGTGAATGAATGACTGACAGTGAGTGAATCTGTGACTATGTGCATGAGAGGGCAAATCTGCAAATGATTGAATGCCAAATAGTGAGTGAATCTGTGAGTGAGTGAGGGGGTAAACCTGAATGAATTAATGCGTGTGTGAGGGAACAAATCTGCAAATGAATGATTGTGAGAGAGAGTGAACCTGTGAATGAATGAACGAATATATGTGAGTGAGGAAGTAAATATCTGAATGAATGAAGATGTGAGTGAGAAAGTCTGAATGTGTGTACGTGTAAGAAAATAAATCTGTGAATGAATGAATATCTGTGAATGAGTGAGTAAATCTGTGAATTAATTAATGAGTGAATGAGGCGGTGAGTGAGAAAATCTGAGTGAGTAAATCTGAGAGAACAAGTGAGTAATGTGAATAAGTGAATAAATCTGTGATTGAATGAATGAATACATTAACAAGTTAGTAAAGGCGGGTATATGTGCAAGTGAGTCGGTAAACATGTCTCCTTTGTCCAAATATTTTCATGCTTCTTTAACAATAAATCTACACCAAGTGATCCAACTTTGTGCTCTTTTATCGGAAAGGCTACTTGGTGTTTAAATGTCTGTTCCCAGTGTTCCTCTATCCGATCAGGTCCATCTCAGTCAGATCTAAAACAAAGCCACGGTGTTGGTTGAAGTTAAACAGAGTAGTCTTTAGAGCAAGAAGGGGGTGGAATAATCAAGAATGAAATAAAAAAAAGTCCCAAATACAGATTAAATACTGTGGGAGAAGGTCAAAGAACTTGGGAAAGCATACAATAATTGTCAGGCTTTGATCTTTTTACTTTTAAAATTAACTGATAAAATTTAAAACCCAGATAAATTTTTACTACTTTTATTTGGAAGACACCACAGGTAAATTTACAAAGAATAATATGAAGCGCAGGCAGTAAAATATTGCAAATAAATAAATGCAGACACATACACAAAAATGAAAAGAGGCCGGAAAAAAAAAAAAGAAGCACTATGACACCTCATCATGCAGGTCATATTTGACAATAGAACCAGTAAGAAACATCTTTGAGAAAAGTTTTCATGTGTCATGCTTTTGCATTCTTATCAATTGATTGTCTTGCGTAAATTCTTTCATAAATTACAGAACTAACACTATCTCACAGCTTCTAGTGCATGACAACCACACCTGCTCTACGAAATATTGACATGATATGTCATCCAATGACAGAACTGCACATCAGTAGTTCCTAAACAAAGATAATGAACATGCAAAACTAAAAATGCCCGCCAGTTGTTAGCACTTAATGAACTTAGTGGACACAGGTAAACAAACAAACACACACACACACTCAAGCTCAACAAAAAAAGCTCCTGCAATCCAGACCAACTAACTAGGGAGCACCAAGCAAAGTGCACGGTTTTGTCATAAATGGCTTGGAAAAACCATTAGTAATTTCATAATTTCGTACTCCCATGTGAATCTACAACAAAACAATTAGAGAATCTTTTTTAGGCTTTACAGGTTTGTTTTAAGATCACAAAAGCTACACTAATGGACGCCTGTGCAGGTGAGTTGTACGGCCAGGGGGACATACTACAGGGTCTAATCGTCACAGTAAGTCAGACGATCAACTAAAACGTGTCAATTATAACCCTTTAATTAGTAAAAATAACCATGGTTTCAATTAAAAACTTGCTGAGCATCTTCGAAAGCCACTAAATAAGTAAATGTTCGAAAGATTGGGGGCATGCGGGAAGTGCAGTGGTGCAGCAAAGTTACCACACGTGCAACAGGTGTAATGCTGGCGGTCTGAAAACACGGACGATAATCTTTTCCTCCGCATTTTCAGATTGCCAAAGTTGTGCCTGTTGCATGAGTGGTGATTCTGGTGGACCCCTGCGTTACCACAAGCTTCAGACATCTCTAGAATTGACTGATTTAGTGGTTTTCGGTGACGCTCAACAGGTTTCTAATTGGAAGCACATGTTTATTTTGACCAACTAAAAAGGTAACTAACAAATTGAAGTTACTTATCCAGCTTATTGTGACGATTAGCCCCCTATATGATGTCCCCCTGGCCGAATAACTCACCTACACAGACCGCATTAGTGTACCTTCCACGGATCTTTTTTAATAAATCTGTTTGAATGAAAATCAAACACACCATATATGCAGGCAATGCAAGTAGGCAGGCAGGGAACAAATTGCAGCGTGTCACAAAGTTTGCATGCATGCTGCCTATGGCAGCAACATATTACGACTACAAGTGTCAGTGCATCCTTGATTCCAGTAACTTCAGGGTGAATCAGCCTCGCTCAACCAAAGATTAACCTTCTTAGCTGTCCACACACGAATTCCCACCAAATTAAAATGTCGACGTGCAATCACTTAATGCCTTGCGATATTTGTTGACTTTGCAATCACTTCATGGCCGGGGTAAACGAACCTAATGCCATGCACGGTGATGTTGCCTAGGTTTAGGGGGCACACCCTTCTAATACCTTTGGAATCAAATAGAACATTTACTATACATTCCAATTGGCCGGCCAGGATGAGCCAATATTCTGGCCTTCCAAATATGGATTCAGATAAGGATGCGTTCCATTCAATTCCTCAAGCAAAATTATAGTGTTAAAAATTTGGAATACACTTTAATCATTTAAAATTTAAAATCCTGCGTGGACAGCTGCTCTTCACTTTTTTTTTTTGTCTAATTGTCGCTTTCACTTTACTTGATCGCTGTGGCCACGCAAGACGTTTTTGTCTTCCTAGAAACCACGCTGTTCCAGTCGGCTTCATCTGGGATCGCTGTTGCCGGTTTCGGTGTTTCGGCGCCACAGCAGTTTAAAAGAGCTGACTCCACAACGGCGCTTAGTACCTTAGTCGGTGCACAAGGCCACAAAGCCGCTTCGATGCTTTTGAGAATTTTTCGCCTCAAGAATGTTTTTCCTACGCTCCGTTTCAATTAAGCCTAACCATGGCCGATGGCATGTTCTGACGGAGACAATCCAGCGGTGCCAGAATTGCATTGTCACGGCACGCGTCGTCTTCGTGGGTTCACCATTGCTGCAGGCCCCCGCAATAAAACAAGTGCGTGACAGCAGCGCGCTTGCTGTGCGTGATTGGTTTAGTTGGCGATAGCAGACACGCAAAGGCGCCAAGTACCATTACGATGCGCTTTTGCAGCAGCTTAACTGGCTGCGTCGGATCGTGGCAACGGCCGATCGAGGTGCGAAAACACGGACGATGATCTTTTTGTCCGCATTTTTGGACCGCCGGCATTGCGCCCGTTACACGAGCGGTAATTTTGCCGCACCCCCGTGCTCATCGCATGCTTCAAATCTTTCTAGGACTGACCGAGTTAGTGGAGTGCAGTACGACTTCCCAAAGATTAGCATAGAATGGCTAAATTAATCTTGAACTTGCAAAGGCAAAATTTTCTCGATTCTTAACTTGACTATGCGTACCACACACATGCCACCCACAGGGAATGCATAATGATGGTCTCTTTATGAAGTAAAACACCGCTCAGAGAAACTCAGCTAAGAGCAACTCCTAAATAACAGGAACGAAGTCATTTACAGTTGAAGTAAGGTGAATGCTGATGTAGTAAATATATATAAAAAAGTGTAAATACACTTGAAATGCTAGAACTAATGTGGTGAAGTTACCAATATAGCGAACATTGTTCCAAAAGAAACTGGCAGGTTCTGGTGAGTGAACCGGCTTTACTTACCCGAACCTGTTCAGAGATACGTACCAATAAGAGCAGTTTCTGTTAAAGGTAAGCAATTTGCAGCAGGGTTCGCGCGGATTGCTCGTTTCTAGCCTAACTCATCGTAAAACCTCGTATGTATGGGTACCTTCAGTCCTCACACTCACTCTAATGTCTTCCGGAAAAATCGGCCTCTGCACTTAGCAATCTCTAATTTTCACCAATGGTGTTCATTATGGTTCCCTCTGGAGTTTCAAGGTGTAGCTTCCTGCGAGAAATGCAACCAACAAACCTGCCAGCTAGACGTTGAAGCAGACGACCAAGTCATTGAGGGTTGCGCCTCTGGTGCTGTCTCCCGATAGGCGTATCGAGCAGACGATTGTCTGCTTTTGACTCAGTGCGTAATCTGCTCGCTGCTCTTGCCAGAAGATGGCGCCACAAGTGCCACGCCCTCTAAACCGGTCGTCCACGTCGTCATCCGCCGTTGACTCTGGCAGTTTTTCAGCCTCACTTTTCACGTGAAGGGATCCTACACCTTGAAATTTCTTGAGGAAAAATGCACCACCAAAATGCACCATTGGTGAAAATTTGAGATCGCTACGCGCCGGTGCCGACTTTTCCGGCAGATTTTAGAGCAGTCACGAGTACCGAAGACCCTATCACCGACAGCAGACCGTTCTTTACAAGAGGGCCACGGCAGAACTCGGGGTTAGTCGATCACACCAAACACATGACTCGTTCCTGTGAGCAAACAGACCAGGCATCACGGGCGTTAGTGGGCGAGCCTCTAGCAGACAGATCTAAGGAACCGATTGTGATCGCACACGCAGGCACTGGTCGGTCCTTACCCCACGGCTTCCGTCGTCTGGGAATCGGGGGCGGAACGTACCACGTCTCACCCGGTAAAAAAAAATCAACTGTAAGTGGAATGAGATGTGTGAGCCCCCGCTTTCCTTCAGCCTTGTAGTCACTGGCTCTTTTGCTCCGTTTAGGACCGCGGCTGTTGTACTGTGCTCCGCGGATCCCCAGGGGTTCGTGGCACCGTTAGTGGGGGTCTGCACTGACTAGGGGATCACTCCACGGGGGCAGGTAAGGCACTGAAGAGGGTTAAATTGTGGGACTGAACACATTTGCAGCTATTGTTTGGTTCTAACGAGTCTCTAACAGCGAGCGTACTGTTCAAGTGCTCGGATATGCATTGCCATGTTCACTTTCTTCTGCAAAGCCACTTTGGGCCCATTTGCAGAATGTCAGAGACGATAAACGTGATTGGTGTTTGGCTGAATTGACGAGTTCAAGTCTTTCCAATTTATGGCGACATCAGTTCCTCCATTTCTCGTATAAGTCTATTCAATAGAGGGCTCGTGAGCGATCCCTAAAAGTGGTAGGGGGCCCCTGACGACAAAAAGCTCGGGAGCGGTGGCTTAGAAGGCCTTTGACGAAGCATTTACGCCTGCCCGGAGCATTATGGAAACAAAATCCATAAGGAGCCAAAAGTCGAAAATTAATAATTGCGAATAAAAGTAAGGATATTTTACCTACAACACACAATTGCTGTTGGTCCTTTGATTATTAACCCTTTCACAGCCAAGTTTTCTTCTGACTGCTCCTCCCTCCCCTACCCCTCCCCCCCCTTTATCGTTTTTTTTTCACATGTCGGTTCGGCGGACATTTCACGCTCGTAACTCAAGAATAGTGCTCTTCATTGCATGCACCATCAGCATTATAGAGCCAGAAATACGTAGAATCTATGCGCAGTCACGCCTTTCCACCGGTGCATAAGGCATCGATCTGCCGACATAAACACAGCAAGTACCCGGCGCCAGAAAAGGTCCATCTGCTCGACAACTGCATCCATGACATCCGACGTAAAGGAGCATCTTCGATAAGCTGCTTCATTGTTATGGATTTTATCGCAGTCAGAATTGTTCGATGGTTCATGAATATCAAAGAGCGGCCGCCAAGACAAAGCGACGGAGTGCACGAAGACAGATGCGCTCCACCTGTTGCCTAAAAACTAACCTACATGCTCCATCTGTTTAGGCGACTTCTCCATAGATGGCGCGACGAGCCCACATTATTTTTTTGACACGTGTTGTCTCGGGAACAAGCTTAAAACGCAAATTGAGCATACTCGGGAATTGCGTGGGGTGTGCGTAGGGGGCCAACGAGTCATCCTGGGGGTGGCAGTGAAAGGGTTAAGAACAACGGTTAGAAATATGCGCAGTCCATCAAAGAGAACGAACGTGGTGCCACATGTGGCCAGAGCACGGTGTAAGACAACTTGTTATATGAGGACACACAGTACGGCAAACGCTGCATTGCGATGGACTGGAGCAATCGGTCCCATTGGCTCGCGCCCAAGTAGCGTATGCCGACAGCGCAACTAAGAAAAAAAGAAACTAAGACAAAAAAAGTGTCCCATTACCATGGTACTTGGGCACACACGCTTTTTGCTCGGTACGTCTGCTGCGGCCTCCACGAACACAGGCTCGAACATGGCGCCGGATACCTTTCCACTCTCCGCTTCGACGCATTCATAAAACTGTTCTTCGCGCCGTTGAGGCACAAAACTAGAGCCAATGTCGAAACTGCGTCTAAACAACGTGCGATAGCACCAAATTCTACACGACGCGGCACACTTAGAAAACAACTTTAAGAAGGTTGTTGCCAGTTGGAAGTTTGTGTTTGTCCGTCCCTTCTCGTTTTCTTCCTCAAGGTTAACTTTAAGAACAGGGTTACCTCCCAAAAGAAAAGCATAAAAAAACCGGGCCCGTGACAGGCTACTACTAGCCGCTCATCGAAAGGGCATCTCGTGGTGCTGCTTGCAACCTCTCCAAATGGAGAAAAATAAAGCATTTTGATTGATTGATTGAACTAAATCTGGCAGCTGCAATGCACGTGGTGTCCACGCCTATGAATACCTTACACTGAGCACCCCACTCAAGAAGGTCCACTGGTTCTACCGTATCCATCCATCTGTCTATCGCTTAGAGCTGCACGTTTTTGTGCTTCAATCGGTTTAGCTTAAACCATCCTCTGCTCTCTTTGTTCTCCAGTTGGCATCTGAGTCCCTCCGAGTCGCGTTGCGGGTGGCATGCCCTCATTTCCCGAATTTTTAAAGTTATAGGAGCATGAGCTAGCTCGCGGTTATCGCCTTCGATTTTATGTCAGCTCAAAGGATTCCAGGAATCAAGTCACACCAACAACAATAGCGAACTGTTGTGGCGGGAAGAGTAGAAAACATAAATAGAGCCCAGGTACAGAGGCGCTCCATGTCACGCATCTTGCCTACTGCTGTATCCGAGCACAGACCCTGACGACCATTACTTCCCAAGAAAACAAGCAGAACGCGATTACAGCTATACCTTTATGGCTAATGAAAAGTGGCAGTTGTGAGCATTTCTGGGGTCTACCCAGCATCGAATACGGCCCTCTTCGTTTTAATTTCGTTGGATCCAACTTTAATCCAAACCAATGAGCTTTCCGTGCTATGTTTCTTCAACATCTGAAGGCTGGATCACACACTTGTAGCCACTCACAGCTGAAGAGGCATAAAACCAGTTAAAGCCCCTTGCGACTCCTTACGACCATCTGCACTGGTGCGGAGTCAGCCGTAAGCGGTGCACAAGAGGCCTAAAAAACAGTTTTAAGTCCTTTCGGTCATAAACAGTGGCAAGTGTGGGAATTAGCCTTAAGGCTTGACAGAGAAACTGAAAACAAAACAAGACCAGATGTTGGCAAGAACGACACAGGGACCAACAAAAGAGGGAGTCCCCACCTGGCAGGTCTTCGGAAGCGAGGCTGGTTGCAGAGCTGACTCCGACACTGGGAGGACTCTTAGCGGGCAGGGCAGAGAGGTTCCTGTTCTGGGACATGGGTGGAAGCATTGCTTTGGCAGCCTTCAGATCTGGGGGAAGGGAAACACCTCACTTCAGCCGTGCCACAGCAATCGTTAGCCTTTCAAATCACGCATATTCATTAATATTTTAATAACAAAAACAGCAGAGTTGACAAAACACAATTTTTCTGACCACCAAGGCACCAAAGATGCATCGATTTAAAGCCACCCCGAATGCAGTCCTGAGGAGTAAAAGTAAAAATCGGGCGTTTTTGTGCCACACCAACGAAGGGCATCTGGCACGTCCCAGCAGAGGATAGAGGGTCAATTTCAACCCCCTGGGGATCTTTTGGTGTGTAACCAAAGTATCGGCTACTATCTTGGTCTTCTCCGCAAGCCTCTGTCAGATTGCGGGCACCAAGGCGGATACAGTCGTGAGGAGTGACTTCCCACAGTTCCCGTTTACTCTGATGTCATGGTGCCTCGCGCTAGTGCTCTGGTCGCCGTGTGACCTTGTCAGTTTTAATATGCAATGCCTCTTAGGGCTGCACCGCATCATTACATCGATGCGGAAACCACATGGGGTTCTCGAGCTATTAATCGAGAGAGATAAGCGTTCCTTGAGAAGGAAAAGCTTGAGAACACCTTGTCTAGAGTTTCACGAGAAGAACAAAATTCATACTCTGTGCTGTTGGTATTCCTTTAGGCTACGGACAAAATCGGTATACACAGAATCTGTCGGTTTCGCTCGTTTCCCCCCTCTCCTGCAGCTCTTTTGAATCTTTCCGGTGACATTGAAATAATAATATAATAATAATAATAATAGTTTTATTTCTCATCAATGATGAAGGGGAGGCCAGAGAAATCATGTGACATGGTAGTACAATGATAATTATGTGGTCACGCAGAGCCCTCAGTGCAGTAAAATAACTATCACTTCACGAGCCTTCCCCTTAGCTTGGCAGTAGAGGGCATCAGGCTCCGAATCCTGGGGGCCCAAATTCAATTCTCGTTGAAGGCATTTGGAATTTCATTCTTTCTTCTCGGTTATGTGTGCTTCTGTACAACTTTTCCCTCGAGATCCGTGTCACACAATTCGGGGAGGTTTTTGGTGGTGTTTAGACACGGCCCTTAAAGGGCCTCTGACACGCCAAAAAAAAAAAAATTTTTTTTTTCATGCTAAAGGTTGCAATGGCATATCAGGACATTACAAAAAAATTGTTTCACTATAGAGTTGCATAGTTTTTTTATCAAAAATAGAAATACGAGGCCCAATTCAAAGTTCCCGCCGTGCACTGTGACGTAACAGTGTACCGCAAGGTGTCGGGGTGGTCAGAAGGGAGGCATCGACCTACGTCACTAAAAGTGGGTTCACCGGAAGTCACGTGAGTTTCACTCCTCGTGCCCTCCGCGACCGTGCCTAAGACTTTTTTTCTTTTTTTTATTCTGCTCTTTGTACGAGCGATCGTAGAAAACAAAGTTTCAGTTCCACTAGCTCTTTATCTCTGCACCGTTGGTTAGTTTGCGTGCTGTAAAATTTGAGAACGAAGAGCCAGTGGATCGACGTGATGGAGGTCAATGATGAAAGCGTTGCGAGTACAAGCCAGTGTACAAGTGCATGCCGTCAGTCCGATGATACAGGGCTATACTGGGCGCAAAGCAAGCTATCAAGTTTTGAAAAAAAAAATTTAGAACGCTCGCAGAAATTAGGATTGCTAGCATACGACACGCCCGATCGCATTGCTGAAGGTTGAGACACCGAGGTCGTTGAATCATCGGATACTCTCCAGGCTGAAGATGCCTGCCGTCTAAAGAATACGAACTGGTGAGTGTACTAAGTACAAGTAAACGTCGAGCACAAAGTATGTAATTTGTCTAGAACATGAGTATAACTTGTTTACTAGGTGCTCATGCGGCCGATGTATGTCTCTCAGAAATGCATGCAGTGTGATCTCTTCTTCAGTTGCTCAAATACCGGGACAGTCTCTCACACAGCACCTTCTAGGCATTGTAGTTGATCACGTCAATTCACTGACTCCGCTTCTTCTACCTTTACAGCAACATTAAGCGATGAAAAGCAAATAAAAGAAACCTTGTCTGCTTGGATCGCTCGTGGAGGTGCGGAGAATAACAAAAATATTTTTAAAAAAATATTACACGCGCTCGCGGTAAGCACGAGGAGGGATACAACTCACGTGACTTCCGGCGATGCCTACCTTCTGACCGCCCCGACACCTTGCGGTACCCTGTTACGTCACAGTGCACGGCAGGAACTTCGAATTGGGCCTCGTATTTCTATTTTTTATAAAAAAACTACGCAACTCTATAGTGAAACAATTTTTTTGTAATGTCCTGATATGCCATTGCAACGTTTAGCATGAAAAAAAAAATTTTTTTTTTGGCGTGTCAGAGGCCCTTTAAACACAAATAGCTGACCATGACGACTGCGACTCCCCCTCCTGAACGTACGGAAAGGGCGGCACGTACACCTCGGTAGTTCTACATGTCTTAATCTTATGCTTAGCATGTGAAAAACAATGAAAACATCCCTTTTTTATTCTTTATAAGCAGCAGGCACCTTATCCTCTTTCTCTTCCACTTTGCCACGAGTCCGTTGCATCTAGAGAAAACATGCTTAATTTCTTAACAGACATCGAGATCTTCAAATATACCTCAAAGTTGCTGCACTGTAAAGACACTGCATCATACACTAACGATTAAGTAGCCTAGCCATTATTTACTTGTTTCCTTTTCCTACCACGTCATTGGTGCTCTTTGTCCGAACTTGGCCCTTGAGCCCTTACTCAATCAATCAATTAAGCACCGATCCACAAATTGCTCGAAGTTGCTGAGTTGTAGAGGACCTCGAATCGAACACTAATCATCGAGTAGAGTAGACATTAGTATTTACTCGTTCCCCCTTCCTGCCACATCACTGGTGCTCTCCAACTAAATTGCATGCCGCTGCAGCCCGCTTGACCAAGGAACCGTGCCCACCGTTAGGGATCTTGTCGAGGTAGATGCGCTCCTTGTCCGCATCCCAGGCCGCCTTGTGCAGGGAGGCGGTATCGGATGCGGAGTTGCACGGGGGGCCCTGTGTCCTGGGGCTGAGGTTGGCCCTGAGCTCCTTGTGGGCCCTGAGCTGGTTGGGCTGGAAGCGGGACTCGAGGTCGTCGGCAGCGCTCCCGTAGCTCCGCACGGTGTCGAAGTTGTTCAGCGCCGTGTCCTGCTGCATGCTGGGCGTGTACGAGGCCGGGCGCGGCGGCAGCGGAGGAGTCGCCAGCGCCGTCTGCTGCTGTTCCAGGTTGCTCACCTGGGGAGCCGGGAGAGTATGTCGCGTTGTGGCATCCAGCTTTATGCAGAACGTGTACGGGGCTAGGATTTCGTGTCAACATTGGACTAGCTTGATCATCCGTGATGCGTAGGTTACAATTTGTCATGCTTGGTATACAAAAAGCTTTGGGTGATTTCGGATGCATTGCACACACAATACATCCCTGTACTCTCCGCGACTACCGGAACGACTGAAACGAAGACAAATTTATTCAGGACCCGCAACGCCACGACACCATGAGGAGCGACGATTTGTCGTTCAGGAGCCAGCTCTGCATGCCGTCGGTTGCCTACTCCTATCTCACTTTCTCTCTCTCTCTCTCTCTCTCTCTCGAATTCTAGTCGTTGTGCCCTCGGTCACCTCCTCCTACTGGCACCGAACAAAAGCGTCGATTTGCGGATCGTACGGTTCAGGGTTCGATTCCCACTTCACCACTCGGAAAATCTTACTAAATTATAATTAAGGATGATCAATCAGGATTAAGATCTTCCATCTACTTTGTATGCATTGCCTGCTGTGAGCTACATAAGCCTTATGTTGCATTGCACCGCGTGTAACGACTGTTCATTATACACGAACAAGATGCTTTTCGCACAATTCCATAAATGCACGACACGCGATTGCTGCCGATCCAGCCTGGTCCAGCCCCAATCCAGCCGTAAAGGCTGGACTGGGCTCTCCGGCTCGTATCGTCTGCAGGGGCACACGACGAACCAGCCGGCCCACGCCTACAGTGCCTGGAGTGCATCTTTGATCAGAATGTCTGCCACATCCTAAAATAAAGGAGCCCTCAATTTCTGCCTTAGAATGTCTATACTCCGTTTCATGATGACTTGGAGGCTGTCGCCCCCGCGACCCAATAAGGGCGTCGGAGCAAGGCACGTGACAATTCACTCTATGGTCGAGGCCATCGAGGCCTCGTTACTGCCACAGAAACAGCGCCGTCTGCGACAAAAAGTAGTTCTAGGCTTCTTTTTTTAGTAGTGTTGCGGTAAGACTTTTCTGACTGCCACACTGCACAACACGGTAGAAAGACGAAGACATGTTAGTTTTCAGCGATACTTAATACCGATCAACCCTTTTCCGAGCAAAACATGGCTTTTGAACGATGTTTGAACGATCGCAACTGTGTAATCCACTGCGTCTGCTCAAAACGTCGCATTGGGCCCTGGCATTAGTATCCGCCACAGATATCGCGGGTAAATTGAGCGTGTGGTTGTCTCATGAACTGTTCCCAAAGAGCTCGCTACTCTAGCGGACGGCAATGTTGCAACGGTGGACGTTCATCCGAAGTTCGTTGGTTTCGCAGCAGACGACTCTTGGCCAGCAGAAGACAGCCGGTTCCTTCGGACCTCGCATTTGGCACGGTGACACAGGCTCTCGTGACGTAGTGTCATGTGCCTCGCTTCGACACTCTTACTGGGTTGCGGGAGCCGTAGCTCCCTGAACCTGAACCCTGAACTGACTCGCCCCCGTTTTCAGGAGTGGCCAAGTGTTCGGATTTTTCCTTTATTAAACATTGCTAACGACGGGAGCCGTAGCCTTCACAGTTCACCAAGTTATCGTGAAACGGAGTACACAAGTGTCAAGCTGGCAGTGTCCCGGAAGCGGTGGTCAATCTGGCAGACGCCCATTCTGCTGCAGGTCGCTCTCAGCCTTGACAGTCCTGGAAGTTTTGGCAGCCGGGAGTCGGGACTCTGAGGCTAAAGCTCCTCTATACTGAAAGTAGCGCCTAGCCCTCTTTCTTTCGAGAATCTCTCGCTCTTGCCTCCTCTCCCCAAGTCTCTTCCTCTTTCATTTCGATGCTAGCATCCCCTAGGCTACTCTTCCGACGAGCGCCGCGACAGGCGACTGCTGGCAAACCCTCGCTAGATTGGTGCCTTTTGTGCGATTTAGACTCCCAGCTTTCGTGTTTTTGCTAAGATATGAGTTGCCGGTGCCCCTGACGACTAGGTTACTGGTTATGTCTTTCTTTGCAGAGGTTTCGGCAGTGGATCTGGTCAGATCGTTCGGTTCGAGGCCAGATGCAATCTTCCACATTATAAACATTCGTACGATAAAATTGAACTGTGAGACGGATTGTCTTAATCTCATTTCCTCCTCAGCAGACCAAGGCGATAAGCGCGAAGTAGCGTGCGTTTTTGTTATGGGATGCGAAGCCGTGACATTATGCCGCAAACGGAGCAAAGTACAGCATAGTTTCGGTGTCGCCGACTCGCTCGTTTCCAAAAGAGTCGACAGCAAATATCATCACCGCTTGTGCATCTTTGTTTTTGCCGTTACACGCCGAAGTGACGACGAGACGAAAAACGTGAACGAGCGTTTTGTAAACACACGCGAGTGATTTGGTGATGCCCCGTCATAGTGGCAGTTCGATGTTGCTTTTAAAAACAAGACACGCGACGCATGCCCTACCGATGAAAAAAAACTTAGACGAGCGGCTGGCAACGTAGTATGTATACAAATGCACGCCGCCGGAGAATGCGAGGCAACGACACGAGAGGGCACAAATGGCGGAGGGAAGTGGCAAACTGAAACCGGACGGACGCTCGGTCAATCAGTGGTAATGGCAAGGGGAACTTTGAAGAGGAAGATTTTTCTAGAGGGTGAGAGTGTGTGGGAGGATCAATTGATGGTTCTACTTTCAGTATAGAGAGGCTGTAGCCGTGCCGACTGGCAACGCCCCCGTTCGTTCATACCTTTTGCCGGGACTTCCACCGCCAACAGCTAGAATGGCGGCATTCGACAACATGACACACCGGCTTCTGCGATGCCATTCGTTGCCACTCCGGGGCCACTTTCGACGTACGGTAATCCCTCGTTATAGTAAAGTCAACGGGATGGCAAATAAATTTGATAGAAGTGGGGAATTCAATAAAAGCAATAGAGCCAAAAGCAGTCCCAGCAGCCATGATAGAGCCAAAAAATGACCGCATCTCCACGTGGTGAATGATGTTGATTGGGGCGAAGCTCGGGTGGTGCTGATGATACTGATTTTGGTCATAGGTATTGCTGCTTGCTGTCGGCGTTGACGCTTTGCCGCCGCTTCCCGAGCTCTCAACTCCGGGTCCGCTTGGCGTTTTTGACGCTGTGCAGCAGCTTCTCGCGCCCTGGTCTCCGGAGCAGCTTGCTGTCTACGTAGACGCTGAGGCGCTGCATGCCGAGCTTTTCGGTCCTTTTCATTCATGGCAGTAGGAGAATGTGTGGTTTTCTTCTTTTTCTTTTTTTAAGCAGACAGACGGGATGGCATCTCAGAACCCCCTACTCTTTTTTTTTCTTCTTTCATAATTTTTTTTCATCTTTTTTTTTCCAATTTTTTTTTGCCCTACACGAGCACGTGAGCATGTGCTCACGTGCTCGTGAGCACGTGATCTCACGAGCAGAAGCACGAGCACCCGACGCCGGCCTACAGCGGACGGCGGACGGACATGGCTAGCCCCTAAGGAGCTTCGCCCCTAAAAAAACAGTGCCAGCAGCCTTGAAGGTGGACAAAAACACTGCAGAACACTCTGACCATATATTTAATCAAACAAACCTTGGCTATGAATATCTCGCGGCAGCTTTAGCGAGTAAAAAAAGAATAATTAAGTGGAGCTTGCCGATAATTTTATCTGGGCATCAGTTCTCCTCTAACTGCTCCAGGCATCGCAAGAACACTATCACTGCCACTTCACTTCACTTTGTTTCAAGCCATCGTAGGATGCTTTGCGTCTCCACAGCCGTCGGCGTTTGCCGAGGTGCCTCTCCGACGTTGCTTCGTGCTTACCCTGGCCGCACGCAAAGTCTACGATCGCAGCATCCGTGGCAGGAGCAACAACGGGAACGTCCGCATTGACAAGTACGAACAAATCAAAGTTATCCTCGGTGGCTTTGCCAACATGTTTGCACACTCCTGTATAATCAATGCAGCTATGAAAATCGTGCGCCGGCTCAGCAAGCATGCTCGCAAGAGAAAATCCGACGTGCGCGAAGCTGTTGGCGATCTTTAATCTTCGGGTCGCAGGAGCGCTTTCTCCTGCAAAAGAAACTTCTCGAACCCGTCCAATATGCCTTGCTTGTTTTGCAAAATGGTGGACAGTGTTGAACAGCTGATGCCAGAATGTCAAATTCTTTGGCGATTTCGGACTTGGGCCGTCCACTTTTCTCAGCCTCGCAGTTCTAAGCGACTTTCAGTAAACACTCCCAATCTCCCATACGACACATGTGTGTGTGTAGTATGCTGCAGGTGCACCTAAGCAGGCGTGCGCGTCGAGGGGCTTCTGAAGGGATGATGTCTTCCAGGCTCCATCGCTCCCTTGACCCGATTCCGACAGGAGTTGGGCAGCGGGTGCCGCGAGTAGCGCCGGAACATTGAAGATGCTCCCGCTGCCCCCTGCCCGCGTCGGCGCATCAGCATCAGAAGTGGCACTTTGCCAGCTCTGCGCGTTCTGCCCTTCGTCACCCGTTTACTCCGTCTTCCCAGTTTGCCGTTTGCCTCGATGGAGGAGGAGGAGTTAACGCAAGGGTCTCCGTGTGCTTCCGTGTAGGCTTGCGTGCTTTCAGCACTGCGGCCTTCGTAACAAGCGTGGTCGGCCGCAGATACAATTCAAATAATCCTTTTAAATATGCATGCATTTCGATCGGGACCACGTTGAACTTCGATAAAAGCGATAATTCGAAAAAAGCAGTTTCGCGGTAACGAGGGATTACTGTATTATCAGGGCGAGACGCTAAACACCGGCGGAAGGCACGCTCCAGGTTCCGCAGCCGCACCACCACCCTGCCCGCGTCCCTCACCTTGCTCATGCGCTTGACGTTGTCCTTGGTGCCCAGCATGCAGTTCTTCACCGTCATCTCGCTGCCGACGCCCGCCTCTAAAGGGTGGCCCCCGTGGTGACCAAACGCGCCCGTGCAGTGGCGACCACCGGGCGGACGCTGTTTCCGGCGGCGCTTCCAGCAGCATGCCACCAGGGTGCCCAGCACGAAGAGGAGCACCAGCCCCGCAGCCACCACCACCATCTCCAGGAGCGGTGTCGGCAACAGCGAGCCCACCATGCTGCTGCGGTGGCGATCCGAACACAACGGACCTGAGAGAAGGGGGGGAGGGGAGTAAATTAGTACTGTGATTCGCACCCGGTGCATATTTGGCATGTCAAATTTTCCTACACAGCAAGCACGCCTTGAAAAGTGCCCGCTTTATTAGAGCACAAAGGCAATTGTATCCTACGTAAATCATAATTAACCTAACCTGTGTTTCACAAACTCCATAACATCGACTGTAAAATATCGGGGAGTGGGTGCCCATCGCACTTTCACTAAATATTCGGTTAATCTAGACATGGCCACTTGTCCGGTCAAATCAGGTGCTTTATGTATAATATGCCGAATTCCCAAGTTTGGAAAAAGTGAATAGAGGGCTCTTGAACAAAGTGGGTGCCATTGCATACTTTACATTAGTCATAAACCAACAATGTTGAAAAAAATCATGAGCCATTCCACCCTGTGAAGGTGGATGACCAGTAGGGATGCCGCGAACCACCCTAGGTTCGAATTCGAAAGGTTTCGATATTTTCTAACCGAACTGATGTTCAAAATCAAAAGGTTTCGATATTTTCGACCGTACGGAGATTCGAATTCGAAAAATTCGCAACTTTAAAAAATTGTGGAGTTTCGAATTCGAAAGGTTCAAAGCTTTCACGGTTTTTAAAAGTTTGGGTTCGATTATTTTGAATATTGTTTTACTTGAGGTTCGAGAAAATTCGAAAATTTCGAACTTTCCTAACTTGAAATTCGAGAGATTCGAATGTTTCGAATTTCTTTGGATCTGAAATTCGAAAACTTCGAACGTTTCGAATTCTTATAGACGTAAAGTTCAATAAATTCGAAGATTACGAATTTCTTTGTACATAAAGTTCGAAAAGTTCGAAGGTTTCGATTCTCTTTTAGGGCTAAATTTGAAAAAAAAAAAAAAAAAAAACTTGGAAGGTTTTGAATCTTTTTCAAGTCCAAGTGCGCAAAGTTCGAAGTCCGGTTTTCATGTTCTGCCACAGTTTCAATTTCAAATAACGTTTTCACGCCTCACTGGTTTTCACGAAATCAGGTTTAGAAAAGTTAGAGGGTGATATTTAGACTCCGCCAAGTTGGCCAGGCTTAAATGAGACGACGAGTGTCCCGGATGTGCTGGAATATTTGCCAGTGCAGAGTGACGTGTGCAGATCAGTAGCCTGGAGGGGGGGGGGTCTTTAACGTGCATCACGCAGTAGTGATCACACGAACGCACTGTTTAACGATAAACGGCCAGGGGCAGGCAGGTGGTTGAGGCTCAGAAAAACCTTGAAGTGATCTGGCAAACTGCCTCCCTACCCCCTTGCACGCTGGTAGTAATCCGCACGAACGCCGCCCGAGTGACGCTGGCATATAGTAAGTTTAGTTTCTACATGATGCAAAATCCTGATACTGGGAATGAAATTTGAAAAAAAAAAAAAGTGTAAGAAGACAGAAAAAAGGGGATAGGACAACGCCTCATACTCAGCTCTGGGAATGAAATTTGAAAGAAAAAGTGTAAGAAGACAGAAAAATTGAACGCATCTCCACGCGGTGAATGATGTTGCTTGGGGCGAAGCTCTGGTGGTGCTTGTCTGCGTAGACGCCGAGCCGCAGCATGCCGAGCCTTTTCATTCATGTCAGTAGGAGAATGTGTGGTTTTCTTCTTTTTCTTTTTTTAAGCAGACAGATGGGATGGCATCTCAGAACCCCCTACTTTTTTTTTTCTTCTTTTTCTTTTTTCATAATTTTTTTCATCTTTTTTTTTTCCAATCTTTTTTTTTGCCCTACAGGAGCACGTGAGCATGTGCTCACGTGCTCGTGAGCACGTGATCTCACGAGCAGAAGCACGAGCACCCGACGCCGGGCCTACGGCGAACGGACATACGGACATGGCTAGCCCCTAAGGAGCTTCGCCCCTAAAAAGGGGACAGCACAAAGTCTCAAACTCAGCTCAGGACAACGTCTCAAACTCAACTCAGCTGAAAACTCAGCCCAGTGCAACGTCTCAAACTCAACTCAGCTGATTTTGAGACGTTGTCCTGTCCCCTTTTTTCTTTCTTCTAAACTATTTCTTTCGAATTTTATTCCCAGTCTCGGGAGTTTGCATCATGATCAACATATATCAGCTCGCCTGCACCTTGACAATTTTGTAGTTTGTAATTGCTTTGGAGGTTTATTTTCCGAGACAAAAGAAACGCCGAGCAAAAAGCGCAGAAGCTGACACAACTTGAGGTCGAGGAGCGTTCTACCACACCAGTGGCGTCGGAAGAGGAAAAACGGGGGGGGGGGGGGGGATATTTCGGACTGTTAAAGAACATAATACGGGGAAAGAGGGCATGGTCGAGCTTATTTTAATCCTAAATTATTTATGCATATGTATAGCTACCGTCGCTCTTCACTGCATAAAAGATCGCGTAGATGGTCATTGTTAGAAACTCGTTGTCAGAAGGCACTACTCGTCACATGCTAGGTGGTTCGGGAGTTCAAAGCTATGTCTTTTTGACCTAAAAAACTGTGCCATTGGTAAAAAACAATAAATAAATAAACATAACAATAAATGCAAAAATATAAAAGCTGGAGAAAAAAAAACTATCAAGAATCCGCCGGAAGTGTTGTATTCTAGCATATTCAGAGGCCCAGAACTATGAAACAAGTTTCTCCTACCAAAATGTGTACAGGCTAAAAGAAACACGTCACAAAAACGTGAAATGAAATAATAATAAAAAAATGTTTTTTTTTAAGGACGTGCCGAATTTGAACAATATTAGAAATCTTTTTCCTTGAGTTAATTTATTCCTCAACGTGAAAAGAACAGTAGATACATTAATTTGTATTCTGCAGATGGTAATGATATGTACTGTCTGTGGTGTTGATTTAAATGCAATACCTCAAACAATTTCAACGAAAAAAATTACCAAGTTTAGGGTAAAAGTGCCCGTAGATACATGTTTGGATATTTCTTCGAAACTCGTCTTGAACAACAATAATCATATCTTAAGACGACACTTACCTAGGCTATACATCGATCATTCTTAAAAAGTTTAACATCTCTACCATAAATAGCTTCGGCTATAGCGCGCTTCAAATATGGCACAAACGACAATTGTCAAAAACCCGTCGTCCTTCCTCGCTCCTTCGGGAATATATTTCTTTAAAACCAAGCATGCCAGATGATTGAAATAAATGGCATTGTCTTTCGCAAGGAACGTGGCACCGCATGTAAAAATGCGAGAAAACAAAATTACGAATGTACCTCACTGCTTCAATCCAAATGAAACCGCCCGCCCGTCTTTCGAAGTTCGACGAACTTCGAACTTTTACCCCCAAAATTCGAAGTTCGTCGAACTTTTGACTTTTCAGGAATCAAAAGTTCGACAATTTTCGAATTCTTTAGATTAATAAGTTCGGAAGTTCGAAAATTATTGAATTTCTTAGCATAGGAAGTTCGAAAGTTCAAAAAGCTTCGAACTTTTAAGTGCAAGAAATTCGAAAGTTCGAAAATCATCGAATTTTTTAGTCTATCAAGTTCGAAAGTTCGACAAGCATCGAATTTTGCAGCGTAATAAGTTCGAAATTTCGAAAAGCGTCGAACTTCTTAGTTTAAGAAGTTTGAAAATTCGACTTGCGTCGAATTTCTCGATATGGAAAGTTCGAAATCTTTTGAACCTTTCAAACCGCTTGATTCGATCATCGAACCTTCGGTTCGAAAAAAGTTTGCGGCATCCCTAATGACCAGCGAAGCTGTCTAGCACACAACACGGACGTGACACAGAATTTTGAACAAAGGTGCGAAAACATTTATTGTCTTGATCGGTGGTCATCGTAATGAAGGGTATGCACACAGATGTCGAGGACTATCGCCGGCCCGAGGAGTCGGAGGAAACTACCACACGCGCGACGGGACCGCCATGCGGTGGAAGGAAAGGAAACTAGGCATGCAAGCGCTTGGAATGACGACAAAGAGAGGGCATTGCGAGCTTTCTCTGAGGCTCCTTTTATATGGTAGTTTGCGCTAGTAGATGGTCTGTTAATGTTTTCTAATGAGCCATCTGCGGACTGTCGCCTCAAAGCAGCGTGAACAAGGTGGCCGGGGTGGGTTGACACGCACCCCTGTGATACACCTGCCATCCCCCACTGCGCGGTGCCGAAATTGGCAAAGGGGGACGTCGTCGGCAATCTTCGGTTGCCAGGGGCTCTGGCTAGGTGTTACGTGGGGCTGTGGCGCCATCCCGTAGTGATGTTGCAAACTCTGAATACGCGTTTCTCCAACCAGTTCAAGGTCAGCACATGTACCAGGGCACTAATACTAATGCATTAGTGAACTTATAATGCACTGATTTGTTGACATAGCATTGTTTTGTGATACAAAATTAACAATATCACATTTGGGGAACATACCTTTTAAGTGGGGAGCTGTCCCTACTTTCCTCGGAAAGTACCAGAAAACACAGTTTACGTAAAGTACAAGCGCATACTCAGAGAATGTACTGGCTGATTCAAGGAGCGGCTTGGCTCTTTAAATCGACCGCAAAATTCGGTTTCTTAACCTATCGCGTTCCGATTTTGTACAGCGTTGGCCACAGGTGGTGCAATTTTTCTATGACATTCGCGAAGAGCGAGCTTACCCGAGGAAAAAGTTAAAAAAAAGTAGAAGGCTTAACTCCTATGGAAACGCAGCGAAGCCACCGGTGGCTTCGCTGCGTTCCCATAGGTGTTAAGCCTTTTTCATTTTTTACTTTTTCCTCAGGTAACCTCGCTCGTCGCGAATGTTATAGAAGAATTGCACCACCTGTGGCCAACGCTGTACAAAATCGGAACGCGATAGGTTAAGAAACCGAATTTTGCGGTCGATTTAAAGAGCCTGGTTGCTCCTTGAATCACCCAGTACTTTAAGTAAAGTACAAGTTTTTTAAACTGACTTGAAGTAGTTTCCAATACTGCCTAACTACAGCAATATCTCGTTAACTCGAACACGGCCATCTCGAAATAGTGGTTAAGTTGTAAAATTTCCTTGTCATGGAATGAGCTCCCATAGGCACAAGGCATTTTGTCCTTGCTTATCCCGAAAGGTTTTCAGGACGGACTTCGGATATCTCAAAATCTCGTCAGCGAAAATTGCAAAAAAGCCACAATAAACAACAAAAACTGCCGCAAAAAAAAACATTTGGACAAGCCAATGGCAAACCGGGATGCCTGGCGTTCGGTGCACCCTTTCCCTCGAGCGTTTTGTTCTGCTCTGTCTTTCGTTTTTTCTTCTTTGCTTCTTGGCTCTTCCGTTTTCCTTTCGGGTCCGTGGTCGTCAGTCTCGTGTTTCCCAGAGGTGTCTTGTCCCTTTCGAGTGTTGCTTTTCTTTGTTGCATGTCCCCCATTTTTTTGTGTGTTTCGATTGTCTCGCGACGCCATACGAGAGCGGGTCAAGTGTTCAATTCGGTTGTGAATTCTCTGACGTTGTTGGCGCGTGACTCGATTGACCGTCCTAACAGTGCAAATCATTGACCCTTGAGAGGAAAGTTGCTCTCATCAGAGAAGTTGATGTTGCCGCAATTGTTAGAAGTTTTATTTAGAACATTGCGAGATCAGAGGTAAAAAATTCCGATACTTTGCTTATCTCGAAATTTCACTTATCTCGAATTTTTTCACGGATTTTATCACTTCGAGTTAACGAGGCATTACTGTAGTATATTCTGCAAATGCAGAATGGGGCGGATGCATTGGAAGCTTCCTGACTGTGATTTATTTATTTATTTATTGATTGGTTGAATGACTGACTGGTACGGGCAATCATGAGGCAGACACACTGGAGGCTTCCCAACTGTGATTGATTGACTGTGAATGGCTAACAAACTGACCCATGGCATTCAAGGGCAGACGCATTGGAAGCTTCCCAATTGTGATTGATTGATTGACTGACCGGCTTGTGGCACTCATGAGCAGATGTAGTCGAAGCTTTTCGACTACGATTGATTGATTGATTGACTGACTGACCCGTGGCATTAGTGGGGCAGATGCACTAGAAGCTTCCCGACTCTGATCGATTGGTCAACTGACCGACCTGTGGCATTCATGGGGATAAGTACAGGAAGCTTCCCCGACTAGGATTCGTCGACTGGTCAACTGACTGTCATGTAGCATTCATGGGGCAGATGCACTGGCAGCTTTCCGGCTACAACTGATTGATCGGTTGATCGACTGACCTGTGGCATTGATGGGGCAGACACACTGGAAGCTGCCCGGCAGGTTGAGGCAGGTGGCCCCCGATGCGCAGGGAACGTGCAGGCACTCGTCCAGGTCTTGCTCGCAGCGGGGCCCCCGGAAACCCCGGCAGCGGCACACGGGGGCCCGGGCGCCCTCCTCGCAGACGCCTCCGTTGAGGCACGGGTTGGGGCTGCAGTGGCGCCCGTAGTCGCACCGCCGGCCGCTCAGCCGCCCCGGGCAGCTGCACACGAAGCCCCCCGGGGGCTCGTTGCGGCAGGTGCCGCCGTTGAGGCATGGGGCCGACGCGCACGGGTTCGTGTCCAGCTCGCAGTTGGGGCCCTGAAAAGGGGGCCGGGAGTTTGTTGCTCGTTTGCCTTTTACATTTTTCTGGCAAGGATGTTACATGAGGGGGAGCTAGAGCAGGGGCTTTAAAACATTTTATATTGAATGGAAAGCCCTTAAGTGGCAAAAACTTGTGTTGCGGACGTCGAATAGAGCAAGATGGACGGTGCCAACTTCAATTCACTAAACTCCTTTTTCACTTTTTTTTTTTTGTCACAGCCGAGGTAAAAATTTTGTTTAGTGCAAAGGAGCTAGGGGGTAGTTTCGAGAAAGCCAATGTTGTTATTCTGCCAGGGTTGAACAAATCTTCATTAATAGCGCAACATCCATCAACAGTGATTGAGGTCAACGCTATCTGAAACTATTTTGAGCTCTTTACAACGCCTGAAAAATATTGCCCACGGCAGTTTCTTTCAGAAAACGCAAAACTTTCCACAAAAAAAAAAAATATTTTGCCAGTTACAATTAAAAAAAATACTAACCTTGAGTCACATGTATTTTCGTGGAGCAGCCTACCATTAAACAGTACGACTTCATACGTATTCGTATCGAAAAAAGGAATTTAAAGTCTCCACAGAGATGAAAGGCATGACGGCCTAGTCCCATGTCCACATTGGATAATTGGAAGTAAGAAAAACAAACAAACAAAACAAGTTTCCGAATCGCAATTAGTGGCAGAGCGTCCATGCCCTGGAAATGCTGAGAGACCAGAACTCAAGGTACTTGACGCTACAAAGATGGCCGCGTGCACAGTGCTGCCAGACCACCAAGCAGTTTTGCATATCGTCTATTGGCGCAGCTGTCTCACCCTCGAGAGCCAAGCGCATAACGCATTCTGCATTAAAAAGCTTTCAGCCTTTCCACTCTGGTGAAGAAGGAAGAGCAGCGGAGCTGTAGCTTCTGTTCTCAGCGGCGGCTTTCCAGGCGAGCGATGGGCTCTTCTTTCGCAAGGGAATCTAAAGCGCTCGATACAGTATAACTTGAGGCGACAGCAGCTTCGCAGCGGTTGTGAACCCATTCGCGCTGCTGCGTACGTCGCCGCCCCTTCCGCACCCGGTCTTCTTTCCCCGAAGAAAGGGCATATGGCCGACCCATCGTGAGTCCAAACCGAAACTGATAAGAGCGTAGGAAACAGCGTGCAAAACAGACGAGGACGAAGAAGAAACACACGTGACTTGCACTGCGCTCATCATGTGTGTTTCTTCTTCGTCCTCATCTGTTTTTCGCGCTGTTTCTTACAATGAATTCCCCCCAACTCGCCCAACTATCCAATCTTCTATGATAGCTAGAAAGGTTGCTGCTATCTATGAGTGACGGCACAACCAGACTGGTTGTCTGGTTGCCGCCGTCGCTTATAGATGGCGGTAGCTGTCCAGAGGTTTGTGTAGGTTTGTGTCGACATTTGTTTGGTACTGGACACGATCCTGGGGAACCTAGCCCTTAACAGCTACGCTGTAAAACCCAGTTTTGACATCTCTTTACAAACGCTCCGGCGTTTCCGACGAAACCGACACACCCACCTCGAAGCGGGGCAGGCAGCTGCACGCATACTCTCGTGCCGGGGGCTCCCCTCCTAGCACGCAGGAGCCCCCGTTGAGGCAGGGTTGGCTGCCACAGGCCCCCGGGTTGAAGAGCGTCTTGCAGGCAAACTGGACGTTGGCGAAGCGCCGCAGCTGGGCCACCGCCCCGCCACCCGACACGTGGAGCGGCAGCGGCCCGCCGTCTACACGCACGTCGTCCAGGCAGCCGACCAGCCCCATGCGGACGTCGTCGTAGCGGGGCTCCTCGTGTCCGAGGCGCACCTCCGCGCCGAGAAAGAGGTCGTTGCCGTCCAGGTTGAGCACGTCGTGCACGCCGGGCGCAGGCCCCCGAGGCCTCGTGGCGCCGGTCGATGGAGAGGCGGGCGAAGTTGCCCCGCCGCTCGAGGGTCACCTCGTGCCAGGCGCCGTCGCTCACCCGCACCTGCTCCACCCGCACCACGCCTTCGCCGCTGCCGCAGTCGAAGCGGTACTGCACGCAGCCGCTCACCACCTGGGCACCGGAGGGCGCCACGATACGGGTTAGCGTGTCCGGGTGCCAGGCGTTCGGCACCGAAGCCACTGGATCCCGAGGAAGTGGCGCCATTGCCTTCCCTGCCTGCTAGCAGGGCACAGGTACTGACATACAGACGTGGGAGGAATCGGCGACTGAGGGTGTCAGCGGACCGCAGCTCAAAGCACGTGAAGCAAAAGCTTGCACAGCAGAACTCACACCCCGGCCCGTTTCTATTTGGATGAGCACCGTACCGGCGTGCGGTCGTGTATCCCTAGTGCGTGGTGCACGTTAAAGCCCCAAGGATATATCAGTTGTACTGCACTGGCTAAATTTCTTGCCTTCAGCTAAGATACCAGACATCCATGGGGGCTGACTAACTTCCGATTCTCTAAACATACCTACATTTGCAACACAATTACTTTTAAAGGGGTACCGAATCGAAACTTATACTATGCCGCCGTCGCCTCTGCAGCGGCGGCATATCATCGCTGGCATTTACAGCGCCGCCGAGGCAAAGCAGCAGTGTGGTAGACGAAAACAAACCACGTGGTGTGTCTGTTCTTTCTTTGTCATCAGCTCCGTTCAACCATCTTAGTTTTGGGTAACAACGGCGGGACAGCAGTTTGTGCACCCACTTTCGTAATGAGCACGATGAGAAGGAAGTGGTTGTCTCTATCAGACAAGCTCAAAAACCTTCAGCGTATGGACAACGGTCAAAGGCAAGTGGATGCTGCGAAGGACTATGGGATTTCACCGTCAACGTTGTCAACAATAGTGCAGCAAAAGTTGAAGCTTGAAGGAGAAACTGCATTCAATCCCAACAGGAAATGACTCTGCATGGGATTATCAAGCCAGTGGACGATGCCGTTGCAGTATGGCTTTGTACAGCAAATAGCTGTGCCAGAGGAAGTGCAAAAAACATTGACTCTCAGGACAGCTTTGTTACTTTGTGCACGGAGCGCCGGTGCAAATAAAAATTACAGATTTTGTTTTCAAAATGAGGAAGGCAGCAACAAAACTACTATGCACTTTGTATATATCGATGTAAATGACTCCACAAATTGCATTTCACACTTCTGACTCGATGTATGCTGTGCCCTATGCTGTTCCATATTCTAGTGACAATATTCAGTCTAGTGAACTGTCAGTTAAGTGAACTATTTATTTGGGTCCCTTGAAGTTTGCTCAAGTTAGAGGTTACTGTACAGTTACCAAAAGTCTCATTATGTTTATGCACATAGTACTATGGTTATGTCACTATGGTAAGAAAGAAATGATTGTATTCCGGTAATGCTATAAAAGTTGTTGGTTGGTCGTGGGAGGCCCATCCTGAGGAAGTGAGCGGTTAGATCAGAAAATTGTGAAAACTGATTTTCGACTTGATGAAAGACTTTGTGGCTGTTGACTAAAATTATTTCTATGATTTTCGCAGAAGACCCTAAGCAGTTTAATAGAAAAATGTTTATGCGGTACAAAACAACGCAAAATGCTCTCGCATTTTAAGGACAACCTGCACAGTGATTTTGGAAGAAATTTTTGTCTACTCTCATTGTTTTATTGTGCATACATGTGACCCACTACTTGAACTTGTTATCTTCCTGGTTGGTTCTTCTCTTTCTTTGTGTGGTACCCCGCTACAAAAAGCGCTTTGCAGCTGTCAAGTGTTCACACTTGAAAAGGGAGGTTTTTTCCCGAAAGACCTTCCCAATAAAGCTTCTGTTGCTGTTTGAATTAGTTCCCAATTTCTCTGGCACAGACTACACAGACATAAAGGACCTCTGCCCTTGGTCCCTGTACTGTCAAGACCGGTTATAACAAAATAGCGGCTATAGCGAAGCGATCACGAATCACCATTCCCTTTTGAACCTTGTTAACCAAAGTCGGTCTCGACAGTACTCTGTCAAGATGGTCAACGAAGAAGGGGCATCCAAGCAGGAAAGATTGGGTACCTCGAGGATGCTGTAGTCCCTTGCCCCGGCCGAATACACAATGTTCCCCGTGGCCTGGACTGTGCGCAGCATCAGGGCCAGGGTCAGCCTCCGGTCCATGGGGGCCACCAGGGAGTAGTGGGCATAGCTCTTGCCCCCAAACGACATTGGGTGTTTCTCTAGGAGAGATTGGCACAGGGGTTGGGAATGGCACTGGTATCAGGAACAGCACTGACTGACCAAAGAATGGATACAGTGATTGGCACTGGGTTTGATACCGGAATTAGCAGTGATATTGGTGGATCAGCACTCGAACCGGTACCAGGATTGGCACTGGAACTCTCCTACACATGACAAATGCCCCAGCCCACGTTATGCCCAATTTGGTTTCCAAGAAAGCAGGACCCACAAGGGCACAAGGATTGAAAAAAATGTACATATTTGTACTGAAATTCCACCTTTTTCACGCTCGAAAGCCACCAGCTGAACCTTTTTCTCAGTCAGACTTTCAATCAATCAATCAATGGCATGCAGTGATCACAGAGAGCTCGGTAGTATTTTTAAAAGTCACAAGCTGTCTGAGGCATATCTTCGTCAGCAATATTAGAAGCCACAAAACATGGGCCACTAAAACACACACAAAAAAAACTGTTGACAGGCTTATACAAATAGCAAACAATACCAAAACTGTTGATTTAAAAAAAGGTGCTTTCAAAGTCAGAAGTGCATCCTTACAAAATATAATGCTCCACAAATACGCCAACAAACGATGTCCCAGGCGTCGACGTCGGCATAACAGCAGGATCGAGCACTATACTCCGTTTCATCTTACGTCCGAGCGCAGCGGATGCTACGAGCTATCGGAGCCAATTCAAGGCCGTGTGTGGGTCACGTGACCTTGGAGAGGCGGCACAGCGACGCGCGGAAAGTGTATCACGGACTATGTCCACAGAGCGGGATTGGCTGGGATAGCTCGTAGCGTCCTCTGCGTTCGGACGTAAGATGAAGCGGAGTATAGAGCAAGACAGACTCGATGCAGCGCACTACGGCTGCTTCTGTACATGTATTATGTTCACGAAGATACTAAGCTACAATCTATGATAACTGACGAGAACGCACTGGAATCATCCAGTGAAGCAACGGGTGGTACAATGAAAACTTCACTAGAAGGACTTGGACCTGGCTCGACCCCATGGGAGCCGCGTGCACTGCCAAACTAGGCCACAGACGTGGCAATATCTCTAGTAATGAAAAACCACATTAACGATCCATAAGGGGTCACCTCATAGCCATGGTATGTTTTGCCATAACTGTTATTGGGACGAGGAGATTTTAAGCCTGACTGCAGATTCAAAATCAACATTATGAAATACCTCATCTACTCTTTGAATTTGAATGTTAAAGAAATAAAGTTTAACAAGCTTAAGAATTACCATATTTTCCGGTGTATAAGTCGCGGTTTTTTTAAACATTTTTCTTGGTGCGACTTATACAACAATGCGACTTATATAAGATTTTTTTTTTTTTGAGTTGCGACACCATTTTTTTTTATACTCCGTGCGCCATCTTTTGTAGAGAACCATAACTACATAGCCATAGGTGGTGTTTCCCCCTCCAGGAGGCACTGCTGTCGCCGCACTATTTTGACTCGGAATGCGAGACATTTTAATTTTTTGTCTTCCTCGAAGCGGCTGCAGAATATTTTCTCGCGTCTTTCTCAGTTTCCGTTTGATGAGCAGTTTTTTTGTACCATGCTCCAGCCATGTTGCCACATGTAAAAGGAAGGACTGTAGCTAGCCGATCTTTTGGAGGTACAAAAAAAAAAGTATGTCAAGGTTTATTTTTCTGCCCGCGCATCGATGCGCGCGTCGTCTCCGGGACTTGGCCTAGGCTAGGCCTAGTGCTCCAAAGGTTGGTTCGCGAGTGTCTAGCTGCTTAAACTTTCGTTCGCTCGGCATGCGTTCGCTCGAATAAAGTCGACTAGTATGACCACCCTCTCATTTTGCACATTTTACACCCTTTTGCTGCGAAACACTTGATTGCCCCCGCCAGACAGCACCATACTATGGGCCTTTCTCGTGAGCCGAAATGCGTGGCAAACGGTACGTGCGATCTAGCAATTGTGCAAAACTCCGATTTCGCGATACCAATGCGCGTAAACTAAAGAACTCATCGCGTGAACCGTGCAAAGAGGTGCGACTTATACAAAGGTGCGACTTATATACCAACTTTTTCACGAAAACGGCTCAATATACGGATGTGCGACTTATACAAGGGTGCGACTTATAGTCCGGAAAATACGGTATACAGGGTGTTTCACGAAAAGTGGACAAATTCGATATTGCAAAAACTATGGGCTGTAACAAAAAAATGCTTGTGTCCTTTTGGTCCTGGGCCAGGGGCCCACTTAGGAAAATAACTAAAGTTAAGGATAATTAAGTTGTTAATTATTTTTGTGTAATTAACTTTTTAAAATTGTATTTAAGGGCATGGTTTCAATTAGAAAATTGCTGAGCATCATCAAAAAACACTAAATCAATAGATTGCACAACGATAGAGGGCACCCGCATCATTTTACGGCTTTCTGGAAAATTGCACATCTCGAAACTGCACTAAACTTGCCAAGCCAAATTTGCATTCGTGCCACACTAACCGAGCACATCTTGAAATATGCCAAGCATTCTGCGTTTCTCGACTTTACCCGTAGAAATAACACTCATTTCGTTCAGCTCGTCATCTGAACTAAATTTTTGTTTATTCCATGGATAAAGTCGAGAAACACGGAATGCACTAGGTTAATGCGGCACAAACACGAATTTGGCTTGGCACATTTGGTGGTGCCATTCAACGCGAAGTCGTGCGACGATCCGACGTGACACTTCGACATCAGATAGTGCAGGGACGCGATTGCTGAGAGTGCTACAAGCGTATTTAATCACGTCGGCTCGCAATGTCACAAACCAAAAAGCGAAAGCAACGTATGCCCCAACCGGACGGATCTCTGTCGGACGTTTGCGTTCCAGACCGAAAAGAAGCGCGAACCGTGGTCACCTTCGTAGCAGTCCGGGTCCTGGCAGGTGATGACGAGGGTGCAGCCGGGACCCGTCTTCCCCTCGGGGCACTGGCAGCTGTAGCCCAGGCTGGAGGAGTCCGGCACGCACAGGCGCTCCGGGGGACACGGCTTGCGCGAGCACTCATTCACCGCCATCTCGCACTTGGGCCCTGCGAGGGAAGCGGGCCGAAAATTTGCGGCTGCGTTCCGTTGAGGAATGCGGTGGACGCCGTGCTTAGTTTCGCGGACTGACCGTGGCCGACGCCGCAATCCAACGGAGCCGATCGAACAGAGTCAAAATTGTGTCGTCATGGCACTCGCCGTCTTCGTGGGTTTGCTGTAGCTGGCGAGACTATTCAGGAGCGAAAAAAAACGCGGGATCGTGGCACGATTGTAGTGCGTGATTGGTTTACTTGGCGACAGCAAACGTGGAAAGGCAACGAGTGCCATGGTGACGCACTTTTGGAACCGATCGATTGGCTCTGTCGGATCGTAGCGCCAGCTGCAATTGGACTTAAAGTGAAATGGAGCATAACTTTAGTGTCGGCCAGCGAGGAGGAAGCCGACGGAATGATGGAGAGGAGTGGGGAAAACCTCCTTCTCTCTCCAGCGTTCCGTCTGCTTTCTCCTTCCCAGCCTCCCTTTCCTTTGCCCTGCCTTCTTGAGTTGCACCAGACTATAGAATGTTTCACGTATGCAACACAATTGCCTAGCAATTGGCCCTACATTTTTTTTCATGTCATTTGAGAAGTTTTTACAGCCAGCGAAGCCTCGCCGACGCGTCTCAAAGTCCTCCTCCCGCTTCTTCCCATTTTCTTCGGAATTTCGACCTGTGGTCGGCGGACCTTGCGGCACGGGTGTTTGGCAGCTGGCAACGCTCCACTCAGTTTTTTCGAGGCTAAATCGGAGTTGGCTTCGACGAGAGTTAGCTTTCGCGACAGTTGGGACGCCGCACATTGCTCTACAGTTATGCTGCTGCATTTAGATTTAGCAAATGATGTTCCCGACATTAAAGTGTCGCAAGACACCACGACATCACGTGACACTGTGACATCACGTGGTTCCAGCCACGCTCCTCATACATCAATCAAAAGACATAGTGTTCGCCACAGGCACGATGAATAAATTTTCTATGTATGCAGGCTTCGAACATGTCTGCAGACAGCTTTTGTATGACCAATGTGATGGGACTGTCCTCCAGAAAGAAAAACACATCAGACAGTGTCTATACAGACAGTCCGCTGTACAATGTATTAGCTGCGTGACTGCTGTTTAAGACACCTGGGTATGAGCATCTGCAGGTCGGTAGATACATTTTTTGTGGCCAAGGCACAACTGAACATAAAACATGATGAGCGGAACTCCAACCACAGACTCACGCAGTAGGAAGCGTGTGCACCAGGGTTTCAAACAGGGATCTTACAAACTTTTGTTGAACCCGAGTTTTGACTGGTGCGACAAACTTCCAAACTCTCGACGAAATTGGACCATGTCGAAGTTTTTTTTTAAAAGTGCTGCCCGATTTCTACGCGGACGTTTTAAATTTTGGGAAGAAATAACTTGTAAGGTAGTTTGGTTTAGACCATGCAGACAAATAACCATGTTATACCCTCCTGAGATGTCAAATATAGATCCAACGAATGGCGATGTGATCCAATGAAGACGTGGCCCAAAGGCGACCGGCAAAGCTGGGGGGGGTTCTGGTGCTCACCTCCAAAGCCGGGCTTGCACTGGCAGTCCAGCCGGCGGCTGTGCTGGGGCGACACGAAGCTGAACTGGTCCGTGGTCACGCTCACCGCAAACGTCCGATCCAGCGCCATGTGGTCCAGGCACTCCCCGTGCACGCAATGAGTCGACGTGCACCGGTCCTCCGCCACCTGCCGGACAAACCTTCCTCTCATCCACCCCCTCTGGCACCGGAGGGCCACCCAAAGCGGGGATTCTATTCTGCCTCAAGGACCCCCTCCCAATCTCGGCATTGATGAAACAGTGCCCCATTTTAGCGGAGGCAAGGTTTTGTCTCATAAAAACACCCGTTGACGGCATGCGGAAAGTATTGTTTAGGAGACTTTCGTCTCGGTTTGCTCCTTTGCTGTTCGAGAAAGGTGAACCTACCTATGCCTTTCAATCTTATGCTTTATGGCAAACATCAAGATGTAAAAATTAGTAATAAACTATTTTACTACTAAACTAAATAAGAAAAGTCCCAGTTCTAAATTAAAAGAAAAAAATGTTGGTTAAAGCCACTTGAAAAAAATGACCGTAGGGTTCGAGGTCAGGGTGCCATTTTGCATAGTCTCGAAAAGTATATTTTAAGCAAAATATCCGACAGGTTAAGGCACGCAGACATCAATGATCTCTATGCCAAAAAAAACATCAATGTGCCCTTGATGAATAAATATATCTTAATTACAAAAGCACAAAGGATATACCTACAATAAATATACTTCATAAAGCACGCTTCAGTTCTTCTGCCCAAGACCAAACTTTGTGTTCGACGTGCGTGAAAAAAAAATTGGCACCCAAAGGGGTTAAATCACAAAATCATTATTACTGCCGAGACCGATTATAACGAAGTCAACGGGAATCGGAAATCACTTCGCCATATCCGATATTTCGTTATAACCGACTTCGGTTAACGAAGTGCAAACAGGTGTGGGAAATTGTGATCGCTTCGCTGTAGCCGCTATTTCATTATAACTGACTTCGTTAAAACCGGTCTCGAAAGTATAACTACCGTAATATTTCGAGAGATAGCCCAGCTAAAATCAAAAGCAAATTGGTTGAAAATAAGGAGTAGGCTAACTTTCAGTGTGCGATCAAAAAAAGTTGAAAAGATGCTAGTCTTAGATTTTGTGACCTACGAAACTTGTAATCGTGGGGGGGGGGGGCGGGGGCGATAAACTAAAAACGACTGTCCTTTCCAGTCAGCAATGTTCACTTATCTTTCCATTTCTGCTGAGGACACCACTGGTCAGGGCCCTGCAATTACTAGAAATGGGCTATCTTGCAGTGTTTTTAAAGAAATAGCGAATCGTGTCAGAAATAGGGGGCAGGTTACCTTTTGGGGGCGTGGTATCTCTCGGGATTTTACGGTATTAAAAAGCAGGATTCCTATTTCATGAGGAAAATCAAACTTGCATATAAAGTTGGGAAACATAAAATATGCACTGTGTTTTGAGCCACATCGGGTGTTTATACATGTGATTAAAAGGTTAAAGGGGTAGGAAAACGAAATTCCAGCGCTCATGTTTTAGCTTTAATGTGTTGCATGTTGCAGCATAACCTCAAAAAGACCCGTCTTTTGTTCAAAGGCACAAGAAAACTAATTTTAAGGCTAATTCAACAATATTTTAATGTGCACCTGGTGAATGCATGTGGAGCTTATTTGGGAGGTTATCTAGTAGCGTTGGGGAACTTGCTACGTAGTCATGACGTAGCAAGTCCCATCATAGCAGCGCCGCTCTTTGGAATTCAACTTTTTCCTTCAAAGCTTTCCTCCTCACAGTTCAAGACGGAAAGGAGGGACTCCCCCCTCGCTCGGACCCTCATTTCTGTACCCGGACACAGCCATTCTCCCTCTGGAAGATTAGCCCGTCCCTCAAAATTTGGACAAAAGTTGCTTTTCCCACCTCGTTCACCCCTAAGCTGACAGTGCTGTGGAAGCTATGCGCTCCTTGGGACAGCCACACACTCGTCACACCACGGGTACTTCGAACGGCTCAATTGTAACGCGTTGACGCTATTGACACCACCACTATGCTGACGACGCCATTAACAGCAAAGCTCATAACCAGTATGCCAGCCTTGCTACGTCACGAATGTGGGGAATCCTTTTCTTTCTGTTTTTGTTTGTGCTGGATATCCCATGACGCAACGCGGTCTTCGTTCGCTTCTCTTCGAGCGCTTAATCGAGTGCACTGTTTGGAACGAAAATTATAGCCAGTCGTTCAAGATACGAACGTGCGATTATCATTTACGGTTATTATCCGTCAGGCTTGACTCATTTCTGAAAGAAATTTGAATATTTCAATTTTTGTTTCCGTACTCCTTTAAAAAGCATGAACAAATGGGGACAACGAAGAAAAACACGGACGACAGGACAGGCGCCTGTCCTGTCGTCCGTGTTTTTCTTTGTTCTCCCCGGATGTTTGCGCTTTTTAACCTTTTATTCAGTAATGGACAAACTAGCCCAAACCCAAGTTCTAATATACACATGTGCTTTCTGAGCTTCAGATTATTTTTTCCATTATCATCAATTATCCCTAATTATTGCCATAATTAATTAAAGTGATCCTTAATTACTCAACATCATTATCCCATTGACAATTAAGTATTTTTCTTCTTTTTTTTTCTTTCAGAAAATGTTTTCAAGTGGTCAGGCTTTGTTTCTAAAGGAATAGTAGTATAAAGAAAGGGTCAGCGCACAGAATTATCTAACAAGAGCAGGCACAGTTCTTGCAAGCTGTTCTGGTTTAGAAGCATCAGAAGAAAATATTGAAGGCAAAAAGTTGCCCCCTTCAGTTTCATTTTGGCATGTACACCTGCACGACATTCTGACGGTCTCGGATTCCGAATCGGGGTAGGTACTTAACGGAGCTTCTCCATCGGATGGTAAGCTCCTATCCTCTGAATTCAATTCCGAGAAGCGTTAGAAGTCTGGATCGAAAGAGGCAGCACTCCAATTGCCACTATCCCCTGAAAATCCGACATGCAAAGCGACCCTTTTGCACGTATCATCCGCGTGGAGCATCTAATTTCGAAACTATAAATAACCCCAGAAAAGCGAAATACCGTGCTAACATAATGCTTATAGTTCGCCAAAGGCAAAAGACAAGTAAAGAAAAAGACAAAGACAAAATGCTGCACCGCTTGCGTGGTTTAGCGTTTTGCCTATAACAAATTCTGTGTCCCACCTCAGAATGGAAATGTCCAAAGCTGGAAAAAAGAGAGCTGGCTGTTGGCCTGGGGAGGGAGGTAACGGTGTGCAATACCTGGACAATCCGCAGTCCGGACGCAGCCTCCACGAGTGGCAGGTTCTCCTTCAAGCGGGTCTTGAGGAACTTGGCGGAGTAGTAGCCGTGGGCCCCCTTGCGGACCGCAAACAGCACGTCCAGGTTTTGCCCCACACTCCGCCGGGACCTTTGCGCGGGCGGGCTTCCGCTGCCCTCTTCCGCGGACGGCTGAATGCTGATCACCTGCAAGTCGGCGAGAATGCCGGGAGGTTGACGCACACAGTGTGTTGCTTCGCGGTGATGTCGCGCAGGTAAACTTGGTACGCGCTTTGTGCCTTGACAGCTCAAACACCGTCGTGGGCGGTGTCCCTGAAGAAAAACCCTGCCAAAGCTAGCACTTGGGCGGGAGTGGAACACAAGCAAAAGCTCAAAAAAAACAAAACTTGCCTAAACATTATGCATCTCAAGACAGGTTCATATCGTTCCATATACATATTCTATATATTCATAAGCTGTCACACAACCTTAAGAAAGTCAAGGTGCATTTTGAAGTGCCAGTGGTGTATTTGGCCCCCTCAAAGCTTTCTGGCCTATGCTAGAAAATCGACAACAAAAGGGATGAAGACATCGTGTGTCAAAAGAAATGTTCTAAGTAGTACATAGAACGTGCAACTTCAGTCGTTCATGAAATCTCAATGAGCTGCGGAAAAGCATACATGGGCCAAACGAGAAGATGCGCAAACGATAAGGCACGCGAGCATTCATAATCTGTAAAAAGAACTCAACCTTGGGCAACCTGTCTAATCATTGTGATAAATGCCCATGCATTTATCACAATTCTAGAAAAATAAAAGGGTCGGAGGCCACTAGGAGGCTATGATTCAGCTGGGCTTTGATTGCAGGCGAGCTCGGGAGAATTGCCAACGTGGTTTCGCTGGTGTGTGTCTCTTCAGCTACCTGAACTCGGGCTGTGTGCGAATAGAATGAAGAAAATTCAGAGGACGCCTAAGCACTTCTTATGAGTTGTGAATGCGAAAGCGTGAATGTCGTTCTTCCGCTCCCTTAGTTAGTCTATAGTGTCACGGCTTGGACGGCCAAGTTTCGCTATTGCCGAGGCTGCAGCCGGTGACCGAGTGTGCGCTCTCGTGAAGAGACCGTAGCCCCCCCACCTTGCTCCGGCAACGCCTGCCACGAGAGCGACGGCCGAGCAATGGCTATCTAGGAGCCGTTTTGCTCAGCCAATGGGAGAACGGGCATTTCTTTCATGTTTCTTTTGCGGTTACGGATGCCGCCAGCTCCGCTCCATAAGATAGTTAATGCTTTCGCATTAAAAAAAGTTCTTGGGACGCCTAAAAGCAAATTATGGCGAGAAGCATATGAATCATACAACATTAGCTTGTGGGGGGGACAGCAGATGCATAAGATGCATAAATGACAGCACGCTGTTGTGTCCCTCACCTTTCTGTCCCTGACCAACTAGCCCATCTTTCCATTTTAATGCAAAACTTCCCAATTTTCTACAATCATGTATACTGCCACACTTGTTACAAAAAAAAAAGAAAAAAAAAAGAATGTTGAAGTTTTCAAAAACGAAAGCAAAACATCTCCTGAAAGCCGGAGTAGCAGCCAACAGCCAACAGGCCTGCTCACACAATAGCATTTAACCGCATCTGGCTAAGTTCTAAGATATGAAATCAAGTTAACGGGACATCCATACTTCATATGCTGCATGCCAAACTACACCTTGAACGGGTTGCCATCCTCGAAACAAATCACGAATGTCTCGGTGACTTGCGGTCGTACCTCAACCTAACAGAGTCAAAGGCTACTGCGTCTTGAGCCCCTTATTGCGAAGTCTAACCTAAAACACTGTTTAAAAAATCAAACTTGCTCGAATTTTGCCAGGAGTTTGAAAGTATGCCGAACCAGTTGAAACCCAGGTTCGATGCAAGTTTACAACGTCCTTGTGCACTCTGTTTTACCTTACAGTGGACCACAGCAAATGCTACAAGACACACTAGCCAATCCAGCGCAGTGAACGTATCACACGATTACATACCCCGCACATCGCTGAGTCCATCATAAAGGTGACGTGACACTCACAGGGCAATGGACTGACTCCAACGACTAGTAGCATCCGGTGAAATCCGTCGTAAGGCGAAACGAAGTACAGCTATCGCGTGATATGACCCGCAGAAGTAACCTGGATCCGTAGAAGTAAGATTTGCAATACGGCCTTAGAGAGTTGTCGGCTGGCGCTTCGAGGCCTCAACGACGTTCCTTTTTCCCATTCGAGAACCAGAGGCCGCCGCTCAGCTCCACCGATGAGCTCTCGCCACGACGTGCCCTCCCCATACGCCTCACCTGGATCTCCTTGAGCCGCACGTTGAGCAGCGATCGGAGCCCCTTCAGGAAGCCCTTCTTGTAGGTGAGGAGGAAGTCCTTCCGGCGTCACGTCCGCCAGCGTCAGCCCGACTGCATTCAGCAGTCCCTCCTCGCTCACCAGCACCACCTCCACCGAAACGCCGACGTACGTCGTGAACTTCCCGTCCGAGATGCTCACGTTGACCGAGTACGTGCCCACGTCCAGCCCCGGCAGTGCTATCAGCGTCCCGTCCTCCCGGTCCACCGAGAAGAGGTGCTGGTGCGACGAGGCTAGCTCGAAGGCCAGCTGGTCGTAGGGGTCTCGGTCCGTGGCCCGGACGCGTCCCAGCACACCGCCGGGGAAGTCGTCCAGGTACGAGGTCACCGACACGGCCATGGGCGACGCCTCGGGTGGGAACTGGCTGTCTTCAATGGCCTTGACGAAGACGCGGCACTCGGAGGACAGCGGCGGCGCTCCGGAGTCGGAGGCGCGGACCACGAGCTCGTATTCGGACCGGAGCTTGGGGTCGAGCTTGGAGGCCGTGCGGAGCGTGGAGTCCGTCTGGACGAGGCGGAACGCGCCGTCTTCGTTGCCGGAGACGATGTCCAGCGCGAAGGGGGCCCCATTGGGGGACGAGTCGGGGTCGCTCACGGTGAACTTGAGCACGGTGAAGCCCACCGGCTTGCCTTCCTGTGGGAGAGGAGTTAAACAACTGAAGGGTTGTGCTGTTTTTTTAAATACGTCGCGTAAATGAAACGCAGTTAGTTTAAGGTCGTAGTGAAAACATTAAAAGGAGTCTTCTAGAAGCCTCCACAGTGATGCCGACATTTTGTTAAAGGAACAGCAAACTCTCATAGAAGTTTTTACATCGGAGCTGTTAAGGGCTAGGTTCCCCAGGATCGTGTCCGGTATGTCGACACAAACCTACCTGGACAGCTACTGCCATCTATAAGCGACACCGGCAAGCACACAACCAGTCTGCCTGCCGCCGTCGCTCGTAGATGGCGGCAACCTTTCCAGCTGTCGTAAAAGAATGGATAGTTGGGCGCGTTGGTGGGAATTCATTGTAGGAAACAGCGCGAAAAACAGACGACGACAAAGAAGAAGCACACGCAACGAACGCAGCGCTCGTCACGTGTGTTTCTTCATCCTCGTCTGTTTTGCGCGCTGTTTCCTACGCTCTTATCAGTTTCGGTTTGGACTTAGGATGGGTTGGTCGCACGCCCTTTCGGGGAAAGAAGACTGGGGAGCGACGACGTATGCAGCAGCGCGAATGGGGTCGCAACCGCCGCAAAGCCGCTGTCGCCTCGACTTCCACTGCGTCGAGCGCTTCAGATTCCCTTGCCAAAGAAGAGCACATCGCTCGCCTGGAAAGCCTCCACCGAGAACAGAACCAGCAACGTAAACAGCGCCGGCGGGCCAACGCCACGGACGACGATCGTGCCACGGAGGCCAAGCGCAAGCGCGAGGCCCAGCGACGACTGCACTCCACGCCGGCTGAACAGTTCCCGGGCGCAACGGCGAGGATCCGGAGGGAGTTCGTGGATTACCCGTTTGACGTCACGTGCGCCGCGTGCGCTTCATGGGACTCTGGTTCGCCAGAGACGTATCCACGATCGGCGGCATGTTGAACGAGAAGAAACGGGAAACGGGCGTGTGTGTGTTGCGGCAGTGTATCGAGTACAGCTTTGCTGATCCTCCTTCTTCACGAGAGTGGAAAGGCTGAACGTTTGTTTAGGTGCAGAGATGGACACACGTGTCACAAAATAAACTTTTCCTTAAAACATTTTTTTTTTACCGCAATATTTCTGTTGTGAGACACATACTGCAAAGCCGAAAACAACTTCTATCTTAAAGTCGACGTCTCAGAATAGAAGTCGGTTTCGGGTTTGATCTCATCAAGATATGTTTCACAATGAAACTATTGTAATAAAAATATCTTTCCAGTAAAAACTCGTTTTGCAACATACATCTCGTATGCAAGCATTAAAAAAAATTTTGGGAAGTTTAATGCTTTTTAATTCAGAGAGAATCTACCAAGTTTCTTTGCAAAAAGAAATATGGTAGCTTAACTTGGTAGCGGTAGTAAAAGTATAGTCATGTGATTCCCTCCGACATGCCGATTGGCTCGCCGGGACCGTAGCCTTCACCATTTGCCAAGTTGGCAGAGCATAGTACAGGGGAAGCCAGGAGGGTTGGCCAGCTGGCAAGCTCCGGTGCCGCGAACCAACTGCACATGATCGCACGTGTCGTGTGTCGACACGCCACGAGTCATCCCCCCACGACTTTCCTCGCCTCAGTCTGTGCGTTCTCGATGTGCTCACAAGAGGGAAAAGAAAAAAAAGAATGACGAGGCTGATTTCGAGCGTTGCCTCCGTTTCTCGTAAGGTACAATTCTGCATACGACGGTGTATTCAATAAATCGAAAGACAGCTGCAAATTTTTTGTGTAATAAGACGGTGCTTTTCCAAGTCTTGATCATTCTTTTGTCCACGATAAATAGTAGATGTTTGTTCATTGATCATCTCTAAATTCATTCCAGGCACCAAAAAAACAATTATAGCAAATTGCTAGGCAATTGTGTTGCATTGTTCAGGCAACGTTTAGCAATACTCCGAGTTCCCAGACGCCAGACGCGTATGTTCACGACGCTCTTCATCAGATAGTTTAACGCACACCATGTGTACGCTAGAATGAAACGATACCTACTACCGCTAATCAGGCTGATAAGCCTGGCGATCTTCCAGAACCTTCCATACTCTCGAGCTCCACTCCCTCAGTGCATACAGGTGGTCGAGCTCCTCCTCGCCTACCCCTCTGGTCACATGACCTCCCCGTTAACCAATCAGCATTGAGCACCCATCAACCAATCAGTGTTGAGACTTGTGGCCAGGCTTCACGAAATGCAGAACACAGCGAAAGAATGTTTCACGTTAAAATGCATTTTGGGAGTTTAGCGTTCCTCTAAGCAGCTCTCTACTGCCCTTGCTTCAGAAAAGCGGAGTCTTCTCGGGTGGAGTGACTAGTACCTGAACAATGGCTGAGTAGTTGGCCTGTGCAAAGTGGGGTGGGTTGTCATTCACATCCGAGGCTTCGATGTTGACGAGCACCTTTGAAGACAGCGGTGGCGTGCCTCCATCCGTGCACTCCACTTCGAGGACATAGTTGGATATCTAGATGGGGGAAACAAAAATTAAGAGTAAAGGTAAAGTGGGCAAGCCAACGAGAAACTAAGGCTGTGTTACAAATCTTACCCGGTCCATCGAGCTACTCCCACGAGTTGTATCGCATGATTTCTTGTCGATGTTGTAACTATTTTGTACTATCTTCCTATGTTGAATGTTGGTATGTGCTTCACCGTGATAAGCTATAATTTTACTCTATTCCAGTACGTGCATCATAACTGTACCGTATGTTTTATATCCAAGAGTGGTTTTTTGCCTCCCCTACGACTTGTGACGAGCCGCACCTGAGTTAGCTCTTAACAGAGAGCCAGCAGCTTAAGAAAAAAACAACAGATTCAGTCGACTCTCGGTAAAGTTGCTTTATTAAACTTTTCTATTAGTATTCAACAGACACATCAGAAACGATGCCTTCGTCACCCAACTTTAAATGAAAACTAAGACAGTTCCCCGCCTTAAAACGTTCAGACCATCCGTCTGATGCCTCGAAGACTTTTTTTCTTGTAACAAGTCCATTCACTGGCATGTCTGCAGCGCACACTTGTCGAAACCATTCAAGCAGCGCTGTGTCAACTTTCTTGTTTTTTGAGCTTCGGAGCTTTTCGCAGTTTTTACTGTTTTGCATCGGCGATTACGTCCTCAATACTCTTCCTGTTTTCCAACAAGGCCAACACCGTTGCCACAAAAACGCCGAATTCATCTGCAATTTGCTTCTGCATCCGGCCGTTACCTGCTTTCTGAACGAGTGTAGTTCACTTACGATGCGAATCAGTCGTGATGCACAGTTCAGTGCCAAACATCCTAAAAAAAAGCAGCACCTTCCCATTTTTCTTTATGCCTATTGTTTTGATGTGGCAGACGATCGCAGGATTCTGAGAATGGAAGCAATCATGAGCGACTGCAGCACCACTTGGAAAGCTGTCATCACACAATATAGCACTGTAGCCTCTAGCACTTAGGTAATTAACGCACACTTTTAGAGTTTCTAGGAGCCGATCTAGACCTATCTCATCGAGAAATTATGTTGTTGCAGGAAAATAACATTTCATCGGCACCGCCGTGTTTTACTTTAACTGGCATTCTGAGTGTGAACGGTTTACTAAATCAGAATTTGAGCCGTAGAGGAAATGGGAATTCGGTCGGGACCGACGCTTCCTTTTACTATGACTGGAATTTTACTAAATGCGGAGTTACTCTACAGTACTGTATATCTCCGTTAGCAAAGGCGAGCGAGCAAAGCGAGATGGAGAAAATTTTGGAACACGACCCGACTCCGCTTTAGGAGGGCTCCACGCAGGAGTGGTTCAGGTTCACTCGCACCGCTCCCTATATTTTTCTTACAACCAGTGCAAATTTCGCACGTGACACTTTGTTTTTGCTAGAGAAATCTCGCGAAAATTTGTCTCCTCGAAGGCAAATACAGACCTTTCGACGCAAGCAACCGAGGAATTCCGAAGAAATTAGTGTTCGCACACGGCGGTAACCCCGAGACTGGAGAAGCACAAAGTTAAAACAGAAAGAGAACAGAAAAAGTATTTATCTGGTACACTTGTCTTGTGTACATCTCTTTTATTTATCCTCGTCCTGGTGGCACTGTTTTACGCTATGGAACAAAATCCGTTGTCACTGCATTCTTTGTGGCTTGTGGCGAGCTTTGCAGTTTTTTTTATTATTATTTTCTTTGTTTATACGGATACTGTAGAAACTGATGGAGAGGAGGAGATGAGAGTGTACAGGAAGGTCAGAGCACCGAGTTCTGGTTCAAATGATCAGTGGTTAGATGCGAAGCTAGCTGCCTCTCTCTCTACTTAGCCTTCCCTGTGGCGCAGCAGTTGAAATCCGGGCTCACGATTGCGGGGTCGTAGGTTCGATCGTTGCTGAGGCTACTTCAGAATTTTGTTACTACTTCTCAATTCATTGCTATTTCTTCTTAATAATGCGTTCTTTCATAGACTGTCCTCTGTTGTACAAGATTACTTGTTTCGTAATGGTCTCCGTGGTGTTCTGTCACGCTTTCCTGGCCGATCTAGACACACTCTTTGCTAAAGGGGAACAGACAGCATCTGTCCCCTTTGGGACGCTGTCCATCCCCCTTTTCCTGTCTTCATACTGTTTTAACTATGCTCCCGACTCTCGGGGTCACCATTAGGTTCAATATCTGCCGGCTCATCTGCACTCTCTAAACATTTTTCTGGTACTATTTGCAATTCTCTAATGTTCAAGAAACACAAACACATTGAAAAGTAAAAGTGAGCGGCAAATTGAACGGAATAGCAAACACTACCGCAATACCCCGAGAGGTAGCCCACCTAAAACTGTTAGGAAATCGGATGAAAATGAGGGTTAAGCGAACTTTCAGTGTGTCATAACAAAAATGGGAAAAATGCTAGTTTTAGATTTTGTGACCCTCGAAACTTGCGATCGCAGGAGGGGGCGATGAACCAAAGACGCCTGTCCTTCCCAGTCAGCAATGTTTGCTTATCCCCCGCCGTGGTTAAGTAACAAAGTTTTTGCCAAGGTCACCATTGGCCAGGGCCCTGCAATTACAAGAAGGGGGCTATCTTTCGGTGTTCTCGAAAAAAATAGCAAATCATGCCAAAAAATTGACCGCATCTCCACGTGGCGAATGATGTTAAGGGGGGACACTACCCAGAAAAAAAAATTTCTGCAAAAAAAGTTGATTTTGAAAAATTACATACCGTAAATACATCCAACAACATCTAGAGAGTATTCCCAGAAAGTTTCATTAAGTTTGGACTGCATAGTTAATTTTTAATAAATTATTTTCTGTCCATTGAAGCTAAAGAAAAGGTAGGGTTTGGAGCACTTTGAACGCATTTTTCTCCGTTCCATTTTTTGGTATAAATTCCATTTTAGTCAACCTATCGTTTGATAATGGCAATACAGGGAAGGCTCGTTCTTCACTTTTCCTGACTGAAATTTAATAAGGAGTGCGGCTATGAAATGCTTTTGTCACTTTACAGATGTCTTTTATAAAAAATGTTGACATTTTGTCGAAGACACAGAAGACCAAAAAGTTGACCAATTTTGCAGAAGAGAAAATTTATAGAACTAACTGACTTCTTACAAAAACCTTTCCATAGCCGCACCCCCTAGGCATTCTGCTACATATCTAGCGAATACAAATCTTGAATATTGTGATAGTTTTCCGACGATAGGTTTACTAAACAATGTGGACGTGTTGCTGATAGAAGCTGTTCTAATTTCCTTCTTAGTTACCCGACAGACCTGAAATTTTGTTATGCACCCTCTAGCGTGACCACCAGCCTACCCTGTAATTTTAATTAATTAGGGTTCAAAAGTTGACCCTCCTAGGGGGTGTGCCCCCTTAATTGGGGCGAAGCTCTGGTGTTGCTTGTCTGGGTAGACGCTGAGCCGCAGCATGCCGAGCCTTTCGTTCGCTTTCATCCATGTCAGAAAAAGAATGTGTGGTATGGAACGTGGTTATATGCGCATTTGAGCATTTGACCGTAGTGCCCTCTCGTCTATGAACGCTGAGCCAATGCATGCAAAGTTTAACGCGATTATATATGCATTTGACCGCAGCCCCCTTTCCTGTATAGAAGTTGAGCGGCTACATGCAACGTTTCATCCATGGCATCCCCAGCTCTTGAGTTACTACATCATTTCAGAGCTCCCTACTCGTCCTGCAGTCGTGGCCGAGTGGTTAAGGCGATGGACTAGAAATCCATTGGGGTCTCCCCGCACAGGTTCGAATCCTGTCGACATGCGCAAACATTTTTTTCATCAATTTTCATCATTTTGTTTTTCGTTTTTTTTATCTTTTTTTGCCCTGCACAAGCACGTGAGCATGTGAGCTCACGAGCAGGAGCACGAGCACTGGACGCCAGACAGATAGACGGACGGACATGGCTAGCCCCTAAGGAGCTTCACCCCAATATAGGGGGCGGGCTATCTTTCAAGGGTGGGGCGTCTCTCGGGATACTATGGTATATTCGCAAATAATTCAAAGTTTTCAGACACCCCTAACCTACGGGCATGAAAGCGAGCCAAGAAACGTTGCACAGGCAGAAAACAGACCAACCATTTCACGATCCAAGGATGCGGCGACGCTGATGTAGCCCGTCTCCTTGTCAATGGCAAACTGGCCGTGACGGTCCCCCCGCACGACGGCGTACTGCAGTGCCGCGTTGGCCGCACTGTCCGCGTCGCTCGCTATCACCTGCAAGCGAGTGAGCAATGAAGGAGTGAATGACACAGTGTGATCGAAACAGTTCGAAGGCCGAGTCAATTTCCAAAAAGAAGAACAATTTTGTTCAGTAGACAGAAGAAGGGATGGACGGGAGGTTCCGTCCTAATGTCCTTAGGCCAGATTCCCGAAACTTTCTTACGACAAGAAAATTCGTAAATTTATCTTACGACAAAGTTACGAACTTTTGAGTATTCCCGAAGCAAAATGTTTGTAAGTATTGTGTAAGTTACGGATTTCGTCGTAACTTACACAAAACTTACAAACATTTTGCTTCGGGAATACTCAAAAGTTTCGTAACTTTGTCGTAAGATAAATTTACAAATTTGTTTGTCGTAAGAAAGTTTCGGGAATCTGGCCTCTTGTCTTTAGAGGGGTTAGGACATGAAAATCAAATGGGTAGGTTATTCTTGAAATGAAATGCTCACAGGCTACTTACTACAACACCAAGCTTTGCAATTTTTAGAGCTCTACTAATTGCAATAATCAATTAGGCTACAACACCAAGTTTCGCGATTTTCAGAGCTTTGCTAATTGCAATAATTCTTATCATTTTCATCTGGTGACCATGGCAACGCAGCCCAAGTGAGTCACACCATGGTGCCCATAAACCACGTGATAATGAATGCTCTCTCATTCTAGGCGCCCCCATGATCGCCCAAGCCGGCCTCTCCGCGGTACGATGAAAACCGCTAACTCAACTCGACCACCCCAACGCTATTCTCACTCTCGTTCCCGGCCCTTTGACCTGGCAGATCCTGCATGCACCCGCGAGATTGTCACGGACAACGGCAACCTTGACGAGTTCGTCCGTGACTCGTCGTCGCTGGAGCTGGTCGCCAGTGGGTCACAGCCAAGATGACCGGCTTCCAACATCCCTGGGTAACAATCACTCTCAACGCTGCTGCGATCAGTGTCGAAGACTTCGACAAAGCGAACGATGCCATAGACGTAATCGTCACCAACCATGTGCTCGAAATGCGGAAGGTAAACGAGGAAGCTGAAACTCGAGACGCCAAGAGAACCAAGTCTTTGAGTGCGTGCAAGGCAACGTCACCAATGCGCCAACCACGGCGGCCTTTTCATGTGGGGTGGATCCGAGGGCCCCGCATATAAATCGATCAATCTACGAAACTACCTCACCATCTTCAAGACAAATTTACCCGAAATATAGAAACATACAACGGGTCCTTGCAGTATAGTTACCTCATATTTATTTTTTGTATGTCCTAACCCCTTTAAGCAGACAAAAACAGCTCTTTGCATGGATCCTAAACCTGCACCTTCCAAACTCCTTGCTGCTGCAAACCCAAAATGCACTCAAGGATCATTTGCAGAGCTCCATTGAACATGGTACTGACTACTACGCACTAATAGAGCGAAGGGCAGGCAAGGACACAGCAGATGGGAGCTGCGCTATACACTCGACTAGCATTTTAATGCAACTGCGAGAAAGAGAAGTCCCGTCTACTACATTCTTGTCTGTCCTTCCCGCTATTTGCGTGTAATATGCTTAAAACTAGCCCACCTTAATATTTTACAACAATAATTATGGAAATGCATGAATGAAAAAGGTATGACTAGGTAAGAGGTCAACAGCAAACCAGAATCATATTTTATCTGCACAGACTGCATCTTTTTATGCTTACATAAACAAAAAAAGAAAAGCCATGATGACACCATGAGAGTGGTATTGCTGTGAAGGATCGTGCCTCAGACACCAAAAGAGTATTGAAGTCAACTCAAGTCCAAGTCAGTTCAACAAAAAAAAAAGAAACATTTATTGCTTTTGATAGCATGCAAACAAGTGCAAGGAAAGAGGTCACAAAAAGCAAAGCACCACATTATGCGAGTGCCAGCTGGAAAGCTAGCTCGGCTTTTCCGACGCTCGTCAGCGGGTGACACGCGTCAGAAGGAGTGACTCCCCAAATCCGTGTGAATTCCACTTAACATCGGGACACGCCGTCTAAAGGCCAGTTCAGATATGTGGCGCAGAAGTGGAAAATCAGGGCTGCATCTGCATCAGCGTCAGCAGTGGCTCAGTGGTGAGCTAGGGCTGCATTGTGCGTGTAAATAAAAAAAGGCCGGGCAGAGTGCCGATATGGCACCTGACACGGAGCAAGGGTGGTGTTGTGTCTATTCACTGATTCATTATTGACAAACAAGTGTGTAGTCAAGAGAAAAATGTGGGCACCGCTCGTATGCATAAGATTACCTCTGTTTTGCCGTATGTAGAAGCGAAGTTAAAACATGCAAGCGCGAGCATGTTGTCCCGAACTACTCTTGCACTGCACGAGCGTGCGTGCTTGGCGGACCTGTCCGAAGTGCAGACCTTGCCCTTGTGGGTTCCACTACCTGCAAACTTAAAGGGCAACTCCGTTTCATTTTTGTTTTTGAAAAAAAAAATGCTCGAGGTATACCTAAGCACTTCTTATGAGTTGTGAATGCGAAAGCATGAATGTCGTTCTTCGCGCAGCGGCCGCTTCTGATCCTCTCGGCACCGAGGCCACTTCTGATCCTCTCGGCACTGCACACCCGCGCCGGAGCAGAAACGGCTGAGGTGCCAGGAGGATCAGTGGGCGCCTCTGCCGTTTCTGCTCCGGCACGGGAACGCAGCACCATGGGGTGGCGCTAATTGAAACTGAAATGCAGCGGCTTCATATCACTGCCGTTTTGCGTGGCTTTCTGCGTGGTTTCAAACCTGGGATGCTCAGATGCCGGCTTCGGGAATTTATCTGCCGTTTGCCGCAGCTGATGACGTTGGCTCGCTCCATGAAACAGTTAATGCTTTCGCCTTAAAAAGAATGCAGCCCTCTTCTGTATCACTTAGGAGAACTATCTGCCAAATATTAGGATATAGTTTTGTCTAAATGTTTCTCGAAGAGACACTGACACGCCACTAAAATTTGTTTTTAATTTTTTGCGAGGCGATTTATTATGGTGCCAGAAGACTACCCAATCAATATTTTGCTGCAGCATCACACATATTTTAGAAACCAAAATCAAAACTGGACTGGGGAGGAAGAATAAATGCAGAGGAGGAGAGAGTTGTCGGAAGTCACGTGGCTGCACTTGACCGTCCAAGCCCCAAAGTAAAACATCTCCCCTAATTTAAGGACTACCGTATTTACTTGCATAACGAACACACTTTTTTAAAGAAAAATTGAGCCGTATTTAGAGGGTGCGTCCATTAGGTGGGGTAAAATTTTGCGCATTTACGCATTTTGTGTAAATGTCATTTTAGGTGCCCATCTGACGGTGGCACTACTGTGGCATGCCTCCACTGACGGAGGCGCACCCACAGCATGCTCATGGGTGCACCACAGTAACCATGCTCTAAAAATTTGCAACTTGTCTTAAAAGACACCATCTGCATTTTTTTTCTCTTTTAAAATAAAGCATTGTACAAAGTTTGCTTGGCACAAAAAACAACACGAGCATTCCTAGGCCTAACTGCTTTTCGAAAGCAAAACACGGACGACAGCTTGTTTGTGGACATCAATGCATCGGATGGGCGAAACATCTCCAGGGGCTGGGCAATTCCTCGACCTCAGCTTTGTTGGCTTCACAGGCCACTCGGTTACGCTGTTATCACTTCCGAAACTTCCCTCTTGCGGCCATAACGCACACTCGCGCTGCCGCGCTAAGTTTGGCTTGGCTCGACCTGACCGTTTGGTGGCTTGCTCGACTCGGTAGCTGGCTGGATCAGACGCAGTTTGAGACTTGCAAAGCCAGAAAATAAAAATGCATTCATTACGCATGGGAAAAAGAAAATTCAAATACTGATGACAGTTGTGGACGGCATGTTCGTTATGCGAGTAAATACGGTAGGCATTTTAGCAGATGTGAGCCGTCCACTGACGCATAACAATGTGCCAGGCACTCCCTAATTTGCGCATTCTTGTTTACAAGCTCTGCAGGCTTCTATAATGCTTTACTGCATCAATATTAGGACAGGAAGAAATTCTTCGGGTTCAGAAAGTTTAAGAGGCCCCACTCTAGATTATTACACATCTGTTTGCGTGAACAACAGGAATTCAGCAAGCCCATCCAAAGAAAGGTCACCTCCCCCCTTATGGTAGCAGAGGTCGTTCCGCTTGCCTGGATGATGCGGTCTCCGACCCGGGCATCCTCTCGGACTACGGCGTTGTAAACTGGCAGTCCAAACACGGGCGGGCAATCGTTGTAGTCAGTGACCGAGACGTTGACGGAGGCCTGGTTGCTGAGGGCCGGCAAGCCCCCGTCCCGCGCCAGCACCGTCAGGAAGTAGTCCCGCACGTCTTCGTAGTCCAGGGGCTTGGCCACCTTGACAGAACCTTGGGGTGACACCACAGAGAATGCGCATTGATGCAGGAGAAACAAACACATCGGTGCAGGAGACGTATGTTGGCATAAGAAAGAAACACTGACAGAAACGCACATGAGTGCGCAAGAAAGACGGCACGAAAGATGCGTTGGTGCTAGACCTATAGGAACAAAGAGAAACGTCAGCGGAGAGAAGACATACTGGTGCAGGCAAGACATATCAATGCTGACAAATGTAACGGCAAAAAAAAAAAAAAAATGACACATAGGTAAAAGGAAGATATATTGATCCAGGAAAGACGTTCGTAAAAGAAAGATGTATTGGCTCAAGATACACTGCTGCAAGAAAGACATATAGGCACAAGACACATGGGAGAAAGAAAGTCATACTGGTGCAAGCTGAGTGGACAAGCAAGTAAACTCTCGCATGACAGACTTTTAAGCGCGAGAGCATTGCATAAAGCCCGTTTAAACTGAGCTACACGTTTGCAAAGAGAGTGATGCGTAGAGCGCAGCAATGCGAGCTGGCACGACGCATTCGAAATGGAGGTAAAATAATGCGGGAAGCCACCGGGAACACCCAGGATGAATCAAAATTAAAATGAACTGCCGGTAAATTTCGTCGTCGAAGTTTGGCAGGGCCAGCGTGCTGGGGCCACTCCGTGTGGCATCTCACAACGCTGCATTACGACTCTCGATTAGGCTGGTTGGTTCATACTGAAGAGTGACTAAATAGAGCGAACAAGACAAGGACATAAAAAGGCACACATATAGCAAAGGCTGGCCTAGCTTCCAACGAATTTTATTGTAAGGCTAATCCAAACAATCCATATACCGATGCTTACGTGATTAGTACACAGTATACTCAGTGAAAAAGAGAGAACGGCAAGACGCCTCTTTCTAACGCCCGGCCCCCAGCGCATACTCATGGCCTTGCGCAGCGCCTTGGCAGTGCGTTTGCACTCCAAGTGCACGAGAGGCCGTTGTCAAAGGTAGGGAGCTGGGGCTGGAGGCGGGGCAGCTGAAGCTTCTCCCTTCTGTACTACCCTCGTGACTATAAAGCCCAGTTCACACAGTTGCGTTTGACTGCGTTTGACTGCGTTGCGGCAGCGTGACACCAGGACATCCCTGCTGCTTATATCGCGTGCCAAGAAGATTCCTTGAATTGGATTCCACGCTTCACATGAAGCACAAATGTGCCGGTGACTCACTTTCGGTTCTCGCCGCAACGCAGTCAAACGCACTCAAACGCAAGTGTCTGAACCGGCCTTAACACCCCTGTGTAGACAAGTTAGCGCCCGTTTTCGTCGTACGCCTGCCTTTTTTTCCCTTGTCTCATTCGCGCACGCTACCTAAAAAGAAGCACACTGCTCTTTAGGACAAAAAAGAAAAAAAAGTTTAAATGGTGTTTTTGAAGACTGCCAGGCAATTATCATTTTGTTCTGAAGTATTTTTGTTAAAAAAAAAAGTATCTTTTATTTCGAAACATTAACTCAAAAATGCAGAAAAATGGGTCAGTGCATTTCTTTTTGCTATTATTTTAGAATGAACTAATTATGCACTTTGCTATTTTATAGAAGCCATATCACCACTTGCACCCATCCCATCTTCTTCATTTTTTTCTTTCCCTGGTACGCATATGTGCGAGGTGTCCAATAAGGACTATAAATATGTCAAATATGACATCAGGGTTGAGGTTTTTGCAGATGCTTTTTAATTTTATACTTCCTGCAATAAATAATCTTAAAGCTGGAAAATTCAAAAGTGCCATAAAAAACTTTAGTCATCCTCGAGCTTTCATTTCGACCTTGTTGGATTCCACAGATGCAGTTTGCTGAGATATGTTTATTTTCTGATATCTGAATTTCAATTTGTCTTAATCCTTTCCATAATCTTCTCAAACTAAATTTCCCATATCAACAAAACTAATTAGGCTACATCAAAACGAAAGTACATGTTTGTAGTCAGATTGTAAAGGCAGATAATCTATGTAAATTTCATTTGAACTGATTTGCAACTTATATGTTAAGAAAGCTCTAGAGTCTGCCGTGTTGCTGTTTAATTCATTATGCCAATATTGGCTGGTGCTCCATTCTAGCCTCACAGATGCCAGTGAAAGTTGGACACCTAATATTAGGCATGTGCGAATAGTGTAATTTAAAGTTCAAAGCAGATTCGAAGCGAATAGTGGTTTTGGCCAAATATTTTTTATCGAATATTGAACAGTTTATAAAGGTCTTTCACTACTGTGCACCGTGCTTAAACGAGAACTTGGCTAAACTCGTGAAGGTTGTTCCCAACCTTCCTCTTTTCTACTAAGCCAAGTTACTTTCAATGTAACTAAATGAACTGTGGCATGTAAACGAGAGATTTGTTGCAGCTACCCTAATCTAAGGGGTTTATAAATCTGCTTGCTATATGCAAATATTGTTTCCTCTATTTCAAATTTGACGAAGAAAAAAAAAAGCACGAATGACGATTGTGGGCTCTTGAGTCAGCGGCGGGTGAGCCCCGTTGAGTGCGCTTCTCAATGACACCTGTGCACTGCGGGAAAGCAATACTCGCAGAGCGCGCGAGCTCCGCGGGTATTGCTTCCCCGCAGTGCACAGGTGCTCGGTGAGAAGTGCACCCAACGGGGCTAACCCGTCGTGATCAACATTTCAAAAAGTATGAATATCGCAGTTGACCCCGAAGCTAATATCGAATAGCGTATTATTCGAAACTACTATTCAAAAACTCAAATATTCGCACAACACTACCTAATATACTGCGCGCCAACCATGTGATCCCGGATGAACAGCCATATTCCCTCCAATAGCAGGCTCTCTATAAATGGTCTACCGATTTCTGAGGAGCGGCCAGAAGAGCACAGACCTGTCTTTGCGTCGATGCTGAAGTGGCCCAGCTCGTTGCCGGCGCTGAAGAAGTAGGTCACCTCCGCGTTCAGCCCGCTGTCCCGGCTGGTTGCCAGCACCTTGAGCACCTCGACGCCCACCGCGGAGGCCTCCGAGACGACGGCGTGGTAGAACTTGCGCGAGAACTCGGGCGGGTTGTCGTTGACGTCTGGAGGAACGGACGGATGGATGGTAATGGCTATAACCTTTCCAATCGGAACGGTAACTTCTGCCACCTGGCCTAGAAACATCACCCACGCTGTGAGAAATTCTGCTCGCTTTTAAATACTTTTGAATCGCACCTGTGAGGCTTCCTAGGGAGCAACTGCCCGGTTACGAAGGGGTTTTGGTGCAGCTAAACAATGAATACTACCGAATACACACATTCCTTTTACGTTTTGCTCTAAAAACGCGTCTCTCGTTAGATCACCTGCCCCACCAACTTTGCGTCTTGTGAAGCCTCTTGAGACCTTCTCCTCCAATTTTGTAACCTCCCTTTGTGATCGTAATTTTTTGTTACACCATTCATCCAACTTCTCCAGCAAAAACCCGGCACTCCCGCCAAATCCGTTACCCTTTCAAAGAGGGCAGGTCAAAACCCCAGGCACTTCTAAAGGCCGGTTCAGACACTTGCGTTTGAGTGCGTTTGACTGCGTTGCGTCGAGTGCAGAAAGCCAGTCACCGGCACATCTGTGCTTCGTATGAAGCATGGAATCCAATTCAAGGAATGATCTTGGCACGCGATACAAGCAGCAGGGATGTCCTGGTTTCTCGCTGCCGAAACGCAGTCAAACGCAGTCAAACGCAACTGTCTGAACCAGGCTTAAGCCATGTGTTCTAGCGCCTCGCTCTCGGCACACGGCACATGATGCGTCTATCCCGCACCTTGCACCACGACGAGCAGGGTTGCCAGGCTGGAGAGCTGCGGCGTGCCATGGTCGCTCGCCTGCACCGTCAGGTTGAAGGTGGCGCGCTCCTCGCGGTCCAGCGGCCGGTTCAGCATCACGATGCCGGACGTCTCGTCGATGCTGAAGTGACCCCTCGCTGAATCCACAAACGAGTAGCTGACTCTGCGGTTGAAGCCTGCATGGCGGTCGGAATCCGAGGCTTTCAGAGTCACGTTAAGGGTGCTTACGTCCACTTATGATGAGATCGACGGCGAGTTTCCGTGGCAACCAAGCAACGCAAGGCTTGACGTAGCGCAAGGAGTTGGGCTCGGCTCTTACACTTCGTTCAGAAAACGTTACGCGGAGTCTGTTTACGAGAAGGCTTTCATAAAGAAATATCCCCAAAAACAGTGTAATGCAAAAGTGTGACACACTCACTTTAATGAAACTTCTGTCCCACTAAGTTCAACAGAGAACTCCAAATAATGTCTACCATATTTTCAGGACTATAGTCCGCACTCAGTAAATAGACAACAGATGAAAATTTCGGTTTGAAAGATCCTTACATAGTTATGACCCGGTACATACTAGTCCAAACTTGATGCCTGGTCTGCATGTAAGCAATTCTCATACGCACCAGACCTTAACAAATCTCAGCTTTATTAGCTAAAAAAAAAACATTCTGTAACACGCAAATCCTCATTAACACACTGTCATTTTCAAAATTCGTCACATCTCGTCATAATGAACAAGCTAGAAAAAAAACATCATCAAAACCCCTCTTCTCCCTGGTGCAAGCAGATCAGTTCACATAAAGTGTGCACAGAGGACGCGCGCGCGATGCACGTAAAACGACAGAGCCTTTTTGTTGCGCGTTTGTATTCATGGCGAACGTGCATTTAATCATGTTGCGGATAGTCGGCCGTTTCGTGCAAACGGCGTCGTCGGTACTCTCTGGCCTTACGTCGCTGTGTAGGTCGTGCATACAGGGGCGACGACACCTTGCGCTTACGGCCCAGTGACGTGGTGAGAGGACTGCGCGTCAAGAACGGCATGGCAGGCGTGGCAGGTGGAAGCACGCGCCCGCACCCTGCCCGCCACCTGTCGGAGCTTGCAGAAGGTGTTTGCTAGCCAGTCTCCGCAGCCAGTGCTGTGTTACCATCTCGTGTCGACGTTGCAAACTTTAGTTAGTCCAAACCGATCCAAGGTCGGCGCGTGTGCCAGGACACTAATGCCTAAAGCAGTGGTTCTCAGCCATGAATGTGTCGGGGACCCCTTCCAGCGGGGGGGGGGGGTACGTAAGTAAGTTAACACGTCTGGAGCATGAAACAGGTGCCTTTTATAGCTGTCGTAGTGAAAAGATAAATGGTGAAAAACATTGGGTAGGCTATCTTTGGGAATGACTCAGCAAAACTTTATCGAAAATTAATGATAAGCATCGGTGCACCCACCATAGACCATATGACGCGGGAACTGATACCGCAGATCGCCGGACAGGGCAAATTCGCGTTTCACGATGCGATAAACACGCGGGAATTCGCTACAAACTCCTGTGTCACGGGAAAGGATACCGCAGGTTGCGGATGCGGCAGCTTCGCGTCTCACGGTGCGAAGGACCCGCGGAAACCCGCCGAGAACTCGCATCTCCCGGGAATGGATACCGCAGGTCGCGGACGCAGCAGATTCAAGTATTATGGTGAAATAAACGCGCGAGGACCCGCTACAATCTTGCCTGTCACGGAAACCGATATCGCACGCGCAGATCGCGGATAAAAACGCGGGAATCTGATAGAAACTCGCAAGTCATGGAAACAAATACCGCAGATTGCGAACGCAGCATATTTGCATTTCACGATGTAATATAAACGCGGGAACAACTCGCGTGATACGGGAGCCGATATCACGCGTACAGGTGCCGCAGATCGCGCCGCTGGTGCGCGATTCCCGCCGGACATAGCTTGCCGTCCGACGGGAATCGGGCGGGGTGGGCGATGTTTCGGAATTTTTATGTCACAGATATCTAGCCAGAAAAACGGGATGGGCGATCTCTCGGGGGAGGGCGTCCTTACGGGATTTTACAATACAAAAAACGTGCCAAATAAAAAAAGAAATTTTTGTTGAGGGTCTCGTGGATCCCAGAAGTGGCTTCTGGGGTCCCCGACCCCAGAAGCCACTTCTGGCTCAAATGGTTCAAATGGCCAGTGGTTCTCAAATGGGGGTCTGCGGACCCAAATTTGAAAACCACTGGCCTAAAGCATTAAAACAAATCCTTATATGGGCCAACACGCGGCTCTGAGGTCCCGATGCCGCGATGGCGCTGCTGTCTGCACGGCACATGCACGGACGCTTCTTCTCATACGAATCCTGTTTCTGTGCACAAGTGGTGCCTACACCTGGTGTGGGCAAACACAGGCTTCGTTTGTAAACAGTATGTTGACCTCTAGCTAGGGTTCTGGAGTTGGAATTTAAACCGAAAAAATAAAGAAAATAAAACTATACCAAATTTATTTTTTTTTAAATTCGGTTTCAACTGGAAAAGCTTAGTATCCTTGAAAAGTATGGCCTACGTTCCTGTTTTGCGATGGCCATTTGTGTTTGGGAATGCTGGTTTGTCAGCAACATTGCTGTCAGTGACTGATCAGTGACCTCGCAACCATTTTCTTATCAAGTTGCCAGTTGCCATCTGCAAAAGGGTTCAATATTGAACAAAGACTTTTCCAGGGGAAGAGCGAAAGCTCTGTTCTTTTTCTTATTGGGTTTTGTGCACTAAGTGTTCTGGTCTGCAAAGAAACAGTTTGGAACTGAATTATTCTTATATAAAAGTCAACAATAAAAACCCAAATCTTTTTTTTTCTTACTTTTTACAAGCTTGAAGCTTCCCTCTGGTTTAGAAGGGCGTAAATACAACCGATTTATCGCGCTTCCATAGTCTGCAAACTAAACAAACCAACGTTGACGGTTGTGCGCATAAAAGACAAGAGACAAAAGGGAGTTCTTTTGAAAACGAACAAGAGACAAAAAGGGAGTTCTTTCAAAAGACAAACAAAAGTTTGTCTTTTGCATCTCCGTTCTGTTCCTCATCTTTTGCGCGCTATTTTTATACAGCTTGTATAGTACTACACGTTGGGAGTGGAAAGGGGCTGTCCACGCACCGAGGTCCCTATCCGTGGCATGGACCTTGGCGACCAGGGTGCCCACGTCGACGTCCTCAGCCACGGCAGCAGTGTAGGCGTCCTGGCCGAAGGCGGGGGCGTTGTCGTTCACGTCGCTCAGCAGGATCTCCACCGCGCTGGTGCACTCCCAGTCCCACTGGCCCCAGTCCTGCACGTGGGCAGTGAGGCGGAAGCGCGGCTGCCGCTCCCGGTCCAGCAGGCGGCTTGTCCGAAGCACTCCTGCGGGCAGGCGCCGGAAGAAGCGGGCATCGCAGACGGCGTCTACGGCCAGGGACGAGCCTCGGCAAGAAGTTGCCTGGGGCCGTCAGGACAGGACACGGCAAATGTCGTCCACGGCAGATGTTACGGACAGGACGTCGCAAGTGCCGTTCACAACAGATGTCAGACGAGTCTCGGCAAAAAATCGCCTGGCTTTCTGTGCGATGCATACCCTCCACAGGAACTATTTGGCCCACTTCCTGAAAAAAACCCTGAATATTGCTTAGTCGAGGGCAAAGTTTTGGCCAGTTGTCATGGAACCGCCATCTTTTCGTAAACCGTTATTGTCATATTAAATCTGTCAAAAGCCGACGTACACTTTGCACTTTCACTTCTGCCCGCCTCCTCCTTTCTTATGTCGTCTCCATTGTTAACCCTGTCTCAATACAGCCCGCCCTCGTATTTTAGCAGAGAAGGAAGCTAAGAGGACCATCTTTCCTGCATGAAATTGAGGCTGTAATTCGGCCTTTAAGGGCTGCCCAGACAGGACAGAGCAAATGCCGTGCACAGTCAAGAAAATGCGCGCTCTTCTCAACAAGCGTGAAAAGTATGGCGCACGCACACGTTTTCGGCGAGGACATCAACTACGCAAACGGTACAACTTTCCTCCTTGCTGTCAACTCTCCCCTTGCTTGTTTTCTGGAGATGGGGCGGGGGGGGGGCTAAGGACAACGGCCTTGACGACAGCCAGCAGGGCGTGTGAGTGACTGTCCGGACCCACGTGACGAGCAGGCTCCAAGTCTTTGCTGACTGCCACGGCCCCGACCCAGGTTCGAGCCCTGCCGCGGGGCTCCAACTTTATAGATGACCTGAACGTCTGCAAAGTGCCCAGCCTGTCGCACGTTCGTGACAATTCTCTACTGATGCGGTCTGTGCAGGCAAGTTATGTGTCCAGGAGGACATAATATAGGCAGTTAATTCTCACAATAAGTCAAACAATTAACAAACGTACGTTCACCAAAACGACGGAAGCGCATTCGTGACAGAACGATGTATAAAATGAATCCTGTGTTACAAGCCAGTGCTAATTTGTCGTGCATTGCTTCGCGGCTGATGTTGCACAGGTACACTTGCTGTGCACTTTGCACCCCAACCGTCGTCATGCGTAACATGTCTCAAGGAGAGCCCTGCCAAAGCTAGTGATCGAGTGAGAGTGGAACACGAAGTTTGCATTCCTTGTGGCAGCAGACTTTGAACCTGCTATATAGCACGTCTTCCCGTTTCCTCCCGAGGAAACCCCCTTCCCAACATGCGTGCGAGCATGTTTGCCGCCTCATGACGATGTTTCATACTTGCTTTTCCTGCATTTACTGTCGACGTAGTCGTTTCGGGGTCTGACTCAGGACCGGAGGCGCCCTGGTTCCAAACCGAGTGCTTCCGCACTTTCCCTGGTGCCTTTTTATACTGCCCATTTTTGTGCAACATTCTTCCGCTACAGGGGTGCATTACAGGAAGCATGTTCCAGAAAGCTGCTAGGAGCCGGCCACATAACACAAACCATGTAAAAAAATTGCAGTGGCTTAGCTCGGCTATGCCAGGATATACGTAACGTAAGCTTAGGTTCAGCTGGTTATTCTTAGCTTTCCTGGTTGTCTAGGATTAGCTTGATTATCACGCTTACTGCTGCTTCAATGACACACACACGGTACTATACACATTATGTGACTACTACGGGATCTGATGAGTTAGGCTTCTCCGCTCTTCTTATTGCGGAGGAGGTGCCGTATAATCGAGCTTTCGGTGGCACGTCAAAAAATCCCCAGGTGGTCCAAATAAATCCTCAGTCCTCCGCTAGGGCGTGCCAGGTGCCCGTCGGTGGTTTGGCACGTAAAACCCCCAAATTTGACTTTTTCGCGCCAGCTGTACGCCGTGTTGTTATGTATCAAGCAACCAAGCTGCCGCCCAGAACAACCGGACAGCGCGAGCCATGATCTCGAGCGGGTGCATGCGCGCGGCGCGTGCATCGGGGACTGACACGTGTAACATCACTGCTCCTCGCGCATGCGCAGCACGGCTCTCCAGGAGCCACGCGAAACTGCTCAACCTCGGCCAGTGTAGCTTACGCTACAAAACAATGGAGCAAAGCCCAGTTTTAAAACAGGTTGCCTAGGAACCCAGGGGCTCTCCAGAGTACCCTCAGGGGAAGTTCCCCAGGTTCCCTGTACGTGAAGTGTTGTCCTTTTTCAGTTTAATCAGTCTTTTAGAAGATAGGAGCCAATCAGCAACAGATCACAAATTGCCAGACACCTCCTAGTATGTGCATTATTGTTTACAAGGACTGTAAGCTTTGGCACTGCTTTACTACATCAACGCTGAGACCGGGAGGGGTATACTAATAGAACATATGCCAAATGTACAGCGCAATCTAGTGGGGTGCCAAAGTGCCAGTTTATTTTTTTTTTTATTTATTTATTTGAGAATACTGCCGGTTGGCTTTTGAGGGCCGGCAGTATTTGAGAATACTGCCGGCAACTTTTGGCTTCGGCACTGGCAAAGCCAAGGACGCGAGAGCGTAACTCGGAAGAATCCTTCGCTAGAACAAGCAGCCGCGCAAAGAAAGCGCTTTTGAAAACCGGGCGCCCGTGCCCGTGCCTTTGCTGGCACTCAAAGCCAAATTTCGAGCTGACGTGTATGTCCGCCATGTTGGTTGCGGCAAGAAACCAGCGACTGGTGGGGCGACGAGCACGTACATGCGTAAGAAGGGCATAAAACAATACTAACCCTTAGCTTACAGGTGTGAGTGAGGATCGATGACGGTGAGCAGTAGGCCTTGATTGTTACCAACAAAGCTACGAAATTGACAAACAGCAGAGGAATCTTAACCTTACAAAGATGGCAGCACACAAAATGTTGCCAGACGTTATAACAATTTTGCATATCGTCTATTTCATACTTTTATATGAAAATAATAAAAGATGCACCTAGAGGAATAAAAGGAAAATATTCAGGCTTCATATGTCGCAGGTCAAACGTGGCTACGAGCAAGCTAGACTAAGAGTAAATGTTTCTTTAAAACAACAACACCTGTGCCCCAGGTTGATCCACAACTATGAATCTCACGCGTCCAAGAAGTATTCTTAAACAAAGTATTCGCAGATGCAGCCTTCACACCGCACATCGTCAGGAAATGGTACCCCCAGGCACGGTTACACCAGCTCGATACAGTCACTGCACGGCAGAGTGTGGAGCTCGTCTCCTGCCCCTGATTTGGGACTGTTCAACCTTCTCCAATGGCAGGACAAATATTCAAGATATCCAACATGTCGATCATGATACATTAGCAGCATATCTCCGAACATCCCCAACCAGCCTACATGCTAGCACAATACGGGTGTAGAAGTGGCCTTGCGAGAGAGGTGTGAGGTGACCCCCTCTACTTGACGGACAGTTTCCCATACCGGCAGCCACACCTAGAAGCAATATGACCCCCCAAAGATGCCTATCAGCACCCCAGCAAGACTTTTCAAGTGTGCGCAACTGCTCACAGCAACTTTCTATTCCCTTCCTCAAAACCCCTAATCCCACACTTCGGCTTTAGCCATCCCCTCCCCATGTGGTGAAATAAATAAAATATTAGCAAACTTTATATATACTCCTACTTTGCCACACATTTTCTGGGCAAAGATTTCTCAAACGCCTTCTACAAGCCAAAGAAGAAGCCAAAGTAGATACCAAAGCAGAAGCCAAAGCAGAAGCCAAAGCTGAGACGTAGCCTGACTCGACTCGCCTGTGGTTGAGTTGATGAAGAAGTCGTCCGAGCCCTTGCCAGAGAGGTAGTAGCGCAGTTGGGCATTCCTGTTCTCATCTGCATCCGTCGCTTCCACCGTCAGGATGTATGTGTTCACCGCAATGCTCTCCGACACCAGCTCCGTGTACTTGGACTGGAAAGGCAGCAACGGTGGCACTACCGTTACCGCCACTGATGTACATTCCACACCATGGTCGCCAACAAGACAACAACAGAAGGGAGAAGCTTCAGTTGTCACACCCCTAGCGCGAGCTTCGTACCTTCAACAATGCTTCGACATCTCGTGCACCACGAACGCGTGCACGGCAGAAGCGCAGCAAAAGGCATGGAGCACGTGCTAGGGGCCAGGCCTTCGAAGGATGCACCCCGTCATGCCCATTCCGTCGGCAGCTACATTGCGCACTTGTGTTTCGGCCAGTATCCCTGCAAATGTCTACTTCCTGCATTCCGACGGCGCAAAGCCGAAGTTTCGACAAATTGCCGAGTCTGTGTTTCGGCGAACAACTCTGACAAAAAGACCTATAGAGTATTTACGAGAGCTGTCCACTCAAACTCCGACACAAAATTTGCCCTCTTCCTGCAGTATCGCATCAAAGGCAATGGTAACGCAGAACGTATTGTGTGCCGAGACTAACTCTACACGTGCCTCGTGCCCCGAAGGTGCGAACGTCGCCCTGCACTGCGTGTCGGAAAGAACGCCCTGCCAAAGCTAGCACTCTAACGTAAGTGGAACGCAAAGTTTACGCCACTGCCTGAGCTTAGGGAGAGGACCCACCTTGAGGCACACGGGCGGGTTGTCGTTGGCGTCCAGCACGTCGATGGCCAGCTGGGTGGTGGCCACGAACACGCCATCGGTGGCCACCACCTCCAGGAAGTAGGAGGCCGTTGCCTCCCGGTCCAGCGGCCGCCCCACGAACACCTCGCCCGTGCTGCGGACCCCGAAGCGCTCCTCCGGGTCCCCGCTCACCACGTACAGGTCCAGCCCAGCCCCGACCCCGTCGGGGTCACTTGTCTCCAGAGTCACGATCACGGTGCCCGGCACCGCGTCCTCCAGGATGGCGGCGTCGTAGCGCGGCCGCGCAAACGCCGGCGCGTTGTCGTTGACGTCCACGACCTCGACGAACACCCACGTCGTCGCGGAGCGCGGCGGCAGCCCGTCGTCGCGCGCGGACACCGTGAAGTTGTAGGACGGCACCGCTTCGCGGTCGAGCGCCACCAGCGTCGTCACGGTCCCGGTGATCGCGTCGACGCGGAAGATGTCAGCGGCCGGGTCGTTGCCCTCGTAGAACTCGTACGTGATCTTCTGCAGCCTGTCGGCGTCGTGCGCCGTCAGCTTGGCCACCGCGCAGCCCTCCTCCGCGTTCTCCGCGACAGAGGCGCGATAGGACGCCGAGTCGAACACGGGCGCATTGTCATTCTCATCCTTCACCAGCACGGTCACGTCCACCGTCGCGACGAGAGAGAGCTCCGTCTCAGCGCGGATCGCGAGGTAGTACTCCGCCTGACGCTCGCGGTCCAGCTCTCCCACAAGGATCATGCGGCCCCGCTCGTCAAGGCTGAAGGTCGAGGCGTCGAGCTCGTGGTCCGAGCCTGCCGGGGCGGGCACGAAGGAGTATGTCAGCTGATGGCTGGAGGGGTCGCCGTGGTGCTCGTGCGGCTGGGAAGCGTTCAGCGTGAGCACGACCGTGCCCACGGGGTCGCTTTCCCGGAGGAAGTAGTGCGACGTGGCGAGGTCGACGCGGGGTCCCAGCTCCCCGGGGTGCATCACGACCACGGTGACCGGGACGACGTTTTCCAGGGGCTTGGGCGTGCCATGGTCGCGCACGCGCACAAAGAACTGGTAGGCGTTGTTTTCTGACAGGAACGAGAAGAAAGTCGAACGTTAGTCTACTACAAACCCAACTTAGATACACTCTTCGAGTTACTTTATAGCCGGTGACGAATTGAGAGTATAGCGGAAGCTCCTCCCACGTCTTTCCAGTTTAGAAGAGCGAATGATGGAGAGGAGGTCACTTCCACTCCAGCGTTCGCTCTGCTAAAGGGGAGGAGCTTCACTTTACTCTGAACGTGGGAAGGTGGGAAGGTGGGAGGAGCTTCACTTTACTCTGAACGTGTCACCGACTATAGCTTAAATACTTTTGGGAGTAACTCGGTACCTTAGAAAATACATTCGAAAGTTGGTGTTTAGTACTCCAACCTAGATATTTTTTGCAAGGTTATTCTATCTTAAATACTTTTGAAGCCAACTTGACATCTTACGCAACACTTTGGAAAGTTGGCCTTCAAGGGGCACTGACACACCAAAATCATATTTTTTTTTATTATCCGAAACGATTGAAAACGATGCCGGGACATTACCCTCAAAATTTGAAACTTTAAAATTCAGTATTTGTGAATTAAAAAAACAATTTCCAAATGCCGAATTTGAAGTTCCCGCGCGATCCGCGCCAGTGCAGTGAGTCAGATTTTGCGGTCTCCTGCGACTCGACTTTCTTTCGGACATCCGCCATTGTCACGGCGACCCCAACCGAGGAGGAGGTGAGGGATAGAAAGGCGCCGGCGGGAAAAAAACCGGTCTTTCTCCGACTCGCCAACGGGCGCTGCCAAGTTTTCCGAGGGAGGATACAAATCTAGGAAGCAACATCACACCGAACTCTGATTTCTGGTATTTCAAAAAGAGGGGCCGTAGTGCGTTCGCAATTGCGTTAAAAAACATGTTTTACGATTGCCGTTATTAAATGTTATAGAAATGTCACCTACAAAGCTTCTAAATTTCCTGATTTTTGACGTCACCGATCAAAAGAAGCGAGGAGGTGAACGCGGGAAATACAAATGCCAAAACTAAAAAAGCGCGCGCGCGCGCGAGAAAATTTTTTTTCGCGATGCGGTTTTTTTTGCGTGTCTATGACTACAAGTTGCATCGTTTTAGACAATAAAAAAAAATACGACCATTGGGTTGTCAGTGCTCCTTTCAGTACCCAAACTTAAATCCGTCTGGTAAGAAACTTATAGTACTCGTAAATGTTTCTTTAGTATTTAGTTGGTGCAAGTCTCGTCTAGTACTGCAGCATGCAGAGAGAACGCTTTTGCTCTTGACCCAAACATGAATTCACCCAGACATTCACGAATTAATCGTAACTTTGCGAAGTATGCTTAAAATCACACTAGCAACATGACTTAAGGAGAAATAACTTGTGCTGTATAATCACTCATATAGCAAGTCTGACCTTGGCGTGCATGTCTGGCCAGCTCAATAAGTTAAAGTTAATGTCGCAAAGCAGGCCTGAGCACTTGTTCTTTCTGGGTAAAACGTGCGGATGCCACCTTTCAACAGTTACTTGTTTACAAAAAGATCAATGTCTCTCGGTGTGTGTCTCGAAAACGACAAACGTTCCTGAGGTACAGGCTGCTCCTCGCATTGCCGCACTCATGACACAGGACTTTTTTTTTTCTTATTTGTGGGTTGTTGCTTGCGCGTGTGCAATGATGCAATTTATTCTTTTTTTTTTGTTAATTATTCTTTGGGTTACCAGTTTATCATTTGCTGCTCCCTGTTCATTCTTTTTTAAATTTCTGCTTACAAGATTTTTAGATATTCAAAGCCCGTCTTGAAAACTTTTTGAGATAAGCAAAGGATAAAGCATTGTGCCTATGGGAGTTCATTCCATGATAAAATAATCTTTAGACTTAACCGACATTTCAAAATAGACGAGTTCAAGTTAATGAGGGAACGAGCGAATAGGGGTTTCGGCCAAATATTTTCTAATTGAATATTGAATAGCTTTTCCAAACCTTTCACTGCTACTGCACCATACTTAAACGAAAACCCAGCCAAACTTGTTAATGTTGTGTCCAAGCTTCCACTTGTCTATTTATAAGCTAATTTTAATCTAACAGTATTTATGGACTGTGACTTTAAAGAGTCAGGTGCCTGGGGATGGCAAGTAAATGACAGATTTGACATAAAATTAAACCTTTAGAGGTGCCTAATTCAGTGGACTTACAAATCTTGATATATCCAAATATTCTTTCTTCAATCTCATATTAAAAAAAAAAAATCTTGATTGGCAAACGCAGGTCGTCAGGGCATTTCTGCCTAACATATACTGTAAACAACTCGAATTTTCGCAGGCTCGAATGTTCGCAAATCGGGCCAAAGCTGAACATTTGAAATTATTTGCAGGCTCTTATTTTTGCAAATTGGGGTTGTATGCTATGTATTTGCTACCATATAGAAACATATTCGCGGGACTTATTTTCTGTGAATCGTAGGCGATTTGAAAAAATTAAGTTGTTTGCAGTATTTTTGTACCACCTCTTCGAAAACAAAAAGTTCTTTAGGAGTCGAGTATTTCCTGTCTCTTTTACCTTTCCCCTCGAGTGGAGCTCTGAGATAGACCTCTCCGGAGTCGTGGGTCACGTTGAACAAGGAAGTGATGTTGGACGAGAGACCCACTGTCGTGGATGCTGTATTGGAGTGTGGCAGCCATTCCCTTGTCCTTGTCAAAGGCACGCACCTAGAAGGACAACAGAAGCAAGCAGAAAAAGAACACTGTAAACAACTCAATCTTCGTGAACCTAAATAATTTCGGGAAAAATTGAGCATGCGAATATATCGCCCCGTGCTAAATAATACTACATAGCATATCACTCTAGATTGTGAAATTTTGTATTCCCCAAACTCACACTTTGAAAAATTCAAGAAATATTGAGCTCTCAAAAATAAACTCATTAGAGGACCTCAGAATAAGCACTGGCATGTGTACAAAGTATAAACATTCCAGTATATTGCTTCTACTTTAGTACTTGGGGCACATTTTCCTGGTGCTGTCTAAAGAACGTAGAAAGATGATCCCATCTGTCAAATTCAGTCTGGACAAGTTGGTAAAACTACCAGTGAAGCACCTTGGTTGATCACCACACACATATGCTTTTTTTATATCAAGAGCAGCGTTGTGTCAGTTACCAAAAATAAGCAATGAAACATGTTGCACGTCGGTTTATTAGTACATTCCTCAATTTCGTAACCTTTTGGGCATGTGTGACAAATTTCATTTATTGTGACCTTCCAGAAGTATCCGACATTATCTTTGCATTAGTACTTTATTCTTTTGTATGTCAGCACTATTATTATGCAGTGCCTTATAACGACTGACAGCTACAAGCTCCGAAAACGATACACATATCTGTTATGATTTCATAATGTTTATTATCCATTGTTAAACAAATTTCGCTAATTATATGCATGCCGTTGAATTTGTGATACCACTGTTGGTCTAATAAGAGAGGCACTAGAACAAAAAATGTTGGCCCCTTTATTGCGTCATCATGGCAAAGGCAGTGATAACACAGAATGTAGTGTGCTTTGATTCGCGGTGATGTTGTGCAGGGGAGCCTGTGCAACATCGCCGTAAATTCCAAGTTTCCAAATATAAATAGAATATTCCTAATATTGAATTCATGCCTGAAAAGGTTTCTACTCATACACCCGTCGTTTTTAGGTTTCAGCAGAAAAGGGTGCATTTTCCATTGCTCCACCATCTTATTGCCTTGAGGATAGAAGCTTTCCAAGATCAGGAAGTTGGAAAATCTTGTACGAGCAAAGATTTAAAGTTTTCAGATACAAATCGAATATCGAATACACCTAATATTCTATACATATCTGAAAATTTTGATACATATTAAAAGACAACCTAGGCACTTGTTCCAGGTTTCATCAGAAAATGATACCTTTTTCACACCACTTTCTTCTTTGAGATGGAAACTTCCTAGGATTAGAAAGTTTGAAAATCGTTAATGTACACTCAAAGATGAAACATTTTCAGATATAAATAGAATATACCTAATATTTTATTCATATATGAAAATTCAGACATTCAAAAACTCCTAGTTTTGAGGTTTCAAGAGAAAATGCTTTGGGAGGCACGCGCCTTGAGTATGGTGGTGCCCACGGTGGTGTTGACCTGGATGTTCACCCGGTACTCGGAGACAGCGAACTGGGGCTCATTGTCATTGACATCTGTCACGGTCACCCGGACCATGGTGAAGGCGAGGCGGCCACCCCCGTCTGTTGCAGACACCGGGATCAGGTACAGGTGCCTGCTTTCCCGGTCCAGGGGCTTGGTCGTGAAGATCTCACCTGTGCAAGGAGCACCTCCTCTCAGCTCGCTGTGCTTTAGTCCACCCAAAATAGTCTAAATTAAGGTAGCATAAAGTAATCCAAGATAACCACAACCTAAGCTAACCTAAACTAAGAAACATATGATAGAAAAGCCTAAGACAATTAAACCTAAGATAATCTAATTTGACCCAAGATAACCTAACCTAAGGTAATGTGACCAAGTCTAAGATAAATTAACCTAACCTAAAATGACCTGAACTAAGATAACCTTACACGAGTTCAATTAACCTGATCTAAGATAGTCTTAGTGAAGAAAACCCAACGTCAGACTGAAGTGATCTCAAGTTTATTTGGATCTTCACGCGCCAAGCCTGGTGGGGAGCTAGAGACAAAAGGCACTTATGCCTCTGCCCCCCTTAGATGCACACGTACACAAAGTTGTAGAAAACAAAAATAGAAATACTACATAGATACACACAAAGAAACAAAATTGTAGAACGCTTCCACTGGCTAGAACCGTCTGCCAATGTAGTCGTCCTGGGATAATTCAGGCTCGGCATCGTCGGTGCCGTCCCTCATCTCGAGATAATCAAAATAACATCCCTTGTGACATTTCGTTTGTGCCGGTATCCATCGGCAACAAGCACGACACTGGGGCATTTCTAGAGCGTAGCCCTCACACAATTCCTCACTAGGGAACCAAGGGTCGTTGCACATCCACCCAAACACAAGGTAAACATAGGAGAACCAGAAGTATATTAATGCGAAAGCATTACCTATCCCATGGAGCAGAGCCGGCGGCGTCTCCATGCTGCCGGCAGAGACTGAATTATCGCAGGACGACAACATTGCCTCCAAAAAAAAACGCGAAAAAAATGCCCATTTACCCATTGGCTCAGCAAAACGGCTCCTAGATAGCCATTGGTGGCCACTTCACAAGAGTGCGCGCTCGGCCGCCGCTTTCGTGGCAGGCGTTGCCGGAGGGGGGGACTGCAGCCACTTGTGCTCACCTCGGTGCCGAGGAACATGGCGACGCCTGAGGCATCTACATCGTCGGTGGCCGTAACCTCGGCAGTCGCAAAACGTGGCGATTCATGCCACTACACTGCAGACAAACTAAGGGAGCGCAAGAACGACATTCATGCTTTTGCCTTCATAACTCATAAAAAGTGCTTAGGTGTCCTCGGAATTTTTTTTCTCGACCCGTCATAGCGGCCATAAGTGGCACAAACACCCTTTAGACTAAAAGTGCCTAACCTAAGATAACCTAACCTAAGATAACCTAGACAAAAATGGCCTACCTAAGATAACCAAAGAAAACCAAAACTAAAATAAAAGACACCAAACCAGCAGAAAAAAAGATCTCCTAGAAACCATTCCCAGATTTGAAGACAAACAAGCCCCGCAAGAACAGAATCTCAATCATAGTTTTTCCCAGCGAGGACCCGAAAGAGTACAGACCCGTGGCGTTGTCTATCCTGAAGTGTGCGGCGCAGTCATCGCTGCGGATGGCGTAGGTGACGTGCCCGAAATGACCACGGTCCTTGTCGGTGGCGGTGACCGTGGCCACGGGGAAGCCAGCGTCCCGGTTCTCGGGCAGGGCGGCCTCGTACACGGTGTGCGTAAAGGCCGGCGAGTGGCGGTTGGAGGGCAGCACCGCAACCTTCACCTTGGCATGGCTCAGGTAGACGCCGTCCGTCACCGACACGTTTAGCAGGTACGTCGGCTGCTGCGGGAACTGGTGCAGGTTGGACAGCGTCACGATGCCTGCACCGGGGGGGTCCACCAAGTGAGTCCAGGGGAAAGAGTCCACCACCTTCTTGTGCATTTTTGCCGCACCGGAAGCATAGCGTACGCAGAGAAAGGGAAGCTGAATTTCCCCGACTGATGCCAATTAGGGTAGCTTGCAGCTCGCATGCAGCTTGCCGCAAAAGTAAGGCGGCAAGCTGCATGCACGCGAGCCCTTTTGAATTTGCTGAACCGGACTTTCTCTTTCGCGCATATTCAACTTTTGAGGGGAGCAGGGTGGGCAACTGAAACGACCAGGTTGTAATGCATTGACGCCACCAAGTGGCGATGCTCACAGCCACGCCAGAAATAAAAACATGACGTCAAGAATGCGATGCCTCTCGGGAGCTTCTGAGACGCATTACAACCTGGCCGTTTCAGTTGCCCCTCCCTGCTCCCCACAGGAGTTGAATAGGCGCGGGAGAAAAGGGAACTCCGGTTCGGCGAGATTCAACAGGGCTCGCGCGCACGCAGCTTGCTGCCATATTTTTGCGGAGTGGCGCCGCATTTAGGTTCAGAGTGACATAACGACGTTCCGTTTATAACTATTAAAAAACGTTTTGGTGTCTTTTCGAGCAAAAACTTGGTGTCTCGGTGGTGTGGCCAGAGCGTTGCTGACATTTAGACAATAAAATAGGTGCTAGAATTTCCTTTGCAGTATCCCTTTAAAACGAACAAAGAAGCCACAAAACACAGCTTGGAAGGTCTGTACCTAGTTGTTTTCTAGCTTTATTTTGCAAAAAAACACCGGTGTCATGCACTGTAGAAGAAAGATATATCGAGGACTCGAACAACTCAACTTGTAGCAGCCGACCGAGCACGCTTAATCTTTCGTCCACTATTTTTCTCCTCCTTTCTGTCCCTACCTTTCTCGTTCTTTCCCTCTGGACCACCGATGTCAGCGCTTACTATTTGCTGCATTCTGCTTCCATCTTTACTCTCTGTGCATGATATCCATGCACAGAGAGTACGGTCAGGCGGTGACAAGGGAGCAGTTGGTTGCCTGGGCGAGCCGGTAGCTTCCACCGCACGGTCAGCTCGGCGGTAAACGAAGGATAGGCACGGAATAGGCCAATCAGGGGATCACGTATGCACCACGCGACTGCTGCGTCAGTACTTGCATTTCGCAAAGGTTGTAAGTAAACAAATTCAGCACTTTTTTTTGTTTCAGCGCAAAAATGGATGCTTTGCTGAAAGCTTAGGCTCCATCTAAACGCAACGCTAGCGGTTCGGACCAGATTTCATAATTTCAGAATGCTGGTTGAGGTCGACTTTTGGTTGCTGGCTGACTTCTCCAAATTTTTTGCTCTCACCCTCACATATAACGCATGCATGTAATGCGTGCCTTCGAGGTAAAAGAAATTGAATGAAATAAAATGAAATTTCCCCATTTTTCCAGACCCACCAAATTCCCATACGACTCCCGGTCTTTCGGGCTGGTAGACGCCGCGTAAACAGAAGCCCGGGGCGGCTCACCGGTCTTGCGGTCAATGGCGAAGGCCTGCGCCTCGTTGCCACCCACGATGGAGTAGGCCAGGCGGTCCCGGTCCGAAGAGTCCGGGTCCGAGGCCGCCACCCTCATCACGAACTGCCCCCTGGGGGCCAGCTCGCTCACTGCGCAACTGTAGGACAGCTGCGGGAAGGCCGGCGGGTTGTCGTTCATGTCCAGCACCGTCACCCACACGTGGGCGGTCGAGCTGAGCGCCGAGGGGGAGCCCGCATCCGTGGCCGTCACCACCAGGTGGTACAGGGGCTGCGCCTCGTGGTCCAGTGGAACGCGAAGGTCGATGACCCCCTCCACCGGGTCAATGTGGAACGTGGACAGGGCGGAAGCCTCCAGGCTGTACTGGACGCGGGCGTTGGCGCCCGTGTCCCTGTCGCTGGCGTGCACCTGCGGCGTTTGGCCGGTCTCAGAGCTGTGCTTCTCCGTTTTAGTGCTAAATTTGTTTTAAAAAATGAAAGCCGTTTACAACTCCCTCCAACGCCGGATTAGAGCGCAGCTCTCGAGGAGGAGGATGGAAGGGTACTGAGGGATAGGTGACTCCCTGAGGTCACGTGACCTCAGGGAGGGGTCAAGTGACCTCAGGGGGTGACGTGAGGGTAACCTTTTTGAGGGTAACTAACCCACGCAACCCTCGTGAGGGTAACGCTCGTGACCCTCATGAGGGTAACCCTCGTGAAGTAACCCTTGTAACCCTCACGGGGGTAACCCTCGTGACGTCATTATGAGAAACTTCCCATAATGCAACGCGCGGTTGCGCCGACGGCGACGCCGTTCAAGCCGGAAACGGGCGCGTAAGAGCAGCGCTCTAAAACACTATATTTTTTAAAAACAATTTTTTGAGTGCTTGAATAAAACACATTTGTCACAAATTAAAGAAAAAAATGTTTATCTCTAAAAAGATAAAAATTGGGAAAGAGGAGGAGACGAGAGTGCACGGGGACATCGGAGCACCGAGCTCCGGTTGGGATAGTTCGTGGGTAGACGCAAAGCTAGCTGCCTTTGTCACTACTCGCTGTTCTCGCATGCTCTAGTCTCCTCCTCTCCAAGGCCACGAGGCTCATTTTATGTACCTAGACGTGATTATAATCCATGCTTCTATTTCAAGACAATGCGCCAAAATAAAACCATATGTTTCAGAATCGCCACCAACCCACCAACCTATCACCAATCAATCACCACCATAGGGCTCGTAAAAAAATAATGCACCAAAAAATGTTTTTTTTAAAGGGGCCCTGCAATCATATTTAAGCGTCTACCTTTTTTGCGGTTTCCACGTCTCTTGGGGTTTGGGCAAGCCAACGGGCACGAAGAGAGTGACTAAATATCAGTGCGTCATATTTAAACCGGACGACGCGGAAACCTCCTTCACCGACGAGGGCGACCCGCGGTACCGAAAGCGCGCGAAATGTGACGTTTTTGGTCCTGGGCTTACTACTGGTCAGAGCCGCTAAAAGCTTTTTTTTTAGTCGAGATACAAAATATAAGTGTCGCGAACCGTTTCAATTGAGTGGGCATGGGAGCAGCATCGTGATGAAGCTTTTTCACGCCGTGCGCTTGTTTACCCAGGTCACGGCATGTTTCCAGTTCAGCGCGGGATCGGCGGCCTCCCCCGGTTGTGATTCTGCGACACCTCTTCTTCAAGCCACGAAAGACGGCCCTTCGTGCGTACCCGCCTGGCAACCACGCTGGACGTTCCCTCAGTCATTCAAGGCCACCTCATCAACATCACCATCAAGCTTCGATAAAAACAGCTGGCGGAATCTTCGAGGCTTCAGTGGGCATGGGAGCAGCATCGTGATGAAGCTTTTTCACGCCGTGCGCTTGTTTACCCAGGTTAGTAAACACACGTCAATAGTCGAGAAAAAAAAATCGGGTAACGTATACCTCGTGCTGTTCCCATGCCCGGGAGTGATGCTTTCCGTGATGATTTCTTTGTGCCGTCAGTGCTTTGAGGTTATTCGCCAGGCGCTCTTGTTGTCGGGAGACGTAGAGTTAAACCCAGGCCCCCACAAGGGCGGACCTTCTACAAGGCCCCAAGAGCCATTTGCACCCGTAGCCGATAGCCCATTAAATGGCGCGCTACAGAAACAGTTCAATGAAATGTTCGCAATGTTACAAGGCGTGAATTCGCGCACAGCAAAGATGGAACAGGATCAGTCAAATTTAATCAGTACAGTAAATGATATAAAAAAAAGCCAGGCATCAATTGAAAACAAAATCACAGACATGGATAGAAGGCTGATTGCGGTCGAATCTAAAACTTCGTCCAGTGACGCCATTCAGCATGACTTGTGTGATTTGCGGCGGTTGACCGATAGTCTCAAAGATGAAAATTCGCGATTGCGGGTTAGTCATGCTGAGCTGGAGGACCGCTCACGGCGAGATAATCTTTTGTTTTACGGTTTGACGGATTCTCCTTCTGAATCCTGGAATCAAACGGAGGAAAAACTAATGACTGTCGTCTCGGACACCCTGAATTTGCCTATTCCTACGGATTCAATTGAACGCGCACATAGGCTCGGCGCCTTCGCAGACAACAAATGCAGGCCAGTTATCGTAAAATTCCTCTCTTTTAAAATGAAGCAGCAAATTTTGTTTTCAAGCGCCAAGCTGAAAAGTAGCGGCATCACTGTGAGCGAAGATTACTCTATCTCTACGCGTCAGGCTCGAAGAAAACTAGTCGAATTTGCCAAAACGCAAAATTCTGTTTTTAAGCTGAGATACAACAAGCTCTACATTAACAGCAAGTGTTATGGTTACAACTATGCAGATGACAGTGTGTTTGAACTTGCCACGCATTCTGGACAGCAACCCCAGAGTCAACGACCGAACAATGAAGACGAATCAATACAGGCAAGCGCTTCGCGATAACATAACGCGAGGGGCAGTGGACTGGCTTCCAATAGCAAGAACAAACTTTCTTTTCTTTTCACTAATATAAGGAGTGTTTCATCTAAGCGTGACGAATTGAACTCGGTCGTTGACTCGTGCGATGCTGACGTGGTAGTACTAACCGAAACATGGCTTTCCGCAAAGGTTGGAAACAATGAACTTTTTGAATGCGGCAAGCGTTTTAATGTTTATCGGTATGATAGAGGGCAAAGGTGCGGTGGTGGTGTTTTGATTGCCGTGGCCGATAACCTTTGTTCGTCTTCTGTAGAAGTCGTAAGCATTTTAGAACTTGTATGGGTAGAGCTTCGCGTATGTTACCAAAGGTTTATCTTAGGTGTTTGTTATCGACCGCCGTCATTAAGTGCTACTTTTGTTGATGATTTGCATGATGCAATTAACACTATTATTGTACGATTTCCAAATGTGCCAATCATGTTGCTAGGTGACTTTAACTATCCAAATATTATATGGTCGAATGCATCTTCTTATCCCAGTCCATATTCTAGTGAATGTGTTAATTTCTTGCAAATGTGTGCTGATTTTAATCTCTCGCAAGTTGTAACTCAACCAACCCGAATTACACCTACAACATCGAGTGTTTTAGATCTTGTGTTGACCACCTCACCTGAACTTGTCGCTCCCATATCTTACATGCCTGGTTTAAGTGATCATGCTTTGCTTCATTTCACATTAAACATCCCCGTTCACCGCAATGACAGCCACAATAAATACATCAGAGATTATAAGAAGGCTAACTTTGGCGCAATTAACCGTGAGTTATGTACTTTTCTGGACGAGTTTCTACAAGGATTCAACGACAGGTCTTTGGATATTAACTGGAATTTATTTAAAGATAAAGTCACTTCTCTCACAGATACCTTCATACCTCTGAGAATGGTCACATCAAACCGAAACTCACCTTGGTTTAACCAGTCATTGAAAAGACTGTCGAATAAGAAAAAACGCATGTTTCGTTCCGCTAAGTCATCCAATTCCCAGTCCCGTTGGGATACATACTTCTCTGCAGCAAATGATTATAAAATTGCACTAAAAGAAGTCAAAGATTCATTTTTTAATCAAACATTACCTTCCATGCTTATAAATAACCCCAAACAATTTTGGAATGTTGTTAACAAAAATGATGATTACGTTATAGCACTTCGAGATTCTGACGGCACAGCAATTCCCAGCGATGAATGTGCTAGTATACTTAACACTGTGTTTTCTTTGGCGTTTTCTACCAATACAGTTACTAGCTATCCTGACTATTCATCTTTCGAGTTTCCAAGAATGGACCCAATTTTTATAGACACTGTCGGTATTGCAAGTATAATCGAAAATCTTAAGATATCGTCATCTTCTGGCATTGATAACATAAATTCTAAATTTTTAATAAATACTAAGATGTATAGCTCGATAATCCTGACTAAACTGTTTGAGCAATCTCTTGATACAGGTTGTGTACCTGAGGATTGGAGGGTCGGGAAGGTGATTCCTTTGCATAAATCAGGCGACAAGCATTGTCCAAATAACTTCCGACCCGTATCACTCACCAGCATTCCATGTAAAATCATTGAACATGTCATTTACTCGCGTCTTGCAAACTTTTTAGAGTCCAATTCTTTTTTTAATACAGCACAGCACGGATTTCGCAAAACATTTTCATGCGAAAGTCAGCTTTTGTGTTTCACACATGATATTCATTCCATTCTTGATCGTGGATCTCTGGCGGACTGCATATTCCTCGATTTTTCAAAAGCATTCGACAAAGTAACACACAAACTACTTTTCCTCAAACTGAGTAAACTTAACTTAGACCCCAATGTACTTGCATGGTTGCACTCTTTCCTCAATAACCGGTCTCAGTTTGTAACAGCTAATAATACTAGTTCTCATCCTTCTCCAGTTGGCTCAGGTGTACCCCAAGGTTCCGTCCTGGGCCCTCTCCTATTTCTTATTTATATTAACGACCTGCCCACTAATATATGTTCACCTGTGAGTCTTTTTGCCGATGACTGTGTGATTTATCGTGAAATTAACAGTGATTCTGACGTCCATCTTCTCCAGTCTGATATTAACCGCGTCTCTGAGTGGTGTGACTTGTGGAACATGAAACTTAATATTAACAAGTGCAAATATATGCGTGTTTCTCGTCGTGATTCAGAATGTCCCTCTTATCATTTAAATAACCGCTCTCTTGAAGCCGTATCGTCGTATAAATATCTGGGCGTGCATGTGTCGTCTAACCTGTCCTGGAAACTTCACGTCGACCATGTTGTAAATAACGCGAATCGCATGCTAGGCTATCTCCGCAGAAACTTTTATCTTGCGCCCATTTCATTAAAATTATTACTTTATAAAACATTAGTTCGCACTAAATTGGAATATGCAGCCTCCATTTGGGATCCAGGTCAGGAATCTCTTATTTCAGAATTAGAATCAGTTCAAAACCGAGCATCTCGTTTTATACTTTCCAACTACCATCGTACATCTAGTGTGACTCAAATGAAATCATGCTTATCATTACCTCTCCTTTCGCAGCGTAGAAAATCGTTTCGTCTATGTCTGTTTCATAAGATTTATCATAACAACTCGATTCTGAAAGAAAGGCTTCTAACAGCACCTCATTATGTTTCAGCACGCATCGATCACCATTACAAAGTTGGCATTCCATCTAGTCGCACGAAACATTTTCATGACTCTTTTATTCCTAGCACCTCAACAATGTGGAATCACCTTCCCGGAGCCATCGCCGAAATCCCTGATTGCACGCGTTTTAGAACAGCCATAGCTAATATTTTCTTATAAAGAGCCCTAACAACTGTATAATTATTTTTTTTGCTCTATATTGTTTTGCTTCTTGTGTCCTTTGTACCCCACTCCCCTCTGTAATGCCTCTGGCCCTGGAGGGTAAATAAATAAATAAGTTATGTATGAAAGAGTTTTGTTAGTAGTTTAGATCAGAAAAGAAACAAATGCAGTTTATAAAGTACGGAAACAAGAAATGACCCGTCGCATACCCTGCCACCAAGCGGCGGAAAAAGCGGCGCATATTAGAAAGGGCTAGTGGGATGAGGCGCTGAAGAACGACGAGCGTAGAAAGGTCTCGGAGCGTAGAAAGGACATTTGGCGTAATGGCAGAGCGAAGGGGTTCCCGCTCGGTACTGATTTTTACCCCGTGTTTGCTGTCATTTGCGGCCAATGAAGTGTTATGCGAAATAGTCTTTATCGCGCAGCAAATTTCAATGCGAGCCGCCCTGGCGCCCGCTTCATACAGCCTATCCAACCACGCTTTAGTGTGCTCCCTCTCGAGCCTCGACACGGAGTTGCGGCAGCCTTAGCGCTCTATGAGCTCACTATCTCTCCTCTGTTTCACGGCCACATCAAGCAGGACCTACGACTCAGGAAGGAGGTTTTTTTGCTTGTTTTTTTGTATTCTAATTTGCCTATAACTTTTAAAATAAGCGAATTTTGCGAAAAGAAAAGTTTTTCATTTAAGTACTACTTTCAGTGCTCTTAGGTTCGTTGCAAATTAAAACCAGTAAAAAGTCTGCAGGGCCCCTTTAAGGGGGAAAAGGTTTTGTTTCATCGTCCAGCGTTTATCTAAGTACCAACTACTATTGCTCACTTCGCTTCAAATCTTACTAGAAAAATTACTGCTCCTCACAACCTTCAGCCATTCCCTCTTCAAGAGATAATAAATCTTGTAAAAACTACTTTGCAACAGCACGTATGTGCATCCGGTAAACCTGCTTTTTTTTTTTGTCCTTGGGCGACAATGATCATATTACAGTTACTGCAGCTTTCAATATCCTACCTGAGATGGACGTTGTGTACGAGCTCCTCCGAAACCTGGTGTTGTATGAGGGTTGACTGTAACATGGCGGGAAATCGTTGAGTCCTCCGACCGTTATGCCCACAGAGGACGTACGTAGAAAGCTCCGCGTAACGGAGTCCGTGGCCCCGGATGGTAGCTGTACGTCTGTGGTCTCGTAGTCCAGTTGCCTACGACGTACACGACACTTTGAGAGGATAACAGAACCTAGGTGCAGCGATGGTTTCGTCATTCAACCTCTCATGCCCGTTGTTCTCACTGAAGCACAGTACTCCTCGAATAAAGAAATGCTCAGGCCTATCCTTCAAGCTGTAGACTGGAAATGAGACAGCTCCATTCACAGCTGGTCCAGGTGCCTTGTGGGACATTTTAGATAATCTTCCGAGAATTAAGATGCCAGCTCTTTAGAGGTCGTTCATCTGGAGCCTCATACCAGGATTTCCAACATTCCCCTTTCTAAGATCATTCAGATGTCCTTTGCTAAGATCATTCAAATGTTCTTAAGATGTCAGCATCTTTGAACATCCTTGGAAGGAAACACCTTCAGTCTTCAGCTGCAGACTGTAGAAGATGATAGACACCTTAATTCAAAGGTGCCCAGATATCCTTGCAGAGCTCATCCAGATATTCTTGGTTAGAATCTGGACGCCCTCTGCTAGGATCATCCAGATGTCCTTTGCAAGGACATTTGAATAACATCCATAGACGTAGAAACCATAAAAAAAATTTGTAGAGCCCTTCGACTTCTTGTGAAGATGGAGGACCAGTGAAGCTGTTATTTTTATGATATCTAGAACGACCTCAAGGACGACTTCTAGGACGTCTTCGAGGACGACCTCGAGGACGACGCCTGGAGGACGACGTCTACGACGACATCAAGGACGACCTCAAGAAAGACTTCTAGGACGACCTCGAGGATGATGCCTAGAGGATGACCTCATGGACGACGTCTAGGACCTCAAGGACGACTTCTAGGACGACCTCGAGGACAACCTCAAGGACGACTTCTAGGATGACGCCTAGGACGACCTCTCGGACTACCTCAATGACGACGCCTAGGACGACCTCGAGGATGACGCCTAGGACGACCTCAAAGATGACCTCAAGGATGACTTCTAGAACGACCTCGAGGACGATGCCTAGAGATGATAACAAGGGATCAGGACCTCACTACCTAATAATGACAAGGAAGGCTGACTACGCTGGTTGCCCCTTCCTTTTATTTTTATTTATTCATACTTGCCACGACCAAAGGGGAGTTTTCTGTCAACATCCGCGGACACATTTTTTCCCAGATCCTAGCGCATAACAGCTTCGCTGTAAAAACGGACAGAACAATGAAGTCTCTAACACAGCTTCTTCGTTGTTCTGTCCATTTTTTTATTGTTCTTAAGTCTCAGGGTTACTACGGATGTCATTCACCAGCTCGCCTGCGTTTTTTACCTTTCTTCCCATCTGAATAAAGATGTCCAGATTTTTGGATATCTTCATCAGATATCCTCTGCTAAGATAATTCAGATTTCCTCCTGCTAGGATCATCCACATGTCCTCGTAAGGAGATCTGGATGATGTCAGGAACTTTGAACATCTTCGGATAGAGACATCTCTTCAGATGAAGACAATATGCCTTCAATGAAGTTTGTTATTGCATAAATAAAACTCCACCTTCTAGTATTATACTAACATGCTCTTTTATCTCCATCTATGTAACATCTTCAGGTCTCTTAAAGCCTTCACAAGTGTGCAGCTGTTACCGACACGACACAGGGTTGCTTTCAAGTCATGTCCAAACAATCCTAGAACCTTGCAGGGCACTTCAGGAAACTTCCCTCTTTGTACCTGCTCCCCAGCCTCTGAAGCCCTACCTTTGAAGCCGAGAGCACACGAAACTATGACCTTCTTTGCTGGTAAATTGCTTTCTGTTGCTATCTTTGCAATGTGAGAGGAGAAGGATACTTGGGAGAGCTTCTGCCTTGCAGAAAGTCAAGGTTGTACACTGTGCGACACAGTTAATACGAGCGAAACATCACTTTTTGCTTCTAAGTTAGGCAAGCTATTGACGAGCATCAAGTTTTTCAGCTTAAGTGGATTCCCCAGATCAGCACTTTCCACCACCCTAAATGCTTTGATGACGAGCTTTTAAATGTAGCAACGATACTGAAAAAAAGGCAATTGCTTGTTTATTCAAAGCAAAAAGCAAGCTAGACATTTGTGTTAAGACAGCATAAGGTAAGTCGGCCTATCAGGTACTGTCGCGCCTGCTTATAACGAAGTCGGTTATAACGAAATAGTGGCTATAAAGCCAGAAACACATTTTGCGAAAAAAAGCCGAATTTTGTGCGAAAACTGCACATGAAAATCGCACGGCAGCTAGGCTCCTCCCTTGCTCCTCCCCTTTTCCGAAAATCGGGAGTGGTTCGAAAGATCTGCAGCACCAGATATTTTCGCACGGCGCCTCCGAATTCCGGGCGGAGGAGCTCGGTGAGCGAAAACCCGGCTCGCAATATGGCGGCTCACGAAACTTCAGAAGCAGCGCAGGCAACCTTGTATGCAATTCCCGCATTCTCATCACAACCTTCGGAGGAAACGCCTTCTGCCTCTGTCTCAAAGGGTGGTGGTACAAAGGCTCGCGTGGCACTCAACGAGCTTTTCGAGACGCCAGTTCGCCAGACTACCAGAACAGCCTCGTAAGGTCGGAGCATGAAAACCGCAGTGCATTGCGATTTCCGCACCGCGCGTTTCCACTTTATGTGGCTCGTCTTCCAAAAGTCGCAAGCTACGATTTTCGCAGCCTCCGATTTCCGTCCGATTTTCGGTTCGTTTTTTCGCAAATGTGTTCCCGGCTTAACAAAGAGATTATGATTTTTCATTCCCATTTGCACTTTTTCAAGGTATTTCTGTCTGTCTTTAGCGAAGAGATTGAGTGGCTCCCACAGTTATAGTGACGAGAAAGTTTGGCATAATTTAAAAAATATTCAAACTCACAAAGTTTACCAAGTTGCAGACCGCCACACTTTGCTGCCGCAACCGAGCAGCCGCCCAGAACGGGCAGCAGACGATGCTGCCCGTTGTGAGGCAGCATCGTCTGGGCACGAAGTAATCGCATTATAAAGCATAGGGCACAATAAAATTACAATAGATATGAAGTTGCTAGGGGAATATGGAGAGGAATAATGGTGTCGGGGTCCTCTTTTGGAAATGCGGTATTGTGCACGAAATCTGACGTCCAGGCGAGTTTAGAGACTCTGCAGAGGAGCGTGGGAAGACTGGCATTTGGGGCGCATGGGAATACACCAAACGAAGGAGTGCAGGGAGACATGGGCTGGGCATCTTTCGAAGGTCAGAGAGGCGATCAGCGAGTTGAAATTTGAACAAAGGCTAGACACAATGGTGGATGCACGGTGGGCGAGAAAGGCGTATAAATATCTACCGTAAAATACCGAGCAAGCACCCCCTCCAAATTTAGAGATTATGTGATCAATATAGGGAAGGGGCACTTACTCGGTTTGGGAATAACATTCAAGATGGTGGCCAGCCAAATAATATATTTTCGTGAAATGGGAGTAGGCGCTTACACGAGAGACGGGGGGGGGCACATGCTCGGTATTTTTTGGTATATATATGAAAAGTCTGAACACTAAATAGACAAACCGAATCCGAAAACTTAAATTCAAATGGGTCACTCCATGCCAAAGAAGATGTGGCAATTTTTTTTTTTTATGTCGGGAATATGTAGGAAAAAATTAATTTGAATAAAAAACACTCTGCTCTAAAAAAACAAAACAAAAATTTTATTTTTTTTGGTAAAAATATAAATTTTATTTTTTGCTGATATCATGCTTTAAATTTCTGGAATTTTCATAAAATCCATGTAGTTAAGAAAAACATTGTAAAAAAACGGTTGCATACCACACAAATTTAGGTGGGTGCCTTATTACTTAAACTAAATTACAAACATTTAAAGATGCCACTTTGAGTCCAAATAGAAGCTAAAAAAAAGAACATTATGAGCTTTCTTAATTTTTTTTTAGCCAACTTAAACTTAGGTGTTAGCAACGATACTTTTGTTTTTGTTAAAACTAATAATTGAATTGCTTGTATTAAATCTTAAAAGCCTCGTTTTGTCACGCTTTAATTAAATGACAACCTCTCCAGTTTATGCAGAAATAGCCATATTGAGAGCCATAGAAAACAATGTGGGCAGCGGTGCCAGGAACATTAAAAATAGCCAAAAGTTCAATTCACTTCATCTGTTCATTTATAAAAAAAACATTAGAAAAGTACTTTTTGTTGTTGCTGAGAAATTATTCTTTAAAGGTGAGCCTCTCCAACCATGCCTCCAGGCGCCCACATCGTATACGCGACGCACGTCGGCGTTTGCCAGCAAGGTGTCAACGGCCTGAGACGCCAGCGCAAGGCCTTCAACAGTCTCCTGAAAACATGTTTCACTTCAGTTGAAGTTGACGTCATCCCAACTTCCCTGCATCCATATTCTCTTTACGTTACGTAATGACACTGCCGTCTTAATTTTACTCTACTTCTGCCCAGGTAACTGCCGACGGACGCCGGCCTTTATCACCTGCTTCCCAAGTTTGGGAATGCGTTCTGCGCGTCGGCCTCGTCTGTCGTATGTCCGGATTTAAAAAAAAAATTCAAACCGGATAGCGCTTCCCCGATGCAAAATGACAGCAGTGCCGTCGCTTCCCCATTGAACTTAAATGTATCCAAATCCTTTATCCAAATGAATCTTTTGTAGATATTCCAGACATGAAAAAAATGCTGCGTTTTCTTTGGCATGGAAAGACCCAGATACCAACTTAAAGTGCTGGGGCAGAGCAGGCCACCTCTGTGAAAGAGGAAGAAAAAGAAGCCATGAGAAAAATGGGGGGGGGGGGGGGGGGGAAGAATGCAGAGAAAATGAGTTTCAGCTATGTATAGGGGACGAGAACAGAAAATAAGAAAGGAACATTGGTACTGATAATTCACGGGGAGCTCATTGTCATTTGAGGCTAGAATAGGAGTATTGACGACTAGCACATATAAGATAAAGTATGAGGAAATGGATACGCAGTGTACCGTATGCCAAGGGGAAGACGAGACAATAGAACATGCGATGTTGAGGCGCACAGGGCTTGCTCCTGCCCTCCCGGAGGGGGCGACGGATTTAGCCAGAGCGCTGGAGTTTGCAGACGAGAATGGAAGAATGGATGAAAAGTGAATTTTAATAACAAAGAGAGGGTTGGAAGGCTGGTGGAAATTATCTAGAGATAATTGAATGCCATACAACTAACACAGAGGGGGACAGGGACAGAAGAAACTTGGGACTCCCTCCCACGTGGCTCCAGCCCAGAGCCTTCAACCCTGCCTCCCAGTGGGCCCGGTGCTGGGTTAACGCCGACTAGGTTTGACCAGAGGAAAATTGGCGATTCTCTAGCCGGGGGGAAGAAGCGGGGGATCGAGGTTTTATTTTTTTTTGCCCGATCCCCCAAAGGTCATCCTGGTGATATACCACACTGCTTGGCGATGGTTACAAAATTACAAAGGGGAAGCAAATTGGCTTAGAAGGGCGAAGGAAGGAATCATACTTTTGGTTTTTAGTTTCTAGGGCACAAGCTATCACCCGTTATAAAGGGTACGGCCGTTAACATCCATCCATTTATCGTAGCATTGGTCTGCACTGGTAAGTTTGGATTATAGAAGTTAAAGTATAAACTAACATAGGTTGTTTCATTTAAATTCAGTCGAAAGATAGACTAATTTTTTAATACTTTTTTATAAGCTGTTGCACTATCTTAAATAATTGCTTTTAAGAATTAAAATTCCCAAAGTAGTTACAGAAGAGAGTAAAATTTTTAAGGTAACCATCAAAGCAGCCCTTTAAAGTCAGTGCCCGGCATGTGCTCTGTTCCTTGCGTCCTTCGTCCATTTTTGTGCTCTTTTCTTTTTTTTGTAAAACATTCACCAACTAGCCCAACTTAATGCCTTGCTTCAAATACGGTTACTGATTTCAAACCAGAGGCTCCACCACCAGAAATAGAGTTGAGTAAAACAACGTTTGAAAAGAGATCTATTATTACGAGTCCAGAGTTTTGTGAAAATATACGACCATGCCTTTACAAAAGACTATGCCCATATTCTTCAGATTATTTTCAAACATACCATTTAACGCACAACATTATATGAGCGGTATCCATACCACTTGATTTTGCCTTACAAACACCATCAGAATTAAGGAGAGTGAAAAATAATTCTAAATTTCTTAGAGCACTGATATTTCTCTAAAATACAAATTTCAGACCTCAAACTTACTCTGAGAAATGTCTCGTTCCATCACTACATGTAACTCTTCAGAAAAAAAAAATCAATAAATACTGCTTATGGTGTCCCAAACAAACATAGGGAAACATAAAGGGGACACCATCGACACAACGTAAACACAAACAAAAAAACGAGGGAACTGCAACAAAAAAAGAGAATGTCGAAATGAACATAAAGCCCACATTGGCATACTCACATGGACCATTACTATGGGCTGGGTCTGAAAAACAAGGCAACGGAAAAGAAGGGAGGGGGAAACAAACGGCTGTTAAATAATAAGTTACGATTAACGACCGGGACAGGGGCAAACAAAGACAGAAAAAAGGCTGCACACAATCAAAGAGCAGATGCCCCCCCCCCCCCTCCCCCTTCCCCCATGCAGCGTTACAAAACCCGTTTCCTCATTATTTATCTGGTAGTTAGAGCAGTTAACGGATGGAAAACTCGTTTTGTCTTGTCAATGCAGTCAACGAATTAGTCCCGAAGGATAAGTTACCGCTACATCATTGCCATCAGAAATGAGAGCGGTATAGGGCAGTTTGTTCAAATTGTAGCACTGACATTGACATCAATGCTACAATTTGAACACATTACTCATAGAATCAACAATTCTCGACTGCCATTCCACTGCGCGTGCTTTGCCGTTGTCTGCGTCCAATGTGTGCACACTTCTCGTCTTTCAAGATTCTGTGCTAATCTAGTCTGATTTGCCTGTGAGAACTTGTAAACAGTGAAGGAACATAGAAACCATCGGGCAATAAAGGGTCCTCAAAATGATTTTCAAACCAATATGTACTGATTGAGTTATTTGAAGTCCTTGATAAGTAATGATGCCACTTTTTAGAAGTTCATTAGTACTACTTTCCTTTAAAAACATTAGATGCCCCCATTTTATCCTACATCAACAACCAACAGTGGTGATGCGAAAATAAAACAAGGTCACACTGCGTGTCATTTGTTTGTTATGACCTCAATGTATCTAAACACCAATGTCAAAACTTTTTTCTTTTAATTAAGCATGTTACTAAAACCAGATGTGAGAAAGTTCACAAAAAAATATCCTCCATGTAGCATGCCTCAAATGGCAGCTAAAGTCGGACAAACTTTAGGAAGTGCCATAGCATTCTGCATCTGTGAAACTGGCTAGCACTGCCGACGTTGAGCGTTGGCTCAACCATCCAGTTCCCATAATATTTAAATCCACTCGAAGGGTATGTGACCTCACCTTTACAAGAAGCTACTGCCATATTATGTGCTTCAAGAATTATAAAAGAATGCAAATGACTTCCATATGGGCACCGTTTCAACCTAAAAGCGTGGCTGATGTCCCTGACCTGACTGATTTCTACTAGACTGAGCGCTTGTCACGTGACCATGCCACGGTAGGCTATATCAATTGCTGCAATCAAACAGTTGTCTATCTCCCTGCCACACACTCTTGCTTGTGTTCCATCCTAGTGCGAAATTAGCTAGTCCAAAGAACACTGAGGTCAATAACGAACAAAGCTTTGACTAGAAACTTAAAGTCTCTGTCAACTGCACACGAATGCTCACACCCCCGAACCGCAAAACCGGCCTAAAGAAATGTTCTACATTCTATATTAGCTTACCAAACTAGTTACTATTCCTGGCTAATTTCCTTTCATTAATATATTCCACATTTCAACCTCGTCGGCTTCGAAATTACTTTGAAAACAAAGACATCATTCTAAATTGGGACATGCTGCAGCTATCTGGGATCCCGGCCACACTCGTGACCGTCTGCAAAACCGATCACGATTGTGGCATACATTTCCTGTTCTGCAACTATTGTTGTGCAGCTAGTGTCTTGTCTGTGAAAGCAAACATATCTTCAACTCGTCTTTTCTTGTGACCTTGCGGAGGCCACCTTGCTTTGCCACTCATTAAAAAGCTGTGCGTAGAAACGTGATATGGCGGATTGTTCAATGATGTTGAGAAGTGTCAACATTAGAGGTTTGTCGTAATGTTGGATAGGGCCTGAAAATCATTTAGCAGACCCTTCAAAACCCTTCTCCGTAATAGTAAGAACCATGTATTTCTCATTCGAGGCTGTTCTTCTTTTCCAACTCAAATAAACAAAAAGTTATGAGGTGATTATGCAATTGTTCACAAGCTTCATGCATGGATTAGAGTATTAATTGCTTCACTGGCACCTTTACAGCATTAGGTTCAAATATTTTCTATACAGTGCATGATTCGATGCACACCAGGAATGCAGAAGTTAGTCAAATAGCATTGAAAAACACACAGGCTATGCAAGGAACACTGAGCTCCCAAAAGCAACTTTCGAATAAAAAGTTAATTGGTGTGATGTAAACTATAAAACAGACTTTTAACAGGCCCCCAAAAATTGGTTTTGTTAGGCAAAACATTGCGATACGCCAAATCGACTTTCAAAATATAAAATGTTTTGTAATACTTCCCAATAATCTCCCTGCTCCCTGGGGCTCAAAGTTTAAGTGCAGCGAGATACAAAAAGATGGATATCATACAAGTGTGTCTTGTTTTTAGGAAAGTCTTTGCTGTAATCATGGTACACTGAAGGTTCTCCACTTTTTATATTTCAATTTAGTACTACCTACAACTACTAGTATAAACATAAAGGCATTATAACAACTATGTTGTACTGAAAAAGCACATACCTGGGATCCAATTGAAATATGGTTACATGTTTTTGATTACAAATACTTTTGATGATTCTGGGTACCTCTTTAAGAAAACTTTTAACATTTACTAATGACAATAGTATAGCCACGTCTACGTGCGCAAGAAGCTTTCATTGTATACCTCATTCAGAATGGTACCTCTTTTCCCAACAGTACCTGCTTTAAAGTTTGCAAAAAAATACTGCTCTTAATAATTAAAACTACCTATGCACTACAATATTTAAAAAAAAACACCCCCTGCAATAATGTCTTATAGTGATGCAGGTTTCTTTGTAAATAAATAATAGAATGAATGAATACTTGAATAAAATTTTATAAGTGCTCAAAAGGTTATTTAATGTTTTTTTTTTTCCTTCAGTGTTCTTATTGTACATATTAGGCTCTGTTCAAGGATATTATGGATATTGCGCATAGTGTTCTGCTGATCTGCAAATAATGAGTCTGCACTAATTTATTTTTGCACGTATATTTAGGACTTTTTCCAATGACATTTTTTTTTGGCAAAACTGTATGATGATGTTTAATAGGCCCCTGAAAAATTTTGAATAAATAAACAAATAAAGATTGCTATCTCAAAAAATATCTCCACAATCTTTTTTTTTTTTTTTTTTACTGTTCAACCCTAGCTGGTCTAAAGAGCAAACAATGTTAGTGTTAGAGCAACATGCCAAAAGCAGGCACGGTTCGCATCAAGACGGGTGCATTGTTTAGTAAGAAGCAAGACGTTGCCTTGTTTAACACACGGAGGGAGGCACCGGCAATTGCAGCCAACACACCTCATATGTGCAGGGTAATTCGTTTCATTGCACCCTCAGTGGCGCAAACAGTGCAAACAGGTATCTGGACGAGGAACATCAAAATCTCCTACACAGGTGCAGTTAGGCGTGAGAACCGGATACCATATTTTCCGGTCTATAAGTCGTAGCCTTTTATAAAACGGCTGTTTCCAGTAAAGATTGGTACGTAAGTCACACCTTTGTAGAAGCGACCTAGACATTTGAATGGTCGGTGCAGCGAAACTGAACATTGAAAAACATGCATATATATATATATTAAGATAGCAATATATACCCAAGGGAGAGCAAGTTCAATATTCTAGTCAATGAATCGAACAAGAAATTAAACCCCATGACAAAATTTTCATAGTTAACGTCTACTTATACTTACAGAAAGGGATGCATATATTTTATAAGTGATGTCGCGCCATTGCATGAGACACACTGATGGAAATTTTGGGAAAATAGTGCGACCACGTACACCGGAAAATATGGTACTCAAATTGCCAGAGTTACATTAACCCGTGCCTGAAGTTGATAAACTTTCAACAGAAGATATTCTGCCATCACAAGCGTTGCGTAGAGCCTTATCAAGGGGTGACAGGCATGAAAGTGTAGCTATGCCAAGTTTCCCTTCTGGATAATAGCGTGACACAGCTGTAGCAACCTAGATTAGACTTGGAGGATGTTGGGCTGCATTTGACTTTGTTTTTTTACTAAGCAATGGAGGAAAGCTAATGGTTTCTGGAGCTGCCACACTTATTAAATCTGTCGTCCCTCCAGACCATTAGAACAGCAATAGGACTGGAATATGTAAATGAAAACAAGACACCTGTACCCACATTAACACTATACTATCACTGGCTGTCAGCCATAACTTAGAAATATTGCATACACATTTCAGGTTTCACTAGCATAAATATGCACATAATTGAAGTGCAATATCTTTACAGACTGGTTTGTAGTGCTCATTTAAGATCTTACCAGTCGCTTTCTGAGCAGCTGTAAGGAGATGTAGCATGGGTGCACAAAACAAAATTCGAAGTATGTCTTTGTACGGTTGCCAAAAATAACCTTGTATTTGAAAAACGACCCCCTATAGAAATAAATGCAGCTTCCACTCACTCCAGATTGTTACGAAGACGTAAGCATGATAAGGTCACACCAGCAGCACAAACAGACAGTGCACAAATAAACAAGACAGATGGTATGACCAACACAGTGAGATTTCACAAATGCCAAGATTGCATTCCTGCCTTAGAGTTCATTTCTGAGAAGCAAATTGTTTTTATTGTAACATTAACTTTCTTCAGCACCCAGTCTCATTCATGTGGTGTTTTTGTCAAAAGGAATAAAGGAAATATGGCACATTAGCAAGATAGCCTCTAAAAAGGTTCAATGATTCCTTAATGTACAGTTTAAATTGGTTATAGCAGACCTTGGTAGTGATCAAGATTTCAGTCTGCTGTAAAAGGAATAAGACGTATGCAGACAGAAAAACTAACCGAACTTGACAAGGCAGTATGTTATATCCAAATGTCTGTTGTAACCAGGTCTGTTGTAACGAGTTTATACTGTACTGCTACATATATTACCTGACTATAAACCTATTGATCACACCATGCTTAAGGTGCAGCAACATTAGAACTGTGTGCATGCATATTTTAAAAGTATGACTATCAATCTCAATGAAAAAATTAATCTCCCTATAAGGTAGTTTGCGTGGACTGGGCTAGCTCATGCAAAACAAGTGGTCAAGCAAACAAGAGTGCCACTGTGATGGGTTCTTTGTTCACAGCTGTCTCCATGGCACTGAAGACACTGGACATACCCTCAGCAAATTAGATCTCTTGGCATTTGTGAAAGTGCAGGAAACAACAAACCATCTTTGCAGAGAGAAGCAATAGCTTGGAAAGGCACAGAAGCATGCAACTGAGTACAAGTGCACGATGGGGGCACACAGGCATGCCACAACGGGTCAATTTGTGCAGGTTCAACGGGGCTACTGAGTGCAGTTGGGTGCATAAGAACTCGGCGTATCCTGCTACCTACTTTCCCATAACCTCAGTGTGAGACCATTTTCGGCACATACAATGGTGAAATGTCGAAACGTATGTGATAGTTGCCACAGAGACTGAACAAATTAAGTAACAGATTTGGTACTGCAAATGATGAAAACCATCAAAGCCAGAAGACTATATTTGTTACGAAAAAATCTATTTTATTTTCAAATATTCTGTGAAACTTGCAATGTTTGCAAACCTCTCATTTTTGCGAATTCTGTGAATTGGAAAAATCACAAACTCTAATTAAGGGGCCCAATTAAATTAATTGGGCAATTCTGCCCAATTAAAAAAAAATTGGGTTCGCAAAAATAAAGGGTTTTACAGTAAGTACCTATATTAATTTAACAAAAGAGATACAAAAGATTGCAATTGATGTGGTCAACATTGAAGGAATTACTGAAAATACTCAACATTGATAGGATGCATAAGCAATGCAAATACTGAATACATTGGCGCACTGAAAAACAGTGAACAATGTTTTAACGCTATCATCACCATTGACAAATGGCAGAACCACTTACGACAGCACGTTACGAAATTCGGTTTGCTGGGGTATGTGAGGACAGAAACGAGAAAGAGACGGAAGATTATTGTAATAGATTTTGCAACAAGTGCACATAAATTTCAGAAATACTCCAAGCTAGGTTGGTAGCACTCTCTTCACTTTGACTGACAGTTAGGCTGTACATATGACTCAACTGAAGCAGATGTCAAGCCCACTCTTGGCATATTTTCGTCATTTGCTATGTGCTCATGTATGGTTTTTGTCCTAATGAAGAGTTGTCTTTTTTGCATCCAGTTCTTATATTAATATGCACGAGCGCTGCTGTGCTTTAGGTTTTTCTGCCATAAAACACCCTCCGATGATAAGCAGGATTCAGTGCACCATCCCTACTAAGATGCTGGGAATTCGGCTGTTTTCATTTCAAATCTAGTAGGCATTCCCCATGCCTCACCAAAGAATTTTACAAAATATTTTTTTTTAGTAGCCTGCAAGGTAAGGTATTTAATAAAAAAAAAAACAATTCAGAGCTCTTCTCATCCTTAACAGGTGCCTCTACTGAAATGCAACCTTCACTGCATTTGTCATGACTACGTTGTGACCCTCACTTAAAGTACACAGATTACATCGACTGGCTATACCAGCCTCTGACTGACTACCGTGGCGATTTTGGTCCGAAAACAAGCCAAGAGAATGGGGTCTTACAAAACAACACTGCCTAGTTTTTTGTGATTGTCTGTACCAGAATGGTTCAAAACGTAGAAGAAAGTTAAACCAAAACATAGCAACTCTATTTCGCTAGACTCGTTAGATCTTAAAAACAAAAAATGGTTCAGGCAAGCGAGTGAGTGCCACATTCCGTAGACCGCTGAGCAGCCAGATTAAAACCCATAATTTGCCGAGAAAACACTATGTAAATATGAGCAAAAATGGAGCAGTTTAAATCACATAAAAATGACCTACTCAAAGGGGCAGTGCAACGATTCTCACGTCGAAAGAATCTGCAGCTCTTATGTTTTATATTGTTTACCTTGGCACAAGCGAGAGAAAAAGCGCCCCCTTCCCCCAAAATACGGCGATTTCTCTGCATAAGCGTAAAGGATAAAAAAATTTTTTTCCCCGATCCACAGTTACGTGCGGCGGTCATTGAAACTACGGCGCGACGTCTATCGGGCTACACGAGTTTTTGTGGTGCCATCTATTGAAAGCCAAAAAAATCATTTTCTCTCTGTCATGACTACGTTGTGGCCCTCACTTAAAGTACACAGATTAAATTGAATGGTCTCTCATCTTTTCCGTGGCGAACCATCTCTTGCGTCAATCGCTTGCCGCGATTTTCAACGAAGCTAAGTGGGTGCCGTGCTTTGTTGTAGACAAATCGGACATTGAAAAGTAGACTATTAAGGAGGGAAATCGACAAGATGATACTACCGAATATGGTACTCCAAGTGATGTCGCTGCTCGCCTCACTCAAAAGACCGTGCGAGTCAAAGGGTACCCTGACCCACGATTTGTTTACTTCTTTTTTTAATGAAAACTAGTGCGCGCAAGAGAGAGACATTTTCTGTTCTTTATTCTATAGGTGACATAGAACGATTCCCACAATCGATCGGCCAAAGTCTGAAAATTGTTGCACAGCCCCTTTGTCTGGAGACTCGTAGTCAGAGATCAGAAACAGCGTTAGCACAAGCTGTGCTGGAAGTCACGAGAGCCGCTACGATAGACGCAGCGGCTTTGGTCCACTCACCTGCGTTGAAGTCGACGGCAAATTCCTCGTTGGTGTTGCCGGACACGATGCTGAAGTTGAAAAGAATCCAGTGTGAGCGCGTGTTTTACGGCCAATACAAAATCTGTCGAGGAAAGCGGAGGAGAGCTCCAAGCACTTCCTCGAGGTTGTCATTGTCTACGAGCGAGGCCACCAAGACGTGTCCCATCGCACACAAGCATGGAAAAGTGAGAGGGAGTGATCCCGTGTACGACAAAGCTCCACCCCCCGCAGGTGCTATTCTCTTCAATGGGTAAGCAAACAATGTCTCAACCACGAGTTCTTTGTTCCCTGTAGCCAGTCTGGTAGTTGTTCGCTGACGAGAACATACCCTTCAAACTACTTTATCTTCTCTTTCTAGAAGGCCTAGTTTGTAAAAAATTAAGCATCTCTAGTCCTAGCTCTTAAAGAACCGGTGGATTTCACGCTGCTTTACTGCATTAATGCCAAGACTGGGAAGGGTTCCTCAACGTTTTATACTATAAAAACCCTTCATCTTCGCGGCTCCTATTTTTTGTGAATCGGTCACAAAGGAGATAATTGCAGCCACTAAATTTCGCGAATTCCAGACACCTGCATTGAAACTCTTAAGAACCGAAATTTTTGCGTGCCCTTAAATTTTGCGAATGTTTGAATTTGCGAAATCTGTGAAAATTAAGGGCTCGCAAACATTAAGGGTTGTACAGTATGTTGCAACTGTCATAGCACCATTAGTGTACGCTGGCTTGGCGGTCTGCCAGCCCCGCAACGCGAGCTATGTGCTCGCCGCGGGCGCAATCCGACCGTGAGAAAAGCGACGGGCCGCCGTGCTTTGTTCGCTATATCGAGTGTCCCCGCCATGGGAGTTCGACACAGAAGAACAACGCTCCTACACAATTTCATGTGATTTTTCAAGGGGAGTGCGGTCTTGGACTGTTCGATATAAACTATAATTCGAAATACCCGGGTGTGATATAACCAAGCTCAACTGTAGTAGCGACTGCCACCGCACCGACCCAGGTTCAAGCCCCGCTCAGGCGCTCTAACTTTATATATGTGAACTGCATTTATAACCTAATGTGTGTAACGCTACCGGCGTGTCACTTGCTCATGACGCCCGTTATGATACTTGCTACGATACTTTATCATGACAACTGTATCGTAGAAACGACTCATAAAACAGATTGTGTATCAAAACTAACTGGGCTGTCACTTTTTTACCAAAAAAAGTAACTAGGTACGCGTAAATAGATATGAGTGACGCATTGCTCGTAACGCGCTGCGTGCAAGTCTGCAGCTGGCCGCACTACCGCGTCTTCGTGACAGCACTTGGCAACGCTCTAGACTTGGAAACCAGCCCTTGAAGTAGACTGTGTGCCAAAGACCCCCACCTGTAGATGAGCTGGCGTCCCTTGGGGCTGTCCGCCTGCACGGTGATGACGGGCACGTCTGGGGGCAGGTTCTCCGGCACAGAGACCGAGTAGAACTGGCGCGGGAACACCGGCATCGCCCGGTTCACCACTTTGATGGGCACCACAGCCTCCGTCTCCAGCGAGGGGATGCCTGCGGCGTCGCATCGCGAGTGAGTGCAGTTGTCGCAGAACGCGATTCACTCCGGGGCTTTTGTTGCAAATGGTTCCGCACCCCACGGGAGCGCATACGAAACTCCTCTTTGGACGGCAATCCGCTCTTCGTGCAGCCTATAGAAGCGAAAAAACCTTCGTGACCAAAGTCGGAGAAAGTCAGTGTTCCTCGAGGACACCGCTTGAACAAGCTAAACTAAAAATGCGTTCCTAAAAAAAGGTTTAACGTTACTTGAGGTATTCCTTTTTTTCGCTCAATATATATAGTACAACGGCTTTCACTTCCCTTATATTTATTTACTTAGAACTTCACTAACATTCTGCTAGTCGTGAGTTAAATACACGGGGGAAATACATGTGGTACAAACGCAAGATCTGAATGCATGATTCTACGGGAGATATCATTGTTAAAAAATGGTGGTCATAACACCGAATTTCAACCCTCGCTAACTCGGTCGGCTGTGCCGTCTTCCGCCGTTGACCGTGTCAGCGCCGTTATTAACATTTTTAGCAGTGACGGAAATATGCCTCGAAATTTAGGTAAAACGCGCCACTAAAATTACACCTGCGGTGGTGTATTTTAGTAAGCGTGGGTATTTAAACACCCTATAGCTTACGCGGTGCTTCCCACTCCTACCCGGGCACCCACCGTTGTCCACGGCAGCCACGACGAGGGTGTACTCGGTGTTGTGGGTCCCGAGAGGCTGCCTGAGGGTGATCTCCCCCGACACCGCGTTGACGTGGAACAGCTCGGAGTCGCCCTCTCGAAGCTGGTAGCGCACCCGCCCGTTCTCTCCCAGGTCGAGGTCGTTGGCTTCGACCTACGGGGGATGCAGAAACATCAGACGCAAGTCCCTCGCCGGTCCTAGCTGCTTCTGGTCGCTGAAGAGCTGTGCAGCTAGGAGGGAGACACATCACTACACTAGCATCTCATTATAGTTGGCGACAGGTTCAGAGTTCAGGGGAAGCTCCTCCCACTTTGTTTACATTTTAGCAGAGTGAACGCTGGAGAGGAGGTCGCCTCCTCTCAAGCATTAACTTTGCTAAAGTAGAAAGAAGTGGAGAAGCTTCCTACAAACTCTTAACCTGTCACTGACTATAGTTGAGCGCAGTGCCGTCGAAGCTGCAGGCGGGAAAGAGGAAAGCCGTCTTTGAACAAATTTTGAGTTACAAAATAATCTCCGCGGGGGACAAAAGCGATCTCTGGGACACACAACTGACAGCTGCTTGCCATGAAATACCGAGTGAGCGCCCAAACGAAATTCGGAGGTTCCTTTGAAAAACCGGGGGGTGGGCACTTCTCGGGTTGGAGAACGAAGATGCAGGAAGGGCACATCACAAGGTGGGCTTGTTCGGATTACACAGGCACACGCGCGCGTCCCGCTTCACCGCCCTATTCCAGTGCGTGTGTGTAAGGCTTCTCTGCTTTGCAGCGGAGCGCTCGGAGGAGCGAAGAAGTATCCCGGTTAGCAATGGCCCGTTTCATACTCAGTGTACACTGTGCGACACAGTTAGCAGTGAACATGACATTGGCACATTTTTGCATACTACTTCGAAAGAGTTTTGGTGGGCAAAAAAAGAATTATAGCGCTTAGGAAAGTGCGCTAATTACTACTTTCCAACACGCTAGTACTTTTGATGATGGCCCTTTGATTCTTAGATAAAAAGAGAAAAAAAACTGGCGATCGCTTATTCGCATTAACAGCGTCGCACAGTGCACAACACTGTCAAAGCTAGTGGCCCGAGTGCGTGGCTTCGTATCCAGTGTCTAATTTGAATGAGAGAACGTGCACATGAAATGCGAAATCAAGGCTCAAAATCAGCTTTTACACTGTTCCACACCCATAGGAGATGAAGTACACCGTAAAATACCATACATCCATCCGCCCATTCCGAGCAAGCACCCCTCCTCAATTTTGTAACACTTAAAACATACACGAAGGACATGTCTTTACATATTGTTGACCTAAGGAGCACCAACCACCCCCAGTTTTACATGATCATCTCCAAATTTCGAGTTTGCGATTGCTCGGGATTTTACGGTAGGGAGGTTCGGAAGTCTGGGGTGGGCGCTTGACATGCGTTTGCGCTTACGTTCCAATTGTCTCAAAAGTAGGCGATGGGTGCCCATTGTGACATGGGCTCGTGCTCAGTGTCTTACGGTATGCGCAACCAACTCAAGGTCACAATCGTTTCATCGTGCAGTAGTTTCACTGATGCTGCTGGTTCTTAAATAAGACACAGAATTTTAGATTCAATGTTTCAACTATCCTACGGAATGGCGAGTTCAGCATTAGCACATAAACTTCTTTTTCATGTGGAAGTGTTAGCTACTGAAATAGTCGTTGTACTCCATTTGAACATGTAACTTGGCAAACGGCAAAAGCTGCAGCCCCCGTGAGCCAATAAAAATGTCAGAGGCAGGCACTCATCCGGCGGAGAGCCATCGCATGCTTCGTTCGCTGGCTCTCTGGGACCTTAGCTTTGGTCCTTTGCCAAGCTACGCCGAGAAAGAGCAGCACAAAGAGGCACTAACCCTTTTGTGCTATGCCATCAAGGCTAGCGTAGTTTCCAGCCAGAGTGCCACAGCCCCTCGCTGCTGCGAGGGCACGTGGCTTAATCTTGCATCTTATTTGCACATACTATCGTGTGAAAGAGATGCCAAACAGAGCCAGACGCTCACGTAAGCAGCTCCGACAGCGCGGAAGAGCTGCAGAAGCCACGCTAACCTCGACGGCTTAAAGTAGAAAATTTAACGCCAAAATACAAATTGGTGTGATTGGCCCCCTGCGTGCTGCACGGAAAAGCGCGGCCTCGTCCGAGAGCCATGTGCAAACTGCACGAGTAGCTAATGTACGGAGCCCACCACAGATCTTCGAGACGCGTGTTTAGCATTCCACACAGCTCGTGCATCGAAAGTGGTCCAGTGGCAACAAGTTTTTTCCTGGGAGCCGGCATGGCGTGTCGGATGTTACCATCCTGGCAGCTAATTATAGAAATTTACACCACCGCTGCTAAACAATTGCCAGGGTCGCGGCAGGAAGCAGCACAACGCGTGCATAAGATCATGAGGAACAAATCATTGTTTTTTGCTGAAAGAAATTGACAGCTCCCGCTTCCATCGAAGATCTCAAGTCGTTCCGCTGCTGCAAACGAGCCGAAATCCACCGGCAGATAAAGAAGTACTCGGAACGGGCACATCGGAAGTCGCAAGACCTATCTCGCCGTCAACGTGTTGATGAGAAGTTCTCACCGAAATATTGCCATATCGTGAATTTGCGCATATGGGTAACACATTTTTCACCGGTCGATGATAAGCGACCAGCGAGAAGCCGCGACACCCGTCCAATCGGCAGCCGAGAAAGCGTCTTGCTGGTCTTGCTCTCACCCAGGGCCAAAAATCGATCATACCGCAGGCCTCATGGTTACCGCGTCCTCAAAAGTGGTCCCTCAATTTTTTTCCAATGACGTCACGCGATGATGTCACGTGATCCTGGTGGTGCCGCAGCAGCGGTGATGAATGTGGCAGACGCCTGCTCCGCTGCAGGCTGCTCTCCAGCTTGACAGTCCACGCAAGCTCCGGCAACCAGGAATTGGGACGCCACGACGACAGTTACGCTCGCATTCGCTCCTACTTTTGCCGAAACTACTACGATCAGCCGCCACGATCGCAACATCCAGCAACACGGCACGCCTGCTCGTGTTGCCGGACCACTTTCGACAGATGGTCGGAGTAGGACGGTAAATGCACCCGTTGGAGATGTGTTCTAGGCACAGTAACGCGGAGCTCGCCGCTGTCGTTGAATCTCATCTTGCGTCTGCTTTGGCTTCCGTCGACTGTCTGGCCGAAGAGCGACCTATGGCCGAACGGGCAGTCGCCACATCCGGCTCTGTTGCCGCGCCACCACCCGAATCGTGGCAGCTAACAGCGCAACACTTCCATGACAACATCGGGCAGAAATCAAGAAGTAGAATGTGAGAATGCGGTAAGTGTACCGGTCAGAGATGCACTCCAGGGGTCATAGCGCTACGATCTCGCAAAACTCGAAGCTCAAGAACGGGTTGGAGCCAGCTTTCCTATGGCAGTTTACCCAACTTGAGGCACTTTATATGCTAGTTACACGGGCAGCCTTAACCGCAGTTGAGTCACCCTTAACTGCAGCTACGCTCAACTGCAGTCACCACACCATACTCTAGGATGCCTATTTCCTGAGAAGTGCAGAGAGCACGTGCACAGCTCTGACGGGTGCTCAAGATGCACAAGCGCACGTGCACCCGTGCCTTTGACTCCATAGCCACAGAAAGTTGTCCGAGAGTATGGCGCAGTAACTGCGGAAGAGCGTAACCGCAGTAAACACTTTTCTGATCGCGCCCATAGGCCATCGATCACCAGTAATCAATGGTTTCCAAGCGCCATGAAGACATCAAATTTAGCACAGAGAATTATGTTCCACAATTTCGTGGACAGCCGAGGAATTCTAGTTTTGGTTTCAACGTAGGTTTAAGCTTTATCACAAGCTGGTGGGCTGTCAGAAATAGTCGTAGAAACGGTGGTTGCACTTGTCTAAGATGACTAACTGCTTGCATCAGTCTTCGTAACAAAGATGGCATTATTTACATAATTGAACTGCATTGCGGAATATATTTTATGCCACAAGAGCTCCGGGGACACTTCAAATGATGTTATAGGCGTCGCTTAACAGATGGTTGTCGATGAGCATCACTGTAATTTCCAAGGCTGTCCTGAGTCGGCGTGCACGTTTTCTGTTCCCAACAAGGCGCACAAAATTTCTATATATGAGGGGACTGCAATTGAGGCTACAACAAAACCAAGGTAGAACACAAGGAAAGCATTCTGCTGAGGATGTGAAGTGTACAATCTGTGTTTCACCAAGATAAACATTCCTTCGTTGAAAAGCACATGTGTTACGGAGGCAAACTCTCCGACGAACCGAAAATAGACAACGTCAGTTAGAGTACACAAACTTTCAGAAGCAATCGCCGTGGTTGTGGGGCACATTTTCAATATTCAGAATTTTTCTTATTTGTCATTTAATTTGACATCGCTAAAGAAGTTTCGGCGTTTACAAGACTTCTGCAGATACACTTTATTATCAAGAAAATAAAATTTGAAAATATTTTCCTCCACATTGTTTCTTTTGGAAGAACAACTAGTAATTTGCCACATTCTGATGTGTCATATTGCTTCATAAGCAAGTTAGTTAGGAAAATAAAAGCATTTGCACGGATCCTTCAAAAATTGCCACTTTTCCTGTAGTCAGGAAAGAGTTAAGTACGCCCGTGTAACAAGGGTGTTAGCAACGATGCTCGATACCAAAACCATCTAGCAGGCACCGTGGCCGCGGTAACAATGGCCGACGCGTGCACTCACCTTGCGCACGAGGTCTCCCGCCTTGGCCTCCACCGGAACCACAGAGTAGTATGGCAGGTTAACGAAGATGGGGGCATTGTCGTTCACGTCCAGGACTCCCACGTCCAGCACCGCATGGGCCGCGTTGTGGGGTCCGCCAGCCTCGCTCCGCGCCTCCACCACCAGCCGGTATGCACCGACCAGCTCCCGGTCAAACGGCCTTCCGACGGTGCGGACCACGCCCGACGTCGGGCCGATCTCGAACATGTCACTCGGGTTGAGGATGCGGAAGGAGACGTGCTCGTTGAGCGACGTGCCCAGTACGCTGACGACAGGTGACGACGCGCGCGTCCGTCGCGTTCTCCGAGATGAAGGCCTCGTAGGAGTCCCGGGCGAAGCGGACGTTGCCGTTGCCCGAGTGGGCCACCGTGACGATGACGAAGGTGGCCGTCTCCGACTGGCCGTCGTTGGCCGACACGACCAGGCGGTACAGGTCCTGGAGGCCCTCCGGGTTACGCACCAGCACTTCCCCGGTGTCTTGGAGGACCTGCGAGGGTGCGTAACGGTTCGGGAGGTCGGGGCGTCATACGGATTGGACTGGCTTGTTCTCAGGTCTTCAGACGGACGACAAGGCCAGAGGTGATTGCCTCAGTTGTGGAACTCCCGCGGAAGGGGGTACTCCCCCTCACTCACTTCAGTTCGCCTCCCATCGTTCGAAGCGCCATCTCGATTTTCGTTTCCAGACTGTGTGTTCCATAGAATACGGTTGAATGCCATCTAGACGCTGCGCTTCGAAACGTACATACTCCATAAAATATGCTGCAGTTACCATAGCAGCCGTCCAGCACGTCGAATGATGGGAGGCGAGTGGTGGTGAGTGCGGGGGGGTACTGCTCGTGCATCTATGAGCAGTTCCGTAACTGAGCTAATCTAATAACGTTGGCTCGTGCCAGCTGGATTCCAGAGTTGCCGTCTTTGCCTTTCTCCGGCTAGAGTTACTTTTCCTTTTCCAGCTGGACTTCTAAATTTCCTGGCTAATCTCGGAATCCGAGGGTAATTTAAGAAAAAAGGTTAAAAGTGGTCAGAGAGAAGGAAGGTGTATAATTGTCATAGATATTAAAAACAATGGTGCGTCACTGCAGGTTAGGGGCTCCCATGTTTTAAGTAGTCTGGGTTACTGTTAGGCATTGCAGCTGAAAGAGATGCTGAACTCCCCCTAAAACATTTTTTTCACTTGCTAAATAGCATACATCACCAAAAAAAAATTCTTATGAAAAAAGAAAGTTAGCAGAACATTTATGTTGGGAGTCTGTTAAGGCCCGTTCACACTCTTGCGACCGAGTTCGACCGAGAGAGACCAGACCGGTTTTTAAGCCTCTTGAGATCTCTTAAGACCAGCTCCGCTGCAGCGGAGCTGGTCTTAAGAGATCGCAAGAGGCTTATAAAAACCGGTCTGGTCTCTCTCGGTCGAACTCGGTCGCAAGAGTGTGAACTGGCCTTTAGAAGTGATTCCTAAACAGGGTGATATTTGAAGGTCCACACCTCAAAATGAAAGCATGTTTCGAAATCGTTCCCAACTGCAAATCGTCTCGTTCTGGCAACTTAAGTAGTATTGACTGAACCTTTTTCTTTCTTTCGGGAAAAGATAATTCTATGCCGCACTTATAAAAAAGGTTGGGAATTCAGCTTAGGAAGGCAAGTGCCCTGGGTGGGCCCCAGGGGCAGGACCGACCTCGAAGTGTCCCTCGTGGTCCCCTGCCACCAGGGTGTAGCGGACCCCGAACGGGGACTCCAGGTCCGGGTCCGAGGCCCGAACCCTGGCCACCCGGACGCCTTGGTAGGTGGGCAGCAGCAGGCTGGCGTTGTAGTACTGGTGCTCAAACACGGGTGGGCTGTCGTTGACGTCTGTCACGTTCACCAAGATGGTCGCCGGGCGCCGGGCGCACAGCCGGGGCTTCCCCGAGTCCCACACCTGCACCTGGAAGCTGTACTGGGCCCTAGCCTCGCGGTCGAGCTTGTGCACAATGCTGAGTGCACCTGCACGGGGGGGGGCAAGAATTAATGATTGATTGATTGATTGATTTACTGATTACATTTTAATGCCACAAGGGCCAAACTTGGCCAAAGAGGGCCTATAAGAGGTAAGAAAAGAAGATTATTAAATGCATAAATAATGACTAGATACCACTCAATTATTTATGTTGAATACGAGGCCAGTGAATCTCACGAAGGTCCTTGATGATCTAAATATATTTTAAGAAATTATGTATGTTTTAGGAGAAGCAGTGGATCCATGCCCAATGAGGAGTGAAGGGCAATGAGGTATCTGCTGCTCATAAAAAAATATGAAGGTGCCGTTTCCGACGTCGTTCATATCCTCCATGTAAGATTAAGGCATGTAAAGCTGTCAGAGGTTCGCCACACTTTGCACATCTAGGAGCATCTGTTCCGTTAAGATGATGACTAAGTCCGGCGTCTATTGCCTACCTTGCAATCGGGGTACAAGAACGTGAGAAATTATTTTTTTGTGTGTTTGTTTTTGTTCTTTTTGTTCCCCTTTTCCAGGGACTATTTTCGTGAGAAAAAGCTGCAACAGTGCCAAATTACCCGAAGGTGACAATCTTATCGAAAGTGCAAAAGAGAACACGCACTTTCAATAAGATTGTCTCCTTCGGGTAATTTGGTCATTCATTGTGATAGATGTGGGTGCTCCCCTCTTTTAGAAAAGACGACGATTGTTGCTCGGCACAGTCAGCAGGTGACTCGTGAAATATTCTAGGCCTATTACATTTCGAAGTATAAGGATGAGTGCGTCAGTGCTCCCTCGATTGCGCTCTTCGATAAGGAAATCATGTTCTTGGAGAGCTGTGACACGTGCCCTTAGGCGATGGTCCAAGTATGTTTGTCTGTGTTTTTATGCCGGTAGATGGTTTCCAGAAATAAACCAGATGTCAGTCGGTGCTCGGTCTGTGTGTTCCTCATTCTTTGTCCTCCATACTTTTGGTGCTGTTTCCCTCTTCGTAACTATGCATAACCAACTCGCCCAATTTTCAACAGTTAGCACAAAGCTGAACACCGAAGAAACATATTTTGGTTATTTCATTGTTTCCCAAGGTCCATCTGTACACGGGAGTAATTGGCCGAGGAAAGCCACGCACAAAAAAAGATGTGCAGGGCATTTTTTTTTAGGCAAGGACATTGTGCAAGCGAACTGCAATAAAACGTGGTCATGTACCTAAGATTAAGACACTTCCTTATGTCGTAAACTCCGTAGCACAAAGGCTTCCGCAATTTAGCGGCACAGTCGTCTTCCGGTAAAGCTCTTTCGTTACGGGAAGCAAGTTACGGGACGCCGCAAGGAGTCAGCCATAAGGCGGGTTCACACACCTGCGACTACTTCCAACCGAACGTGGTAAAACCTAACCTGCTACGACGAGAAAACAGATTGCGCTATCTACCGGGTGGCCGTGGAACACGAGCGGTTTCCGAATATCTTTATATTCTCAGTGCATCGTTTTTTCTTTATTTGCTCGAAATACCTTTGACAACGTTATAAATGACCATTTCTCATCGGTAATACACAGATTTGGTCCCGCAAATACTGCAAAATCATGGAGGTGGGAAGCCTTTGGAGGCGCCATGACACCACCAGAGGTGAAAACACGCCGCCTCCAGAAGCTTCCTACCTCCATGTGCAAAACCTTCTCTCTAGTGATGTGCAGTTCCAGGTCAACTTCACAGATGGCGCCAGCAGGTTCTCTCTTCATAAAAGGTCGCAAGAATTGGGTCATAAGCAAACCCAAGTGTGTCGACCGGCCTACAAGACGTGTCTTCCGTCGGGAAACGGGCCTCTTACCAAAACACCCCGAGCCGCGGGATATGTGCCAACTCACCTGTGCTCGTGTCGACGTGGAAGAACTTGCGGGCCCACTTCTCGACGATCTCGAAGACGAGCAGGGCGTTGGCCTCTGAGTCGGCGTCCTCGGCGGTCACCACCAGCGGGGCGTCGCCCTGCGCCGCCAATACTACGCTGCCGACCTCGGCGGCCTCACTGACCAGGCCCCGGTAGCGGTCCCGCAGAAAGCGCGGCGCATTGTCGTTCTTGTCGAGCACGTGCACCGCCACGTGCGCCGAGGCGTTGGCGCCCACCATGTTGGTGGCCACCACCGTCAGGTTGTAGAACCGGCAGCCCTCGTAGTCGAGGACCCTGTCGGTGAACGGCGACAGTCGGTTCGTTTCGTGGACGCCGCACCGGTTCGTCAGAGGGTGCATGCATTCGTTTCGTCGACCGATCGTTTTGTTGACGGTTCGTATTACTGAAAGGGCGTTAGTTCCGCCGACACGTCTTACGACGTTTCGTCGATGTCTTCTATGCGTGCACATTGCCTCGGCAGCCGGAATCCAGACAAATCCGGAGCCCCTAAATGGGTCATGTTACGCGTAGAGTACTAACACTCCATTTCTCGACTACATTGTGGGTACCTCCATTTTAGGGATTACCTACCGTAAAATTCCGAGCAAGCGCCCCCACCCGAGCAAGAGCCCCCCCCCAACTTCACCTCTAATTTCACATTTCCGCGCCAATCCGGGAAAGCGCCCCCTCCCCGCTCCGCACCCGTATCACGCACCGCGCTGACCGCGCCCAGGCAACACTGGCCTGTGAAGTTCAGTCCAAGAATCCAATCCAATCCAATCCTACTTTGCAGCCCGATCAGCCCGATCACTACGCGCCACTGTTGCTTTGTTTTGGGGATGTCAGGTTTCTATGCGTTCTTACACAGTGGCAAAGAAAATCGAGGTCGTCCAATGGCATTGTGAAAACGGGAAAGACGCACACCAGACGTACGTCTCGACACATCAAGCTCGACCGGATACGGGAATGGGACAAGAATTTTGACAATTTGCTACAGTCACACTATGGGAAAGCCGAAGTTCGACGAAAGCTAAATAACGGCGCGCCGGTGTTCAGTGAATACGTGGACAACGCGCTCTTTTAATACCTGGAGCGCGAAGGAAGTACAGAATGAGCCATTAGCAACCGGCTTCTTTCTGAAGAGGCTGTCAAAATAGCCAACGGCATGCAGTCGGGAAACATCGCGGAATGCTGCAAACTATTTTTTGCGGCCGACTCTGGGGTGGTTTTCAAAGTGATTAACATAGCAGTGACAAATCTTTGGCCTAATAAAGTCTATGTTCTCAGAGATAAATAAAATATTAAATCTGCACTTTGCTTTTTTGTTTTTTCTGGTGGAAAACTTTTGTCGTCGCCATCTTGAATTTTGGTGCCGTTCCGGGATAGCGCCCCCCCTACTTTGCAGGTAATACTGACTTGCGTGCAGGGGGGGCGCTTGCTCGGAATTTTACGGTAGTGCAAAGCCACAGCTGGCGATGGTTGCATTATTCATTTATTTTTTTTTTATCTACAGAATACTGCGAGCCAATATTGCGGCCTAAGCGGGAGTGGATGTAATGCTTATAAGGAACTAAAACACCAGAACCAAAGCCATTTGTTTAAGCATCCACAAGACGGCTCGAGTGTCGTTACACTGAAGCGTAGCTACTTTAGTCGAAGACGGCAGTTCCGACGAGCCAGAGATTCTGATCAATTTTCCTCAAGTAGAACAGTGCGAGGGATGAGGTGACCACGCATATTTGAAAGCCTCAGATCATCCTCCATTTCACTTTAAGTGCGAGCGTAGCAGAAGCTACAAGAGAGCTGGGGGCTTTCAGCGTCCCTGCCAAGCATGCGTCATTCGTGCATTGCGAGTATCATACGGGAAAGCACGCTCGGGTCTGTGGATTCGTCTTCGCTTGTGCATAAAACGAAAAAGAAAGAAAATATAGGGCCCAAGGATTTGTCTTCACTGTGTCAGAGCCACCTGGATGGCTCTGCCATAGTTTTAGTATACTTCCAGCAAACGAAATAAAGTCAGTTATTTCATCCAATCTTCTAGTACAAAATTATGTTTTCAGTAAAACGTTGCAAGAGCTCATAAAATGAATTTCCCCAAAATGTGATGGTGTTGATAAAAACGCATGTCCACGATATGCATATCCATGACATAATGAAAAACAGCGCACAAAGGACAGGACAACAGGAGAATGACACATGAACACATACACGCTGACTCACAACTGATATTTATTTCATAAATATCAGTTGCGAGACAGCGCTCGTGTGTTCTATGTGTCTCTCTCCTGTTGTCCTGTCCTTGGTTCAATGTTTTTTATTACGTCCCCTTGATACTAACTGGCCTAACTCATCACAATGTCCGTGACAGGTAGTACATGAAGCATTTTCCCGAAACGTGTTTCCCCAAATTGCGTACCCACCAAAAGGGGCTTCCGCAAAACATACTTCCACGAAAGGTGTTTCCACGAAATGTGTTTCCAGAAAACATGTTCCCACCAAAACATATTTCCACAGGGGGTGATTCTACGAAGTATGTTTGCACAAAAAATGTTTTCAGAAAAACATTTACAAGACGTGGTTTCACAAAATGTGTTACTGACGAAACATGTTTCCACAAGAAGTGGTTCTACAAGGACAGGTTTCAACAAAACGAGTTTTGACGAAATAATACGAACCTGTTAGTGAAGACGACGCCGGACGTGGGGTCGACACGGAAACTGTCGCCGTCGTTGCCGTCGGCGATCTCGAAGTAGAGCGATGTCTGGCTGACCACGGTCAGAGTGGCCACAAACGTGCCGGAAGGCTCGTTCTCGAACAACTCGACGCCGCGCTTGGACGGTGCGAAGCGTGGTGGTGCGTTGCTGGCGACGGTCACCACGACGTGGACGGTGGCGGTCGAGTTGAGGGGCGGCTCGCCGTGGTCCGTGGCGCGGACGGAGAGGAAGTATTCCGGAAGGGCCTGCTGGGAGAGCTCCCTGGTCACCGTGATGGCGCCCAACTGGGGGTGGATGGAGAAGCTGCCGCCCACGTTGCCTGCGGGGGTGGCGCGTGCTTAGGTCGCGTTTGGGTGCAGCCCTTAAAGGGGCTATGCAACAATTTTTTTACTTTGCGCAAATACCGCTTAGAACGGATCCCTGACGTTAATGACCTATGAAACACGCCTTAGTTTTTCACCCGACGCATTAGAAGTCCCAGAAAAAAATTAAAAAACAACGAGCAGCGTTCACGCCCTCAACTCGCAGCCAGAACAAGCGGCCACGTGATCTGGAGCCGATTATATGCCGCCAATGTTGATCATAGCCACGCGCTGGGGTTGGCAAAGCACAGGACACGCGCTGAGTTCCAGACATTGTTATGGCTCGGCTATTGTCGTCGTTGCAGCGATTGGACACGGGCCACTACTCGAATGCTTCTCGAGCTATCAATTATCACGAGCCTAAATCGAGTGCCCACGCAATGCTCGGGTCCAATCTATGAACCGCATTCAAATATCGTCATACGGGTGTACTGCGATCCCTGCGTTACGTCATCGAATTTTGCAAGGGAGAGATTGAATGAAAATGATCGCTTTTGTCCTTGAAATTACACCGCAACAAAGGAGTTTCTTGGCCAGTGGCATTGCATGCGAGTATCCTTGAGTCCCACTAGTGCCAGTAAGCTCGTGTAAAGTGAAAAACATTCCAATTGAATATCGTTGCACAGCTCCTTTAAAGGGAGGTACTAGTTCCTAAAGGGAGGTACTGGTATCTAGTCTTAGAGACATCCTGTGGGGACGTCTCTAAGACTAGATAGCCCTAAACGTCTCGAAACATGTCGTACTACCGTAAAGTTCCGAGAGAACGCCCGCCCCCGAGAGGTCGCCCATCCCGTTTTTCTGGCTAAATATCTGTAACATAAACATTCCGAAACATCGCCCACCCCCCGATTTCCGTCTGACAACACGCAATGTCCGACGGGAATCGCATCAACCGCGCAATCTGCTGTACCGGCATGTCAGACAAGCGAGTTTATAGTGGATTCCCGCGTTTTTGTCCGCGATCTGCGTGTGCGATCTCCATTCCACGCGAGTTGGCCCCGCGTGTACTATATTGCATCGTGAGATATGATCTCGCTGCGTTCGCAATCTGCGGTGTTTGTTCCCGTAACATACGAGTTTGTAGCGGGTTCCTGCCTTTTTGTCCGCGATCTGCGCGTGCTTTATCGGTTCCTGTGACAGGCAAGTTTTTAGCGGGTTCCCGCGTGTTTATCGCATCGTGAAACGCGAATTTGCGGTGTCCGCGATCTGCGGTATCAGTTTCCGCGTCACATAGTTTGTAGCCGGTTTTTGATAAAGTTTTGCTGTGGCGTCCCCAAAGATAGCCCACCCCATGTTTTTCACCATGTATCTCTTCATTTTGGGTGGGCGTTCTTTCGGAACTTTACGGTATACTCCATTGCAACTCAAGAAGGTAGGGCGAGGGTAAGACGAGCCAGGGAGGAGGAAGCAGGCACAACGCTGGAGAAGAGAGGGGGAAACCTCCCTCTCTCTTTAGCGTTCCGTCTGCTTCCTCCTCCCCGGCCCGTCTTACCCTTGCCCTTCGTTCTTAGGTTGCAACGGACTATAGCTATCTTTTCGTTTAGTTGATGTACAGCTCTTTTTGGGCTAAAAGACATTTGGGAGATGTCTTATAGCCCAAACATGTTGCCAGAACGACTACAAGACTGCAAGGACATCTTACAGATCCACGAAGTTGTCCTGTAGACATCTACAGCTCCTTCTACCTCTCTCAAATGACATCTATGGGACATCTTGAAGGTTTTTTTTTTTTTTTAAGATATCAAGAAAATATATCTTGTAGATATCAACAGCTCCCCCTAGCTCCTTAAAAAGGCATCTACAATAGAAAAAAAGAAAAGAAACTGATCAAATTGAATAAAATCACCAACTAATTCCTATAAGGAGGTCCCGACGTTTCAAAACCGACTCAGTTATTTCTTCAGGGGCGACTATTTCAGATAGGGGACAGAAGCTTCCTTTTTTTCTACCTGCTGTCCCCTATCTAGAAAAAAACCAAGATATCTAGAAAAGATATCTTGTTGATAACTGCAGCTCACCCTAGCTCTCTCAAAAGACGTCGACACAACCTCTCGGATGTCTTTGAGACATTCGTAGACGTGCCTCGTGGGCATCTACGCTTTATTCTAGTACTTTTAAAACATCTATGCAATGTCTACACGGGATGTCTAGACAAACGTCTGCAACCCATTAGTTTAGATCTAGACAAATGGGTTGAAGACATCTACAACCCATTTTAGATTTTGCAAAAGACATCAGTAGGACGTCTCATAAGGGCAGAAAAGATATCTTGCAGACGTGCAACTCGTATTAGATTTTTCAAAAGACATCAATGAGACATCCCCTAGAGACAGAAAAGACGCTTCAAAAGACATGAGGTGTGCTGTAATCACCAAGACGAATAGACCTTTCGCTAAATTACCCGAGCACTAAAGAGAACGCTGGGAATGTTAATACACGCGCTCCACGCACTCGCCTTCCCCGTATAAAATATTTTAAGTAAATAATCAAAATAGAGCATCGTGGAGCACACGTGCAAAGTGCCCTTTGTCTTTAATTTTTGGCTTTCGAACAGTTATTTCCACAGACCCACGTTCCCGGCGTTCTCTTCGATGCCTGAGTAATTAGGCAAAAGGTCCGTTGGCAACGCCGCGACGGAGGTGAAGACTCACCTGATGCGATGGAGAAGGTGATCTGAGCGTTGCGTCCCCGGTCGCGGTCAAGGCACCGCACCTGGAGCACGTTGGTGCCCAGGGCGGCCGTCTCGAAGACGCGCACCTCACTGATGGCCGACAGGAACTCGGGCGGGTGGTCGTTATGGTCCGACACCTCGACGACAACGCGCGCAAAGTTGCGCATGTTGACTGGCGTGCCCGTGTCCCACACCATGACAGTAAGCAAGTGGCGGCGAGCCTCTTCGTGGTCCAGTGCCTCCCGCGTGGACAGCACGCCCGTCAATGAGTCCACCTGGAACTTCTTCAGGCTCTCGGGGCTGGCGCTAAACGGAGAATGAAGCGTGTCACGATCGTGTCCAACGAACTCGAAAACACACAAAATGTGCTACGAATGAGCTGTGTGTGTGTGTGTGTGTGTGTGTGTGTGTGCGTGTGTGTGTGTGTGTGTGTGTGTGTGTGTGTGTGTGTGTGTGTGTGTGTGTGTGTGTGTGTGTGTGTGTGTGTGTGTGTGTGTGTGTGTGTGTGTGTGTGTGTGACGCAAAGTGGTTATAGTGGACAGGAGGAGGCGTCCGTATGGAATGAAATGTAAGGGAAGTAGGCAGGACAGTTCAGAGCAGATAGCTAAGGAGCTATATTTCTATACTATACCATCTTTCATGACACAAAGCCACATAAAAAAAAATACTGTTTTTTTAGATTTCCATCCTTTGTTCAAAATTTTAGTTCTTGAGCATGAAAAATGACAAAAATAAAAAATACAAGCTCATAGCTATCTTTGGGTTATGACATGCCAAAAATAAAAATATGAGATAACAATATTGCTAGGACCCATTGTATGTTCCTATATTCCTGCTAAATTTGTCTTGAAAATGGCCCGATAGTTTCGTGGATAAATCGATTTATACGCGGGTCCCTCGGAGGAGCGGAAGGCTGGTGACGTAGCCAGCCTCCCGCGCGGTGTCCCCTTGCGTGCACGCACAGATTTGGCTCTCTTGGCATCTCGAGCTTCAGCGTCCTCACATATCTTCCGCGTTTCAAGCATGTAGTCCGCGACGATTACGTCTACGGCATCGCTTGCCTTGTCAAAGTGTTCAACATTGATCGCAGCAGCGATGAGAGTGATTGCTATCAAGAGATGTTGGAAGCTGTTCATTTTGACTGCGACCCACTGGCGACCAGCTCCAGCTACGGCGAGTTACGGACGGAACTCGCCGTGGTCATTGTCGTCCGGGAATCTCTCACAGGTGTATGCAGGGTGGAAGGTCAACGGGCCGGGGGCGAAAGCAAGAATAGCAATCGGGGTGCCGAGTTGCGTGAGCGGTTTTGATCGTACTGCGCAAGGAGAGCTTGGGCGATCATGGGGGCGCCTAGAATGAGAGAGCGTTCATGATCACGTGGTTTATGCACACCATGGTGTGACTAAGTTGGACAGTGTTGCCTGGTCGCCAGATGAAAATGATAAAAATTCGTAAATTGATTATTGCAATTACCAGAGCTCTAAAACTCGCGTAACTTGGTGTATATAGTAAGTAGCCTATGAGCATTCCATTTCAAGAATAATCTATCCGTTTAATGTTCGTGTCATAACCCCTTTAAAATTTCAACCCACAAAAACTCATAAAATGAATCCAAGTTACGTAATAACAAAACAATAGTTTTCCTAAAGTGAAATTTATGCCAAAATGTGGAACGGAGAAAAATGTGTTCAAAGTGCTTCAACCTTTTCTTTAGCATCGGTGGACCAAAAATAGTTTATAAAAAATTAACTATGCAGTGTAAACTAGTGAAACTTTCTGGGAATACTCCCTAGATGTTGACGGATGTAAATATGACATTTTTCAAAATCAACTTTTTTTGCATAAATTGTTTTTTCTGGGTAGTGTACCCCCTTAAGACACGACAAAATAGCGTGAGACACAAAAGAGTAATTTCGTTTTGAGTGTCAAGATGAATAAACATTTCTTCACAAGCACCCTTTTACTTTATGGCTGTTTCGTTCTGTTTTTACTATGTCACGGCAATCTAAATATCCCAGGCTGCTATTTTAGTTGCCTCCGCTGAGCTTAACATACTCTCAAAGTCCCTCCATATTCGTCGTAACGGGAGTTTGCGGGATATTGCGGGAGTTGTGGGAGTTAGAGGAATGTTGTGGGGGATGTGGGAGTTTGCGGAATGTTGCGGCGGAATTTTGCACCGCAGCTGTACTTCGACACATGTTCCCACTAAGTAGACAAAAGGCTGGTTTGCACATTTGTGTTTGACTGCAATCAACTGCATCAAGGCCACTGGGGACGGCTCACGACGGGAGAGCGCACTGACACCTTTTATTGGGCAGCCTCAAAACCCTTTCAACCCAAAAGACTGAAACATTTTGCAGCAAGTCTGAGATCAAATCAACGCACTATCTAAAAAAGTACAAAAAGATCCATCGGTGAATTCTTAGGGAATATGTTACCCATGACCCTTGGAAACGCTACACACGTCCCCCTTTGGAAAACGCTAACACTGACCCCTTCACTTTTCTCTTTTGGCTCTTGCTTCCTCTATTTCTTGCTGCCTCTTTTTGGCATCGTTACGGGGTCAGTGTTAGCGTTTCCCAAAGAGGGTCGTGTGGGGCATTTCCCAAGGGTTATGCTAACGGATTCCCCAAGAGTCCACTTGTCTACACACTTGGATATGGATGGTTGCTACTATATCACTCGTGGTAGGAACTGCATCCATATCACTCGTGGAGAGAACTGCATCCATCGTTTTAACTACACACACACATCACAGTCCACGTATCGCTACTATGGAAACATGAGGAAAGAACAACCGCTGACGGCAGAGCGGCAACTGAGCGCGCCCGCATTTTACCGCGCTGCGGCAGAGCACCTCCTAGATAACAAAGCCATAGTGCTGAATGAGATGGCGTCATCAGAGCAGGCCAACGCTGGGCACAGATCGGACACGACGATTGTGTCAACGTTCGGCTTAAACTTGTCTCGAAGCCGAGCACTGATGCAGCACTCGTTTCAATTCTGTGTCCAGCGTTGGCCTTCGCTGATGACGCCATCTCATTCAGCATTACAGCTTTGTTATCTAAGAGTTGTTGAGCGGCGCCTCCTCCTCTCTGGCTCCGTGCCAGCTGTGCGCGTGACTTTGGCGAAAACAAAAAGACTCGTTTTAAAGAAAACCTGGAGGTGTCGGTCAGTTCGTCAGCGCCGGGAAGAGAGGAAGAGGTTGACACGTGCTGACGTCAGTGCTTCAGACCAATGGAAGCGTCGCAAACGACACCCCTCTACCCCTTCTTCTCCCTCTCTCTCTCCAGCGCTGACGAACGAAAGACACCGCCGTTTTTTTATCAAAACAAGCATTGTAATGCTCACGCATTAAACAAATGCTCTCTTACAACGTTGTCCGAGTTGTTTCAAACTCGCGGCGAAAGAGTATTACACAAGATATACGCAGACCCAAAGGTCCAGGCCTACATGACAGACGGTGCCGGCATGTTATCCCGTCGTTAGAACGCCTGGATTTAAGACGCCTCCTGGCCAGATTGGCCACAAGCATGCATGCGTCGCGTATCACGTGGCGAGAAGGCAAGCGGGCGGAAAGGCGGAGACGCCCACTGACGACCGACACTCCTGCCTCCTCTTCGCCGTCCTTGTGTTGCAGACATGGCCCATAAATCACGTGACCCCCGTCTAGCAGTCGGAAACACTCCAAGACCTAGGCACACTACCGAGTCCCGCAGAGGGCGGCGCCACCTGCCTGTTGTAGAGGGAGTAGAAGAGGCGGCGGCCCCCGTCTGAGTCGGTGGTGCTCAGCTGCAGGACGTCCGTGCCCGGCGGGATGTTCTCCGAGATCTCCACCCGGAAGGTGCTCTTGGTGAACTCGGGCCACTGATCGTTGGCGTCCACAATGCTCACCAGCACCTGGAGCGACGGGGCCGGTTCGACAGAGTCGCAGGGGCGATGCAGCGATTTTTGTACCCTCGGTATATACCGCTACACCCTTTGATGCCCAGGATTGCCCAGGTGCAACAACTCAAGAATGCTTTATTTCCTCCGTGCCACATGCGCCTCAATAAATTTACTGCCCTCTGTCGCGAGAGCAAGGGTGCCTGCGCTTAGCAGTGGAGGATTGAAATCCATTTTTAAAACAGATCACTCGTCCTTCAAAACCAAAGCCGACAGTGGATATGAGGTATGATGGCGTGCACCCCTGGCCTCAAAACTGAGAGAAGAAAGACTGAAACATTCCAAATTCGGTTATACCTCTCTACTGTGCGAAAATTCGAAATGCGCCTAGGCATTTTTTTATGTCGTAACTTCTTTCATTTGTTCGATGTGTAGTAGTGCCGCAAATGGCCAATGTTGCCCACAAGCAAAATTTCAAAAATATGCTTTTAAAAAAAGGTAGTTGTTTTCAGAGATCAGATTTTTGTTATTCTGTGAGATCTAAAAACATGTCAGGGTTTGTACGTAGGTCTCTAGTATTTAAAAGAAAGTTTTGGGCATGAAAGGATTAGAATTCATCCTTGACATTCGTAACCTATGAAAAGTGTGTTACTTGTTTTTGTTTTTTTTCCACGCAATGGCAGTTGCAGAAAAAATATGTGAAAGATGAGCAGCGTTCACCTCCTCAACTCGCAGCTAGAACAAGTGGCCACGGGTGCACTGCAGAGAAGCAACACCCGCGAGAGCAAGCTCTGCGGGTATTGCTTTTCCGCAGTGCACCGGTGCTCGGTAAGAAGTGCACTTAACCGGGTAATCAATTGCAACAATCAACACTTGGAAAAGTATGAATATGTATCTCAAATTCATGCTTAGAGATAAGGCACGCTTTCAAGGCTGGATGGTGCGTGCGCGTGCCTGGTATATTTAAAAAGAAGCAGAAACTTTGTGAATGTTTATATCAACATTGCAGCTAAATTTTTAAAATTAAACTGTGGTTGATATGCAAGAGTATATGTTAGGCAAAGGTGTCCTGACAACCTGCATTCAACATTGTTAATATTTTTTTTCTTCAATTTGAGATTGATGAAATTTTATTTTCATATAGCAAGACTTGTAAATCCACTCAATTAGTTATAGCTCGGCATCTCTACAGGTTTAATTTTATGACAAATTTGTTGTTTACTTGCCATCCAAGGCATCAGACTTTCTGAGGTCACAGTTCATAAATATAGCTTGATTAAAACTAGCTTATAAACAAACAAGTGCGAGGTTAGGAACAGCCTTCATGAGTTTAGCCGGGTTTTCGTTTAAGCATGGTGCAAAAGTAATGAAAGGCTTGGAAGAACTATTCAATATTCGACTCAAAAATAATTGTCCAAAACCGTTATTCGCCTCGAACTCAAAATCCACTATTCTCACACGACTAATTGATCGTCGCGAGCCCAAATGATAGGCTCGCGCAGTCCTCGCGTCCACTCCAAATGTCGTCACCGCAGGGACCGCAAAGCTCAGTGACGAAATACTGGGGATCGCAATGCTGACAACGCACAACTTCGTCACCATGTGTCCTGCAAAGGACTAAAAGAAAACGTCCGCTTTTGTTTTAGGGGCGAAGCTCCTTAGGGGCTAGCCATGTCCGTCCGCCGTCCGCCGTAGGCCCGGCGTCGGGTGCTCGTGCTTCTGCTCGTAAGATCACGTGCTCACGAGCATGTGAGCACATGCTCACGTGCTCGTGTAGGGAAAAAAAAAAATTAAAAAAAAAGATGAAAAAAATTATGAAAAAAGAAAAAGAAGAAAAAAAAAGAGTAGGGGGTTCTGAGATGCCATCCCATCTGTCTGCTTAAAAAAAAGAAAAAGAAGAAAACCACACATTCTCCTACTGACATGAATGAAAAGGCTCAAAGAAAAAGAAAAAAAAAAGAGTAGGGGGTTCTGAGATGCCATCCCATCTGTCTGCTTAAAAAAAGAAAAAGAAGAAAACCACACATTCTCCGACTGACATGAATGAAAAGGCTCGGCATGCTGCGGCTCGGCGTCTACGCAGACAAGCACCACCAGAGCTTCGCCCCAAGCAACATCATTCACCACGTGGAGATGCGGTCAATTTTTTTAAATTAGTATGCGACGGCAAAGAAGCTCCTTGGTCAGTGGCTTTACGCACGAGCATACTTGGGCCCCACTAGTGCCAGCACGCAAGTGTAAAATGAGAAACATTCCTACCCAATATCGCTGCACGGCCCCTTCAACCATTTGACGGCCAATACACTTTTGAAAGTGCTCGCCTAAACACAAAACCGTGCGCATCACAGGAGGTGTTGCCATTTGTTTTGTCTTAGGTAAAATGTAGACATTATATTTGCACGGTGTTCCACTTTGCTGGGGCCATTTATACTGCGAGGTCCCGAATCTCGGGGCAGCCTTTAAAGTGAGCGCATAAATCCGCTTGGAACGTATCGTGCTACAATTTACCAGAGGTGCTTCAAGGAGGTGGAAGTATATCGTATCAAAATTACAAAGAGCAAACTTACCCAAATTAAAAGTAAAAAAAACAAAAAAAACACTATAGCTGCTAATCGAGCACCCTCAGACTAATACAATAGGTGCACGTTGCTCCCAGAGCAAGAAGAAAAACTTGTGTCTCGTCGATACTAGGTTCACGAAAGACTGAAACATGTAAACAAAACCTGACACCCATTCTATGCTTTACGAAAAAAAACGACCAAACCACAAGCCAACCAAAGCCTCAAAATTCTTTCAAGGTCCCTGTAAGCTTCCTGTTTGGCCACGTTCCTTCACGTAATCCACCGCGAGGACACAGAAATGTTCCTCTCGTGTAGAAAACAGCGTAGCCCTAGCCTCGGGTTACCTGCGTGGTGACCTTGTCCACGCCGTCGGTGACCTCCACTGAGAGGTTGTAGTTCTGGGTAGTCTCCCAGTCCAGGGGGCTGGCCAGTTTGATGAATCCCATCTCCTTGTCAATCATGAACTTCCCCTCTTGATTACCGTCTGTTAGTGGACGAGGGGGAGAAAAGAGAACGCGGAAAACGGCCGTTACTCATTGAAAGAATCAACCAAGCACAAGCTGTCCACAAGGTGTCTTGTCTCCCATGGGTGCACTTCTAAATTCAGTTCGAACCAAAATTCGCTCATGACTGGATCGTCAATAATGAGAACACTTTGCCATTGCTTATTCATTTAGTCATTTATATTACCCTTGAGGTCAAAACATTACGGAGGGGGTGGGGATCTAAAAACGCAAGCATAATTCAAAGTTGTTAAATAGGTTCAAGAAGAGAATGTAATGATTAGCTACTAGTGTAGCCTTAAACCCGTCAAAGTCTCCGATTGCCGCTGTGGGAGGCGGCCTCCCACAGCGACAATCGTAACAGCATCTAGCAGCATGAACCCATTGGCACAATTGGTGCAGCAATTGCACCACTGTGATAAACGTGAGGCAACTTGCGGCAAACACGCTCCTCGCTCGTAACGGCACTGCAGACTGCGCGGTTCACGTGATTCCCGTCGGACATCGAGTGATTTATATCCGGCGGGCGTCGGGGGGGTGTGCGATGGTACGGAATTTTTATGCTACCGACATTCAGCCAAAAAAAAACGGGATGGGCGATCTCTCGGGTGCAGGCGTTTTGTCGGAACTTTACGGTAGTTCTTTTTTTGTAATATCCATTTGCATTTCGTCAGTCTCACTGGTTAGTTATAATTAAGGTTCCGTGTTTTCGAATAAATCCGAAAAAAATCCGAAAAAACACTTCTCGGTAAATTTTCCGTGGACTCGGATTTATCCAAAAAAACTCAAACTTTCAAGGTCACAACAACAAAATACAAGCAAAGAAGACGGTGTTTCACGAATAAACTTTATAAGAGCACAGGGTCAGTGGTCTTGACGAGATGTCACTTCAGTTTCCTTTGAAATCTGGAACTAGCGACAAAAGGGGTTTGCCTTTTACCTCGTGAAGGTTCCTTCAGAACAACGGATCATGGTACCCAAACTTTAATCCCTTTGTTTTTGATTTTTTTCTTTAAATTAATAACACACTAAAATAAACTCTGAATTTCAAAGAAATGGGGATCTAACCAGAATAAACTCCAATAAACCCCAAATTTTCAGCGAAAAATTACCTCTGAAAAACACCCTCCGAATTTCCCAAAAAATAAACTTCGAAAACATGAAATCATAGTCATAATGCACTCGTAATCCACGTCAAAAGCTGTCGAAGGAGTATCTGCGTTCTGCATAGTACTTCCTTCTGCAGCAGACCAAAATCTCCATCACTATCAAGGTCTGTTGTAACGAGTCTGTACCGTATGTGCCTAGAAGGCAGGCATTACGGTTGGGGGGGGGGGGGGGGTCCTCACCAACGATGTTGTACCAGACGAGGTCACCGTCCGAGTCGCCGGCCCTGACCATGGCCACCACGTGGCCCACTTTGTCGCTCTCGATGGTGGGAAACACCTCCACCTCCTGGATCTGGGGAGGGTGCAGCGAGTTCTCCGGCCGAGACACCACGTTCAGCTGCACCTTGGAGGTGGCATGCAGCGGGGGCTCCCCCTGGTCAGACACCTTCACCTGCGCGGGTTGCACGGGGGGTTTGCCGTCTGCAGGCATCGACGATTTCGGCACGATCCCTAATTGAAGCGCATCGTCACGCTCCTTTAGCGAGCATAGCAGGAACACAAACGGCGCTACAGACAGAGACAAGTAGAAGCAAAGAGGACAAGTGCTAACAAGCAGCTCACCTTTTTGTAGGCATGAAAAAGGCGAGAAGGATGTGGTCAGTAGTGTGAAATTAAGGATGAGTAGAAAAGGTTCAGGAATGTATGGTTAGATAAACAAACATCAGAAAAAATTCCCAATTATTTTTAGAATTTTACGTTATTTTACAAAGTGAGAAAGAAATAAAACCGAGCTAATATGTGGAAGAAAAAAAAGAGAAAAAGAAATTTTATATAAACTTGCCGTTAAGCACTACATTGAACGCTTGTCCCACTCACTTCTAATCGTCCTCAACCATCGCAATATTTGTGTTCTTACTAGTTATAATTTCTAGTAAAAACGACAGTGAATAACGAGAGGGCCGCGCAATTGCGCTATTCAATATTCAATTTGAGACAAGCTGTAATATTTACACTTTTCGAAGTCCTGGCAGAGCTGCAGTGGTGGAGGTCTCGCGTTGCCCAGACCTATTTTGCTGACTTAAAGGGATACTGAACCAAAAAATTTAGTGTCCATAATAAGTGGCACACATTCTTTCCACGAGCCAGTAGCCGCCGGTGTGTGCGAGCGCACGCAACGAAAATGACGTCAAAGACCTCCATTCGCGCTTAAGAGGACAGTGAAATGCATGGGCTTCGGGCCAAAGGAGAATAAAGTAGGGGTGTGCGAATATTGAAATTTTCGAATACAAATCGAATACGAATAAGACAAAAAACGGGCTTCGAATATTGAATCGAATATCGAATATGTGTCTTGTAATAAAAAATTGCAAAACAAGAGGTAACAGCAGGTTTTATTGCCTTTTTAAAATAAACCAATGCAACTTCATTTTACTGAGCTGCAGCAAGCTAAAGATGCTTCTAGTAGTGCACTCATTACAAATCATCCTGTAGGAAAATTAACTGTTCAAGGTGTTCAGAAAGTATAAACGCTCCCTACGTGCCGTGGCAACATTTCTGCCAGTAGAAAGACCCTTTATCCGTGAAACCTGCGAAATTTCACTAAAGTTTGAAGAAGTTTGACGTATGGACAGAGTTGCCCGGCTGTTAAACGAATATTTCGAATTTTGGGAAACAAAAAATTTAGATAGTAGTTTATTTTATATTTTATAAAATGGTTACCAATGCTTACATCATATAAAAGCGAAAATATGCGCTTTTCACGCTTTCATTAGTTATTAATGTGAACCAGTGATGCCAATAAACCCAACAAATATTGCACTTTTCCTCCGCCAAATAAGTCAACTAGTTTTTTTCGTTTTTTTTTTTTTCGCGCATGCGCACGAAAGTAGAACTTCAGTCAAACCTTTGTCGAACATCACGTTGAAAGTTCGAGAAAGTCAAACTTAGTCTAACTCGAACCTGGGCAGGTTCGCGACATCCCTAGTTTTGACTGCGCAGGAGTGGCAGGAGTTGTTGTCGATGGCGATGCAATGATCTGCTCGCACCTAGATTTTTCTTTTCTTTTTTTTTAATTTTCGAACATTTATGGTAGATAATACTCTCGAGATTTGTTTTATATCTATATTTCACTCTCGAGGTTCATTATATTGTATCAATTTATAGAACGCGCATTTACATCAGATATTGCTATAAAAGCGCCACACAACAAAGGGCTTGGTGAAAAAGAAACCGAAACTTATCCTGTCTTGCTCCCATCGGACAGATAGAAACAAAGCAGACCGATAACGCACGCATCATACGCCTTTCTCAATGAAAAAACATATTCATAGGGGAATGCGTGGCAAGCAGATTATTCGTTACTTGCTCGAATATTCGTAGTTTGTGCGAATATTCGCCGTTTTTCCCGAATATTCGGCTTTGGCCGAATATTCGGGAACTTCCGAATATGCAATTTTCGAATCGAATACGTTTCGAATAAGTAAAATATTCGATTCGTATTCGAAATTTTGAATATTCGCACGCCCCTAGAATAAAGACAGGCTTTTCATCTTTACAAGTGAAAACTATGTGCTTGTTAGACCAATTAATCGCTTACCTTTTACACCAGACACCACTGTGTAGATGAAAACTTGTCTTTATTCTCCTTTGGCCCGAAGCCCATACATTTCACTGTCATCTTAACCGCGAATGGAGGTTTTTAACGTCATTTTTGTTGCGTGTGCTCACGCACACAGGCGGCTGCTGGCTCGTGGAAAGAATGTGCGCCACTTATTTTGGACACTAAATTCCTTGGTTCAGTATCCCTTTAATAATTGACATTTCACCAAAACCTATGTTTCTTCCTAAAAACAGCCGGTGTATGTAATTTTTCTCAAAAAACAGTCACCCTTGGGAGGCTTGGAAGGGGGGAAGGGAGGGTGGGGGGACCCCTTGAATCTTCCCCTGGTTCGGTGCTCGCCTGCGCAACTTGTGCACCCCACTTACCAGCAGTTCGTGGCTGACCCCATTGACGAGGGCGGACCGGGTGTAGATGGCGCCCGTGGCAGGATCCATGTGGAACACCTGGCCGTCCCCTTCTACGATACTGTACCTCAGCTCCCTGTTGACGCCCTCATCCAGGTCGGTGGCCAGCACCTGCCACCGGAAAGCGCCAGGGAGGCTGGTCAGACAAGTGTGCCTAGATCTGAGAGTGCTTCCAACTGTTAAGGGGATCACGTGGTTTAGGGGCTGCATTTTTACATGCATCTGCAGAGCGGTGTTCAGTCATGTTTGCAAGCTTTTCTAAGCTTGTTGTGTTTGCTTTGTGCCTTGCTTCAGGTAGCATGTGGTTCATATTTTATCTCGCGTTTGCCCCTCCCCTATTGTAATGTTCTCACGGGCAGAGTGGGATATCCAAAAATAAATAAATATTTTTTGTTTTTTTTTTTAATTTGCAATGCAAGTTGCGAGGGAGAGGTGAAAGCGCCGGCGGCTCGAAGGTGTCTCCAAGCTTGACTTAGCCTCTCAACCCGCTGTCCTCCTCGCTGTTCAAAACCGCGCGCCTGCACACATACAACCAACCTGCACCGGAGGTGTCCACCATTAAATTGCAAAAGCCCTCCATGATTGGAGTTCCCTCCCTGAAATGTAGACTCTCTATCAGACAGACGGTACGGAGACGCTCACGACACCAACGGCACACAGAGAAAACAATAAAGGCAACCAGAAAAAAAAAAACAGGAACGTGGAAAGAAAAAAAATTGCGTAAGTAAGTGAGCGAGACAACCCCACCAACTCTACATCACAAGGGCATGTAGATTCCGAGTTGAGAAATCCCGGTGGCAGCAATTGGGATTAAAGTATCAACCGTTTTTTCTTCAATGTATGAAGCGGTGTAACTGACACGAAAGAAACCCGATTTTGATTGTGAGACTTGTCCTCGAGTTTCACGATCGACGTGGGCAGTTGTGAAAAACTGATTCTGAAGCGGTTGGCTAAGATGCGAACCAACCCCATAACATTTCACGCAGAGAACTTTCCCTTTTCCAGGAAATTTGGGGCCTCGTTTTTGGGCAGCGGGGTGAGTTGCCGACAAATATAGGGACTTCTAAGAATTTGACAGGGAGTATGTGAAAATGCTCCAGTGCTCAAATAAATGCCAACCTAGCAGCTCCGTTTGTGAAAGCATTGACAAGCATGCTAAAGCAGAATGATGTGCAACAGCTCTTTGCTAATCCTTTTGGAAGTGTTCAAACACATGTTCCTCGTCACTGCCTTTCAGCACATAAAATGCGAACCCATTCCCGATGCCTATCACTCGATACACCGTTGCGCGAGCTGTTCTCTTTTACTTTTGGTAAAGATTAGACGTCGTGGATGGTACGTGTGAGCCTTGCATTACTAGCGGGAGCTTTTGCCGTTATGTTGAGCACAGATTGTGCTGGCGATCGGAGGATCTGAAACATGCAGCGTATCAAATCAATGAGAAGTACCTAATGAAATGAGACGTCACGATCCTTTTGTACAACCTGTTGCAAAGCGGGCAACAGCAATTCCTATATTAACGCACTCACTTTTTCTGAGAAAACTACATAATGCACAAACACGTCGTTCAGAAGAGCAGTACCAAGGCCGACAGTCGCTGCCAACGTCTCTGCCGCCGTCCCCGCTCCTCTGGTTTTTTGTTCGTCCGCGATAATGCACGCCGCCAACTACAGGGGGCTATCATCATCATTGTTTGCGACATAGTGGCAGTGTTGTACGGAACGGCGTTCCAAGGAACGATGTTCCTGGAATGTGTTTTTTTTTTAGAATATGGGGAGGGAACGACGTCAGTCACATAGCTTTCCCGAGCCCTCCTCCATCCTCCTCGCCAATTTCCCTTGCAAATATAAACCACACGTGACCACTGAATGATGCATGGTTGCGTCTACAAACTGAGTGGCACCAGGTTTCACCGTGGTTCTGTTCATGATCGCGGCAGCCGACTGTGCCTGCTGCCTCTCATTTACTCGTGCAACAATAAATTGGAAACAAAAATGTTTCTTTACACTCCATTAACTACCGCGCAAGTGGATACCAGGGTTCTAACGATGTGCGTAACTTCATTCAGCTCGAGAAATTTATTTTGCATCAAAAATACTTGCAAATTTTGATGTCGATTATTTTCTGCCCGTGCCCGGTGTGAAATATATTGTGGAGCATTCACACAAGTTCACAATACGGTTGGGCATGTTCTTGGTATGCATCGCAACCAATATTGAACCATGCAATTAAGTTTAACCAAGTCTTTGTTTTTATGTTCTATAACTAACGTTAGATAAACTCAATTTGAAATTAACCCACGGTTTTTTCGCTGGGGCGTTGCCAGATGACCTTCGTTGGTTGGCTTGTAAAACCCTAAGATCTGAATATCTGCTTCGCTTTACCTTAGATCAGAGCACAGCCAACCCTATGGGCTGATGAAGCCACTGAAGCGGTGCCAAGAGCGCAATGCAGGGACACACGTAGCACGACTGTCGAAGTCATCAGATTTGAAGGGAACGAAACTCCAGTTCAATGAAGTCCACTCACTGCTGCAACAAAGGGCTAAAATCTCGTTTGACAAAATGCGCCACAAGGCAGGGACAGAGTAAGGGAGACAACACGAAGCGCTACTCTGTCCCTGTCTTGCGGCGAATTTTGTCAAAAGAGATCATGTACCAACTGGCCCATCTGTCAATATTAAGGGCAAAATATCATTGTTTGAGCAGCTCGGTGGCTCTCAGAAATCTAAAAGAACACAAGCTCACGTTACTCTGAAGTTCAATACGTAATCCAACGGGGGCGTGTTGGTGAACGAAACTCGTCGCGGAAGGTTTTTGCAGTCGCTCACACTGCAGAGCCCCATCTCGGTCTCAGCAACGCCACACACTTTCCTCGTCGTGGTTCATCGTCCGCCCATCAGGGTCCCGCACGTCTCACCGTTGTTGCCTTCCCGCTGCTCTCGGTAAACCTATCAGAAGGAGCGAGCGCAGTACTCTGGCGCGCACATCTGACACATCGTGGCGCACCACGCCCGTCGTCTGCTCCTCGGGGCCTCGCCCACTTCGACTTCGCTTTGCTCACGTAAACCCTACCAGAGGAAGCGAGCGCAACACTACCGCATCATTTTATACAACCAACCACCCAACTTGCATGTGACAGGGTCACGTGCACCCCGCGTGGGTGCAAGTATGGTTGGAACTTTTTTACGGCTGGGCATCAAAGAAGCCACGTGATGCCCGCCCCGTGCAGTGCATGGCCAACTAATGGCAGCCGCTCATAATCTATGCATAATTTCGAAAGGTCTAGTTTTGCGAGGTCGGTAGGGACGATGCGATTAACACGGTACACAGGTGTAGTGTACTGTGTATTTGAATAGTTATTTTGAAGCAGCAATAAAAAAATCCCAACATCTCCACGTGGTGAATGATGTTGATTGGGGCGAAGCTCTGGTGGTGCTGATGATACTGATTTTATTGTTCATAGGTAGTGCTGATGGTGCTGATTTTTTTTTATTGCTCATAGGTAGTGCTGAGTTCCGGGTTGCGTTTCAACTTCATTATTACTGCTTTATGGTCGTTGAAATGCAGAGCCAGTGGTTCTTCTAGCGGATCAGCTTGGATCCACTAGAAGCCGTGGGAACGCATCTCCACCGCTTGAGTCAACGGTCCATGTTAGAAAGAGAATGTGTGGTATGGAACGTGGTTATATACGCATTTGAGCATTTGACCGCAGCACCCTCTTGTCTATAAACGTTGAGCCAATGCATGCAAAGTTTAGCGCGATTATATACGCATTTGACCGCAGTGCCCTCTCCTCTATAGACGTTGAGCGGCTACATGCAACGTTTCATCCATGACAGACAGATGGGATGGCAATTGATGTGAGCACGGACGCCGGACGGATGGACAAGGCTAGACCCTAAGGAGCTTCGCCCCTAAAATAGTAACCCCAGCTCTTGAGTTACTACCACATCTCAGAGCCCCCTACTCGTCCTGCAGTCGTGGCCGAGTGGTTACGGCGATGGACTCGAAATCCATTGGGGTCTTCCCGCGCAGGTTCGAATCCTGTCGACTGCACAAACATTTTTTCTTTTTTTAAGAAGACAGATGGGATGGCAATCGATGTGAGCACGGATGCCGGACGGATGAACAAGGCTAGACCCTAAGGAGCTTCGCCCCTAATAAAACATCAAAAACGCCGATGGAGTCAATACGCAGTTTTTGCGTACCGTTGCCGCAGGCTACTGTAGGCACGGCAACAGTCCTGGCGCGTGCTGAAATTCATGCTTCAACGTTTCAGCACGAGCTTCTGGTCACTATGCGTGCATAGCGACCAGTGCATTGCGCAAGCATAGCATTAGTGCATTGCTCTGAGTGCAGTGAGCTGCAAGCCTCTGACACAGAGACATCAATACTGTGAACGCTGCTCTACCAGAGCCTGATGGTCACCCTGCGCAGGTCACGTTTTAGAGCACTGGTGGCCAGGCACAGCATAAATGCCACGATTCTTTCACCACCCACAAAAATATTTTGCCACACACAATGACGTGACTGCCGTCCAAAATGCGCTCGTCCTCCACAAATTTTCAAAAGTTTTGTAATACGTTTGCAACATGAAAAAACAAAACCAAAAAAAAAAAAAAAGGTTTGTTTTCCTAATGCACGTCACTATTTCCTTGACCCATGATATGCTCCTGCCCTGACCGTTCCACATTTGTAACCAAACAAATGAATTTAAGCACGCTGACCAGCGTCAGCGATCAGGCGCATGGAAAACCTGTCCCCACGTCTCTTCCGCCATCTTGAAACTACCGCTCCGCCATCTGTAGGGCACCGGAGTTTCGAATAGCCGGTGGACCTGGGACAGCAATGAAAGGCGCTCACCTGGCATAGCTGAACAGGCTCCAGCTTGTCCTCCATCTCAAGCACCTTGAAGCGGTGGGACGACTCTAAGAACCAGGGCCGGTTGTCGTTGACGTCGGTCACCGTCACGATCACCTGAGTGGTCGACGACAGCGGGGGGCTGCCTGCCGTCCGACACCGTCACCTGCGCGATCGGTCGCACCTTCGTTTTGGGAACGGGAGATCTCGTGTTTTCAAAGCAACTTTGTTACTACCGAAACATATACCTTCTTTCTTTCTTCATTTCTTTCTTTCACACCATATCATCCCTCGCTTACACATACCCAGTACACATACATAAGCACCAACTGTCGATTTCCTTGGCTTACTTTTTGTGTGTCACTCTTCTTCCCTGTCTTAGGAGGCAACATGAGGAAACATAAATATAAAGCTAAGGTAGGGGCCGCACAACTTTTTACACCCTACAATAGAGCAGCACCCCTGTACAGCCTTTGTCGGTCCTCGAAAATGTCATTTCGGAGCCAACGTCGTGAGGCAAATCTCCTATAAGGAAGAAAAGCTAGCTCAATTTGAGTGAAAATTTCTTGTCGTTTTTCTTTTTTGGAGGTTACTCAATGTTTTGCCATCACAAGTTAGATCAAAATACTGCAGACAATTATTAAAAAAATTGAGATTTTTTTTTTTAATTTTGAAGTGTAATTTTGCCACTTTTAGAGAAATCAGTTGCGTTTCTGCATTAATAACACAAAAACAATAATGACTAAGCATATAAATTTTATGCATTCGTAACATTTATTAAATATGCTGATTTTTATATATCTTGCACTATTTTAGAGGCAGTAGTTTGTTGCAAAATAATTTGTGAATGTGTATCTAAATTGTGTTTACACAACCTGTTTAGTAGCTTTCTTTTGCATCAAATATTTTATTGTAATTTTTAATATTCCGTGTAAATGCATTGTACACCTTTAATAGAATAAATAGAAAAACTTACTACTATGTGCATGCTTTGGTGTAATATTGACGGCTGTGCAAAGTACCATAGGTAAACGTTGGCAATCTGCACGCCTCGAGCTTTAATGTTTTATATATCCAAAATAAAATCAGCTAGAATGTTCACGTATAGTTTAAATGCTCCTGATAAGAACATGGCTTTCACATATATTTTTTTACATAACTATAAAAAAGATATGACCCTGAGCATCATTGTATGATCTGACGTGCATGGAAACATTGTCCCTCAGTTTGTGTGACTTTGCTTCTGTTTATTTACAGTGTTGTTGCTTTTCATTGACCTTAAATGCTGGGCTAACCTCTGATCGCTAACTAGCCCTTTATTACCAAGATGTCCCTTCTAGTTTTTGTTTTAAACTTTGAAACCCCGGCCTGAATAAATATCTGGCCTGAATAAATATCTTATGAAGGGACAACTTGTTTGAAAATAAATGCATATATTGAATCGACTTTCTCTTCGAAGCCTCTCTTGACAAACAAACAAAAAAACAAATTAGTCGTTAGTTGTTTATACAGCAGGAGTTTAGTCTGCAAGAACATGGTTACATTGTTACCCACTGTAGATAAGCAATTTAGCCAGTGCAGTATGACTGCTAGCCTGGAGTCTTCAACGTCCACCACGCAGTAGTGATACACGACAGCACGCCGGTACAATGCTCATCCAGATCGAAATGGGCAGGGGTGGGGATTTAACCCAGAAACCCTGGGTTGTGCAGTGCTAACTTTCGCTACATGTGCTTTGAGCTGCTGTGCGCTAGCCCACTCGGCCGCCGATCCCCCGCCTCTGTTGAGAAGCGTCGTCAATGGCACTAACGTCATAGAACGCCTGGCAGACTTCGACGTCGCAGAAAATTGGGTGGAAACAAGGCTTCTGTGTGTGTCATATCGTTTGTGCGAAACATAAGCAGAACTGTATTTATGTTTCATCATTAACAGGTAAATCATGTGAAAATAATTAATCCCTCAATTAATGACCAATACAACACAAATATATTATTCTGCCCCTGCGTAGCTTCTAGAGGAAACATTTCACCTTACGGAACGTGAAATATCCTGTTTGTCTGAACTTTCGCATTATCATCTCATCTAGCTTCTGCTTATTGCTATGTGACTTACATGAAAAAGTATATCAGCAGGCACTGGGTTACAGTATAAATATAGACGAAATTGTGATGAGATCTGTCCAGAACATACAACATTTACATATATCAAATAGAAATGCATCATTGTAGTTTTTATACTAATTCCTGTTAAGTCTCCAATTAAAGAAAGGAAAAAGTTATGTAAGCATTTTGCTAACAAAAATATCTACAAAGATGCAAACAGTGATTGTTTGATTCTTTGTACGGTAATGCAAGAGTCCAGAAGAATCATAGCTATTTATTAGGGAGTTTTAGTATAACATACGATGCAAAAGCCCAAGCATCTCGCGCTTGCAATGCCCCCAAGATGCCGTAACAATTTTTATTCCACACACAAAATGCTGTAAGCTGAAAAAAAACAAAAAAACTTTTAGCCTTTCCATTTTGGTGAAGGAAGAGCAGCGGAGCGGTAGCTTCTGTTCTCGGCGGTGACTTTCCAGGCGAGCAATCTGCTCTTCTTTCGCGAGGGAATCTGAAGCGCTCGACGCAGTGGAACTTTAGGCGATAGCGGCCTCGCGGCGGTTGCGGAACCATCCGCGCTGCTGCGCACATCACCGCTCGTCCCATTCCCGCTCTTCTTCCTTTGAAGAAAGAGTAAAGCTATACGCACTCCGGAGTGCACTTCGGACAGAAACGGCTATACGCACTCCGCTAAACTCGTATAAAAGGAATGGTCACAACGAGTTTTCTAAGCGGTGGCATAACATAGGGGTTAAGATGTCCACTTTATACGCAAGTGGACACAGGTTCGATCCGCGGTGGGCCTACTTTTTTTTTTCCTTTTTTTCTCGAACATTTTGTTTTGTCGAGGCATTTGGCGAAATTTACAACATTTCTTTTGCGATGAACACTAAAAAAAAAACGAATGTTGTCGCCGAAACTTCGCAGAACTAAGTGGTATGAGACTCCCATTCAGGAGGTGCGATCGGGGACAGCGGGGCTTGGGTTGCCGGCTGGACGCCGCGAAGCGGCGTGTACTGGTTGAGTTTTGTAATTAGCAGCCGCACACTGTCGCCGCGAAGCGCGTGAACGCAGGGGGGGGGCTGGCTTAACACACTCCCCAGTGATACACGCGTCGTTCGAAAAGGGTGGCCCGAGCGGCATGAGCTCTCCGCGGAGTGCGTATAGCCATTTCCGTCTGAAGTGCACCCTAGAGTGCGTATAGCTTTACTCTTGAAGAAATGTTGCCGCCATCTATGAGTTACGGCAGCAACCAGTTGCCTGGTTGCCGAGGCTGGAAAGGTTGCCGCGATCTTTGAGCGACGGCGACAAGCGGACAACCGGCAAACACAACGGATGGATGGATGGATGAATACAACTGGGCCCTTTGGATCGGGCGGTAGCTTACGCCACCTAGCCATTTTGTCTTACCCTTTAAGCTTAGAATATTTAAATGTGAAAACACTCTGGACAGCTACCGCCATCTATGAGTGACGGCGGCAACCTGAGTGTTGTGTCAAGATTTGTTTGGTACCGGACACGATCCTGGGGCAACTAGCCCTTAACAACTCCGCTGTAAAAAAAAAAAAAAAAAACAAAAAAAAACAAGCTTTTGGTTCAGAGAAATATTTTAGATTTGTTTAAATATGAGAATTCGACGGGAGCGGTCGACCGGTCGTGTTTGCTTGCGTCGCTTCGACAAGAGAGGTCTCGTGTACCGAGTCCCGACCGGCCTTTGGACACCGTACCTTCGCCGAGAAACGTTCGCGCGTCGCGAGCAGCAAGTTGACGGACGGCGATCGTTGCCCTCCTTGCTGGATCTTCCAAAACGTTTCTGACGTGCACCTCCCATAGGAGTGCCATGTCGTCCTGTGTTGAAAATCGCAGTCGCAAGGATGCCGCCGACGTCGCGCTCGCGACGCCGCCGAAGCGGCCGCAGCAGCCGCAGGTCCTGGGAGCCGCCATTTTTTTACTTTGCTCGTCTTGGCTTTAGCCAACTTCTATTTACGATTATACCTTGGAAGAGCACAAACACTAGGGAGTTTCGCACGCTAAAGCGCTAAAGCTTTGCGTACACAAAGAAAGCGGCGTCGCCACTGCGCATGCTACGAACGCAAACCAGGTTTTGCGCTTTGCGTACGCAATTTTAGCGTGCGCAAGCGCTAAATTTAGCGCTAGCGTGCGCTAAAATTGCGTACGTTATTCTAAAACTCCCTATAAGGGAGTTTTAGAATAACGTACGCAATTTTAGCGCACGCTAGCGCTAAATTTAGCGCTTGCTTTAGCGCACGCGACGCAAGAGAGTTTTAGAATAGCGTTTCTCCGCCGCGACGCAAAAGCCCAAGCATCTCGCGCTTACAACGCCACCAAGATACACTCACGATTTTTCTTTCACACACGAAATGCTGCAACTTGAGAAAAAACAAGATTTTTGGTCTGGAGTAACAATTTTACATTTGTTTAAACGTGAAAGTGCGACGCGAGCGGTCGACCGGTCGTGTCCGCTGCATGCGTCGCATCGGCAAGAGTGTACCGACCTTCGCCGATAAATGTTCGCTCATCGCAAGCATCAAGTTTCCGGTGATCGTTGCCCACCTTACTGGGTTTTCCAAACCGAGTGCAGTGTCGTCCCGTATTGAAAATCGCAGTCGCGAGGATGCCGCCGACGTCGCGCTCACGACGCCGCCAAAGTGACCGCTTCCATGGGCCTGCGGGCCGCCATTTTTTTAAAACTGTGCTCGTCTTGGCTTTAGCCAACTTCTCATCACGAATCCTCCTTAGAGGAGCGCAAAGACCCTTTGCGTACGCACGCTATTTCCGAGAAATAGCGCACGCTAAAATTGCGCACGCAAAGCGCAAAACCTGGTTTGCGTTCGGAGCATGCGCAGTGGCGACGACGCTATTCTTTGCGCACGCAAATTTAAAAAATAGGGAGTTTTAGAATAACATGCGCAATTTTAGCGCACGCTAGCGCTAAATTTAGCGCTTGTATTAGCGCACGCGACGCAAGAGAGTTTTAGAATAGCGTTGCTCCGTCGCGACGCAAAAGCCCAAGCAACTCGCGCTTGCGACGCCACCAAGATACAGTCACAATTTTTATTTCACACACGAAATGCTGTAAATATAGAAAAAACAAGTTTTCGGTCCAGAGTACCATTTTACATTTGTTTAAACGTGAGAATGCGACGCGAGCGGTTGACCGGTCGTGTCCGCTTGCGTCGCCTCGGCAAGAGAGGTCTCGTGTACTGACCTTCGCCGAGAAATGTTCGCGCGTCACAAGCATCAAGTCGCCGGTGATCGTTGCCAAACCGAGTACAATGCCGTCCCGTATTGAAAATCGCAGTCGCGAGGATGCCGCCGACGTCGCACTCACGACGCCGCCAAAGCAGCCGCCGACATAATCCTGGAAGCCGCCATTTTTTACCTCTGCTCGTCTTGTCTTTAGCCAACTTCTCATCAGGAATCCACCTTGGAGAAGCGCAAAGACTCTTTGCGTACGCACGCTATTTCCGAGAAATAGCGCACGCTAAAATTGCGCACGCAAAGCGCAAAACCTGGTTTGCGTTCGGAGCATGCGCAGTGGCGACGACGCTATTAGAGTAGAGAGTTTTAGAATAACGTACGCAATTTTAGCGCACGCTAGCGCTAAATTTAGCGCTTGCTTTAGCGCACGCGACGCAAGAGAGTTAGAATAGCGTTTCACCGCCGCGACGCAAAACCCAAGCATCTCGCGCTTGCAACGCCACCAAGATACAGTCACGATTTTTATTTCACACACGAAATGCTGCAACTTGAGAAAAAACAAGATTTTTGGTCCGGAGTAACAATTTTACATTTGTTTAAACGTGAGAGTGCGACGCGAGCGGTCGACCGGTCGTGTCCGCCGCATGCGTCGCCTCGGCAAGAGTGTACTGACCTTCGCCGATAAATGTTCGCTCGTCGCAAGCATCAAGTTGCCGGTGATCGTGGTCCACCCTACTGGGTTTTCCAAACCGAGTGCAATGTCGTCCCGTGAAAATCGCAGTCGCGAGGATGCCGCCGACGTCGCGCTCACGACGCCGAAGCGACCGCCGACATCATCCTGGAAGCCGCCATTTTTGTTTAACTCGCTCGTCTTGGCTCTAGCCAACTTCTCATCACGAAGACTCTTTGCGTACGCACGCTATTTCCGAGAAATAGCGCACGCTAAAATTGCGCACGCAAAGCGCAAAACCTGGTTTGCGTTCGGAGCATGCGCAGTGGCGACGACGCTATTCTTTGCGTACGCAAAGCTTTAGCGTGCGCTATTCTAAAACTCCCTAGTTTTAGAATAGCGCACGCTAAAGCTTTGCGCACGCAAAGAATGGCCAAAGCCAAGACGAGCAGAGTTAAAAAAAAAAAAAAAAATGGCGGCTTCCAGGATGTTGGCGGCTGCTTTGGCGGCGTCGTGAGTGCGACGTCGGCGGCATCCTCGCGACTGAGATTTTCAATACGGGACGACATTGTACTCGGTTTGGCAACGATCACCGGCAACTTGATGCTTGTGACGCACGAACATTTCTCGGCGAAGGTACGATGTGCGAAGGTCAGTACACGAGACCTCTCTTGCCGAGGCGACGCAAGCGGACACGACCGGTCAACCGCTCGCGTCGCATTCTCATGTTTCAACAAATCTAAAATGGTACTCTGGACCAAAAAACTTGTTTTTTTCTAAAGTTACAGCATTTCCTGTGTGAAATAAAAATTGCGACTGTATCTTGGTGGTGTCGCAAGCGCGAGATGCTTGGTCCTTTTGCGTCGCGACGGAGAAACGCTATTCTGAAACTCTCTCGCGTCGCGTGCGCTAATACAAGCGCTAAATTTAGCGCTAGCGAGCGCTAGAATTGCGTACGTTATTCTAAAACTCGCTAATGATCTCTAACTAAAACTTCCTATTGGGCCTCACAAGTTATCTGCACTGAGAGTGAGCTACGCCATCCTCCTTTCCGTTTCCATCTGCGACAATATATGCATATATATGCTATGGGCATTTCGTTTGATCACACAGATGTGAACTGAAGCAAGTGTGCTGTCAGAAATCCTTGAAACGTGTGTTGTCCTGCGCTTAGACCGTGATACACTTCACGCCGTCGTACGTTACTAGGCTTCGCAGTGCTTTCACCTTCTCAAATAGTATTGCGGAAGCGAGCTCCACGGGAAGGCGTTCGCGCGTCGAGCGTCGAGCGAAGCTGTGCACGGGCACTCTTCGCTGCCGAAATCCCACAGAAAGTTGACCCCGAAAATAGAAGTTTCGTCGATCGTCACCAACCTCATTCAACGCGGTCGTGTACTCTCTCAGAAAGAACCACTGAAACCGCGAAGCCATTGTGTCGTCTGCTAGTAAGGCAAAGCCGCGGTTGTGAAACTTTATTACGGTTTTTGTCATCGATTTATGGTACTGAGACGATAGAGAAAGTCTTCATGATTAGATAATGAAAAGTCACAATGCTTACAAAAAAGTTATTTACTTTTTTAATCTGACAATTTCTAACCTGACGTCGAGCCCCTATGCATTTGTCCATAACAATGGCCCACAAGTTACGGTTTGTTTAGAGCGGAACTCCATGTTGTGATGTCATCACTTACGGGGTAATGGACCTTTTCCGAGAAGCGTTCTGCGCACGCGCGAGCACTCGATGCCAAGCGGCGGAAGTCGGCACTAGAAATCGAGGAAATTCGGAAGGAGGCTGTGGATCAGCGAGTAGAACACGTAATTGCAACACATATATAATTGTGTTACACAAAAAAAGAAAGAGGACGGAAAGAAAAACATGACGTTTGGGTGGACGCCACAGATCCCCCTCTTTAGAGTCGCGTTGGGCACGCGCCGCTGCTCGGAGAGCGAAGAAACTGGTAGCGTAGCTCCCATTATCGATTGGTAGCGCAGGTAGGTCACTTCCTCGATTTTTAGTTCGTGCAGCCACCGCCTGGTGCCGTCGGTATGTGAAAAAGGTCCATAGACCTTTCCAAAAAAAAAAACGGCTCCTGGCCGGTTCCATTTTCAGTGTTCGTGCGTGTGGCGCGTGATTTGCTCGCTTTCCGAAGCGGCGAACATGCGCATGCTGGGCTGGCGACTCGTAAATATTGGAATGGTGTATACACCTTTCCGTAAAAGCGTATAAGGATGCCTTCACTGCTGTGTTTGACTGTTATGCACTGGCTGGACTTTGATTTAGCACGTGTGGACTGCGATTTTTGTAAACAGTGGAAAGGTGTAAACTTATCTCATGAGTTGTGTGCAGCAATGGGAAAGGCTAGGCGCGGGTGTGTGGCTTTCAGATTTGCTTTCCTTTCGCAAGTGCTCGTGCAAGGAAAGCAAATCTGAAAGCCACGCGCTCGTGCCTGTGCTCTTACCTCTGCTGCACGCAATAAAGCACCTCTATCCTGGGAAAAGTGGCGCCATTCATTGGTGTAGAAACGCTCGAGACACGTGTTGCGCGCCACTTCTGGGAATAACATGGCGTCTGAAATCTAGCTCAGTGCTGCGCTGTGCCGCCATGATCTTCCCAAGGGCTGCACGTTGCACGTGTCTCTTGTACCGACGAACCTTGCGCTACTTTTATAACATGAGGTAGGGTGCCTCAATGTCCTTCTTTTTAGTGTGATGCCACCCTTTGTAGTACCCGATGCCGACAACACGCGCTCACGGGCAAAATACAAAGAAATCGACGAAAACAAATTGTCGCCATAGCACAGTCAGCGCCACAAACGCGTGCAGGGACACGCTCTTTCACGCGCTTCTCAACAAACAAGAAAAATAAAAGCGTGGGACAAAATGGCCAGATATCTCCACACTAAGCAAAGCGCACACGAAGGCACCCTAACATGAAGGGGTTTAGCATGCAACTATCAAAACTGCACCAAAATATTAAGGTGGGCTAGTTGGATATGCATTATCGAAATAAATAGCGCGAAGGTCAAGCACAAACTGACAGAACAAGCGCTAACTCACAACTGTCGTTTTAATAATCACACAGAAGACGAGAAAGAGGTAGCGTTTCTCTCTCGTCTTTCTTTTCAATATGAAAAATTCCCAAAATAAAATTGTCATGATGGGAAGAGGAAGTTACGTTAAAAGAACTGAGAAATAACAAAAAGGAAGAGGGCGTTACGTTAAAAAACTGAGAATTAGCAGAAAAAGAGGATGAAGAAGTTGTCCACAGTAGCCTAATGAAACCACCTAGCTCAAGTAGGAAAGTTAAAAGTTCTTTGTCAGTTAATGCCACTGATGGTGCACTGACACACGAGTTCTCCTTTTCTTTTATGGTCTTTGCCTCGTATATTTCCCTTGATATCTTCTCACGGTACCTTCGAAGGACCTTTGTCTCTGTGAGTATCGGCTTGCAGTTACAGTCCCTTATGGGGTATTCACACGAGGGAGAAATCCCGGGGATTTCTCCCCGGCACGCGCGCATCACGAGACGAAAACGCGAGGCTTTTGCACATCGCAAAGCCTGAAGTTTTCGTCGCGGAATGCGCGTGCCGCGGAGAAATCCCCGGGATATCTCCCTCGTGTGAATACCCCTTTACGTGCACTGCGAGATGCCCCGATGGTGTTGAATTGAGTGACGCAGCGTGTTCACGTAACCTAGTGTTCACACACCGGCCAGACTGGCCGACATATACTCTGCCACAGGTGAAAGGTAGTTCATAAATGACCTGGCTTTGGCAAGGTATATATGTTTGCTTGTGTCTCTGGTCGCATTCTTTGCGACGTTCTTGTGGGGAATTTATCATAGGACAAAGCTTCTTTAGCTTGTCTGGTGCTGAGAATACGACAGGGATGTCATACCTGGCAGCCACCGTTTTCATGTGTGATACCCGGTGAATGTAGGGTATTACAGCCGGGCGTTGTCCTTTGTTCTTGGCTTTTTCTTTCTGTATGTGGGTGTTGATCATTCTGTCTACTACATCGCACAAGGTGGCACTTGGATAACCAGAGGTCTTGAGTCGGTGTATCTGTGTCTCAAAGCTCTGTCTTGCCGTGTGGTCACATGACTTCTTTAGGGCCGCGCTAAGAGAGTTTTTGATTATAGCCATTTTAATGAGTTTTGAATGGGAGGACTCATTCTGTCAGTTCTATCAGTTCTGCTTGTTCTGTCAGTTTGTGCTTGACCTTCGCGCTATTTATTTCGATAATACCAAAACTGCCCCTACGGAAAAATCCTGAAACACAAGCGCGCTCTTTTTTCTTTCTTTTTTTTTTTGCGGTTTTAAGGTAAGTTTATTGTAACTTGAGCGTTTGACGATTACCATGCCCCCCGCGCTGACCGCAACTGGGCGTGTATACAGCGGTGTGGACTATGATCGCGGAGGTAATGCAAACATCCAAACGCGGATGTGTTCCGCGGAGAGGCCGCAGGCCGCCGCGTGGCGCTGGCTGAAAGGGCACCCTTAGCTATATACAGGAACTCTAGGGCACCCCACAAGTGGCTCTGCGCTTCCATATCGGTAGCCGTTCGACGCTGCTCCTCGTCTTTTTTTCCGGCGGCCGGGCGCTCCATGGCTCCTTCGGGGAATCAACACTCTTTGAAGAATAAAAGAAGCTATGGCTATGCAGAAGGCTAGTTTGCACGAGCGCTCACGCACCTGAAGGAGGACCTTTTCTAAACCCTCCACTCGCGCTCGTCCCTCCCAGCAGGGTGCAGCAGAGAATCCTCAAGTTGGAATACAGATATACCGAAGGGAGCGAAGCATTACCTCGAGAACATGCTTGTTTTGGAGTTCTCTGTCCAGGGCCCTTCCAGTCGTGGTGATAATGCCTGGAAATAAACAAACTTCAATTAAACACACTAATAAGCAACGAGCGTTGCAAAAACAGATGGTAGATGGAACAATTTTAAGAGAGGCTCAAGAAATGCTCCGTTTTAGCTGGTGACGGTCCGCAATGAACGCTGTGAGCCATCCAGCCAGTCCGCAGAGCTGCGAATGTCCCTTTGTGCCCCGTGCGCCGCAGCAGCACGTCTCCCGAAGGACACTCACAGAGCATTTGGATTGGTTCCGATGGCTCATGGCAGAACATGGCAGAACATGGTGAGCCGAATCGTAGTGTACAGGAGCCATAGTCACACTGACACAACGAGATTAGAACGACACATAGGACCATCGGTTGGTCCACCTCCGGCGCGAGCTTCCCACCTTCCATAAAGCTGCAATGTTTCCAGAGTCTCGAGAATGCACGCGCCACCGAAACGGCAGAGACATAGCCTCCTACATACTGACAAAGCCTGGCAGGAATGCCACGGGAAGCGGCCGCCGAAATGGAAAAGGTGGAACGGCAGACAACGCATGAGAGGAGAGCCACGTGACTGGCGCCCCGCTGCGGCGAGATACCGACACATACTTCTCCCGAGCGAACAAGTGTGTTTCGGGTCCTCGCCGCTGCAAAAGTTGTGCGCTGACGTCGGTGGTCGGTCCTTTACGGTTGGCCAAATGCTGACTTTGACGTCAGCAAAGAATTTCTCATCGACAGAAATAAGAGTAATGAAAGAACCTAATTTTTGACGGTGCTGTCAGTATTGGTTTAAAAGCGCAATGATTTTCAGCTGCCACCATGCTAATTACAAACACCATCGAACTTGTTGTTCACAGGGTAATGACGTCACGAGAGGTAACTATAGGAGGGCGCCACCCAAACATCTCGCCGCTAATAGAGGAGGCTATGGCGGAGAGCAACGAACGCGTGATGGAGGACATGGCAAGAAGGTGTTTCGGTGGCTCCTTCGTGTGGTTCCCATGAATGGCGTCATGAGCAGGATTATCGCTTATCGGTTACAATTTTGGTGGTGTTGTGAAAAGCATGGTGGAAGCTTGAGTCACGTCTTCTTAAACCAACATCGTCAAAGTGGACAGTCTGACATTCTTCTTAACTCTATTAATTAATAAACATAGACTTCATGCTCAAGACACCATAGTGAGCTTTTGGCCAATCCTGGAAGGCAGTGCCATTTACACTGAGAGAGTTTGGCTCATGGGCGGAGCTTGTTGCCCGCTAGTATTCAGCGTATTTCGCGGTAACACGAAATGACGCTAGTTCTTTTTCTTCTTTATTCCTGAGAAATCGCATAGAGTTCCTATGAGTCAGAGCCACACATAATGGCGGACGGAAGTGGTCATCTCCCGGTTGTTAGACTACGCTGTTGTCGTTGCCAGACTGTCAAAATTTCTTTAAGAAGGCCAAACTCTCTCAGTATAAATGGCTCTGGTGGAAGGTCGACCACAGCGACGCTTTTAGTCGCGCACGTCACAAACATTGCTGCTACTTTCGAAACGGACATGACTCAACAAAGTGCAATTCGTTTAGGTCTATATGGCAGGGGTGGCCCAACTGCGGCTCTTCCTGGGTCCAAGCGCAGTTCGCGGTTCCCTGGTAAGCGCACCCCTCCCCATATATCCCACGGCAAGATCAGAAGGAAAGAAAAAAATCGGCAGAAAATTTTAAGACTGCTTACGTGCAGGAATGCGCAAGCATTCTTACACGCAGCGCATTCGTACAAGTAGCGCGCCACTTTTTTATTTTCACACGGCGGTCAGGGGCTGACATCACGCTCCCCCACTGCGCAGGCGCGGCGAACCCCGCCGGCTCCACGGCTTCCGTGACAATGCATCTTAGCTGCTGTGCTTTTCTTTATGTTTTATTCCTGACGCGCGTCTGCTTTGACTTTGATCGCCCCCCCCCCCCCCCCCCCCCGCAGGCTTCCGTGACGAAGCCTCTGCGTTGCTGCGCTTTTGGCCGATGGGAATTCAGGTGCCGTTTCTCTACTACAGACGGTTACAGACAACGCCGGCTCAGTTGCTCCATGGGACAGTTAATGCTTTCGCATTAATATACAAGGTGTGTTTTAAGGCGAAAGCTTATATGTCCCATTATGCGAAAAGGCGTCGGCGTTGTGCCCGAAAGAGGACCAGAAAAATTCTTTACCAAGCACGCGCCGCTCAAGGTCAAAACGGACGCCCCTCAGAAATGAAACACAAAGAAAAGCACAGCAACGCAGATGCTTCGTCACGGAAGCATGAAGACGGCGGGGGCGCCGCGCCCGCGCAGTGGGAAAGCGTGATCATGATGTCAATGCCGGAGTGCCGTGTGCACCAAATACACACACGCACACCGAATACACACACATCAAATACAATACCGCACACACAACTTTAATACACGCAGAAACATTACTCGAAAACATTTCACCCGTGGGACTATAACGCTTTCGCACTCCTACACGTAAGCAATCTTAAAGGTCTTTGCCGTGTTTTTTTTTTTTTTTGTAAGCTTAACAGATGTGTTAAAAAATGGCTTGAAAGCCACACTTATGCGGTTTGTGCAGGTGACTTATGCGGCCAGAGGGACATAGTATAAGGAGCTAATCGTAACGATCAGTGGGCGAATTAAGTAAAAAATTTTGAATTAACTTTTTAATTAGTGCAAATAGTCATATTGTTCCAATTGTAAACTTGCTGGGTGTCATTAATAACCACTAAATTAGTATTTCTTTTTTTTTAATTTTCGAAATTAAAAGGAACTTTGCAACGAATTTCCTTGGGTTTTCCCACTAAATTTAGGGGAGAAACTACCTGTTACACTTTTGGGATATATATATATATATATATATATATATATATAACGGGCATGGTGGCGGCAGGCCGAAGGCGTGGGTATATATATAAACGTCGAAGATTAAATCGTCCGTTGTTGCTGTTTTCACCAAGGGTCTCCCGCTACCATGCCCGTTATATATTGTGGGGATTCCTGTGATCTCCCTTCCCCGATGGCTGCGATAACGGCCGCGGGTCGGAACACTCGGCCTCCTTCGCCGTGAGCTCCGACCTGTTCGTGAAGCGTAGGAGAGCCGCCTGGCTTGGGGGGCTCTCCTCCTCACTCTCTCCCGGGGGGACCTTTTTCCGTCCCCCCGCTCGGATGCGGATCACTGCTGACAGGCGAGGAGGCTGCGCCTCTGGTTTTCCCGCTTTCGGGAAAGGGACTCGTCCGGTGACCGCGAAAGAGATAGGACGTGTGTCGGCGACTTCTCCGATGCTTCCCCGGTCTTGGCTCTCCGGAACCCCGCGTCTGGCAGGTAAGGACCGTTTCTTACCCTGCCGGCGCGGGGGGCATTTTGGATGGGGACATTGTAGTTCATTTAGAAGAGTATGTTAATAAATGCTCTTGGACTGTCCTTACTCTGGTACGTGTGTCTTCTCTTCCGCTATATTCGAGAGAGTGAGACAAGGTAGTCGATCATTGGCACCGACGGAGGTAATTAATCGAACCGACCCGCGGTAATGTAGCCCTAAACGTCGTCTACATTGCCACGGAGATGTGGGGACCGCGCTACATAGGTTTGACGGCTCCTTTGAGATATCGCCGCTGTTGAGACAACCCTTTGGTTACTCTATCGGTACCTGTGTTGGTAGCTAAATGCTAAAACCCCCACATAAAGAGGAGAGCCCCCCAAGCCAGGCGGCTCTCCTACGCTTCACGAACAGGTCGGAGCTCACGGCGAAGGAGGCCGAGTGTTCCGACCCGCGGCCGTTACCGCAGCCATCGGGGAAGGGAGATCACAGGAATCCCCACAATATATATATATATATATATATATATATATATATATATATATATATATATATATATATGTGTGTGTGTGTGTGTGTGTGTCTATATATATATATATATATATATATATATATATATATATATATATATATATATATATATTATATTATATGATACCCTAGCTCTAAGCTATATTGTGTGTAAAGTCCCAGACACACAAGCAACCAAAACAGACGTCGTGCGGCGGTTGCTATGGAAACCGCTGCGCGGCGCCCCTTTTCGTCGTCCGTGTGCTTGGGTTTAAAGCGATTGCAGGCACCGCGGAACGGGAACCGAATGGGATCCCATTTCAAAGGCAAGAGCAGCATCAAGTTTCAAAAAGCGCAAGGCAAGAAGCAGTTGCATCGGCATTTTCAAAAATGGAAGATCTGCAGCGAAGCCGACACGCGTCGCGCACACTGGGTTCATGGCTTCCAATTTCGAATCCCTGGATCATTGGCTGTTCCCGCCCTAACGATGACCGTTTCCTCGCTAAAAAAACTTATGAATAAAAAAAAAAAAAGAGTCGCCCAAGAAAGATGCGTGTGAACAGATCGGGGACCCTCGGGAACGCGACACTGTCGCTCTTGTGGTGCAATCGCCCGTAAACCCGTTATAACCCCCTTGGGATGTTGCGCAAACTTTCCGCCGTCCCCTTCGTCTGGCACGGCAGGGAAAGTGTGCAAAGACGGGGAGATCCCATGTCCTTCATTCTTAGAAGAAGAAGAAAAAAAAAGGGGTGTAGTCTTCCACCTTTTTCCCCACGTAATACACCGCAAAAGTACAGTTCAACGTACAGCGCAGTGACGTCGAACTGACGGCCCTGGCGGCTGGATAACGGTGCGATATAATTTATTGGCGAGTTTTAGTAGACCGTGTTTCCCCCTCCGCTAAGCCCTTCCGCTACCCGGAACTCAACAGCTAAGGCCATCGGCACGCAGGTGCAGTAGCGGTTTCTTCGTAGCGGAGGGCTAGCGGAGGGGGAAACACTAGGGTGCCTACATGTTTCCGCCGCTCCGCTGTAAACACGGTCTACTAAAACTCTCTATTAAGCGGATAAAATACGTATCAAAAACTACAGAAAAAAAAAAAGAAACACCACGGTTTCGCAGTATAAGAAAAGAAAAGGATTATTTTCTTTTTTAATTTTTTTGTTTGTTGTTTTACTCTGTAGCAGCACGTATTACATTATCTATTTTAATTCGCTGTATACCACTCGGCTATCGAGCCGCTCGTGAAAGTTGGTACCGTCGGTTTTACGTCAGTACGCTGTACGTCGAACTGAAGTTTTTGGGGCGTATTATATGAGGCAAGGGGTGTAAGACTATACCTTCTTTCTTCTTTTTTTTTTTCGAGAGTGATTTTTTTTTTTAATTTTAAGCTTATTGGAGTAGCCAACAAATCAGACAGAGGCTGGCTTAAACATTTTGCCTTTGAGCGTGGCCCGCCGGGCTGCTTCAAGCATCATACAAAAGGCGCGGTTCGGTCGCAGACAGGGACGGGATTATCCGTGGACGGGTTCAAAGCATGATTAAAGTTCGTCTGTTTCATACATACGTACGCTTAGAATACATCCGCAGACGGTTTTTGTGTGACCAGTGTGACAAGACCGCTGTAGAAGAAAGGCGCCTCCCTGCGGGCTGTTTCTTGGTTATGACGTATGAGCAGCATAACAGCGGCTTTTTTACCTTCCACGTCCGACGCGTAGCGCGGGTCTCGGTCGCCATAGAAGACTCCTCGTCGTAAGGAGTCGCAGACGGTCGCAAACCACTCAAAATCTCTTACGACGAGAGAGCATGGAGCCACCCAGGCAGGCACATAGCCGGAAGGGGGGGGGGGGGGGGGAAGGCATGGGGCCCGGGCCCCCCGCCCCCCCCCCCCCGAAATCTTCCATTTTGCTGGGTCCTCCTCTCCCCCCTCGCCCTCATACAGCATTTTGTTATGAACGCCCCCCCCCCCCCCCCCCCTCCCCCCGAAACAAAATCCTGGCTACGTGCCTGGATCCACCTATCGGGTAAGAATGGAACACTTGCGGTCCCACTTGTATTTCCTATTCCTTTCGCCAATCGTTCTTTCTTTCTTGGCTCGAAAAACTTTTGTCAATGTTATAACTTATAAGCGACCATTTCTCATAGGTACAATGAACCCCGCAAATAAACGCCAAACGTTTGCTCTAGTGAAATGCAGTTCCAGTATCACCGCATAGATGGCGCCAGCGTGTCAGTGTGTTAATTCTCTCGTCATTAGATATTTTGAGAGGTTTTAAGGCACTCGGTTCTAGTCGCACGTGTGTGAACGGGCCTGGACGCTCAAACGCTAAAAACTTTCGACGTCTCAAGCAGCCGTGAGGTAAGAGCTAGCTTTCGAAAAGTTACAGACCGCTGAATCCGAATGCAACATTGCCAAAGTGTGTTCCTTCCGGGAAAATTTGTTGATGGAGCGATTGCCAATAACTAATAGCAACGAAAAGAAGAAAAAAGGGGAAGAAGGGGGGGGGGGCAATAAACAAAGCAATATTTTTTGGCTTGGTCAACAGATTAAAATCTCAATTTAGTAGGCGTGGTCCCTACGAAACTTTGAGCGTCAGTTCAGATAATAATAATAATAATAATAATAATAATAATAATAATAATAATAATAATAATAATAATAATAATAATAATAATAATAATAAAAAAAACGCTATCCCGATACGCCGCCAGCCATCCGAAACAATAGTTACTGGGTAGGAGCGAGAATCCGCGTCGTCAAAAACAATCGACCTGCAGAAAACCCCGAAGTGAAACAAATTTGTACACGTTCGGGCGCTTTTTTTTTCTTCGCGGGATGTTTTGTGTCGAACTTAGAAAAAAAAAAACAGCTAAAACGCAAAAGAGAAAAAATAAAATCACGTAGTATTCTGGCATTTTCGCTTCGCTAAGAAAGAAAAAGAAAAAGAGAAAAAGCCTCTTGCCCGGGTATGCACTTAGGCGAGAATGGCTTCATTTCTGCCAAAAGCGGCCCCGCGCGGGGCTGGCAACTGATAGCCCTCAACGCCTTTATTGTTTCCACCGGGAGTATTTTGTATCGCGAGCAAAGTGCGGGCGTGCAAGAGTGCGCGCGCGAAAAGGCAACACAGAGTTGCACATTTCCCGCGCGAATGCGCGGACTGTTGCGTCGTGTGCGCAGAGCAGCCGGTGCCGCGGGAGGGAAATTTACGTCGCTCGGCGTAAACAAGTAAAGAAACAAGCGCGAAAATTAATCGCCACTCCCGCTGTGTGTGTGTGTGTGTGTGTGTGTGTGTGTGTGTGTGTGTGTTTTTTCGTCCGACGCAGTTAAAGGACTTGATATCCTTTGGTCGATCCTTAGTTTGGTGAGGATGAAACGAGGGGCATTGCGAATGAGATGTGCAACCATTAGCCCTCGTCTTTTTTTCTTTTTTTTTTTTCTGCTGTGTTTTTTTGTTATTTTCAGTTTCAATCTTTTATTCCCTTTTACTATCCCTATTTATTTGTTTCTTATTTGTAAAAGGCGATGAGGACTCTCTGAGATAAGACGAGATGAGGAAAGGGTCTATAAAAAAGAAAAAAAAAAGATATTTAATATAAGCGGCAATATTTTCTTTTTCGTCATCATTAAAATGGTCCGCCTTTGGAATCGAATCCGTTTGAAGTTTGCATTCGCAGACGATGGGAAATGGGGACGGCCTCCCGAGTATGTGGCAAATCCTCCAGCTAACGACCCCAAGTCGTCTGCTTCGGAGTGGCGAAAGAGAAAGCTATAACGAGGTATCGCAAAAACGAAAAACAGACGCGAGGGCGATGGGGTAATTCAAATCGATTCCAGTCTACGTAACATATACACTCAGGCACCCGACCGAAAACAGAGCACCGACTGTTTGGAGCGCCATCTGTGGAGTGTAGCCGCGGCTTAGGACAAGCGTTGCACACGGTCGATTTCGGAGATCGTTAGGGATGAAGAGACCAGCCTGCCAACGGACTGGCAGGTTTGGAAGCTGCACCCTTTCAGCACCTTAATTCATTTCGAAGAACACACCCTTCTTAAACGCAAGTTATGGAACGCCCTCCCCTTTTGAAAGGTGTTCCATGTCCACCCACAACCTCCTAACACACCGCTTCAAACTGCTTTAGCCGAGGCTAGATTAGCGACTATACGTGAAATAACAATTGCCTAAGCCAATAATTTTGTTTAGGGGGTACCGTCCAAACCGGTTATAACGAAGTCGGTCATAACGAAATAGCGGCTACAGCGAAGCGATCACAATTTCACATTCCCTTTTGCACTTCGTTATAACCTGAGGTCGGTTATAACGAAATAGCGGATATAGCGAACTGATTTCCGATCGCCGTTGACTTCGTTACAACCGGCCTCGACAGTGTACATTTCTCGGACTTGGGTTGTTGTTCTACTTGGCGATGAATAATTGGGAAGGTGGAGGAGAGTTAATCGCGAACTCGCTCGGGGCGAATTTGTCACTGCCTCACTCTCGGACTTGGGTATTTTATGCTTTATGTTATCGTTAGGCCCAAAAATGTGCACTACCCCCCCCCCCCCCCTCCCCGGCCTCCCTTTTCCCGCCTCCTCCCCTGTTACAAAACACATTAGGACGACGGGATGGCTTGCTTGGCAGCAGTCCCCGTCGCCAATCACAACATTCGAGGAGTATTGGTTGTCTGCGTCGGCGCCTGTCGTTGAAATTCCCACGGCACTTTTCTTATGGGACGGAGCTATTAAATACGCATTGGAATTCCACGAGGTAAAAATCGCACCTTCGATGTAAGTTTCCTGCTCGCTACGTGCAGGTACCGATTTGTACGGCTCGTCGCTCGGGAAGCCTCGGCACCGAGATTTCATTATGTGGGCTAAGCCTCCCAGGCGCCAGAATTGTTGTCGTATCCATGCTCTTGCTTCCCTTACACTGCGCAGACGTCGGATCGACAAATCTCTCCGAATACAGAAATGCTATTGCGGCGCAAGGAAAGCGTTCTCATCTCTGGTGAGCAGAAACCTATTTAAAGGGTATGCATTAAAAAAAAAAAAGATCGTTCGAGCGTAGTATAAACAATCACTGCAATTTATAATTAGAAAGGTAAAGATAGAGACAGACAGGCCTGCAGGACACGGGCAAAGAGACGAATAGATGAATCGAGTTGATGATGCAAATACAGAGGGGATAGCCTGGTCAAATGAAACATTCAGACAGTGGGAAATTAGTCTGCCAGAGTTTTCGGCGACATCATAACACACTGTACGTTCATGAGCAGGCAGTGCAGCCTGTACGAGTGCTACAGTAAGCGCGAGCTCAAGAAATGCCGATAATTTTATCGTCACTCGGCAGACAGTGATATTGCGACATTCGCCGATAACAACGCCGAAGGACGCATCACGAAGAACGAACCCCGAACATAAGAAACTACGTACCGCGTTTCTTACGCCCGAGTCCCACTAGAGCGACAAACAGCCCACAACCGACAACGACAAGCCTCAAACCAGAGTCTTTCGCAATTTGGCAGGCTTTGTAGAATAAAGGAGGCACATGCTCAAACGCAAGCATCACGCGCACGAGGGCATCTTTGGCAGGGTTGCAGTCACTCGTGCTTACTTCACGAGCAACGAGCAACTAATCGTCCGCCAAAGGTATACCATCTCGAGCATGCTGTGTGTGTTTGAACATAGCCTCCACCATACTCAGAAAGCCTGGCAGTTCGACAACGGAGCCATGCTAATACTTTACAGCGCACAAAAGACAACACACCATCAAAACAGATCCACACAAAGAAACAGCACTCACGCAGCGCTGACTGTCAACTCTGGCAGTGGCGTACCAACTTGTTTTTGAATGTGTGTGTGTGTGGGGGGGGGGGGGGGGGGGGGCAAACCAGACCCCCTCTCTCCCAGTGCCGAGGGGCAGTGCCCTTGGTATCCCTTGGGCGCCGCTTGCCAGTGTTTGCCCTGCCCAGTGGCAGCTGTTTCAGGGGGGGGGGGGCAAAGCATATTCCTTGCCCCCCCACTCTGAGAACTGGGGGGGCAAGCGCCGCCCTTGCCCCCCCCCCCCCCGGTTGGTACGCCCATGAACTCTGGGATATTTTAAACATCATCTTCGTAATATTTTACTCTTACGCACTAAAAAGAAGAAAATAAAAATTAGCCACAGAGTGCCCGGTTGCAGATTTGGAGCGCGAGGATCTGGTAGGTAGCACAGAGCATGAAAGGGCCATTTTTCGGGGAACCTGGACGTCAGTCCACAGCTTTTGCAGAGGCGAGCACCCGAAACACACTTGTTCGCTCGGGAGAAGTGTGTGTCGGCATTTCGCCGCAGCGGGGCGCCAGTCACGTGGCTCTCCCCTCATCCGTTGTGTGCCGCTCCACCTTTTCCATTTCGGCGGCCGCTTCTCGTGGCGATCTGCCAGGCTTTGTCAGTATATAGGCGGCTATGGTTTGAGGCTTGTCGCTGCCGTTTGTTTCTGTTTATCGTTCTAATAGGACTCGTGCATTACTTCGTCAGACATTGTAGAAGTAAACGTAAACCACATTTATTTTCAAGAGTACGTGCAGCGATTGCCGCCAGGCATGCGGTCATCTTCTCTGCCGCCTGTTATCTGCCCAGAGCGTCGTGACGTTATCGACGGCATCCCCGAGTTCAAAAACTATGTTGTTCTCGGAAAAGTGTTGATCCGTATTAAGTATAGTTGAAAAGTAAGATTTCTTCGTCTTTTTTTCGTGTCGTGTAGCGTTGCAGTCAGAAAAGTCCGACCGCATCACTATACACTAAAAGCAAAAAAAAAAAAAAGAAGCTTAGCACTAATTTTTGTCGAGGATATGGCGGTGTTCTGTGGTGGTAACGAGGCCTCGATGGCCTCGACACAGAGTGTTGTCACGTTCCTTGCTTCAACGCTCTTATTGGCTCGCCGGGCTGCAGCCTCAACAGTTCGCCAAGTTATCGCAAACGGAGCATATAGATGGCTCTTCAAACGACGGGAAGCGAACTGGAGTGATTGAGTAACCCCCTCCGCGGAAGTTCCACAAGTGAGGTAATCTAGTAACATTGGTGGCGAGCGAGGGTCATCTGACCCCGCTGATGACGTCACTTTTGTTAGTTTTTTCTCTCCGCCATCTCCGCGCCGCAACGGGCGGGTCTCAATACAACTTTTACTGTTTGTTCGAATTCAGGGGATCTCTTCATTCGTGAAAATGCTCGCAATCTAGGCTGGAAACCAATTATTGGGTCTCCAAATTGCTCACTAGGATAGCTCTATTCGCTGTGTGCTACAAGAAAGAAATTTGTACTATATCAAAATTCAGCAAAAGCGGCACGAAACAGCAACAGAATCGCGTGCACGTTCAAAGCTCGAACTTTCACCGAAAGTGCACTGAGTCCGCAGGTCAATTTTACCGTCTAAATCTCAAGACAAAATTATCTTCCTGCAAAAAAAAAAAAAAAAAAAAAAAAAAAACAGCAAAAAGGTATTTTAAAGTTAAGGTTGGGCGCGTTCGCAGATGGTCCGTGGTGGCGCGTTCGCATGCATGGTTTGCATTGGCTCGAATCAACGTTTCTAGAACAACTCAGTCAGGAAACTGCCATAGAGTCTGCTTTGAAAAATTGGCTTCGATCCGCACTCGAGTCAGTCAGTCAGTCAACAACTTTATTGAACCTTATTAAATGGGCTTATGCCCAAAACGAGGGTTCGTTAGGGAGGGGAATAAGGGAGGGATCTTCTTTCCGACAATCGGGTCTTTAACCGATGCTCTATTTCTAGTGTCCTTAGAATCACTGCCAACTGTGTTTCGTAGTCCTCTGCGGCCAGGAGCACACACCAGGGAAGATCTTCGTCTTGATCGTCCAGTCTGCTTTGGAGCGTGGCTGGTATCGGGTTGCTCGGGCACATCCAATACGTATGCGCCCAGCCACCTTCGACACCACCACATTCCTCGCACTTGTCGCTGAAGAGATCCGGCCAGATTCTACTCAACGAGCTTCCAAAGCATTCATTTGACACCATCAATTTTTTTTTTTTTTAATCTGCTAGGAACAATGTTTACAGTCCAAAGAGTGAAATTCTGCCTTCCCCTGACGTCACTTTTTCATTGTTGCCAGTAGAGACTTTTACTTTGAAAAAGGTGGTGAGGACCAAAATTGTTAATTCAATAACATCAGGAAAGAAATTTATTTTGGCCCGGTATTTGGGTTACTATTTCAACGATTTTTGTTCGTATGTTTAGCAAATTTTCAGGCAAACCCGGGACTATGATGAAAACGCCGGAGTACTCCTTTAAGCCTCTCAGGTCGTAAGCTGTAACAAGGGGCTTTAAAACGGTGTTTAATCCCATCCGGTCGTAAGCAGTCACAAGAGGCGTCAAGCAGCGCAACGCCTCCCCATTGGCTCGTCGTAAAGGTTGGTTCCGGGTGCGACTGCAACGGACGCGTTGCTACAACAACAGCTGCTCGACTCCAACAAAACGGGGTGAAAACCGGGTTTGTTGGAGCTGACGCAGTGGTTGCCATAGCAACCCGTACGTCGCAAGCCGTTGCAGTCGCACTCGGTTGAACTCGACGCAAGTGTGTGAATCGCCCTTAAAGGGGCCCTGCAATCATATTTAAGCGTCTGCCTTTTTTGCGGTTTCCACGTCTCTTAAGGTTCGGGAAAGCCAGCGGGGTCATATTTTAACCGGACGACGCGGAAACCTTCTCCGCCTACGAGGGCGACCCGCGTTGCCGAAAGCGGCGCGAAATGTGACGTCTTTGGTCCTGGGCTTACTACTGGTCAGAGCCACTAAAAGCTTTTTTTTTAGTCGAGATACAAAATATAAGTGTCGCGAACCGTTTCAATTATGTATGAAACTAGTTTTTGTTCAGTATTTTAAATCAGAAAAGAAACAAATGCAGTTTATAAAGTACGGAAACAAGAAATGACCCGTCGACATACCCGCCACCAAGCGGCGGAAAAAACGGCGCATACTAGAAAGGACTAGTGGGATGAGGCCCCGACGAACGGCGAGCGTAGAAAAATCCCGGATGTACGCGGCGGCGCTGCGATCGTATACCGGCTCGAGGATCCGACCGGTTCCGAGCTTTCCGAAGGCCTTCGGTGCGTGCTTGGTTGGTGATTTGGCTATTTGGCGGTATGGCAGCGCGAAGTGGCTCCCGTTCTGAAATGATCTTTACCCCGTGTTTGCTGTCGTTTGTGGCCAATGAAGTGTTTTGCCGAATTAGTCTTTAATCGCGCAGCAAATGCAATGCGAGCCGCCCTGGCCGCCCGCTTCATACAGCCTATCCAACACATGCTTTAGTGGCGCCCTCTCGAGCCGTCGACACGGAGTGCGGCAGCCAGTGAACGCTCGATGAGCCCACTACCCCTCCTCTAGTTGACGGCCACTCAAGCCAGGACCTACGAAGTCATGAAGGAGGTTATTTTTTGCTTGTTTTTGTAACTCTAATTTGCCTATAACTTTTAAAATAAAGCGAAATTTGAGAAAAGAAAAGTTTCATTAAGTTACTACGTTCAGTGCGCTCAGGTTCGGTGCAAATTAAAAACCAGTAAAAAAGTCATTGCAGGGCCCCTTAAGGGTCGCCATAGCAACAGCTCGACGCAAGCACTTTTAACGAAGTCAAACGCAGTCGAAAGCAACTGTGTGACCAAATCTTAAAAGAGCTGTGCGACGATTTTAACATTGAAAGAATTTACATCTTCTACGTTTGACATTGTGTATCTTATCACAAAGGACAGAAAACACATCTCCCTCCTTTAAAATGTTGCGATTCCGCCGCGTAATCGCGAGGCAAAAATTCGAATATTTCCCCGGCATGCAGCCGCGAGCGGCGGCCATGAGAACCATGCGGCGTGACGTCAATAGGGTCTTGTAGAAAGATAGCAAGTTGTGCAAATACCTGCTCGATAGAAGGCAATTTTTCTATAAATCTCGTCGTTCCAACATAAATATAAATGCGTCAAAAACCTGGTATCATCAACAAAACTTTTATTATGAGGAGGTTTAGTGGCGCCATCTATCCGAGGTCAACAAAACCACCAGTTCTTTCTGCTACCGCGAACAGCCGCCAGAAGCCGGAGGGGGACGGGGGCAGAGCCGGACGGGGACGGCCGGACCCGGACGAGCACGTTGGCACTTTCCTCCTTTCGCCATGTTGATCGCGCTGCGCAAGCATTTGGTCACGTGGTCGCGGGCGGGTGAGTTCTCGCTGCTCACCGATGGCTCTAGAGACAGAGTTTCACCGGAACCCCGCGCGTCCTCTTTTCACGTCACAGCGCACGTGACGATGGTGAAGGAGTTGAGAGGTGCCAAAAACCTCAATCTTTGTCAATTTTTAAAATAAAAACTAGGACATGCAGGCAAAGCGGTTTTTTATTCTTTACTTCAGAAAGGTCGAGACACCAACTCCTAAATTATTTAAGCAAAGTATTGACATTGTTGTACAGCTACTTTAAGATTCTCCGGTCGCAAGCAGTCACAAGGGGCTTAAAAATGGGGTTGAAGCCTCTCCGGTCATAAGCAGTCACAAGAGGCCTAAAATAGGGTTTAGGCCTCTCCGGTCGTAAGTAGTCACAAGAGGCTCAAGGTACCCTGAGGAGGTTTCTGAGATCGCCTAAATATGGCGATAACTCCCACTGCGGGCTCTAAGCATCCTAGAAATCCATAAAGCATAACGATGCTGCGGCCGATTTCCATATTCGCTCTCTCTCGCGTGAGTTGAAACGTGGTGACGCCAGTGTACAAATAGCTCCATACGACTTCCGGTTCTGAACTAGATGGTGGGTTTCGCAGTATTTGCAAAATCAAATATACACGCTATTTTCTGCAAATGGCCAATTATAGCATAGTCAGACTTAAAGAGACCACGAAACGATCTTGAAATCGAATTTCATGCACCGCACGTCGTAAAAGGTGTGAAAAGAAAACTAAAACACAAAAATAGAGAGCCAAAATAAAAATTTCGCTACAGAACTTTAGAAAAAAATGAACTCTTTTACACCTTCTTTCCTTCGAATGATCTCTGCGTTTCCACTGCGATGCATCCGCGGTGCCACGGCACGTAAGCCAAATCCACGTCGCCTATTGGATAAGAGCCTACCTCACCAGCACCGCGATCATAAACAATAAATAGCCGGCGAATGTTTCCTAAAAGTTTTGTCGAAGAATACTCTGATTCCTATTTGGATCAGAATATTCTTCCGTGGCCCGAGCAGCCGACGGAAGAGCACTGGGTTCTCATCACCCGCAACAACGGCCCGCACCCTCGTCCGCGGGCTCCATTTCAGCATTGTCGGCGCCTCTCTGCGTCGTCCTCCTCTTGTACATATCATCCCATAATCATCATCACTAGACATGGCACCGCGGGCCTTCATGGTACGGGATGTCGCCTTTCCGAGGTGCCGCGGATCTCCTGAGCCAATAAAGATTACGATTACTATTACTACTACTATATTTTGTAGCATAATTAGCGATGTGAAGGAAATTGCCGAATTTTATAATGCTACGGAGCCATGCGCCATCTATCGTGAGGTAAACGAAGCAAGAGAAAGATTAAACTGTGCTTGCGCGCTGCTCGCGGTTCCTGCTCTGCTAAAAAGATATGGCGTCTGCGGTAATCATTGACGTGGTTAGAGTGAACTAGAAACGACTGAATGGGACGAGCGTGCTTGCTCTTCATGCAATAAACTCAAAAGCGTTTTCTACTTTTTTTTTACTTTTGTGTAACAGAAAAGTAACTGAAAAGGAACGCAGTTAACCGTAAGATATTTTTTTTTTCGTTGCGGTAATTGTAACAGTACCTTCGCTACTTTCTTCTGGAAGTAACTGCAACTTAACGAATTACTTTTTGAAAGTAACTTACCCAAGACTGGTCGAAAGTGTGCGAACAGGCCTTTAAGGCGCAGTCCCGACCTTCATGCTTGCTTGTTTTTGAGACCGTTTATAACTTTCTAGTTTCTGCGCTTTCTACAGTCATAATGCTAATGTGAAATGAAAGAGCCGCTATTTAGCCACACTAAGTGCAACCCACTTATAACGAAACCACATATAACGATCTACAGCTTATAACGATCAGTTTCTAGAGTTTCTAGACTGGAAATGATCAGTTCTATAGTCCAGATACAACGATATTCGGTTATAATGATTGAAATTTCGGGTCCTCTCATTGTCGTTTAAGTGGGTTGCACGTATAATATATGCCGTCATCTTACGTTTAGCCTGTTTTTTTTTTTTGTTGTTTATTATTTAGCTTTTAATCGACCTAAGTCTCAAAGATTGAGAATTGATTTTCCGAGTTAGAAGGTTTCAATGTCCATGGTAATTTACGCGAAGAGACGGCAAACTATAAAGATGTAAAAAGAAAAAGAAAAAGTACGTAATGAATTGTACAGGGAATGTACTTTTCTAAAAGTAAAAAAATGAAGTTTAAAACGGTATTATTTCCTCGTGCTATGTGGCTCTACGATCTCCAGAAGTCTGGGACCTGGACGGTCGCGGGCAAGTCGATACGAATGGCTTCTTTTCTCGGCATCCCATCGCCAACCTGCATTTTTCAGTAGCAGGAGCCTCGGCCTTCGCAGAGCGCTTTTTTTCCCCGCGTCTATTGTCTCGGGACAGAATTCTCACGCGCGCTTTCCGCGCGATATCCACTTGGAGGAAGCGAAGCGACAGCTCGAGCACGCGCCGACTCTCAAAAACATTTTTTTTAATTTTTTTTTAACGTTTTTGACGTTTTTGGTTTACGAGAAAAAGCGGCGCGGATAAAACATCTGGGGGGGGGGGGGGGGGGGGGGATGAGGAGGATACCGGTTTCAACCATGTGCACGTAACCTTATTCATTTTTTGTTGTTGTTGTTGACGAAGAAAGAAACAAATCAGTATGCATACACTTTTACGGCATCCGTGCGTTCCCATAAAAAAAAAAAAAAATAATGCGTTAAAAAAATGAGAAAGAAAAGAATTACGAGTAAACAAATAACAATGCCTATAGCTTTGAGGAGGAACCGGAGTGGAGGTTCGAGCTGTGCTCGCATTCTTTACTTCTTCCTGAGTTTCATTAAACAAAAACAAACAAAGAGAAAGAGAGAGCGAGAGAGAGAGGAAGAAAGATTTGTTTTGAAACTAGGCTCAGTTTCTTTGGAGCGCGGTTTTAGTGCGCGGCTAGATTTTCGGTTCTTCGGTGAGTGTGCTTCGAACAGATCGGACTCAATCGTTTCTAAAATGAAAGAAAAAAAAAAGAAAAACAAAGTTACTCACAAAGATTAAAAAAAAAAAAAAGAAATTCCGTAAGAATAAGAGGCAGTGGGATGGAAGCAAACACTGATCACAGCTATATGTCGTTTGAACTTACTACGATGAACGGCAGCGGACGCTACATGCAAAACGAAATCATTCCAATACCGTGGGCGTGTGTCACCTGACCTTCGAAGAAGGAGCCTTGACGCGGAGAGCACGTGGTCACGTGACGCGCTCGCAGCGCTGGCTGCGGTGGAACGTAGCCTCCGCTTCGTTATCATCGTAAAATGCGAAGGAGTACAGCGCCTATCTCGCCCACTCAATGTTCTTTTTTTTATTTTTCTGTGTTGCCTTAGAACTTGAAAAGGCTTACGCTTCGCGGAGGTCAACACGTGAGACCATGTTTTTTTGTTGTTTTTTTTCTGTGGAAGTGGGATGTCGAAACTGTCGAAAAGTTCCATACAAATAAAAACGATGTTTTGTTTTTTGTTTTGTTTTTCTTGGAGGGCCGGGAACGACGTTCGGTTCTGTCTTTATTGGGCGAGCGGGCGAAGCGAGGGACCCACCGCATCCTGGAAGACGGTCCAATAGCTCTCAAGAGGTTTTCGCCATCGCTGTTCGAACCCCGTGCACGTGTGTAGCAAAGCGTCCCAAAGTATATACGACTTGGATTGGCTATTGCGGGGACGCGATCGATGGCCGTCGCCTACGTGAAGCCACTGGTGGAATGGCACTCGGGCGTATATTTGAACTCTCGACGGTTAAGGCGCTCCGATTCCTCGCGCATGACGTTGTTTACGTCAGCGACCCGAGGGGGGGCAACGTCAATTTTATATTGTTTTTTTCTCCGTCTCGGCCAGTTTATGCGATCAGGAGGACGGCAAAGCGCTTCTTGCGTTTTCCGTCGGATACGTCGGCGAAGGCGGCTAAAAAGTGGTAACACTGATCCCAAGTCTTCCTCGAGTAGATGCGAGTTACTCCCGCGTTATAGCGTAGGTAGAGCGAATCTGTACGCGAGTAGGTTCTCGAACACCAAGATACGTAAGCTTCACTTTGGAGCGAGATGGACTGATTCCGGAACACGGCCAACAAGAAAGGGGGGCAGACCGCAGGCGGGAGAGCTTGACGAGTATGAAAGAATGGACGGACAAAACGATGACAGTCGCAAAGATGAGGCTATACTATAGGTCGAAATGGTGTAGGGAAGCGTAAAATTACGCGCGAGATTGATCGGTTCACGCGGTTCGACGGAGATAAAAAATATTTACGGCAGACTTTGATGCGAAGGGGACGGTGTGGCGTGTAAATGTTCTTAGGCCATAGTAAGTTACAGCTCAAGAAGGTAGGGCGAGGGAAAGGAAGGCTGGAGAGAAAAAAAAAAAAAAAACAGACGGAACGCTGGAGAGAAAAGTGGGGAAACCTTCTCCTCCCTCCAGCGTTCCGTCTGCTTCTCCCTCCCCGGCCTTCCTTTCCCTCGCCCTACCTTCTTGAGTACAAGTTTTCTACCATCCATTCATCTGTCCAGTCATCCACCAAAGGCTGAAGCGACGGTATACTTTGAAGCGCAGCTTATCTAGCGGTTCTGAACCGAACTGGACGATCCATAGCCGCCGGAAGTCGTCCGATCCGACAGCGAGCGCCGAAAAGACATCCGGTCCGGCAGCCTGCGCACTATCCAGGGACGATGGGGCAGAAGCTCCGGCTCCCGGTATTAGTGTGCCCAGAGTTCAGAGTGTTTCCAACCGCTCGCTCGGGATCACGTGGTTTACGGGCCGCGTTTGCAATCCGAGCTGCGAGGAGGCGACGAGAGTGTCAGTCGGACTGCACGCGTCCATCCGCCGCTTTCCGCCAAGCAAGAGCACATTTCACGCGCACTTTACGACCTATCTGCACAATTTACAGTACGACATGCCATATAGTTTTTTTCATGGTCATATTGTAGCGTGAGGGGGGCGGAGTTGACAACGCACGCGGCTGCCACAAGGCTGCAACGCGGAGAAACTGGGTTCTAACCCAGCTTGGCTTTGTTCTTTTCTTTTGTCAATCTTTGGTCTTGTGGAAATAGCCAGCCCATTCTCGACTGTTATCGTTCTCGACTGTCCTCTAATTACGTTCAGAATATTCCCGAACGTGGAGCGTGCATAAATGCAGCGGTAACACGCGCTGGTCCGGGGGCGCGGCGGTCTTTCCGTCGCCGACGCGCGAGCCGTTGAGTATGTGGGACCAAGTTTGCCTCATTAAACGTTCATTTTAAGTTCTACGTTCGTTCACGGTCTCTCCTCTCGCTCTGTCCATTACCTACTGAAAGTTTCTCAGAGATGATATCGGTACAGCAGGGGACGTCTTAACAGGGGGCCGAGGACTCGTGAAGCTGCATTTATGCAGCTTTTTAGCCCTTCCATCATAGATGGGATGGAGAAATAGACATTTATTATTATTATCTTCCGTGAACAAAACGTATAGCCTTGCTTCTGTACATAAAAAAAAAAAAAATTATTTGGTCAGTTTTATTTACATACGTGTATTGTTCATTCGCGTATATTCCACGTTGATTGACGAGTTGATGATGTTTATTGTATTTTACACGTTGCTGTGTACAGCGCACTCGGATTGTAACGACGTCGTCCAGGGTGTTGTCTGCGAAGCACAAATAAAGAGCGGCCCAACATGCCTCCGCCCGTCAGAGCACTTTAGGGAATTTTAGGGAACCGTGTTTGCCCATCCGATACGGTACAATGGGCCCTCCGGCACCAACTGCGCATGCGCGAGTCTCCCGTTGTAGCGCATGCGCAGTGCGTACCGGAGGGCACATCGTACCGTATCGGACGTGCGAAAACGGTTCCCTAAAACACTTGCGCAAACCACAAGGTGAAACACAGCGACAGCCGAAGTGTGGCGTCGGAGTGGCTAAGGTGTCGTATCGGAGCAGATGGACTGAATGAACGGTAAAGCCGGGGTCACACTGCGCGTGTATGCATCAAGCAACAGACAATATGCAGAGACTATAGTCACCGCAATATCCGTGGTTCGAATTCCGCGGGCCAAGTGTCTCCCTGAGCTCGTTGCGATGCGGCATTCGAAGCACGAATCTTGCGGTGACTGGCGTTCGAATCTGTGCGCAGACTGTCTTTTGTACGATGTGTAAGCAGTGTGACCTCGCGCGGCTTAAAGGTGCGATCGCGCACCATGGAGTCCGCATAGGCGTTTCGTATTGAGCCGAGGAACACACAGGACGAAATTTCCACGGCGGTTTGGAACTATTGAGGGTGTTCTAAGTAGAGACATAGCCTCCTCTATACTCACAAAGCCTGGCAGTTCGACGACGGAGCCATAGAGTGCCCGGTCGCAGATTTGGAGCGCCAGGATCTGGTAGCACAGAGCGTCAAAAAGCCATTTCTCGGGGAGCCTGGACGTGAGAGCACAGCTTTTGCAGCGGCGAGGACCCGAAACACACTGGTTCGCTCGGGAGAAGTGTGTTTCGGCGTCTCGCCGCAGCGGGGCGCCAGTCACGTGGCTCTCCTCTCATGCGTTGTCTGCCGCTCCACCTTTTCCATTTCGACGGCCGCTTCTCGTGGCGATCTGCTAAGCCTTGGGAGTATTTATATAGGAGACTATGCTAGAGACCATTTCAGCTGTCTGCGTGAGAAAGGAGCATGTTTTCGTACGTCACTTCGGTGCAAATAGTAACACGTGCTAAACGAAAAGTGCCGAAGAAAGAACGACAAGAAAGTAGACGAGACGAAATGCACCCTCAAGTGAAGGTTTATTGAAACAAACACAGACTATTAATACCGTCTTTCTGACTATTCCTTTGAAATATAAAGCTCCGTATCTGTTAGGTGCTTTGACGGGGTACTAACGCCTTTTTCTTTCCCCTTACTTTCTGACAAAGAATGCGCCGTACATTTTAAGGCAGTTTTATCCGCGTATCTCCCGAGAATTGTTGTTCGTGCTAATTCTGGGTCACAGGGGCACCTGTATCAGTACACTACCAGACTGTCTGGCGGGCGCTGTTTTACTGACCATGCGTGTTATCTTGCCTTGCTTGTTATCTCGTTATTAGCGACCCGTGGAATGTTTCGGCGGAGTGCCAAAAATGGCCCGCGTCGATATGGAGCACGGTACACGGCGCTGAAACCGCGACGCGTCCCACTAACAGCGATCGCTGTATTATCGATGTAAGAAGAATACGCGCGAAGATAGGTGAGTGTTGGTTGCGCGGGACAACGCCCCGAGAAAATGGCGACAGCGGAAAGAAAGGGCTATTGTAGAGCCTGCACGCAAGCGCGCAACTTTATTGAAAAAAAAGAAAATAATAAGAAGAAAAGGTCCATTGCTGACGTGGTTTGAGTTGCTCCCTCTACTACACATGCAGGTTCTCTACCAGGTATAGGCTCCTCATAGGCACCGCCACGCGCGAGACATGAGAGCGACGAGTGATGTATTTTCCAGCGCGTCTCTCTCCTGGGCCAAATCCGTCGCGTGCGTCGCAGAGATATCCCGACCGTGTGTGCCGCTTGGTTCACGGGGGATAACCGACGGGATTAGGGAGTGCGAGTTTAGGGAGCGGGGGGGGGGGGGGGGGGGGGGGCGTGCCGAGTACCGAGTCCGCCGTGCCGACTCGGATCGCAGACGGGCTCAAAGAGGGAAACTCAGCCGAACTGGGGGAAGCGCGATTCCCCGAATAAATTCGTGCTCTGAATGCGCATATCGGGGATTCAGGGCCGCATGTGTCGAGCAGGGAAGCTTACTTACGGCGCATACGTTTACGGGGCCGGGAGAAAACAGGTGTAAGCCGGGAGAAACGACTCCGAGATAGGTCTCCTAGGAGCGGTTGGAAGCTCGACTCTGCAATTCGGAATCTGCGGGTGGTCGGGCTACGGATACGCAGTACCCAGACATATATACAGGGTGTCACAAAAGAAAATTTACACGGTCTTTTTTACCGAAAAAATAAACTAGGCATCGCCGAACGCTCATTCTCCGCCCAAATGTAGAGCTAGAGGTCACAACCAGATGCCAAAGCTTCAGCCCGATCCGATAATTTATTCAAAAGTTATAAGTGATTTTCTGAAAATTTTAATGCGAAAATGGAGCCCATTTTTGCCCGTTTTCGGTTTCTGGTGCCATAGAGCCCCATGTGTTTGAAAACTCCGTCGGCCGCCATTTTCCCATTGAAATTTTCAAAAAATCAGTTATAACTTTTGATTAAGTTATCGGATCGGGCTAAAACTTTGGCATCTGGTTGTGACCTCTAGCTCTACGTTTCGGCGGAGAATGAGCGTTCGGCGATGCCTAGTTTATTTTTGCGGTAAAAAAGACCGTGCAAATTTTCTTTTGTGACACCCTGTATATAACTGCTCTTTTTCGTTTCATTATGTCCGAGTGCAGCCGAATGCACGCGATACGTAAACCACGAGCGCACACACTAAAAGTGCCAGTCATGGGCCATCCTCGCACATCATTGGTTTAGCGATGATAGAACTAGGGCTGGGCGTCGGTTACAATGTTTAACCCGATAAATCGCCACCCTTTAATCGATCAATCAGTCTATTAATCGGTCTCGTACATTTCCATGCATACTATTTTGTAAAAGTCAAAATGACAGTATTTGTTTTTGTGTTGTTGCTTTTGTTGAGTGGGTGATAAACGGCGCAATATTGAATTTCGATTATGAATCAACCTCGATGGTAGTTTGGAACAGTTCGAAGACTCACTCACAGATTATTATTTCAGCTGCATGAGGCAAAGTGCGACCTCATTTGATTGTTCACAATAGTCTCTGCTGAACGAAACGGACACTCGCACGGCATTGAAGTGGCCAGGGACACGTATGACCTCCTGCACTTTTTGTGTGGAGTTACATATCTCGCCCTACAGTGTACTTTAAGTTACAATTTTACCTGAAGTTTGCCCTTCATATAGGTGTACTCGTCCACGTCTGCATGGTGAAAGCGCTTCATTTTTACTTTCTTTTGGTTCGTCAAAATCGTACCGACGTAACCGATCAAAAAAAATTATTCGCGATTAAAGCATTCATTCATTAATCGGTAGGTTAATCGATAAATTGCCCCCCCCTATAGATAGGACACGCACAGAAACACGACGAACATCATGACTTGTGGGTTTTTCTTTAATGCTGATTGATTAGTCGCATCCATTCGTAGCGTCAGCTGCGAGCAATATCCTGGTCAGTATTGTATATTAAAATACCTTACAAAAAAAAATAAGAACAAAACTTCTTTTTTGTTTACGAAGCTTACCCGTACACATGGTACGCGCAGATTCACACACACGAGAAAGCACCTGCATGCTTAGCGTACAATACGCGACACTGCGTTGAGGGACACTAAATCGGTGCTCTTCTGCATTTTCCTCTGACACCGTGTTGAGGGGCACTAAACTTTACCGCTTAGGTTCCTGTCCTCAATGGGCACTTATGCGCCATACTAGTAGCTTTTATAGCGCGTCTTCAATACTAAAATAAGAGAAAAGCTACGAGCAATCGCTTGTGCGTCTTAGAGTGTCGCGCTGTGTACGCGCTTAATTACTACCCGACGTCAGGATCTCCGAACTCCTGTCGGGGCAGCATAAACGAGCGATTGAGCGGGGAGGCATTTAGGCGGTGATTAAATGAAGACATCAGCTAGCCCACGAAGAAGCCGGGGGACTCACAGTTTTTTGTTGCGACTCTACTCAATGGTGAGGAGAGAAAACTCGCATTCCGATAGCGACTGCACGACCTCACACCGGTAGCACGCATGCCCGTCCAGATCGAAACGGGCAAGGGGTTGAACCCAGGAATGAACCCTGTCTTCTGCAGTTCGAGATTTCACTCCAGTTGCTCCGAGCCAATTCCACCTAGAGAACAAGGCCTAGCTGAGCTTCTTCCCCTCCTCCTCCTCCTCCTCCTCCTCCTCCTACTCCCCCCCCCCCCCCCGCTCCCCCCATGCTTAATCAGTATAGTGTGTAGTGTCGCCTAGCTTGCTTCATCAGCATTAGTGAGTGTTAGTATCAGGCACGTAACCAGGATTTTGTTTCGGGGGGGGGGGGGGGGGGGGGCAGCCCATGACAAAATGCTGTATGAGGGGGAGGGGGAGAGGAGGTCCCAGCAAAATAAAAAAATTTTTGGGGGGGAAAGGCCCGGCCCCCCCCCCCCCCCCCCCCCCCCCCTCCTGGCTACGTGCCTGGTTAGTATTGCGTAAACGAGCAAACTCAAGCCCTGTGGGTCAGCGTTGCGTGTTCCACACTGCGCGTGGGCGAGAGCCCAGAACTACGGTCTTCGACTGGCGCACGGCGAGGACGCGCATGCGCAGCGTGGAGCACGCGACGCTAAAGCAAACGCTCAGTGCTTGCGTTTGCTCCTGTACGCAATACGCCGGCGCGTCTCGCAGTGCCTCACCATGAGCGTGACGCTATATAGCATGCGCAGTTACCAAGACGTATGCGGAGGGCAAGTCGTCTGCTTCTTGCGCTGGAGTTAGAAAGACGCCGAACTCTGATTGGCTCTGATTGAAGGATAGTGGGTAGACCTCAAAGCAAGCTGCCTCGAGGCCTACCCACTATCCTTCAAGCAGAGCCAATCACAGCTCGGCATTCTGACGTCACCACAACTCCTGCAAAAGAAGCAGACGATCTTGCGGTCCGCATACGCTAGCGTGCTTTGCCGCTCGGGGCGGGGGTCCCGCGGGATCCACAAACGATGGCGGAATTGTTCGAGCAGCGATACGCTAACACGCTCGACCGTCGATACACCTCGATCACATAAGTTGGCGGAAATCCCTCACATTTAGGTATAGAGTGCCGGTTAAGCGCTTTGGCACAAATGCCGCAGCCAACCACCTCGCTGCGCGCGACACTTGGTACAGATACAACTGAAAGCTATGCACTTAACTGCCCCTTTTGTGCACAGACGGACAGTTATGAGTGATACGCGAGCCGTATGCGTCCCAATAGCCGAATCACAACCGAAGCAACCCTCCGCGCCTCTCCTGCTCTAACCGTGAAATCGAACATTGCTGCGGACACGGAGGAGCGAACGGAAGCCGGAAACGCTCTGCATGTTCCGGAGCTGCCGCTTTCTCCGGAAATGACGTCTAGAGGACGCGACAGACCTGACAGTGAGGCTCTTTGTTCTCGCGAAATTTATGATCGAAACGCGCAAGGGTCAGATGACGTGTCGCCATTTCAGACCATTGTTATGACTCATGAGAGAGCGCGATGCCCGCTGGCGCCGCTAGAGACGCCTGCTCGAAAGAACTCGTGCAAAAAGAAGAAAAAGATATAAGCAGAGTTGCGCATGCGCATTTCTTTTTGTGGAAGCAACTACTGAGATGATGTATACACTCCTTGCGTGCCACTAAGGCGCCATTGTCTCTCGCGACATTAGCGCTCCTTGTGGTCGGTTTAAGAACTAACGGAAGCGGCGTTTTACGGGAGCGGAGGAGTGGTCATGCGGCCCGCTTTTGCGATTCAACAGAATAAATGATTCTGTAATATATTTTAAAGCGAAGCGTTTCAGGCTGGGAAAGCAAGCGTTATGCTGCAATCACCTGTTTTCTGTGGAAGAAAGGGATGATTTAAGCCGCGGCATCCAGTGGGTAAGCGAAGTCGTAGCGAAATCTTTTGCGCAGATTCTACGACGACCGTTTGCGTTGTTTTTCTCATTATAAGCGTGACGTTTTACCCGAGCACTTTTTAAGCCACCTTGGCCCAGTGGGAAGTTCAGTTTTTGTGGACCCTTTTTTCCCTCTTCGCTGCGCCTTAAAGGGATACTTCAACGTATTTTGAAATATACCTGTCGTGTTCAAAATTGGTTGAATATGATCCACAATATCCGCAAATTACAATCGCACGTTTGTATTTTGAGCCTGGTGGCTGTATTTTTCGTTATAAACGACCCGCTCCGGCAAGCGCTCGGAGAGCAGGCCAGCGGAGAGCACGTGACATCCGACGCAATCGTGACGTAGTTCGTCTCGGGACGAGCAAAGCTGCGGCGAGGCTGACGTCGAGAGGATGGCCTAGTCGTTCCAGCCACCTGAAGCGGCTGCCTTTGTACAAATTTCGAGTGACTGGTTAATCTTCTATAATCTTCTAGAGGGACAATAGCGACTTCTGGAACACACAAAAGAGATTCTCGGGGAGAGGGGAGTTCCTCCTTCCCCTTTTATCTCGTCGTGGCCGGAGGTGAGACAGTTATCGTCACTACCTGTCAAGGTTCCTAGACGGGCATTGCAAACGAGGCTCTAGCGACATCCACCAGATGCTCTTTGCTAATCGTTTAATCTCGTTTTAAAATTCCTTTTCGTGTCTTTTTAAACACGATATTGGTGCGTCCGATGTAATACTGCTTCTTTGAACACATATAGACCAAAAAATAAGCGCCGAAGTTTCGTTGTAGTATCCCTTTAACGCCATCAAAGATGCTATGTCTGCAGAGTGCCGAATCTCGTTGCGGTGCGCGATGTGGGACGGCTGAAATGATCTACGGGAACTCCCTGACCTGGGCGCTAATCGCACTCGCAAAGTCACGCGCATGACCGGCACACCGCAGGATCGGGCTGGCGATTTTGTCAACATCTGCGCCTTGAGCCAGGATAAAACGATAACCGCGGCCGTCGTCAAGGAGCCAAATAAAATCAACGAGCTTCTTGATTTGCGCCTAATGCTTCTTGAGTTGCGTAACAAATCAAGAAGCAGGAATGAACACGAACAACGCAAAAACATGTGTTTCTAATATAGGTATAAAGATTCACATATTCCGGGGGTTTTGAGACCAATTTCATGGACTTATATTTTTCGTGTAAAGTGCTGCAGCCACGTCAACCGTCGATATTCTCAAAAATGTCCGTTAACGCCGTCAGGTTGCCCTACTTTTGTTTTATATTTAAACATACTGTGGACTCTAGGCAGGGTGGTGAGGCTCATTTTGTTATACACGAAGTAGGCGCTTCGGGGCTTCTAGCTTCTCCCTTCACGGACTGCGGGCTTTGTACCGAAACGGTGACCAGTGCCAGCTGCATGCAAATCGGCGTCGTAGGGATTAATTAAACGTAAAACTGGTGCCGTCACGTACCTGAAGACGAGGGGGTGCGACGTGGTTAATTCTCATAGCCCTTATGGTTGGCATCGTGAATGCCACTCACGACCGCCACGAGTGCTGGGTAATCCGGGAAGTAAGAGGGTAAGCGCGATGGAAGTTTCTCAAACCATCCAACATTACGTGTAGCGACTGGATATTGCCAGAGATAGATTTCGCATAAGGCGAGGAATGTTTGGAAACAACCGTTTGAAGCTGACGACACGAAAATTCTCCCTTCGTTGCGCAATTCTTGGTGGAAGCTGCAGCGTTTATGGGCAGTTCGCTAACTGAGAAGATCTAGTAACGTTGCACTATGCCAACACTGCGACCTCCAAGCTACGTCATGAAGTTTTGCGAAGGAAAGATCGAAAGAAAGCGTTCGCTTTTATTATTGAAATTAAACGGCAACAAAAAGGTTTCTTGGTCAATGGTGTTGCGTGCGAGAATACCTTGGCCCCACCATAGCCTCCTCTATACTCACAAAGCCTGGCAGTTTGACGACGGAACCACAGAGTGCCCGGTTGCAGATTCGGAGCGCGAGGATCTGGTAGCAGAGAGCATTTCTCGGGGAGCCTATAGTCAGCGCACATCTTTTGCAGCGGCGAGGACCCGAAACATGGCTTTCAAACCCGACGAGAAAAGAAGCGGTAGCCCGAGGAACGTGAGAAGCCCGAGCGGACATTCCATCACTCGGGACAATTGTGTTTCGGCGTCTCGCCGCAGCGGGGCACCAGTTACATGCCTCTCCTTTCATCCGTTGTCTGCCGGTCTACCTTTTCACTTTCGGCGGCTACGTCTCGTGGCGATCTGCCAGGCTTTGTCAGTAAAGAGGAGGCTATGGTCCCACTAATGCCAGTAAGCTCGTGTAAAGCGAAACGCATTAAAACTGAATGTCGTTGTACCGCTCCCTTTAAAGTGAAAAACAGTACAGAATGTGCCAGGGATATAGGCTTGAAAGGAAAGAGGCGGCAGGACTGCGCAATACCGGGCTGCAATGTCCACGAGAGCAGCTCGGTTCGTGACAAGGCAGTGCCACGAACAACTCCATCGACCGGGGGGAACAGCGAGCAAGTAGGGCCACAAGCTCGGCTAATTGATTGAAATGCAACTCGGAAACAAAACAAAAAGCAAAAAGAGCGGCTCATGAAAGAAAGGGCATGTTTTGATTTACCGCAAACTTTTTTATTATTTCTTTTTTTTAGCGGGAAAAGAAAGGAAAAGATATACGACGCAGGCGTGCCGACAAATGGCCCGCGTACTTCGCTGGGTGCGCTTTCTTTTATTTTCCAACTTTAATAAAAAACAAGACGTGACTCAGGACTTGCTTCTTTCTTGCTTTTTTTCGTTTCTGTGTATTTTTGTTATAATGTAAAAAAAAGAAAAAAAAAAAACGAAGAAGCTTGGGCGTTCTATTGCGCCTTTAGAACGCACATATGAACGTTTGAAAAATAAAGAGAAACAAAAAATGGTTACACGGTTCTTCGCACGACATCAAGCTGCACCACACATATTGAAACATCTCTAGAGGCTAAAACTCCACTCCACGAGAAATGCGCTCTAAAGCTAGGTCTTCAACCGTCCTGACCCAGAAGCTCCGCGTTTGGTTCCGGCTTGGAAAACACAGAAATGACCGTTAAAAAATGACTGCACGGTTCTTCGCACGACATCAATAAGCTACATCATGCAACTCGAAGCATCGCCAGAGGCTCAAACTTCATTCCACGACTATACGAGAAATCTCCAAAGCAGGTCTTCAAACGTCATAAAAAAAAAAAAAAAATGCGTGTGTGTGTGTGTGTGTGTGTGGGTGGGATGGGGAGCTTACGCGGCGGTGCGTGCAACAGCTGGGACTATTCGGCTTTCCGATCACCATATCATGTGAAAACAGTCTCTTAAAGGGGCACTGACAAGGCATTTATGATCGGCAAGGTTTTTATTTGTACACGACATATGAGAGTCCGACTATCCAGAAAATCATTCGTGGCTCGAATTTCGTTTTCCCGAGTTGTCTCGGTGCTAGTATATGGTGACTGGAGCGCGTCCCCCGACCAGTATGTTTATCGCGATCTTCAAAAGTAGTTCATCGACTTCCGCCTGCTCACGTCATAAAAGTGTCCCACTGTTGCCCCCGTCGCGACCCTGCAGCGGTGGTACGGGGCCGCGTAGATGAGTGCGACAGACGCCCGTTCTGCCGTGCGTCGATCTACACGCAAGGCAGGCGACGGAAACCGAAGCAAGCGGACGGGACGTCCCCGACGACAGCGCCCCTTGCGTCCGTTTCCACCTTTTTTCGGCAGCGCTTCTACTGCCGACCGCCAGGATTCGTGACTTCCGACAGCAGGGCACGCCGGCTTTCGTGACATGATCCGTTGGCACTTCGGGACCATTTTCGATGCATGGGCGGGATTGAGTTGAGATACGGGAAAAGGGGGTAAATGGGACGCTAAATGTACAAGTCGGTAATTTTGGCGGAAATGCGTTACAAGTAACGGCGTTATCGATAACGCGTTCCTTTTCGTAACGTTGTAACGTATACTTGATACATTTTTTTTTTTCAAAGCACTAACGGGTATAACGTACTTACGGTACGTAGTTATGTTACGTATTTCGAGTAAAGGGTAACGTAGTTACGTTACTCGTTGCATCTTCTTCCCAATACTTTAAAATATTTACGCTTACTTTTTTTTTCGTCTTTCTGAGCTCCAAGTTATATGAATTCTCGCACTCATCCCACATTGCTTCAAAATGTTGCCTCACAAAAGAGTGCTTATAGACATTTTTCACGAGGGCGCCGCCATCTTGAAATTTCGTCAGTTCCAGTATGGGCGAAAACATTTGTTTTTCCGTCGCAACGCTAATTTAGAATTATGAGGGTAACCGTCACCCATTCTCAATTATGATTCCCCTCTATTTTTTCTCTATTTGCAAAACGACATTAGTTGTTTTTTCGTTTTTTTTTTTTGTGCCTTATACTTGATATACTTATTAGCCGGCTGGTGATGAGAGTGAACAAAAAGGTCCATACGCATCCGATGCTCGTGACACTAAAATGTCCTAAATCAGCATTTCATATATACGTTCGCGTTTTTTCTCGAGGGTATTTAGGTGGAACCGTAAACGAGATAAGGTGATTAAGTTAAGTTTCTGCACGGCGTCCGTGTTCTTGTCCCCTTCGTGTTCATACTTTCTGTGTTTTTTAAGTCTCTACCAACACGCTCCTTATGTTTTAATTGATGCTGGTTCTTGAGATATGGCGCCTACGTGTACTTGTAACGTTAGAACAGTAAAACGTTTTAATTCATAAATGAAAAAAGTCTCATACAAAAGTAACGTGCGGTACTTTTTATCGGCAATCGTAATGCGTTTCTTTTTTTTTTTTTTTAGGTCGGATAGGTCGGTAGCGTGTTTCTCATATTTGCAAGTATTGAGTAATAACGTTTACAGCATTGCCAGTCGTAGACGCCTTTTAGAGGCACGCTGTGACCACCAGGGCGGAGTCATATAAGGTCTTGCTGCTTCGCAATGTGGGGGTTTAATTGGGAGAGCGGAAAAGCTGTTTCTTTAGCGGAGTCATCGAAACATTGACCCAATATGGCGCCGACAAGAGGAACCAAAAGATGGACCCAAAGTGGTGAGTGTCTCCACCCTGGGCGTGGGGCTGGCGAGGAGGCTTCCTATAGAATTAACATCGTCGCAGTATCGAGACACCAGGAAGAGTCGCTCCGTGTGAAGCCGGCCTTAGAGTGCGGCGATCAAAATCACAAATAAATCGAGATGGACCTGTGAAACTGCTGAGATAGTGGTCATTTACATGTTGTTACGGCGGGGCATTCAATAAAAATTAATTGGCGCTCCTTTGATCTACCGTTAAAATGTCCTGCGCGTAATTAATTAGGGTCACACTACGCAAATATGGACGCCAGGCAAACACAACTACACGTGCTTTGTTCCGCTTACTTTTTGTCCGACGGCGGCGGAACTTCCTTTTTTGGGGGGGAAGAACCCAGAGTTGTGCTCTGCTAAATTTTACAGGACGTTAGCCCGCTACGTTTAGCTGGACAACAGGGAGTTTTCGTAGACCGCTTTTCTACCTCCTCTATGCACTTCGGAATGAAGACACCGCTACTGCGCCTGGGCACTGCTGGCCTTGCCTGTAGAGTTCCGAATCTTGTAGCGGTCTTCGGGGAGCGTCGCGAGATGGAGGAAACAATAGACGAAAACTTTCTATTAGCCGGCTAAATGCAGCTGGAAGTTAGTCCGCTATTTAACTGATGATGATTACGTAATACGGATACGGCAACACTCTTACCGCTCATTCACATTGGAAGCGGATCCGCGTTCGCAAAGCGGTTGCGAACGCGGTTGTATAAAGATCCAGTACAATTGCACGCGCACTCGATGACATCAAGCGCGCGTGCAATTGTACTGAATCTTTATACAACCGCGTTCGCAACCGCTTTGCGAACGCGGATCCGCTTCCAGTGTGAATGAGCGGTAAGTCCTGTTCCACATTGGATTAAGTTAAATCGACAGTCCACGTATTCTTTCTGGACCAGGTCAAACTTTTATGCGGATCGGCGATTATCTATGTGAAACGCTGTTTCTCTTCGCTTCGTGTTTTATTTTTCACCTGGAACGCGGAGGTACTACGTGAATTGCCTTTCCACTGACGTGCCGTTCCACTTACCCTGTTCCTCCTAGCTTCAGTTGTGTTCAATTAAAACTTCCAAAAAGGGGCCTTTTTGTTACATTTAGTGTTTACGACGACCAATCATCTGAAACACCGCTATGTATAAACTACGCAGTATTCACAATTGTCCGAAACACTGCTTCGTATGAACTACGAAGTACGTGGAACACGGTTCTTCTTGGTTAAGCGGAACTGCATGTTCTGCGCAAGAAACTCCGGTTATGACTGGAAGCAAAGTGGACCGAGATTAAGAGTGTACGGCTACGCGACGCAAATCGATTTCGTTAAGAATGCATCATAAGATGCTCCCGCCCTGACCTGTGCGGGCGTCGATGGCGAAGTGTCCCTGGCTGTCCCCCGCCGTGAGTTGGAAGGCGAGCTCGGCGTCGCCCCCGCCGTGGTCGAGGTCGAAGGCGCGCAGCTGGACGACGGACGTGCCCGGGGCCGCGTTCTCGGGCACGGCCGGCTGGTAGGCCGGCTCGACGCTCAGCGGCACGTTGTCGTTCACGTCGTCCACGCGCACGAACAGGTCTAGCCGGGACGAGAGGGACACGGCGCCGCGGTCTTGGGCCACCACGGTCAGCCAGTAGTAGGACTTGGTCTCGCAGTCCAGCACGGCCCGGGTGCGCAGGTTGCCTGCGCATGGGGGGCGAAACGCATGTGAGGACGGTGCGTGTTTAAGGGTGTATTCGCGCGACGGATTTTTCTCCCCGAGGAATTCCTTCGTGGTGTTATTGCACCCCACAGCCCATGAACAGTTGCCCCCTGCTCCATCGCGTGCCAAAGCCCAAACCAGACATAATTCGCAAAACCAAGGACGCTCACTATCGCTACAACGCGCAACGCCGTGGAGCATAGGGAGCGCGTCATCTGCTCTCGGATACCACCTTTGACGTCACGGGTACCCCTGCTTGTTGTTGCCAGTAGATCAGCAGCAAGTTCAGCAAGTGATTCGTGGGTGCGTAAACTACTAAGGAAGTTTTCTCAAAACATAAATGAATATTTTAATTAAACATTTCGTAGACATAGTCAGGGTGGATATTTAGTACATGGTGAAAATTTTATAAAAGTCAATGACCATCAATATTTTCCCGAAGAATAATAAAGTTTCATAATTTACAATCAGACGTGCATTGCTGAAACGAGAAACACGCATACAGTCACATATAAACGCGAGTGTTTAGGTATGTTTGTGACTCATGATAACACACTTACGTAATTTACAATTGCAGCGAACTGCAGCAAACATAGTGTTGAGCCTTAAACAACATCTAAATGCAAACAAGTTCACTACTTTTGTGTAATTAGTAAAACATTTCGCAATTAGAAAAAAAAACCGGTATATATATATAGCTTTTAAAGGTTTATTTTTGTCAAAATGAGAAAAAAATGCTTACAATTTTTTTGTGCAAGATTCATTGATTAGTTTTACATTTCTCTCTATCTTCATCTAGTAGAGAGAGAGAGAGAGAAAAAAAAAATGTTGTAGGGGCGTGCTCAGTACACAAAAATTCAAATGACCACTTTTACAACTTTAGTGAAAAAAAAAAAAAATGCACCCACCCAGGCACCAAAACCGAAGAGGGAGTGAAAGCGAGAGGAAAAGAGAGTGAGAGAGAGGGAGAGAGAAAGCAGAAGCTTCCCGGCCCACATCACCGAGATCGCCTGCCTCGCTTCATCACACTCCGTTAAACCACGCGCACATTCTGCAAGGGACACAGACACACACACACACGCACGCACGCGACAGAATGCAGGCACAAGCGCAAGACCAAATTGCACAGAAGAGGTGCCACTCTTACGGCCTTCATTTGCTCCAGAGCGGTGCTCTGCGGTTCACTGAACCCCGTATTATTATTACTACCACTACGGTTATCATTATTGTTATTATTATTTATCTCTATTTTGCAGCTAGATCTCGGTGTTCTTTTCTCGGGCGATTCGCTCGGCACGCACGGAGACACACTTTCAACGAGGCTTCTTTACGGCACCGCTGGGAGGCGCTCTCGTCGTCGCCCATAACACGACACCAGCGCCATCTCTCGGCGAAGTGGGGAAAAGCGAGGGTGAGGTCCGCTAATGGTGATGTAAAGCGTCCCAGTCGGCGCCGGCGCGGAGTCGTTAGGAGGGCCGGGCCCGACGTGGAAAGGCCATTAGACGGGCGTCCATCTCGATCCTGGGTGGCGGGGCACCCCACCGGCACTTTTCTGCCTCATAAATGCATCTTTGGGCCGGGCCGCTCACATAACCTCAAGTGGAAGGCCGATTGAGGGCCTTAACGGGACGCGCTTTCCGGCCAGCCCTTAAGGCCTCACCGCCGTCGTAACAATGTGGCGTCAAAGGATAGATCGTAAGAGATATGCTCCAAGACGATCAGGTATGCTTAGTGTCTGAGTTTGGTAACCGCGAGAGGCAGGTCTAATGTAATATGGTTGGTTCTCAGGAAGCGAGCCTAGATATGATTATCACGCGAGCGAAGAACGGGGTTTGTCTGCTACGACGCGTCAGTCGAAGACAGAAAGAAAACAAGAAAAGAACTTCGAGTCGTCTGCTAACGGAAGCCGAGAAAAGGTGGTCGTCTGCTATAAGCTGAGTGCCGCGGCGACGTCAAATCGGACGTAAGCTGAAACTATGGTAATTTTCTTTGCATTTCAAGTTGGAAGCGGCAGAAAACCCGTGCTTCTTTTGCAAATAAAAGTTGTTCTGTAACCTCCACCGAAAATATTCACAAATTGTTCTATACATTCACATAAAAAAAAAAAAAACGAACATTGCGCGAGTGCGCGTCTATTTATCAGCCGAGAAAGAACTCGCTCCTATCAGGCACTTAAATCGGAACCTGCACTGCCTGTGAATGTAAACAAGAAGAACAAAAATACGCTAGAAAATATGCGTGTCCAAACACACGAACACCAGACAGTCTTGCGCATGACTACAGCACACCGTGCTGGTAAACATTCTTACTTGTTCTAGATGAAATAAAAAAATATATTCAGCGGCGTGAACGTACGCTACAAACTGTACACGCTCAACAGCAAAGGTACCACAACGGCAGGTGATGTTACGACAGTGTAAGCTATATAATGAAGCCTTTGCGATTAAAGACGCACGTACTTTCGGAACAAGCCCCACCGAGAAGCCTCGTCGCATAGCCCAAAGGTGGGGAATCCGAAAACAAAACAAAACAAATAAAGGCCACCAGATGAACGCAGGGCGTCAGAACATCGTGCCGGATTCTATGCACTTGTATACGAGCCCCCTTTTTTTTTTGCTTTATTTTGAAGTTGCTAGGATAAGGCTTATGGGCATCAAAACATTCTTGCTTCTAACTTCTTTCGGTTCGTCAGAATGACGCTAGCGACGAAAGACGCGTCGTATAGTGCTCCACGAAAAAATCGTTTGAAGATCACGTGCTGGCCGCTTATACGGGAAGCAACAGTTCCTTCTCTGTTCGGCTGGCTACAACCGGCGTTTTCACTGTAAGTGCCTGAACATCGGCCATGAAGAATATAACATTTACATGGAAGGCGACAAGAGCACTTTTAAGTGGTTGGGCTGCACACTGAGAAACAGCATGTCACCCAAGAACTGCAGGCTGCACACGGAGAAGCAGCACGGACGTTTCTTCCGGTGTCACGGTCCCGCCCTCCGAGACGCTGGACGAGACAGCGAACGCATGGACTGAATAAGAACCTCTTCCCACGAAGCTTTTCACTGGACGAAAACCTCGTCCCACCAGTTCTTGCGCGCCTTATCGGAAGCGTGTCGGGCAAACTGGATGTATTAACTGCGGGGGTCAAGTGCCTTAGGGCTGAGGACAACAATCTTCGCTCCGAAGTGCTACAACTACACAGAAACGACATGGAAAGAGTGCAGCTCCCGTGATTCCCGTCCCTCTCATTGGGGAGTTTTAGTAGACCATTTCCGCAGTCACCTGGACATTTCGCCATCAATTACAGTGTACCGCAGTCAATTGAATGAGGACTTATCAGCCTCTTCATTTGTTCTATTTATTGCTTGGTAAACGTTTCTTGATTTTTTTTATTTTTATTGTCCGTTGACGATGGTGTGCCAAAGCGAAGACCTTTGGGGTTGTTTTTGGACACGTAAAAAAAGAATATTATGAATACTATACTATTATAACATCCGACAAACGACGAAAACCATTCCGCTTCGCAGGAATGTTTTAAAGAGATTGCTTTTGCATGGGAATCAATCCTGCGTCGACCTTGCTTGCTCGTGTATGTGTTGGCAGCACCTTAGCAAGATCATCCGAGAGAACGCCAGCGACAGAATGCAGCGTGCGCGACAAATTATGGTGCACCGTGCGGAGGGAGAGGTGAGGGGGGGGGGGGAGCAAACGGTGCGCCAACACTGCACCCCCCCCCCCCCCCCCCTCATGCTCCACTGCGTAAGTACTCAGCATATAGACGCTCTATTGTTCGCGTGCAGAGATGTTCGTCGTTATTAGTTCAGGCTTTGATCCCACAAAGTAGAGAGGGCGGACGATAGTAATCGTCGTTGTTGCCTCTCTGCTTCCGAGGAAGCAGCCGAGAAGAAGAAAAAAAAATCTTCGCATGACTAGAAATGCGGCACGGAGTGCTAAGTGGGCTACGCATCGCTGAATTAGCGCATTCGGCGTAAATCTCGCGGTACTCAAGGCGTTCGTCGCAGAACCCAGGGATCCATGGTTTCAATCCCCACCCCTGCCCGTTTTCCGATCCGGAGAAGCGTCGTACCCGACGGGCAAGTCGTGTATCAATATTCCGCGATGCACGTTCAAGACAGCGGTGGTAAATGCCGGACTGGATGAATTTCTCATCTACAGCGCTGGCCCCACCAAGGGTTGGGGCTGGCCAACTTCCCGCTCTATGAACATGCACGCGACACAGTTATTATACGGAGAGAAACCGAGGGAGAGGAGGAGAGGAGAGCTTGCGGTGACGTCAGAACGCCGAGCTCTGATTGGAAGGTATAGAGGGTATGCGCAAAGGCTGGCTGCCTTTGCGTAGCTATTCGTGCGCCGAACGGTATCGAACAGCGAGCCGTAGAGACAAACGCAGAAAGATTTGCGTCTAGACTAACCACTGATCATTCCAATCAGAGCTCGGTGTATGCTCTGACGTCCACGCAGACTTTCATATCCTCCTCTCTCTCATTCTTTCCCCGTGTGTTCGCTCTGCGCGTGTCTTTTCTCCCTCAAACATCGCTGCTGCGTGTGGAAGCGCACTCAACGGAGCAAATTAAACCGCCCACTGAACGGACTTGGAGAAATAAGAAATACATAGTTCGAACGTATCGAGCGCAAGTTTTCCATGGTGGGCAGATAGTAACCGATAGCGGCGCGTTGTGAATATCGGAACAGGGTACGACCCGGTAACACGCGTTTCTCGGTACACTGCGGAGCGTTGTTAGATACCCGGGATCGTTACGTTATTTAACCGGGACCTTCGTATCTTGCATGGAAATTAAAATCGTTGGCGTATGAGTTGCGGTCTGATACGAGATCGTCAGATAGAATAGCTGTCGTTGCACGCCTATCCAGACCGGAGTTTGGGGACATTGAGCCCTTCTTAGCGGCGTACCAGGGATATAGCATTTACGCGTTAGAAAGTCGTCTCCGCGTCGTCGTGAATTGAGCTCGCACCGTAATATACCCTATTAGCTCGCTCCACGCGAGCGCTTCGGTGAAATTGCCGCGCAAACCTTGTTCATAAGTTGTGACTAAACTAGTATACGGATAACAAGGGTGCAACGTACTTTTATGGATAAAGATCGGGACAGACAAACGTGCTGCGTGTTTCGAGCTGACTTTTCCAACAAAGATAGCGGGAAAAAAAAAAAAAAAAAAAACTTGAAGGGTCATGACATAAACAGCAACAACGCAAACTGAATTATCTTGTTAATTTTAGCGTGTTAGACTTTCTCAAGTTATACCTCTTCTTTTTGTTTTTTCTTGGGAGGGGGGGGGGGGGGGCGGCGAGGGGAGGAAGGGAAATTTGTTTATAAAACCCTAGCCCTAAGCATATTCTGTTTGAAAAAACAAACAAACAAAAAAACTGTAGTTTCTTGCAGGCGAAGAAACCGGGACAAGCTCCTCCCCCATAGCCCTCCCCTTTTTCCGCTTTAGCAGAGCGAATGCTGGAGAGGAGGTGAGAAGGGACTTTCCTCCTCTCCAGCGTTCGCTCTGCTAAAGGGGAAGAAGGGGAGGGCTCTGTGGGAGGAGCCTGACCTGCTTTTCTTTAAGGGGCGGTACAACGGTATTCAGTTGGAATGTTTTGCACTTTACACCAGCTTACTGGCACAAGTGGGACTCAAGCAGGGCTGGGTAGAGGAACTCTAAAAAGTATTCCCGAATATAAATACTGCGATACGTGTATTTTCGGGCCAAAATACAAATACTAAGGTTCAATTGTTTTTTATATATGTGACGGGATATCCCTGAGATACTTCTGCAAAAACGGGAAATATATCCCGGAGTACAGATACAGATACATGCAACAATGAATTGTTTTCCCTGAACGGCGGTAGGTACGGAAGAGTACCATTCGCGGCGAATAAAAATGATTCTTCTTGTGTTCCTCTCTTCGTGTCAGTTTATAGGAGCCTTGCATTATCTCAAACTCTTCTTATATGCAAAGTTCTAAATATATCCCCAACTACCATCCCGAATGCCACCAAGGAAAAAGAAGAAAACAAAAACATGATCGCCTCTAGTAAACCCCGTGGGTACCGGAAGCAGACGACTTGCTTGTCATGGTTGGCAAAAGGAGTCTGCCCGAAATGAACCGTGTATTGCCGGGAGGGCTTTTCATGTTGCCGTCCTAAGTGCCTCTGAGCCGCATACGCTGGGGAGATTCGACAACCGAAGCCGGGCCAGTGTGCACTCGGTACCTCTCAGCCTAGTCGGTATGAAATATGTTGCAAGACAGGAAGCAGAGAAGCCACTTCCACGTGTCCTTTACTGTCCATGATCGCAAGTTTCTTTCTCACCACCTGATCCTTTCCAGTATTAACTCCGCTAAAGCGGGAAGGAGTCCTTCAGGGAGGAGTTTACCCTGCAACTTTTTTTCAGCTGACCTTACCTCCAATCACTCTTGGTTTTTTGCTAGTTTCTTTTCTTGGACTTTTATTTTCTCAGTTTTGGTGATTTTACTATCTAGGTACAAGCTGCAACCAAGATCCCTACCGCCGAAGGGGGTTATGTGGCGGGTTCGTAAAATTTGGGACCCCTCGCGCCGGAATATATGATTTTTAGTTTATCGTAAAAACCCGACAATTAATTTTTGATAACCAATGTAAAAAAAAAAAAAACAATATTTACGTTTGGCAGAGTATCGCGATATAAGCGATACATCGTCAATAAATTTCCTACTGAGGTGCAAATACATTTTTCAAATATATCTCGACACAGAAATACAGATACTCGGAAAGATCTCCAACATAGTATCGCGATACGATACTTCCTAGTCCTGGATCCAAGTATACTTGCACGCAACGCCACTGAGTAAAACACTCATTTTTTGAGGTGTCATCTCAGTAATAAATAAAAACGAGCGTCTTCTTTTCATCTCTCCTTCGCAAAACTTGATCAGGTACTAGGATAGGGCCGGCTCGAACGTGGAGGAAAACGTGAAAGTACATAGATGTTGTCGCTCTTTCTTTCTCTGTTCTTTCACGTTTTCATCTAAGTCCAGGCTGGCCCATATCCTAGAATCATGCACCAACTAAGTCAACTCAAGCCCATTACGTGATGACGTAGCACGGAGGCCCCAGTGTTGGCATAGTCTCCCGGGGGACGATATTTTAATGCGGCTCATAGACGGCACCCGAGCGCTGCGTGAGCACTTGATTTTGGCCCGTGATAATCAACAGCACGATAAGCATTCTGGGTAGCGGCTCGTCTTCGATGGCTGCAATGACGAAAATAGCCGATCCCTGACAATGTCTTCTGGAGGAACTCAGCGCATGTCCCGTGCTTTCCCAACCCTAGCGCGTGACTACGATAAACATTGGCGTCATAAAATCGGCTCCAGATCACGTGCCGCTTGTTCTGGATGCGAGTTGAGGGGCTGAACGGTGCTAATATTTCTTTAATTTTTTCCCCGCGAGTACCAGAGTGGAGAGAAAAACTTACGCGTGCTAGTTATAGGTTATAAACTTCAGAGATTCGTTCTAAGCGGTATTTGCGCAAAGTACCAAAATCCTTGCGCAGCCCCTTTAACCTGCGATGGGGCAGCGGGAAACTGTCAAAACATATTGTGGTTTAATCCGCCACCTCAGCAAATGATGCCATCTTTGCTAACTCTCCTATTAGAAACTTAGACTGGTCTCTCAATCTCTCTCTCTCTCTCTCTCAGCAACCCGCGAAAATAGAGACTCCTTTCCTTCGGTCCGGTCACTGTTTCGGTTATGCTTTGTTCACATCTGTGGCGGGAGCTGCGCCCTCGCCCGACCAATGGACCGCGTCCCTTTCACAGCCTGGCCCTGCTCTCTCAGCATGGGTGGGAGCGTGATCACGTAGACAGATTGACAGGTGCGCCATGTAGCGCACAAAATAATTGCCCCTTTTCCTAATTTCCACCGACAACGCAAGAACAAGAAGAAGCGTGATCACGTGGCGAAAGGTATAGACGTGTGACTTGTCCAACAAGCACGTAGCTTCCACCGCACTGACAGCTTGGGAGGGCGTATAGCGGAGGCGGACGCTGAGGTCAGCAGTTGTTGGCACTGTGTTCACGAAAGATTAGCCAAAGCCTGACCGCGCACTACACAAAGCGGAAGCACAAAGGCACATACAAAAAACACACATATACAGACACACACACACACAAATTGGGCGTACATTTGCGGTGGCCGTGTTGCTGCGCCGCAAGGGTAAATCGATGTTCTTTTTTTTTTTTTTTTTCCGGCGAACGACAGTTTCGCATCTTGGGGAACGTGGCCGAACCTTGCGCGCTGTTGCCCGAAAGAGTTTGCATCGGCTGCTGTTCTATGTAGACCTTTCCAATGATAGCTTTCTGGTCGCGGCCATCTTTGTCTACTGGGCTGTGGAAGGTGTTCCGAGCGTGCGTAGTTGGTCTCTTGCACGAAATATGAGACGCCGCGCAGGCGCCCACAGCCCGATGATTCAGCGTTTTTCGCCTGGGTGATAAGCACTGGGAAGATGTGTACTTCGTTTCATCCTCAAGTCCATACGCAGCCGACGCTACGAGGTAATGGGACCGATCAAGCCACGTTAAAAGCGCAAGTCACTAGGCCAATTCTGTTTATGATTGGCTCCGCGATGGTAGGACACATGACAAACGTAATGACGGTGCGCTTTTGAGGCTTTCTGATTGGTCTCGTCAGCTCGCACCGTCGGCTGCCTCTAGACTTGAGGCAGAGACGAGGTATAGCCGTCGGCACGTTTGACGCCTGCGGTCCGACTGCTTGCCGAGAGGCCCGACGGTGCCGACACGCCTTGCTTGTCATTGTGGCCCTTGTAAACATCCAGCAACCCGCCCGACGGCTTGACTGGATTGTGACACGCAAAAAAATCATGACATAATTATGCACTTACAACCTGTTACATGTAAAGGCCCGTTCAGGGGTTTCCCCAGGAATTGAAATTAAGGGGGGGGGGGGGGGGTCTAAATTTTTAGGGTGGGGGGGGGGGGGGGTAGGAGGGCCATTGAGAAATCACTGGGCCCGTTCAGACAGTTGCGACTCCTTAGAACCGAGCGCATTAAAACCTCTTACAATCTCTTACGACGGAAGGACACACTGACACGCTGGCGCCATCTATGCGGTGACCTTGGAACTTTATTTTACTAGAGCGAAGGTTTGGCGCTATTTGCGAGGTCAAATGTACGTACTACTTATGAGAAACGTTCGTCTATTTATAACATCGACAAAAGTTGTACAAACGAAGAAAGAAAGAGTGATGCGCGATAGAAATGTAAAATATACGGGACCACCCAGTGTTCCACTGCTACCCGATATATATAGGTGGTGCCAGTGTGTCCTCTCGTCTAAGGCCCCTGGGACCTTACTCTTGTCGTAGTAAGAGATTTTAAGAGGTTTCAAGGCACTCGGTTCTAAGAAGTCACAAGTGTGTGAACGGGCCTCAACATACAATATAGGTTATACCGGCGAAAAGAGGGCGGAAGACCATAAATAATATGTAGCCAGAAACTAAGCAGCCTCAAAGGAATGCTAAAAAAAAAGTCATGCGGAAATGCAAGTTTGGTATACCCAAACGGAAGTCGGTCCCCTGTCAAGTGAAAGCCACCCATTGTTTCGTGGTGTTCCCGATTGCACGACAGGACAGGCCCAGGAATGTCGCGCGCCTGAAAACCAGGTAAGGCTACCAACAGGCGAGGGCCAAATGTAGTGTCGGGATGTAAACGAGATCGTAGCGGGGCAATGATATACTGAAGCCTCCTGTTTAGGAACAGCCACGGCGTCGCTTTAAAAACAAAAACAAGAACAGCAAACGGGGAAGCATGGGATGAGGTGGGACAAGCACTTGCCTCACGATACGGGCTGATGTCTTTTGTCACTATATACGCATCTCGAACCTTGTGAATTGAATCCCCTTTCCTCCGTTTTTCATTTCGGTCGCGAGGTCAAACCCGTTTTCGCCACACATCGCCTCTTTCGCGTCTTTTTTCGCTGGGTGGGGTCACCTCACTTGGAGTTGAGAATAGGATACGCGACTGGCGTCGTCCCGGGCCACTACGGCTGAGAGGCAACAACTAGACATTGGTTAATAAATATTAAAAGAAAGTAAAAAAAAAAAATGCACTCGTGGGAAAGTGGTTGCGTCGAATTCACATTCATTCGAGATAGGAGAAATAGGAAGTTGTCGTGCTCGGCGTTCCTTTTTGAGAGCCAGCGCGTCTCTTCCCTGAGATGGCAGGGAAGGGGGCATGGAAAGGGGGCATTCGGGGGCTTCCGGTGGGTGGCGTGCGCGCTCTGTCTCGCGACGTGTACGTTGTCAGTTACGGAGCTGGCTTCCATTTGTTCGCGCGCACCTGTCCGTGTTCATGGGTACTTACTTAGATACGAGCGCGAATGCATCTGCAATCGCGTGGTTGAGCGCCCGCGTCTCGCGGTTTGGGTCAGCGTGTTATATACGGCCGGGCTCGCGTGCGCCGAGAAATCGACTGTCCGGAATATGACATATGGCCGAGGCTCGTCCCGGATGCATCTAGTGAAATATGAAACGGGGGTGGGAGGGGGCGGAGAAAGAGCCCATGAACCGAGTCGAACGAACGACAAGAGGTCTTACGTATACGATATTCAGGAATGCCAAGGTCTATTTTAAGACGAGAAGTGCGCTCCGAAAATTGTCGTTCACTACAGGCTCGCACGCACATGGGGTAATTTATTCTATTCCGTTTCGAAAACGGAGAAAGCCCGTCGTGCGCGGCAAGATGATTCGTGTGGCTTCGCCAAGGTGGTCCTCAGCAGAAGCTGTATTGGTGAGGAGATCGAACTATAGGGGGCGATCTGACCCGTGTGTTGTCCCCACGCCTCAGTGCTTACCCAACAGAAGGCCTGGGGAGATGCCCACAGGCCTTGTGGGCATGTCGACGTCATCTTCTTCAATAGAGCGCGGGGGAAAATGTAACGTAAAACTACTAAAAATAAACCAAGTGATGTTTATTGTAAGTGCCGGATCTCTCCCGGAAGCAGTCGTCAGAGAATGCGAGCTTGAGCCACTTGCGCTTTTGTGCTGAGCTGGGCACCGTGCATGCTGCATTGTTCGTACAGGACGGAGTGGTAGGCACCCTCCTCCACCTCGGGCAACCGGGGAACACAAACTCCAGCCGAACGCTGACACTATTTGTTATTTTAGGTTAAAGTTCATTTTGCGACGTACGTGTATTATTCGGGAATATGTAAGAAAAAGGATGTCTTTCGGGGAATTCTGCGTCCCTCTCGAGGTATACTTTGGAGTCCCTTTGAAGGGACACCAACATACGATTCAAGCTCCCCTTGAAATCGATCGAAACGAAGCCTCGGGCGGACATCCTCATTCGGGGATCGGATTCGGCAATGAAGTAAGGGAGCTATATGTTTCGCAACAAAGTTCTCCAACTTGGTTGCCCAACAGCCTCGTTCGGGAAACTCGGTTGCGCGACAAGAGGTCCACACTCTCAGAAATAGGGGGCTCTTGTCCACATTCTCAAAAAAAAAAAAAAAAAAAAAAATGGGGTCGACAACTGAAAAAAAAAACAAAAAAAAAAAACGCAAGGAGAAAGCGGAGAGCTGCGTCGGTTCTTCAACGCGCCTGCGCAGTCGGCGTTTAGGGTAAAGGCTGGTTCACACATTTGCGTCAACCAGGTTGCGCCGCATTGCGTCGTGCAGCACCGCGTCTCCCCATTGGCTCTTCGTAAGTGTCGCCATAGCAACCCGTACGTCGCAAGCCGTCGCAGTTACACTCGATCGGACTCGACGCAAGTGTGTGAATTGCCCTTAAGGTGCCCCAAAGCGGTGCGGCGTCTCCTCTAACAGCGACCGGGCGAGTTCGCACTTGTCCTCTCCTCGGCACGAAATGAAGACGAGCGAGGCACATATATTTAAAGGGAGTTTCGGCGGCAGTCAGAGAAAGCGACGACAAAGCTGCGCCCCATCCCTCCCCTTCCCCATCTCCCCAAGTTCCCCTGACAACGGCGTCATTCAGAGCGCCAAATGAGATGGAGTCCTACGCTCCGTCTCGCCTCACAGTGCACCGCAGCGGGCGCTACTCGCCATCCCAGCCAATCTACCAGCGTTGCGAGCATGTCACGTGACTGAGTGCCCGACGCGTCGTTGCTCTTTTCCACCTAAAGGTCACGTGACGCTCTCGCGGCACGTGATTCGTTTTGCTGCGCGGGATTGGCTGGGGTGGCTTGTAGCCTTTGCTGCGGTCCATGGCGATGGGAGACGGCGTAAAGAGCGTCTCCGATTCAGTTGGCGCGCGAGCAATATGAGGAGCGAACGTCTAAGAGGGGGGGGGGGGGGACCCTTTTTGGGGGAGTAATGCCGGGCGAGCGGTAAATAACGAGCAGACGCCGCGGAAGCCGCATTCCTAGCCGACATCGGCGCCCCTCCCTCCTCGGCCCGGGGTCGAGACCGCGGTCCTTTCTCCGCGAGGCGAACACTTCTGTCAGGAATTTCACATCTTCGGCGACGCAGCGTGGCTGCAGGAGGCGGGCGTACGCGGTTCCGGCATCCCCGTTAGCGATTTCGCGATGTAGACCGCTCCCGCGGCCTCCTTGTCGGCCGGGGGAACGGGTCGTGCGCGTGCGCAGTAGCTCTCTTCTGCAAACTTTGAGACGCCTTACGGCGTCCAGCTCAGCGACTTGGCCAATCCGCCCCAGGGTGCTTCGGGCCACGCTGTGAACCCTTCCTTGTCGGACATGCGAAGAGCCTGCCTGGCGAAGAGCGGCAGACCACTGTGAATGAGTCCCTCGATTAACGCTCTGCGAAGTAGCGACAGCGATTGATGTGCCGACGCGCTCTCCCATTGGTCCGTGCCCGCGTTCCGTCTCCGGTTAGAAACAAACATAGCGGATTTGACTCGAGCTCCCTCTCGAGTGACGGTTCGGTAGCTTGGCGTTCGAAAACCTGCCCGCGTCCCGCGTTGTTCTATCTGAATTGTCACGTGACATGACCCGCCGGGGTAACTCGGAAGATTTCGAACACAGCCATGGTGGGCGAGTTAGGAAGAACATGGCGGAAAGCGCGCCAGCAGACGACAGGAGCGAGGGGAGCAGGGCGGGGGAGGAGGACTTGTGGCTACCTCGCATAGAGTTATCTAGGGACGTTACACCACCGCAGCAACGGAGCTCCGGACCCGAGAGTTGCCAATCAACGTTTTCTCTCTCTCTCTCTCTCTCTCTCTCTCTCAATCTCCCCCAGTGACTTGGCAGTTTTTGTGCGGGTGATAAGTAGAGTTTCGTGTTTCCGGCATATACCGATAAACACCGAAATTCAACCCCCGACACCTTTTTGTCAACATCGAGGATAAGCGAAAAACCCCGAATGGGACCTTCCTTGAATAAGAAAAAAATTCGACAGAGACAATGAAGACTGCTTACGTGTGAGAATGCGAAAGCATTATAGTCTGGGGAAATGCTTTCGATTGATGCTTTCGTCATACATTTGTGTTCTTTCTGCAGATTCAGTGTGTGTGTTTGCGCATACGTTGGCCACAGACCGGAAACATTACTAGGCACACCTTTAGTCAGCCAGAACCGAGGGGCCGCCGTGACGGATAAAGAAACTCGGGCTCTTTATCAGCGATGCTGATAAAGAGCCCAAGTCTCTTTATCAGCATCGTGGAAGCGAAAGAAAAGAAGGTTAGATCAAGGTTAAGTACAAAACGAGCGTGTTGGTAACAGTAATTAAACATGAGGAAGATACACAGATCTCCCCCTTTCTGTGTATCTTCCTCACGTTTAATTAAGGTTAGATCGGCGCGTTCTGCCCTCAGCCTCGTTACAGCACACTCTTAGCTGAGATAAGTGGGTGACCGTAGAGGATAACGAGGGATCACAGGACCTCACTATCTAATACGGCCAAGGAAGGCTGACTCACGCGGGTTGCCCCCTCTGTTTATTTATACTTGCCACGACCAATCGGAACCAAGGAGCGCCGTTTAAACGGGTTTTTTTTTTTTTTGTTAACGTCCATGAACGCATTTTTTTTTTCAAATCCTAGCACATAACAACAGCTTCGCTGTAAAAAATCCAAGCTTGACGGTAAGATAATCCTTATTTTCTTACCGTCTGCCACGCATCCCCCTCCTCTGTTGTGCCACCCTCAGCACAACACCCCCTAGATAACAAAGCCGTAGTGCTGATAGAGATGTCGTCATCAGCGAAGGACAGCGCTGATCGCAGATTGGACGCGACGATTGCGCCAACGTTCGGCTCAAACGTGACTCGAAGGAGCGATGACGCAGCACTCGTTTCCAATCTGTGTCCAGCGTTAGCCTTCGCTGGTGACGCAGAAATGCCAGCACTATACGGCCTTGTTTTCTTAGCAGTGTCGGCCAGGATCACATATCTATGACGTTAGCAGACGGAAATCGAGGGACCGCTTTTGAAGGCGCGGTAAACGGTCGGAGACGGGCTCCAAACACCAGGGCCCAACATTTCCTACTACAGTTACCCCATGCCAATACTCTCCGCAGTGCATGGTAACGTTGTAGGGCTTGCGCTGGTGACAATTATTAAACGGTATTACCTTCACTTTCCAAAACGACTGTTTAATGCCTTCTAAACAAATTTCAACGATCGCGCGTTTCATAACGCATTCCATGCATTATAGAACTTTCAAAATAAAAGTCGCTGCCAATTTCTTTTTTTTTTTCATGTTATACGCTTACGCTGAATGCATCAACGAACTGTCGGTATTTGTTGCATTTCCCATTCATTGTTTTGACGCTCCAGCGAAAGTACAGCCGGTTAAGAGTGCAGAGCGCCAACTCTACCCGGAGACGGAGGCCATAAATCAAGCGGCGGAGCCTTCCACTTCACGAGACGCGTTCCTGGTGCCAACTTCGGCGTTAAACAAAATCGCGGCGGAGAAAGAAAAAGGAAAAAGAAAACGCATTCGCTCGAGGATGAGACGCGTCCCGCGAACTTGCGGTAAACCTCACTTTTCCGCGTCTCCCCCGAGTTCGAAAATTGGAGACACGCTAGATTAGTCTGGATGGGTGTTCGGGGACCAGGCGGAGGGGCTGAGAGCGCTTTCCAAGACCCGAGGTTCGCTGATGCGTGTCGAAGCGTAAAACGAGGCGCATTCGGGCAAAACAAATGAACGAAGCTGCCTCGTTCGTATAATGCGGGACTTCTCCGTGTAACCAAAGCGTTTGCATCATCGCCGCGGCGAGGGAACGCGGGCGGAAGAATGCGGTGTCGCAAGTTCGTCTGCTTTTTTTGCACGGGCTGGGGTGACGTCAGTACGCCGAGCTCTGATTGGCTCTGATTGAAGGATAGTGGGCAGAGCTCAAAGCAAGCTACCTCGAAATCTACCCACTATCTTTCGATCAGAGACAATCAGAGCTCGGCGTTCAGACGTCACCACGAGCCCTGCAAAAGAAGCAGACGAACTTACGCTCCGATTGCTCCGCGGGGGGCAGGTTTGTCTGCTTCTTGCGCAGGGGTTGCGGTGATGTCAGAACGCCGAGCTCTGATTGGCTACGATTGGAAGGATAGTGGGTAGACCTGAATGCTAGCTGCCTTGAGCTCTACCCACTATTCATTCAATCCAAGCCGATCACAGCTCGGCCTTCTGACGTCACCGCAACTCCCGCACACGAAGCAGTGCTTTGGTTGCGCGGGCCTGCAGCGCGTTCGCACTATAGTGATAGCAAGGGCAGAAAGCTCGCGCTGAAGGCGAAGCTTCTACTCACAGCTTAAGGTCGAACGGTGTATACCTTCGATGACGATTCGTCGCCTCGTGCGCCTCGAATCTGCGCGCGCATTCGAAAAAGCACGGTGAAAGGCAACTATAGAGTCACTGACAGAATGAGAACGGCAGGGCGTACGGGCTTCGCGCCTTCCGTCGTGCTTTGAGTGCGCGCGAGACGCACGAAACGCCGTGGTGTTGTCGAAGGTAGAAAGCTAGTGCTGGAGGCGGGACAACTGAAGCTCTTTCCTGTCGTTCCCGCTCTAAGAGTGACTAAAGTTTGCCTCGATGCACGGACACACAGCTTTACTATGCACCAAACAAAAGACACAATGTTCGCTGGGGACATAGTGATAGGATTTGCTGCTGAAGGAGCACGTTTCAAGCATGTTTTCTTCGTACATATCTGCAGGCAGGTTTTTATGTCTGAAAAGAAAGAAAAGGAAGAAACGCGCCTCAGATAATACTTTCTTTTCTATGATGTATTTGCAATCTTTATGAACGGCATACAATAAAGTCGTGACTGGCCTTTTTTTTTTTTTTTTCAGCCACCGGAGAGATTAGCAAATAGATGCACTCCATGTTTGATGGGCTGACGGGCACCGATGAGAACATTCTCGAGCAGCTTTAATTCGACGTCTCGGTGAGCTGAACGTACTAGAATATTCCGCCGAAACGAAACCTGTCTTTATGTGTCTCACAACGGGTAAAGTACTGCCTGGGGAGGGCGACGCTTCCAAAGAGCTGCCGTATCTTTTGTCGCGCGTTTTGCCCCGCCTGCGAGGAGGCCCTCGGGAGCTGCGGCAGACTCCCGAATAAATGAACGAAGAACACGCTCAAGTGTCTGGTATTCGAACTCGAAGTAGATTGCACCTCAGAACGCCGCGACACGGGCACATCGCTTCGGAGAAGGCTCCGGGTTGCGCGAGTTACGATTCAGTGTCGATCGAGTGTGCAGGTGCAGCTTTGCAAACCCCACATTCTTACCTTCACCTCCATCCAATGTTGAGGCCGCTGTTTAGAGGAAATCGGGGACCGTTTACCGGGGTCGGATATGTGAGACAGGCTTGGGGGGAGAAGGAGGGGTTGAGGAGGTGGTGCAGGCGAGCTGGTGATTGCTAATCGTAATGTAATACCCGTGTGGTGTAAAAATATGAAGAAGCTTTTGAGTCGAAGAAAAAGACAACAGTGGGAGAACTGTCTGACATCACGTTGAAATTGTGCGGCGTGTTGTTAGATTATGATTTGTACGATTCATGCACGTCTCGCGATATTTTGCTTCTTGACGTCCAAAGAAGTTTTGTTGTTCTCTGGAACCGACTGCCCTCGATCGATTTTACTTGGTCCACGCGGCGTTACGGCAGAGCGATATCGATTTATCGTGCCGTCAGTTCACCGTCAACAAGCGGTGAACTCTGGGTCTGAAGGCAGAGGCATTGTGAAGGCGATACAAATGTATTTATTGATTAGGAGTGTCCTTATTGATCCTTTTGGTAAGGCCTCGTACTTAAGATTTGCGCCGCAGTACGAGGGAGTAGTGGGGTTAGCTCCAAATCGTCACAATTTTCTCGAGGGGGAAAAAAAGACAAAAAACTTGACGACCGTTTAGTTGTTTTTTTTTTTTTCGAACGTAATAAAGTAACGTATATTTTGTACTTTTTTTTAAATGGAGTAAATATATTTGCCGTATTTTCCGGACTATAGTTCGCCGACTATACATGTTCGAAGGTTGAAATTTTACCTGATGCGGACTATTTAGAGGTGCGGACTATATAAAGATTTGTTTTGTTTTTTTCTAGATGGTTCACTGTGACAAGACGTGAAGCGTTTTATGAATAACGGAGTATATTAATGTTGATTTATGTATGATACAAGCTTCTTTGTGAGCTAAAACAGCAGTCCTTTGTCAAGGTGTGCTGTGTATGATAATACTTACGTTTGTTCTAGGCACTAGGCGCGGACTATGCGCGGCCTGCGGGCTATGCACCGTGTGCGGACTATAGTCCGGAAAATACGGTACTTTTCTTTCTGAAGAACGTGTTCAATACCAACCTTGTCTTTACTCTGACTGGTGCTGTGGTTACCTCTAGTGTGCCCATAGTTCGAAGTGTTTCCAACTTATCGATCAGGGTCACGTGGTTTAAACCACGTGACCCTTATCTACTGCAAACGCGGCTAGTAATTATGAGCCGTATTTGTAGTAGACCGTTTCAAAAATTCAGTCTGGCCACTTTGATCGCTATCATCATCTGAGGAATGTCATCTGAGCCGAACTCATGACGGCTTTTTAGCGACTGACGAAGGAAGACGTTGAAGATGCTCCTAAGCGGATGATGCGGGTTCTACACATTCTAAGGGTTAGTACGATGCGACGCATGGGATCGAACACAAGAGCTTTGTAAGCGTTCACTTCTAACTCAGATTCAGTCAATCTGTAGGCGGCACACAGTCCGCTCTAAAGCCCTTTGGTGTATAGGATTTTATCCAGGCGTCCATGCGGTTTGGGGCTTCATTCCGACCGGTTGTATCTTTTTCACAATCGAAACTGAAAGTGATCGCGAAAGAACTGCACAGTGAACACTTCCTCGCCTGTCGTTGACTTGCGAAAGTGACGGTGCCCGATAAAATACAAGTTTGTTACCGCCATTGTTAAGGCAAAAATGAAACTGCTCTATAAGCCACCAGGTGGTACTAAATTTTGGAAAGGGTCAGAGCCGTTTATACTGAAAGGGTTCGGTCTTCTTAAAGAGATTTTGACAGCCTGGCAACCACAGCAGCGTAATCTGACAACCGGGGGACGACTACTTCCGTCCGCCATTTTGTGGCTCTGAGTCATAGGAACTCCATGCGATTTCTCAGGAACAAACAAGACAAAGAAGTAACGCCATTTTGTGTTATCGCGAAATCCGCTGGTTTTAGCGGGCAACAAGCTCCACCCATTGGCCAAACTCTCTGGAAAGGGTCTATTACAAAGCTGCGAGGAGGAGGTGGAAACGTCGATTTGTGCACTAGTCCAACTGGTCTAAATGACCACCTTACTACAGGCGAGGAGGAGAGAAGAGTGCGAGAGGAAACGGCAGAGAAGGAAACTAGGGAACCAGTTGTCTTCCCGGCAGAAGACAGTTCAGTAGGTCGGCCTTCGAGCCGGGGTCACACTGCCAACACACCGTACAAAGGACAGTCTGCAGAGAGACTGACTGAGGCGTGTTTCTTCCTCGTGCGCCGATTATACTGCACAGACAAACACTATCTGCAGAGATGTTTGAAGTGTACATATGCCTGAAGAAAACGTGTAGACCTGCTTGACGCGTGTCCGCGGAGACTTTTGTTGTCATGTCGGCGGCCGACAACGTGCCTTTTGCAAGATGTACGCTAGGTGGCGCGAGCTACCGCCCGTTACGAAGCTTATAGCCATTGACATCCATCTATACGTTCATCCATGTACGAGCGGCGCGGCTGCGGCTTTCTATCGGACAATTTGCGCGCATAGAAGCAAAATGAGGGCGTCCATGGGCCGTACTAATAGAACGTGCGTCTTACTTTATTTTTTTTTAAGCCAGGATTTCCGCATTGCGTGATTCTTTTAGTCAATAGAGAGTTTTAGTATATAGCGTTGCTGGCTCTTACGTACGCAATACGCAATAGTATAGCGTACGCTAAAAATGACCTGGTCAGGACCGAATTTAGTTGTGCGTTAAGGCCGGTTCAGACACTTGCGTTTGAGTGCGTTTGACTGCGTTGCGTCGAGAACCGAAAGCGAGTCACCGGCACATCTGTGCTTCGTATGAAGCGTGAAATCCAATTCAAGGAATCATCCTGGCGCGCGATATAAGCATCAGGGATGTCCTGGTTTCTCGTTGCCGCGACGCAGTCAAACGCAGTCAAACGCAACTGTCTGAACCAGGCTTAACGTTTTCGAGGGAACACCGCGCATGATCTTGGTTAAATTTGCTAGAGCCGTAGAATTCCGCGTGCTTATTAGCGGCGAGATGTTTTGGTGGCGCCCTCCTATGGTTCCCCCTTGTGACGTCATTACCTTGCAAACAACAAGTTCGATGATGTTTGTAAATAGCATGGTGGAAGCTTGAAATCATTGCGCTCTCAAAGGAACACTGCCAACACCGTCAAAATTAAAGTTCTTTCATTCCTCTTATTTCCGTCGATGATAAATCCTTTTCTGACGTCATAGTCAGCGTTCGGCCAATCGTGGAAGGCCGACCACAGCGACGCTTGTGTTCGCTCTCGGGGCTAATAGCGCAACCATGCTCCTGGAAAGAAATATTGAAAATGAAAACGTGTCCAATCATTTTATTTCAAATTAAACCAAGCCGCAGCTGCCTCGTCAAGCGCGCTTTTCTGCGGGGTACAGAGGCTACGAGTACGAGTGCGTAGCCAAATTTGATCACGAAGCCTCCGTCAGTCGTCCCGTGGAAACGGCAGCTTTTATCAATGCTATCGCGGAATGAAATTCATGACCTACTGATGTCCAGTGCATAGCGAGAACTTCGGCGATTTCTTTTAGAGTCGTTCGTCTGTCGGCGATTAACTGTGGGAATAGGCTTAGCGTTGAGCAGATCGCAGCGTTGACGCACATTCCGAGCGGCGAACATCTTCACTGTACACTCCTTCAGCTGCACGGCAATCTGATTCGACCGCGGTAGGTCCCAGAAAGAATTGCCGAGCTGAACACCACGCAATTTCACGTAACACAGAACTTCGAAGACACCACGTCGCCCTTGCTGCGCCAGTTGAGGTAACCGCCATCTTGAAACTGGCGCTCTCGTTGGGTCCGAGATCTCTCGAAAGCGTCCCGCAAAGCCCGCTAGCCCGCCACGCAAAATCCCCAGCGTTGCGTGCGTACGCAATACGCTAGCTCTTCTATTGCGTTCTGCGCTCGCCGCGCACTCCCGACCCGCAATTTTATTGCGTACGCAAGGCTTTAGCGTACGATCCACTAAAACTGTCTAATCACGAAGGTTACGTTTAGAGCACGGCCGCTCGATACTTGCTTCTGGGAACGGCCCGCCAAAGTTGCTTCTTTTGTCGGGGAGAAAAACGAAACTTCTCAGAACCGTCGTAGTGAGCGGCGTTGAGCCATGGTGGCACGGACTAGCGGCCATAATTACAGCATCGCCTACGTTTTTCCGTTTTCTTTTTCTTATTAGGGGCGAAGCTCCTTAGGGTCTAGCCTTGTCCGTCCGTCCGTCCGGCGTCCGTGCTCACAAAAAAATTAAAAAAAAAATGTTTGCGCAGTCGACAGGATTCGAACCTGTGTGGGGAGACCCCAATGGATTTCTAGTCCATCGCCTTAACCACTCGGCCACGACTGCGGAACGAGTACGGGGCTCTGAGATGTGGTAGTAACTCAAGAGCTGGGGTTTCTGTCATGGATGAAACGTTGCAGTGTAGCCGCTCAACGTCTATACAGGAGAGGGCGCTGCGGTCAAATGCGTATATAATCGCGTTAAACTTTGCATGCATGGCTCTGCATTTCACCGACCATAAAGCAGTAATAATGAAGTCAAAACGCAACCCAGAACTCAGCACTACCTATGAGCAATAAAAAAAATCAAATCAGCACCATCAGCACTACCTATGAACAATAAAATCAGTATCATCAGCACCACCAGAGCTTCGCCCCAATCAACATCATTCACCACGTGGAGATTCGGTCATTTTTTTTTGTCGTCAACTTTTTTTTTATTTTTTTTTTTCCGGAGGGGCGCTTGCTGAGGAAGCCGCCTGCGGAGCGCCCGAGTTTCCGGCGGGTCATATTTTTCGCTCTACGTTCGTGAAATGTAAGAGTTTCAAGTTTTAAGTTTAGTAACATCAAGAAAGATATAAATGAAAAACACATACAGTGTTCAGGGTCCATGGCCAGAGGCTGGTAACGGATACTTTCAAATAAAATATAAGGCGAAATGACAATTCATTGCATGCACTCGGGTGTGGCGAGCAGGAAGCTTCTTGAACCTCCGAACATTGTGTGTGCCACTCAGATATATGTGACAACGTTTCCTGGGTGTGCCACTTAGATATCTCTACCGAAAAACCCAGTATAACTTTTCGCTGTATGGATTATGGAACTGAAAATCTATCTGGATTCTAACTGGGCTTGCAATTTCTTCGAAATTAATCTTTGTCTGTCACCTGGATGTTATGTTTCCAGAAACAATTCCAGTTAGATTTTTAGTGCCATAATCCACACAGTAACAATTTATATTGTCTTTTCTTGGTAGGGACATGTAACAGTCAAGCGTAAATACGCCAAATTTAGCCGAATTAATAAAGTGACTCGAGCTTAGAGAAGCTACCAAAGTAACACCCAGAGGAAGCTCAAAACATGGCGCACCTCCTGCATCTTTCAACGGTATACCCGTAGGCCTAGGATGCATATTTGGCGGGCATGTGCCGGTTGCCGAAATGAAGCAACAAAATACCGTTGCTCGTTACTCGCTCTTAACTTAACAAAGGACGTTACTCGCTACTGCCGTTCAAAAGGAGGGCGTTACATCAGCTTGAACGTAACGCGTTATTTTCTCGTTACACCATATGTGTCGTCTTTTATTTTATTTTTTTTGCAAAAACGGTTCCCTAAAACTTTCTAATACCGTTAAACCGTTCCTTCATCAAAAAGTAACGAAAATACGCTACTACTTCCTTCTCATAAAAACGATACTGTATCGTTACTTTACAAAAAACAAATTCTAATTACAGTACCACGTTACTTCTAACGCGTTACGTACGAGTTTCATATTTTGTTTCTGCTGTCTTCCCGTATGATCCCGCTCATTATGCGGCAAAGCGGGGGCGATGCCTCGCGCCGACCTTTCGACGAGATAACAATGAACAGCCGACGAAGAGTATCGGCGCAACCATTTGCATATTCGCGCTGCTATCGATCCCAAGAGGGAGCACACACGCGATGCGGCGCCGACGAGAGGTATACGCCGAGTTCGCGTCCCTCTTTTTTGCTCTGGCGGTGTTATTTTGATGGACAACATCCGCAGCGATCGTGCTTCCTTCCCGGATCAACGGCCGACGATGCAACGGGTGTTGCTCGGCCGTTTCAAGTGTTCGGGAGATGGAAGCAGGAGGGGGATTTCCTCCCCTTCCCCGAATTTTTTTCTCAGTTCAGATTTATTTTCCTCGGAGGTAGTCTAAAAAGAGCACTTGAGAAAGTAACTAGAATATAAAGTACATAATACTAAGAAACAAAAAGCAAAAATTCGTTTGAAATAGTGACACTGTACACAATTCACAAAACTATTTTACACGTGTCACGTAATCTGTATAGGTTTCAGAGACAATGCGCGTGAGCAATGAATTTCAGTCGGCGATGGCGAGGGAGAGCAGGGAATTTTCAACTTTGTTAGTTCCGGAGAAGGTAGGGTAAACTTTAAGGGGATGATCAAGGCGCTTGGCAATGTACGATGGCGTCTCAGAGATGTAGGCTGCGAAACTTAGATGATGAACAGTAAAGATAAGAGGGAAAAAAGGCGACATGGGCAATTTTGGTTTTATCGCTATGTACACTTAAATCCGGGTGTTATTTAAATAGCTTCGGCACTCGAGATATATAAGTAGTCATGACAGATGTAACGTGATGTTTCATAATGTTATGTGTGTGTTTATACGGCCGGCGGAAGGTAGTCAACCTCGATGGGCGTCTGGTGTCACAGCTGCAGATGAGAAATTTAACCAATGCAGTATACGACCGTTAGCCTGGGGTCTCTAACGTGCACCACGCAGTAGTTAAAGCCGACCACACGTCGGTACGATGCTCCTCCAGGTCAAAACAGGCAGGGGTGGAGATTGAACTCAGGAAACGGTGCCTATAGACCTTTTCTTTAACGACGCCGCCATCTTGAGAATTGCGGCGCCGACGACGCCGTCTAGCGGTTTAGAAAAAGAAATACCGGCTAGTTCTGGCAGCACAGCTATCTGGGTAGGCAACGGTGTGGGTATGGGGGGAACTTGGCTAGACTTGGCTATAATGGGCTGCAATAACTTGGTTGGAGCTTGTCCGGTTGAATCCAGCTGGCTACTTACAGGCCATCACCTTGCCTCCTCGAGAGAACGAGGACGAAGACGGTGGGGTGTCATGATTGAGTTTCCACAGCGAAGTATATATGAGCAGTTTAATGTAGTCTATGCAGGTAAGCTCTCGGCATTTGGTAGCTCCATCTTGAGTGGTGGCATGTAGACTTTTTCATACCTTTCATATACCACGGGGCTTGCAGTGATAACCTAATTGGACTACCTGCGCCGGTAATTAAAGTTGGTCTTCTTGTCGTAGACGAAGGGGTCGTGAACTTAAACGTGACGTTGAGTCTGATACGAATCTCTCGCAATTCAAGCTTGCAATTGACTGACTTCATAAATAAAGATTCTTGGGGAAAATGCGAAGCTCGATAACATTGCAGCCACACTCGCGCTGCAGCTTCTTGTGCTCATGGCACACTTTCTGCTATTCTTATGCTTTTTTAAAATTATTTATCCATCCGACGACCACGCAGTGGTAGCCAGACAACCGTAGATTTTCGGAAATTGCAGCACGATTAAAAGGAGCACTCAGAACCAACTCATGCACGACGTCCGTTTTTAAGCCTTTTCGCCCATACCCTTGGCGGTTGCATACCCTGTGTCAGCGGGCGATCCAAGAATGCACCAGGTCGAGGGTACGTCAGTTACTGACTGGTTTGAGGTTATGCGAAAAAGGTCTATATTCCGTGTCACTAGTTGTGTGCAGTGCAGGCGAAGGCAACACCAGACGAACGGAGAATGGGCGAGCACTAGGAACGCTTGATGGGAGAGGAGGGCGATGAGGGCGAGGAGAGAGAGGAGGAGCACTAGACACGTTAGAGAGGAAATGAGGTTTTTCTTTCTTACTCCCCAGCCCTCCTAGTGGTTTCCCTTTCTCCCCTCGCCTGGTCTTGCCTTCGCCTGTACAGCACGCAACTATAGTCCGTTGCAACTCAAGAACAAAGGGCGAGGGTAAGGCGGGCCGGGGAGGAGGAAGCAGACGTAACGCTGGAGAAGAGAGGGGAGAACCTCCTCTCTTTAACGTTCCGTCTGCTCCCTCCTCCCCGGCCTGTGTTACCCTCGCCCTTCGTTCTTGAGTTGCAACGGACTATTAGCCCCGTGCGCGACCGAAAGCGTCGCTGTGGTCGGCCTTCCACGATTGGCCGAACGCTGACTATGACGTCGGAAAGGGGATTTTCATCGACGGAAATAAGAGGAATGAAAGAACTTTAATTTTGACGGTGTTGGCAGTGTTCCTTTAAGAGCGCAATGATTTCAAGCTTCCTCCATGCTAATAACAAACACCATCTAACTTGTTGTTTGCAAGGTAATGACGTCACAAAGGGGAACCACAGGAGGGCGCCACCAAACCTTCTCGCCGCTAATAGTGACGGCGCGCGAGGGAAGGAGCCGCCGGTAAGCGCTCCTAAAAATACGTCTGAAAGTTGAACTATGCTGATTTTGGACATCTGGCTAACGTAACGCAAGAATAAACCTGCCGACGCTTTTGTCGTCGTCGTCGAGGACTGCAAAGAGCGAGGCTTTCTTCTCTTTCTCGCAGAAAAGTACCCCGCGGGCCGCGGTGCATCCGGGAGCAAAGCAGTGTGTTTTCCGTGTTGCCATCGCGGTTGTGTGAACGCATGGGGCAATCTTTCAGGGAAGAGCACCACGAACGAGCACTTCTAGCGACGCGAACGAGCCTTTCCGGGCGCGGAGTCTGCAATTGGCATCTAAGAGTAAAGGCTGGTTCACACATGCAGTGAAGCGCTCATGTAGCGCTGCTCACGTGTCGTCAGCTACTTATCGTATACCGTGAGCAACAGTTTTGACGGTGCGATACAAAGCTGGTGAACGCTGCCGTCAGCACGCGCTTAGCGCGAGGTGACCGTTATGCTTGTAGCGCTCCGCTGCATGTGTGAACAGGCCTTAAAGGAGCTGTGCAACGATATTCAATTGGAATGTTTTTCACTTTACACGAGCTTACTGGCACTAGTGGGACTCAAGGATACTCGCATGCAATGCCACTGGCCAAGAAACTCCTTTGTTGCGGTGTAATTTCAAGGACAAAAGCGATCATTTTCATTCAATCTCTCCCTTGCAAAATTCGATGACGTAACGCGGGGATCGCAGTACACCCGTATGACGATATTTGAATGCGGTTCATAGATTGGACCCGAGCATTGCGTGGGCACTCGATTGAGGCTCGTGATAATTGATAGCTCGAGAAGCATTCGAGTAGTGGCCCGTGTCCAATCGCTGCAACGACGACAATAGCCGAGCCATAACAATGTCTGGAACTCAGCGCGTGTCCTGTGCTTTGCCAACCCCAGCGCGTGGCTATGATCAACATTGGCGGCATATAATCGGCTCCAGATCACGTGGCCGCTTGTTCTGGCTGCGAGTTGAGGGCGTGAACGCTGCTCGTTGTTTTTTAATTTTTTTCTGGGACTTCTAATGCGTCGGGTGAAAAACTAAGGCGTGTTTCATAGGTCATTAACGTCAGGGATCCGTTCTAAGCGGTATTTGCGCAAAGTAAAAAAATGGTTGCATAGCCCCTTTAAAGCCCCTCTATCCTGGGAAAAGTGGCGCCATTCATTGTTGTAGAAATGCTCGAGACACGTGCTGCGCGCCACTTCTGGGAAGAACATGGCGTCTGAAATCTAGCTCAGTGCTGCGCTGTGCCGCCATGATCTTCCCAAGGGCTGCACGTTGCAGGTGCCTTGTGCATCGACGCACCGTGGGCTACTTTTGAAACATGAAGGGGCTTGAGCTAAGAGTGGATGAGCGCGCCACCTATCGTCGTCATGATCTCCTAGCGCGCTGCCACACACGGAGCTAGCTGCTCGATGCTGACACCTCCCCCTGCTACCACCATAACCAGGATCCCTGGGTTCTGCAGCGCGAGCTTTCGGTCCACGTGCTCCGAGGTGTTGTGCGCTAGCCTATCTGCCACCTATCCCCCTCACGTGATGCTTTCTTTTGAACATGTTCGAGCTTGTTAAAGGGATACTGAACCATAGAATTTAGTGTCCATAATAGGTGGCGCGCGTTCTTTCCACGAGCCAGCAGCCGCCGGTGTGCGCGAGCACTCGCAACGAAAATGACGTCAAAGACCTCCATTCGCGCTTGAGGACAGTGAAATGCATGGGCTTCGGGCCAAAGGAGAATAAAGACAGGCTTTTCATCTCTACAAGTGAAAGCTACATGCTTGTTAGACCAATTAATCACTTACCTTTTACACCAGACACCACTGAATAGATGAAAAACTTGTCTTTATTCTCCTTTTGCCCGAAGCCCATGCATTTCACTGCCATCTTAACCGCGAATGGAGATCTTTGACGTCATTTTTGTTGCGTGTGCTCGCGCACACTGGCGGCTGCTGGCTCGTGGAAAGAACGTGCGCCACTTATTATGGACACTAAATTCTATGGTTCAGTATCCCTTTAAGAAGGCATGCTTGAGGCGGAGACTAGATTATATTAGCATATTCTAGTTTCGACCTGACAAATGGTTTATATGCCATTATACTTTTGGCATGGTCTCTATTGGCAACGAGATGTTTCGGTGGCTCGCTCTTACGGTTCCCATCTGTAACGTCATGACCAGGATTATCAATCGCCGGCAACAGTCTCGATGGTGTGCTAAAAAAGCACGGTGGAAGCTGGTAGTCATCGCGAACGTAAAGGGGCACTGACACGTCAAAATAATTTTTTTTATTATCCGAAACGATTCAAAACGATGCCTGGACATTACCCTCAAAGTTCGAAACTTGGGAATTCAGTATTTTTGAAGTAAAAAAAAAAAAAAAAAAACAATTTTCAAATGCCGAATTTGAAGTTCCCGCGCGTTCCGCGCCAGTGCAGTGACGTCAAACATTGAGTCGTCCTGTAACTCGAGTTTCTCTTGCGCCTCCGAACCGTCCCGACCATAAAAGTCGTGTCCTCCCGCGTGTCGCGATCAACCGCGATCTCCATGCATGCTGCCTATCGCTGTGAGCAGATGACGCTTCGCTTTCGAGTTTGAAATTCTATCAAGGCCTTTTCAGTGATCTCAAATTCTTCGAAACGGTGTGAGGTTGAGGGGAGGACGCGCAGTGGATTTTTGTGAGCGACATGAGGGGCCAAGTCGCCCCGCGGTGCTGCGTGAAAGGCTGCCCCGGCGGAGTCACAACCGAAACTACAGTGCACAGGCACGAAACCGAGTTGTTTTGACCTTTTGACGATTTCCTTGTCAAAGTCTGAGAGGCCGTCGGGCAGCGAAAAGAGAACTTCGTCTGATTTCCCGATCATCCTCAGTGCTGCATGTGCCGAGCGCCGTCATGCTTTCCGGGGGAGGATAAAAAGCCTGGAGACCACATCAATTCCGAACTACGATTTTCAATACTGCGTTCGGTCATATGCGAAATGTAGAGCGCCATCTAGTAGCGCGCCGAGAACTACGTCCGCCATCTTGTTAGTGGCGAGAAAACGAAACCAGAGAGCCGACCAGCAAAGACCCCATATAAACAAGCGACCGCGCTTCGTGAGAGATGCGATGCCAACGATTGCTGCGTTACGCTGCGGATGCAGCGGTAAACCTTTGATTCGTGAGTGACGTGAACGCAAACGTGAACCGGGTTCATCATTTTTTTTCCTTATTTTTATTTGTTACTTGAGACGGAGCTTTTGACAAAAACAATCGGTGACAGCGCGAAGAAACATGCGGACGTTATCGCGCGGCGTGAAGCCATTTACAACTATTGAACTGGGCCCTAATCTTTTCACTAAGTTGTACTGAATTCGTTTATGACCTACTTTTTTCTTTTATGCGCGTTGTCGGGTCGGCCTGCCTTTTTCTTGATGCGAAAGCAGCTCAATGCATGCGGACGAGACCAAACTGTTAAACGAGGCAAAAAGATGGCAGTTTTAATAATCTACACCTCCAACCATAATTGAAAGTGCGTATGGTTAACAGTGGTATGGTTAGGTTCATCGCAGTGGCTAAAAATTTGATGTCGGCGGCGACAGAAACTTACGTTGCGGACGTCGAATGAAGCAACACGGGCGATGCCAACTTCATTTTACAACGTCCTTTGCTTTTCTTTTTTCTTTTTGTCGCAGCCGAGGTAGAAAATTTGTTTTTGTGCAAAGAAGCTCGGGGGCAGTTTTGAGAAAGTCACTGCAGTTATCCTGTCAGGGTTGAACAAAGCTTCATTAATAGCGCAACATCCGTCAACTGTGCTTGAGGTCGATGCTATCTGAAACCAATTTTAGCCCTTTGCAACGCTTGAAACATATTGCCCAGGGCACAGTTTCTTTTAAAAGAACGCAGAGCGTTCCACCAAAAAACCCTCCGCCAGTAACAATTAACATTTTTTTTGTTTAATTATGTATTTGCGTGGAGCAGTATACCGCTAAACAGTACGACTTCAAGCGTATTCGCATCGAAAAAAGAATTAAAAGTGTTCTCAAAGATGAAAGGCATGACGGCATAGTCCTTTCGAAGGCCTGTGCACATCCTGGCTACAACGAGCTTCCACAGCGAAGGCGTAGGACTTGGTCCACTGCTTTGACGAGGTTGTCGCCAACGTGCACAGGACTCCGAGAGTTTTGTCAGACAGTTGCGGTAGGTTGTTCAAACTATTCGTCCACATAATATGGTCAGAAGGCGGAAAACAGTTGCTACGCCATCGCACCTCCACCGTGCTTCGGTACCGGTGACGCTTGCCAACATTAAAATGGCGACGCTCTCAGTGTTGTCAGACCACAAAGCGATTTCACATAAGGTCTATTCCTTAAAAAAAACAAAAACATGTTTTACGAATGCCGTTTTAAAATATTATATAAATGTCACTTACAAATCTTATAAATTTTATAATCGATTACGTAACAAATACAAAGAAGCGAGTAGGTTGGGAAGAGGGAGAGGAACGCAAAAAAATAAAAAAAACGCGCGTGGAAATTTTTTTTTCGCGTTGCGGCATTTTTTTTTTGCGTGGTTATAACTATAATTTGCATTGTTTTAGAGAAAAAAACGACCTTTGGGGTGGCAGTGCTTCTTTAAGATGGCCCCCTGCAACAACGGAACTTGTAGCAGAGACCATCTTTTCCAAAGTCACTCAAGAAAACGTGGCACGAGGTTCACGTATCAGCTTACGAGGGTCGCTTGCATAACCCATATCATAGTTCCCTTCACCCTTAAGGTAAGCTGACAGTTCGGAGGGAACTGCGCTTTTGCCGAACCCATCAACCGCTTCCCTCACATCAGGCGACCTCGCTCTTTGCGCGTGGCCATGGGCGGAGAACGTGGTCACATGGCGAAAGGTCCACGTATGACTGGTCCATCAAGCACCTTACGTTCACCGCATTGTCAGCTTAAAGGGGCACTGACAACCTAAAGGTCGTATTTTTTTTTTATTGTCTAAAACGATGCAAGTTGTAGTCACAGACACGCAAAAAAAACCGCATCGCGAAAAAAAATTTCCCCGCGCGCGCGTGCGCCTTTTTATTTTTGGCGTTTAAATTTCCCGCGCTCACCTCCTCGCTTCTTTTGATCGATGACGTCAAAAATCAGGAAATTTAGAAGCTTTGTAGGTGATATTTCTATAACATTTAATAACGGCAATTGTAAAACATGTTTTTTAACGCAATTGCGAACGCACTACGGCCCCTCTTTTTGAAATACCAGAAATCAGAGTTCGGTGTGATGTTGCTTCCTAGATTTGTACCCTCCCTCGGAAAACTTGTCGTCGTTCGTCGGCGAGCAACACGGCGAGCCGGGAAAGAAACCGGTTCTTCCCCGCGCCGGCGTGATATCACCTCCTTCTCGCTTGGGGTTGCCGTGACAACGGCGGAGGTCTAAAAAAAAAATCGAGTCGCAGGAGACCGCAAAATTTGTCTCACTGTACTGGCGCGGACCGCGCGGGAACTTCAAATTCGGCATTTGGAAATTGTTTTTTTTAATTCACAAATACTGAATTTTCAAGTTTCGAATTTTGAGGGTAATATCCCGGCATCGTTTTCAATCGTTCCGGATAATAAAAAAAAATATGATTTTGATGTGTCAGTGCCCTTTTAAAGCTGAACGGAGCATAGTGCACGGTCGCCTCGTCCCTCCCGCAAAGATCGTTGTCCCCGTCGCTTCCAGAAAGTGACGATCATGGCCACTGAGGGCCCACCGCGGCCCAACGTCCGCCTATAATACGTCCTAATCAGCATAACTTGGCAAAGAGAGAACTCCGCGAACCCCCCTCGAGCCAATGAGAGGAAGGCAGCGAAGCACGTGACAGGTCTCCGCAGAGGGAGAACAGTCTTAACGATGCATCGTCACGTGACTCGCTTCGACGGTCCGGTTGGCTTTACTGGAGGCAGTAGTCTTTGCCGTTTGTCAGGGAGGGTGACGCCGAGTCGAAAAACATGGGGAGCCCATTTCTCCGCGAGCCGTCATTTGGCCGCTCTGCCCTTTGTGTTCGGACGTCGCTCTGTTGTCCCGGCGCATCGTTGTCAGCCGAGCTGTGTGGCGGCAGGAAATGGGTTGGCTCTTTTTTTTTTTTTTTGTCGGCAGATGGCGCTGTCGAGATGCCTTCTCCCTATAAGTCACGGTGCGCCATATTGGTTGGCCTCCGGGCCCTTTTACCGCCATTCTATCTCTTTTCATTCGCCACGTCTGCTGTGATTTGTATTCTTTATATTTTTGTTTTATTTTTGTTTTCGGTTGATATCTAAACGCCGTATTCGGGGTGGGCCATTGGCTACAGATAATGGCGCCTCTTAATAAGTACGACGCAATTATTTATTTCTTTATGTTCAATGGCAACCTCTATGTTGACACAAATGATTAGCGATTGACCTATAAGGTGTCTGCCAATAATATGGAGACGCTTCGCTTCAAAGTACCATGCTTCGGTAGAAAATTAACACGTTGAAGGAACGATCTGAAGACAAAACTCGCAGCAGACGTACCACCTGATTGGCAGGAGAATCGGTGGTTGACGATGGGCGAATAACTATGCCTTTCTGATACTAAAATAGTACCAGAAAGGCAACTTTGAGCCTTACCCATCATCAAACGAGTGGACGTAAGAGTTGCCTCAGGATCCAGCACTGAGACGCTTGAGTTCGATCGGGACCAGTGAATCGAATCTGGAATGGTTCACAATTTCCACACCTCCCCGCACTTGACAGCGCTACCTTTTCAGTCTTACCGCTTCGCACGATTTCTGTAGACCAGTCCACTAGGAACAACGGAGAAAGAAAGGCCTTCTCTCCTTTCACCCCGGCGTGTCGTCTGTTCCGTAGACCGGGCAGTACCTATAGCATCTTAACATTTTGAATTTTTAATAAAAATTGAAATGAACTGAAATTCCGGCAGGCGTAGGTTGAAAGTCGCGCGACATTTCGGCAATATCCGCCGAAGATGCTCGGATTTAGATGCCCAAATTACCCTACAATGTTATTGGCGACGTGTGCGATCGAAAGCGTCGCGGTGGTCGGCCTTCCGCGATTAGCCGAATGCTGACTATGACGTCAGCAAAGGAGTTCCCATGGACGGTAATAAGAGGAACGTGAGGACTTTAATTTTGACGGTGTTGACAGTGTTGGTTCGAGAACGCTATGATTTCAAGCTTCCGCCATGCTAATTACAAACACCATCGAACTTGTTGTTCGCAAGGTAATGACGTCACGAAAGGTAACCATATGAGGGCGCCACCGAAACATCTCGCCGCTAATACCCGATAACGCCCGAGTCCCACTAGAGCGACAAACAGAAACAATCGACAGCGACAAGCCTCAGACCAGAGTCTTTCGCGATTGACAGGCTTTGTAGAATAAAAGAGGCTATGCTCAAAAACAAGCATCATGCACGGGAGAGTATCTTTGGCAGGCTTGCAAAAACTCGCGCTTCCTTCACGAGCACCGAACGACAAAACGCCTGACAAAGGCACCATCGCGAGCATGCTGCATGTGTTGGAGGCATGTCGCTGTCGTTTGTTCCTGTTTGTCGCTCTAGTGGGACTCGGGCATAAAGAGACTAAGCGGGCACAATGCTGCTGTTACCTGCCGCGAAAATAAAAAGGAAAAATGAATACAGGCTTGTAGACAGTATGATCGGTCTGTCGTCTCCGGCGGAAACTGAACGCGGTTGCAGTTGCTTTTTGCTAAATAGAGTTCGTACAAAATTAGGCCTTTAGCTACTATATGGAAGAAGTCAAGACAACTATAAAATGAAAAACAAACCTGCTCAGCGTGTACAAAACAACAACCAAGTATTTTCTTTATTAACATTTTGCAGCACAGAATGCGTTGTCTGCTAGCCTTGGATCTGAGGAGCTTAGAGGACTTACGTTATCGCATATGTTTGTCGTGGTTTATTTGTAACCAAATTAGCTTTTGGTTATGCTCACGCCTGGGTGGTACTTAGGAAGCGACTAATCGGTGCGCATTTACTTCGATGCACCGCCGAAAACCCAACAACATGGGTGCACCAGCGGCGTGGTTCGTGCACAAATTGTTAATTGTTATACATAAGAAATATATAACTAAAGCAGCTAACTTCGACGTGACGGCGCTTCCTTCGCTAAAAAAAAGATTACCATCGTATGGCTGGGAACACGTAAACAAAACAGTCTGGGCTTTAATGTTTCTAACCCCGGAGTAAAAAAAAAAAAAAAAAAACATTACGTTTTTATGGCGCCTCACAAAAGCCATGCGAGGCTTTTTTGAACTCACGACTGTACAATCAGGATTAAATTTTACCATAGCCTCCTCTATACGGACAAAGCCTGGCAGATCGCCCCGAGACGCAGCCGCCGAAAGTGAAAAGGTAGAGCGGCAGACAACGGATGAGAGGAGAGGCATGTAAGGGGCGCCCCGCTGCGGCGAGACGCCGAAACCCACTTGTCCCGAGCGATGGAATGTCCGCTCGTGCTTCTCGCGTTCCTCGGGCTACCGCTTCTTTTCTCGTCGGGTTTGAAAACCATGTTTCGGGTCCTCGCCGCTGCAAAAGCTGCGCGCTGAATACCAGAGTCCCCGAGAAATGGTCTGGGCTACCAGATCCTTGCGCTCCAAATCTGCAACCAGACACTCTATGGCTCCGTCATCGAACTGCCAGGCTTTGTGAGTATAGAGGAGGCTATGCATCATACAAAAGACAGTGTGCATGCAGATTTGAACGCGAGTCACCGCGAGATCCGTGGCGTTCAAAGAGGAAACTTGGCCATGCGGCATTCGAACCGCGGATATTGGGGTGACTCGTGTTTGCGGGATGTCTTCTTGTATGATGTTTGAGCATGCAGCGTGGCCCCGGCATTCGTTGTTCGGTACTGTACAGCCAACGTGCGGCCCAGGGGTGCTGCCCGAACGTTGAGAGGGGCCGTTTTGTCGTGTCTGCTATCGGGAGAATCGGTCGTCGCGTGCCCTGTCCCTCTCTTACCCCGTCAATTTCATGGAAATGCCCGGATGTAACAGAACAAAATGTGGAATTCGTTTAGCGCGCGTGATTGCTTCTGCCGGTGGTGGCGAACCTACGAGGAAGAAAAGAGCCGTGTCGATGTACGTTCGATGCCGCTCGATTTGGCTCCGCCGCATCATGGCGTCGGCCGCGGAGTCGCAATCGCGGTTTCGAGATATCACGCGCAAGAGATGCAACCACCTGAGCACCGCACCACATGATGAGTTTACGTATAGGGATGGGCACTTGATCGATTAAAACCTACCGATGAATCGATTAATCCTTTAATCGCGATTATTTTTTTTTTAAACCGGTTAATCGGGTAAACTTTGACAAACAATAAAAAAAGTACAAATTAAAGCTTTCACCACGCAGACGTGGACGAGTTCACTCGCATAAAGACATGCTTTAGGTGAAATTTCGACCTAAAGTAAACTGTAAGGGCGATATTTTGTAACTCTAAACAAGCGGAGAGGAATATATATACCTGTTCCAGTCACTTCAACGCCCCGCGAGTTTCCGTTTAGCGCATCAGAGACCATTGTGAACAATCAAAGGAGTTCGCATTGCCGGAGAATATTAACGAACATCTTTGCCTCTGCGGATGAAGTAATAATTTGTGAATGAGGGTGTCTTTTGATTGCTCTCAACTACATATTAAGGTTGATTGAAAATTCGAAATTCTACATTGCGCCGTTTATCATATATTCGTCAAAGGCAAAAAAAAAAAAAATGTATACATATTTTTGGCTTAAAAATTATTATGCAAGGGAATGAATTAAACCAATAACCGATTAATTAATCGATGAAAGGGTGGCGATTAATCGGGTTAAAATGTTTAATCGACACCCAGCCCTAGTTAATACCGATCCTCCTGCAACTAAAAGGCCCGTCCAAAACACCTCATTTCAACTCTGAAACGGCGAGCCGGAAGATCGGTCGTCCACGCAAGTATAGCGGCGTCCCTCGACGCGCAACCGATCTCGCACTTTTAAGCGGCGTGCTCGCTAATCGCCTTGATTAATGCGTTTCCTTCTAAAATAAAATAAAAAATAAACGAAAAAAAAAAGACTCGGGGCCTCTCTTTACCCGAATGGCGTTCCCCTTTCATTTCAATTAAGCATTGGGGTCGTTTGGGACTGCTCGCTGTTCTCGCTATTATTGTTGTCGTCGTTGCTATTGTTGACGCGCCTTTTTTTTTTCATTTCTGAAACTATTTATTTTCGTTTCTTCCCCCATGTCTCCGCGCTGCGATGGGGGGGGGGGGGGGGGGGGGGGGGGGGATGGTGAGCACTAAGGAAATCCGCGGCGGCGTCTTTGTATGCACTCTGTTTTCAGGTTATACAGTTGGACCGCTACGAACGCCACGAGTCATCCTGGACCTCCAATCCAGTGCCGAGGTAGTGTCACGTGACATTCGGGAGCGGGCGTTGGGTTGACTGCGACGGCTCGTATGTATAGGGTTCGCTAAAGTCCAACTGCGAGGCGAAACGGAGTTTTAATTTCGTTCTTCGTTTCTTCCCTCCCCACTCCGCAGTCCTTCGTTGTGTATACCGATGGCAGATAAATGGAGACTAACCGAGCCCTTTTTCCCCAATCCGGGAAGGAGCAGCCATGGACCTTCCTCCCTCGCATTACAGGGGATCGGCATCTGCGCGCCGCCGCGCTACAGCCCATTTGTTTCGAATGCAGCGCGGCCCCCGATTTCAGACGCGCAATCCGCACGATATCGTTCGCGTTCTCGAGGCTCGCTTTCTTTATTCTAACCAAGATGGAATCGTTTATTTTTCTTCTTTTCCCTCGGGTCTTTGTCTTGGCGCATCGCGCCTCGGGAATACCCTGCCGAGGCAAATCGGCTTTGATTACGAGTTTAATGTTGGCGGTGGCTGGGGGGGAAAGCGCCTGCCGTTTATTACCCAATCCTTGCCGCCCGTGTTTTGCGTGTTTTAAATGGGGGAAACGATTCGGGAAGGAGTATCGGACGCGGAACAATGGCGCCGGAATAAATGAGTCGCTCCCGATGACGAATGGTAGTGTGGGATACGTCTGCTTCGTCGGCCCGTGGTTTGTTTGTTTGTTTGCTTTTCGCCGTAGTCCGCGGTCACGGTGTCACTGGAATTGTGCAGGCTTGCTCGATTTGAAATGGGCCGCGGTCTACGTCGAGGGACAGTGAACTTCCAAAATGCATTTTCTATGTAAACCTGTATGGGACATAGTATGTAAAAGAAAAAAAAAAAACGTTTTCCCAGAAAAGAAAAAAAGATTAGAACAATATTTACGCTTCAGCAAACCTTTTGAGTCAGGTGATATTCTGGAACATGCTTCTATTGCGAGATGGCGACTCCGAAATAGGGGCATGTATTGGAATCGCCCATCGCTCGTTAGTATTGCGCTATTTTATATTATTTTTTTTTTCTGGGAGAAGTTTGTTTTGATACATACCTGTGCTTGTCCAGGCATTTCAATAGGAATGTTTTTTTGGGGGAAGTGCAGTGTTCTTTTAAGACACCCTAAAAGTAAGCGCTAGCACTACCAAAGTTAAAGGAAAACTCCCTTGGTGGATATGGAGCTATCAAAAAATACTCCATGCTCACGCCTTGGTAAATTCTAGCTCGCAATGCGCAAAAAGATACCTGTGAAGAAGCGCACCGTGCAAAACCACTCCGAATATGCCGACGGTATTCACCATTAAACGAGGCAGCAACAACGGAAAAAAGACAAACACAAAAAAAGGACTGTACAGAAGAATAAGGAAAGCCAAACAGCGCCCTTGCTGTCCTTCGATGTGCCTCCTCCTTTTTTCCGCGCGTCGTTTTTGCGATTTTGTTCTCATAATCAATTACCTACTTCCCCAAGCATCTACCTTAAAGGAGGCGTTTTTTCGCCCCGGCAATGCTTTGTAATGAGATCGTCTCACACAAGACCGCGTATTTCACTCTGAGAAAACCTATCCCAATGCAGGCTCTCTTGAAACAGAATCCATCTCCTTATCTACCACAGCTTCAGAAAAAAAAAAAAAAAAAAGGATGCTGTTGTCTACTGTAGCCTATAGGACTCTCGAGGTCCCACGCTGTGATGACGATTGTTCGAGAGACCGTCTGAGATTTAACCGACGGATTTCATTTGGAACAAGCCGGCCTTAGTTTTAGGAGGGTCAAGCCAACACGAAGAAATAAACCTACACTAGTACGATCAGTAAGTCCTTAAACACCCGATTCGACCTTCTTCTTCTTTTGCTGTCCCCACAATTTGTCAAATCGTTTCAAGTATGGAACCTCAACTTCGCAATCCATTCCTTTGGGGCACAGCTCGCTCGAAAACTGTCAGGCACGGCAAAAAAAAAAAAAATCATGAATTGTTTTAGCTGAAATTGAACGCGCCAGTGCATTACAATCGAAAGCTTAAAGTGGTGTTTCAAAAGACATCGTATCGCTTGCCTGCCTTCAATTAAAAATAAAGAAAGCTGTTTGTGCGCGTTTTAAGACGTTTTATTACTGATATTGCCGAAAGCTCACGACACAGAAAGTTAAAAAAAAAATCTCGGTTCGTTGCTACGCCTGGCAAGCTACGGCGACGGCCGACATACAGGGACACTGCTCTTTATACAGTTACACTGCCGTGTTTAAATACAGCGGACCTGTGTGTTCGGTTCAATTTAGCTGACGGTTCGTGTGTGCCAGAGTTACGTAGCATGACGTCACGTGGCACTAAATTCCCGCTAAACTTAGCAGAGAAAGTTTGATGCCATAGATATAGCGGGAAAATTGTGACATTATAGGGTGACGTTTTGGGGACATGTAAGCGCCCACGTACCATGATTAACAATTTTTACATACGTAGACTACAAGACGTCTTCAAGTGGTGCCGCTCATTGCATCTGTAGACAGCCGGTTCCGCTATAGGGTTCTTGGAGCTGAATGCTCGATGCGCCCGACCTGAGTATCGCCGCTGCTTTCGGTGGCCCGCTAAATTTAGCGGAAAAAGTTTCTCGCTAAATTCAGCGGGTCACGCCATACACGAAACACTACACTCGAAAGCTCGCTGCCAAAGCTCGCATAATACGGCTACGGCCGCGAAATGCGGAACGTCCAAAGCCGAGAAAAGCGGGTCGCGGAAGTTCGTGCAATCGCCCAGTTTGGAAGCTCCGTAGCCATCGTCTTAATTAAATTAGGAAGCCGGGGACTTCAGAGTGGTATAATGGCGTCGGGCGAATGACTGACCGGCGCGCGAGCGGAACTGACCGGCGGGACGAGAGCGCACGGACCGAGGGAAATGAGCCACCTTCCTCTTTCAAAATTAACTCTTGTAATAGTTGGGTAAACATCTTAAATAAAGATGCAAATGAATAGACAAACTAAATAATTAAATCTATACAAATAGCGTCTTTCTATTTTTATGCATTAAAAACTCACTTGATAGTAAACGCTCGTCTTGTTCGTAAGGTCGCGAGGAAAATACGAAGAAATAACAAAAATTCGAACGCCGTCGAAGCACAAGTCAAAGCTAAGACGCTATAAGAGCCTGAACCAAAAAAAAAAACGGCAAATCACGCGTTAAAAAAAAAAAAAAGTGTCGGGACGTCAGGTGTATGGGAACCCCAGGGGTGTTGGTGACTCTGCCACTTTTGATTTTCTTGGGGCGTTGAATCTAGCCAAGGAGGTAAAGGGGCTTAGAGCGATAGACTGGTATCCCGTTCACCAGGGAAAAGGTGATCCCTCCTTGGCTGCCGCCATGTTGTACAATTTTGACCACTAGACACGTGACCGTACCGAATCATGAGACGGGTATGAGTAATGAGAAAACTTCCTTTTTTTTTTCTTGATGTGACAACGAGCCTATACATGGGTTGCACGTGACGTCATATCCTTCCTCCTTTCTGGTGGCCAAAACCTGCTGTTATACTTCGTTTCACCTTATGTGCGAGCTAAGGCAAAGCTGGAAGCGCGAGCACGAAAGCTCCGTGCCTTCAGGCTTTGCTCGATCGCGCGAGCTGGGCAGAAACGCAAAAAGCGCTGGTCTCGCGCTTCTAGCTTTGGCTTCGCTCGCAGATAAAGTGAAACGAAGTATAATAAAGCTGTGCTCACTCGTTTCCGCTCGCTCGCGACGCTCGTGTACTGCTCGTAGAATATGCACAGTAAAGGCTACGCTCGAGGAAGTTTGGCCACCAGAAAGGAGGACCAAATTACGTCAGTGCAACCTATGTATTAGCGGCGAGATGTTTTGGTGGCGCCCTCCTGTGGTTCCCCTTTGTGACGTCATTACCTTGCAAACAACAAGTTCGATGGTGTTTGTTATAAGCATGGTGGAAGCTTGAAATCATTGCGCTCTCAAAGGAACACTGCCAACACCGTCAAAATTAGAGTTCTTTCATTCCTCTTATTTCCGTCGATGATAAATCCCCTTTCCGACGTCATAGTCAGCGTTCGGCCAATCGGGGAAGGCCGACCACAGCGACGCTTTCGGTCGCGCACGGGGCTAATATGAGGTACTCACTGGACGTCACATTTGAGGGCGATGTTTTGAGAGCATGCAGAATGAGCTCACATTAATGGGCTGCTAAGACCGGCAATCTTCATAGTGCGGAATACACGTTGCAAAAGAACTCACGAAGCCCGCCGTCACCACGCGCTCAGCAGCCGCGCACACAGCTATGGCCGCCAGTGAATTATCCCTATTAGCGGCGAGATGTGTTAGTGGCGCCCTCCTATGGTTACCTTTCGTGACGTCATGACCTTGCGAACGACAAGTTCGATGGTGTTTGTAAGGAGCATGGTGGAAGCTTGAAATCATTGCGCTCTGAAACCAACGCTGCCAACACCGCCAAAATGGATGTTCTTCCATCTTATTTCCGTCGATGAGAAATCCTTTGCTGACGTCATAGCCAGCATTCGGCCAATCGTGAAAGGCCGACCACAGCGACGCTTTCGATCGCGCAACCTTTTCTGTTTCCTGTCGTTCCCAGTCACGTGGGTTCCGTATCTGGTATGCGGGGCGAAAATATAATAAAACGTTTGAACCTGGAATATGCGAGAAAATATAGCTGAGGCAAATCAAGAATGTGTGACAATCACGCATTTTTCGTAAACACCTTCCAGCTGCGTGGAGATATCAAAAAGATGTTTTACCACATACCAGAAGTGACGATATTCAAGATGGCTGCGCGCTTGTGGAAAAGGTGTAATTTCACAAACATCTGCAGTGCAGACAAAACGACGCTTGCGTAGGTCGGTACACGAGTGCGTGGCTTTGGAAGGTGCCTCCTATGCACGGGTACTCGTACAAACAAAGGCATTCAGCTGAGCTAGGCTCACGTGACTGTGTCTTTATCTTTACTACAGACATTTGTTAGATCGAGTATACACGTTTGCAAGAAAAGCTCCTGTGCGCTGCCATTTTGAGCGATGCTGGCGCCGCGTAACGTTTCCGCCGTACTGAGGTGCGCCAGGGGCACGTCATTCAGAGCCGTTTATACTGAGAGAGTTTGGCCTTCTTAAGGAGATTTTGACAGCCTGACAACCACAGCAGCGTATTCTGACAACCGGGGGATGACTACTTCCGTTCGCCATATTGTGGCTCTGACTCATAGGAACTCTACGCAATTTCTCAGGAATGAACAAGACAAAGAAGTAACGCCATATTGTGTTACCGCGAAATCCGCTTGTTCTAGCGGCCAACAAGCTCCGCCCATTGGCCAAACTCTCTCAGTATAAACGGCTCTGACGTCATTGGGGTGCGCGATGCCAAGATGGCGGCGTCTGCTGTATCGGAAAGCAGGAGGAGGTATCCACACAGAAACGTAGCATCAAATATTGTAGGACGGGGCATGTTTAAGGGTTGGAGCTGAAATTATAACGATCGCAGCCTCTGTTCCTGCACGTCGTGGAAGCCAGAGCTGCCGCGAACGCAGCCATCGCTGATGCAATGGCTATGCGGCTTCTGGCGCATTCTAATTAGCGCTTTGAGACTTTAAATATCGTCGTCATTTTTTTATTTGGTGCTGGTTTAGGTATTTTATTTAGTTGCCTGGGCTCTTTCGCGGTCGAAGACAACACGATTATATTTTATAAATACTTTTTTTTTTTAATTTCCTTCTGCGCTCATTGGTGTATGCTTCAGCAAGAGACACTTAGCAACATTGCACGACAAGCAGCGGACGTCCTAGCTGGAGAGTAGATCCGCCTCAGCTCGGTGCGGGATCAACTTGCAAAGATGTATAAACGATTGCGAGCAAGGCAGAGCCGTGTATACAGAGAGTCTGGTCAATGGGAGGCCGGGGCAATGCCAGGGCGTGCACCAGACGGAGAAAGTGGGCTTGACATGTTCCCTTGGCCAACCAGAAGCCTAAGAGAATCCCCTAGCGGTGGTAGCGAGAAACTGTTTTGGTCAAAGGTGTATGTTGGTATATGGTTTTAATAAGCGCGTAAGAGTGAAGTGTAGTAACCCTTCGTGGTTGAAAGTAGGGTGCACGTGATGTTTCGATCATGATCATCCAGAAAGATGTAAGAAACGAATGCGCCGCTCAACTCTGTTTTGCTTGGACAGAGTGTGACCGCTCGGACGGCAGCCCTCGGCGCTAGGCGTACGGATTATGTCGATCGTTTCGCTAGTCACACTCTTTCACCAGGATTTTGGATGACCATGATTGCAACATTACGTGCACCATATTTTCAGTCACCGAGAGTTACTCCGACGCACTTATCAAGTTTGTTTCTCGCGACCACCGCCAGGGTATTATTTCCGGCTTCTGGTTGGCCACATTCGAATTTGTGAAGACGCCCTGGAACACACCCAGCCCGCTTTCGGCCAATGGAGCCTCCTCATTTGTCTCCTATACTTCCCAACGAAAGGCCAAACTCTCTACAAATACGGCCCTGGAGGAAGGTAACTGGCCCAGAGCCGTTTATTGAGAGAGTTTGGCCATACATTGGTTTGAATAGGCGAGCATCTCGGGCCAACCACAGGCCGCGAAACAGCCCCTAGCGGTGGTCGCGTGCTCTAAATGTGTGCCACGACTATACTTCGTTTCACCTTATGTGCGAGCGAAGGCAAAACTGGAAGCGCGAGCACGGAAGCTCCGTGCGTTCAGGCTTTGCTCGAGCGCGCGAGCTGGGGAGAAATGCAAAAAGCGCTGGTCTCGCGCTTCTAGCTTTGGCTTCGCTCGCAGGTAAAGTGAAACGAAGTATAATTTGAGCCGTGCCGAGCGGAACTCCGCGTCTCAAGACGCTCGCGCACCCCACCCTTTGCACTGCTTTCTTTCAGCCAGTCTCAGGACGCTGTTCTAGCAGTGCAGACAAAGGCATGGGCACGAGCGCGTGGCTTTGGAAAGTGCCTCCTATGCACGAGGTCTCGTACAAACAATAGCGTTTCGCTGAGCTAGGCTCACGCGCCTGTGCCTTTGTCTTCACTGTCGACATTTGTGAGATGGAGTAGAGGTCTCCTGATTGGTCGACGCTGTGTCACAAATTTAGTTTACGCTCTAAGCGTGGGGGGAATATTCGGCGCTGGCGGCGGCCTTTGCTCCGCCTATTGTCCAAACTCTCCTAATATACGGCTCTGAACTGGCCGCCGTCATGTTTCTGCTCGTGCGGAAAAGCCCGTGAGATTTCAAGCTCGCCAAAGCTATCATCACGCGCACGGCGCATGTCCTTGAACTCATGGGGCACCAGTCGGGGCGCCATGCTTGCAATAGACCTATTGCTAAATTACCCAAGCATCAAGGAGAATGATGGGAATGTATGGACACGCGCCACACACGCTCGCCTTCCCCGTATAAAAGGTTCGAAGTAAAACACCAAAAATAAAGCGTTGACAAGCGCGCGTGAAAATGCCATTTGTTTTAGACATTTGCTTTAGAAAAGCTACTACTGCTGACGCCAGCACGTGCAGCGCGTGTAACTACACTCGGAGCATGCTCCCTGGCGCTTGGGAATTTCGCAAAAGGTCTATGGGAAGCGAGCATGCCGGCCGTGTCGCGGCGGTCGCCTATTGTTTGCCGCATCAATTGTAGTGGCTTTCTTAGAGCGGAATAGCTACCTTGGAAATTACAGCGCTAACCCGCTACAACGCACAACCAACGCAGCGACTGGCAGAAGTTCCCCGATGCAACGGATCCGTTTGCCGCTAGGGGCGCCCTGGTCGGGGCTTGAATTAGATCCGCACCTTTTCTATGCCGGCCGCGTCGCGGCGGTCGCCTATTGTTTGCCGCATCAATTGTTGTGGCTTTCTTAGTGCGGAATGGCTACCTTGGAAATTACAGCGCTAACCCGCTACAACGCACAACCAACGCAACGACTGGCAGAAGTTCCAAGGAAGTTCCCCGATGAAACGGACCCGTTTGCCGCTAGGGGCGCCCCGGTCGGGGCCTGAATTAGATGTGCACGGTTCCTATAGACCTTTCGCCAAATTACCCAAGCATCAAAAAGAACGTTGGGAACGTAGGTACCCGCGCTGCACGTGCTCGCCTTCCCTATAGAAAGTATTCGAAGTAAATCACCAAAAGAAAGGGTCCGTGGAACGCACGTGCGAAGTGCATTTGTTTAGATTTTTGCTTTCGAACAGTTAGAGCTGAAAACACCAGCACGCGCCGTGCGTGTACCTACCCTCCCGACATTCTTTTTGATCCTTGCTATACTTCGTCTCACCTTAGTATGGACTATTGTTAGCCGCGCGTGCTAAAAGCGCGAGCTAGTCGCTTTGAATGAAGCCACGGCGGCTGCACGAGCGCTCGTGCAGCAAGTGCTCTAGTCAAGGCAGTCAAGGCTGGCCGCTCGCGCTAGCTCAGAATACGCGGTTAGTCCATGCTAGGGTGAGACGAAGTATATAGACCTTTTCTTTTACGGCGCTGCCATCTTGAGAATTGCGGCGCCGACGACGCCGTCTAGCGGCTGAGAAAAATAAATACCGGCTAGTTCTGGCGGCACAGCTATCTGGGTAGGCAACGGTGTGGGTATGGGGGGAACTTGGCTAGACTTGGCTATGGTGGGCTGCAATAACTTGGTTGGAGCTTGTCCGGTTGAATCCAGCTGGCTACTCACAGGCCATCACCTTGCCCCCTCGAGAGAACGACGACGAAGACGGTGGGGTGTTTTCATTGAGTTTCCACAGCGGAGTATTTATGAGCAGTTTAATGTAGTCTATTCAGGTAAGCTCTCGGCATTTGATAGCTCCATCTTGAGTGATGGCATGTAGACTTTTTTATACCTTTCACATACCATGGGGCTTGCAGTGATAACCTAATTGGACCACCTGCACAGGGGATTAAAATCGGTCATCTTGTCGTAGACGAAGTGGTCGTGAGCTTAAACGTGACGTTGACTCTGATACGAATCTCTCGCGATTCAAGCTCGCAACCGACTGACTTCATAAATAAGGATTCTTGGGGAAAATGCGAAGCTCGATAACACTGCAGCCACACTCGCGCTGCAGCTTCTTGTGCTCATTGGCACACTTTCTGCTATTGTGTTTTAAAATTATTTCTCCATCCGACGACCACGCCGTGGTAGCGAGACAACCGTAGATTTTCGGAAATTGCAGCACGGTAAAAAGGAGCAGTCGGAACTAACTCATGCACAACGTCCGTTTTTAAGCCTTTTCGCGCATACCCTTGGCGGCTGCATACCCTGTGTCAGCGGGCAATCCAAAAATTCACCAGGTCGAGGGTACGTCAGTTACTGGCTGGTTTGAGGTTATGCGAAAAAGGTCTATAGGGTGTATTCACTGGAGGCCATATCTGTGTGCGCTAATGCTGAGCACGGGCTGACGGCGAGCTTCCACAGTTATTTTGAAACGTGCACCCCGCACCATCAAGATTGCCGGTCTTGGCAGCCTATTAATGAGAGCTCGTTCTGAGCATGCGCTCTAAACAGTGACCTCAAATATGGCGGCCAGTGAATACCCCCTATAAGGAGTATTCACTGGGTGCCATATTTGTGGGTGATGTCTAGAGCGCATGCTCTGAACGAGCCCACATTAATAGGCTGCTAAGACCGGCAATCGTGAGGGTGCGGAATGCACGTTACAAAAGAACTGTGGAAGCTCGCCATCAGCACGCGCTCAGCAGTCGTGCACACATCTATGGCCGCAGTGAATACTTCCTATAGTTCGTTTCACCTTATGTGCGAGCGAAGCCGAGGCTACAAGCGCGAGAATGCTGCTTGTAACAGCGCCTGTAGTGCACGAGCGCACGTGCGAAGCCGGAACGCTCAGGGCATTGGGCTCGCGCTTCTAGTTTTGACTTCGCTCGCACATAACATGAAACAAAGTATAGTTCGGCAAAAGGTTTCGTGACGTCATTACTTTGTGAACAACAAGTTCGATGGCGTTTGTAATGGGCATGGTGGAAGCCTGAAATCATAGCGCTCTCAAAGCAACACTGCCAACCCCGTCAAAATTGAAGTTCTTACATTCCTCTTATTTCCGACGGTGAGACATCCTTTGCTGACGTCATTGTCAGCATTCGGCAAAGTGTGGTGGACCGACCACAGCGACACTTTCGATCGTTCACGTCGCCAATAGATGCTTTGCGGCAGCTCGGCATGGGCGCTGCAATAACTGACCTTCAGTTTTTGTCTCCTCTTATTCCGTTCAGTTTAATTCACCCACAACGGGACAGTTTAAAGGGATACTGAATCAAAGAATTTAGAGTCCATAATAAGTGGCGCACGTTCTTTCCACGAGCCAGCAGCCGCCGGTGTGCGCGAGCACACGCAACGAAAATGACGTCAAAGACCTCCATTCGCGCAAGAGAACAGTGAAATGCATGGGCTTCGGGCCAAAGGAGAATAAATACAGGCTTTTCATCTCTACAAGGGAATGCTACGAGCTTGTTAGACCAATCAATCGCTTACCTTTTACACCAGACACCACTGTGTAGATGAAAAACTTGTCTTTATTTTCCTTTGGCCCGAAGCCCATACATTTCACTGTCATCTTAACCGCGAATGGAGGTCTTTGACGTCATTTTTGTTGCGTGTGCTCGCGCACACCGGCGGCTGCTGGCTCGCGGAAAGAACGTGCGCCACTTATTATGGACACTAAATTCCTTGGTTCAGTATCCCTTTAATGGCCTCTTAGATTCTACTTCGTCCTCCTTCCCTGCCTAAGCCCTTGCGGAGGCTCGTCAACGCCCGCTTCGGTGGTTCGGCATCTCGGTATAGACATTTCCAAAAACGAGCTTGTGGCCGGTGCCATTTTGAGCGTTCGTGCGTATGGCGCGTGCTTTGCTCGCTTTCCGAAGCGACGATCACGCACGTGCTGGGCTGTGAAGATCGCACGCTGGACTGTGATTTTGTAAACATTGGAAAGGTCTATAGGAGGAGCGAAGGTCAGAAATGGCGGCTGTAATCCGGCGCGTGCGCAAAGCCGCTCTAGGCGAGAGTAGGAGGCACAGGTGCGGACCCGTTCGCTGCAAAGTGGATCAACGTGGCCGCGAGATAGGCGACGCTGCGTGGATCTGTTTCGGTTCGACCGCAGCCAGCACAATGGTGAGCACAAGTTCGTCTGCTTCTTTTGCAGGTGTTGCGATGATGTCAGAACGTCGAGCTCTTATTGGCTGATTGACAAAAAAAAAAAAAAATAGTGGGTAGACCTCGAGGCAGGTAAATAGTGGGTAGACCTCGAGGCATGTAGCATTGAGGTCTACCCACTATATATTCAATGAAAGCCAATCAGAGCTCGGCGTCGTTCTGACGTCACCGCAACTCCTACGCACTTGAAGAAGCAGACGACTTGCCCTCCGCATGCTCCCCGATGGAGAGCCAATCAAGCGACAGCAAAAGTGGATCGTCGTGGCGCTCCTTGTCTTTGTTATCTACGACCGACTAAAGCACAGACGCAAAGTGAATGCGCCGTGTTCCCGCACCATTTTCTGCCCTGTGATTGATTGAGCTGGTGATAACCACAAAGACAACGAGCGCGCGGTAAGGGTGCACTTTTGGCGTTGCCGAAACTGGGTCCTTCGGATTCTGACGTTGGCTGCGGCCGGACTTCAAAGCGGAACCGAGTGTAGTGATGACGCTATACTCTGTTTCACCTTATGATGTACCGCAGGAAAGGCTACAAGCGCGAGCTCCTTGCTCTAGGGCACATCTCGGCGGCACAAGCTCTCGTGCGTTAAGAGTAGCTCCCAACGCTATGAGCTCGCGCTTCTAGCCTTGTCTGCGGTACAACACAAGGTGAAACGGAGTATAGAGGAGGAAAAAGCCGCGCAGCCCTCGTCTTCTAAGCGGGTTATCCACCAGTGTCTGCTCTGTTTCATGGGCGCCGCCATGTATGTTTCATGCTGACGCCATGACACAGTAAAGGGGGGGGGGGGGGTATGCGGTTTTTACAGAGAAGCTGTTTATGGCTAAGGTTCCGTGGATTTTTCATGTGCGTCAACCAAAACTCTACGCTCGTATACCACCGCCCACGCCGCACGCGCAGGCCTTCTCCGTATAAAATATTCGAAGTAAATGACCAAAATAAAGCGTTGAACGCGTGTGCAACATGCCATTTGTTTTAGGCTTTTGCTTTAGACCAGTTGCTGCAGGAGACGCCGGCGCCGCACGCGCACGCCTTCCCGGTATAAAAGATTCCAAGTAAATAACCAAAATAAAGCGTCGACGAACGCGCGTGAAAGATCCCATTTGTTTTAGCGTAGCCTCTCTACTCACAAAGCCTGGCAGTTCGACGACGGAGCCAAAGAGTGCCCGATCACAGATTTGGAGCGCGAGGATCTGGTAGCACTGGGCATTTCTCGGGGAACTTAAAGTCGCTCTATCCTGGGAAATGTGGCGCCCTTCATTGTTGTGGAAGTGCTCGAGACACGTGCCGCGCGCAACATCTGGGAAGAACATGGCGTCTGAAATCTAGCTCAGGGCTGCGCTGTTCCGCCATGATCTTAGCAAGGGCTGCACGTTGCACGTGCCTCGTGCATAGACGCACCTTGCGCTACTTTTAAAACATGAAGGGGCCTTAGGGGAACCTGGTCGTCAGCGCAGAGCTTTTACAGCGGCGAGGACCCGAAACATGGTTTTCAAACCCGACTAGAAAAGAAGCGGTAGCCCGAGGAGCGCGAGAAGCACAAGCGGACATTCCGTCGCTCGGGACAAGTGTGTTTCGGCGTCTCGCCGCAGCGGGGCGCCCCTTACATGCCTCTCCTCTCATCCGTTGTCTGCCGCTCTACCTTATCAATTTCGGCGGCCGCGTCTCGTGGCGATCTTCCAGGCTTTGTCGATATAGAGGAGGCTATGGTTTTAGACTTTTGCTTTAGAACAGCTACTGCTGCAGAGACGCCGGCACGTGCGGCGTCTCTGCTTGGGTAATTTAGCACGTGCGGCGTCTCTCAATGCTTGGGTAATTTAGCAATAGCTCTATTCAGAGCCGTATATGTAGAGAGTTTGGTCAATGGGAGGCGCGGGCAGAGCCAGGGCGTGCGGCAGACTCGGAAGGAGGGCTTGGCATGCTCTCTTGACCAACCAGAAGCCGAAAAGAATCCCCTAGCGGTGGTAGCGAGAAACAGTTCTGATCAAAGGTCTATGTTCGTATATGGTTTTAATAAGCGCGTAAGAGTGAAGTGTAGTAACTCTTTGTGGTTGAAAATAGGGTGCACGTGTTGTTTGGATCATGATCATGCAGAAAGATGTAAGAAACGAATGCGCCTGCTCAACTCTGTTTTGCTCGGACAGAGTGTGACCGCTCGGACGGCAGATTCCCGGCCCTCGTTGTGACTATAGTCACACTCTTCCACCATCATTTTGGCATGAGCGTGATTGAAACATCACGTGTACCATATTTTCAGTCATCGAGAGTTACTCCAATGCAGTTATCAAGTTTGTTTCTCGCGACCACCGCCAGGGTATTATTTCCGGCTTCTGGTGAAGCCGGAAGGCAGGGTGAAGACGCCCTGGAACTCGCCCAGCCCGCTTTCGGCCAATGGCGCCTCTTCATTTGTCTCCTATACTTCCCAACGAATGGCCAAACTCTCTACATATACGGCTCTGGCTCTATTCACTAGATTAGTTATCAATTGGCGCCATTTTCAAGATCAGTAGACTCTCAGGCACATAATAAAGGTTTCTTAAAGATTTGCCGCTGTGCGACCAGCGTCGGCCACGTCTACGCTCGCACCGCCCTCTTTTTGTCTTCGTTACAAGCCCACTTGCGTGCCTAGTTTCCTTTCCTTCCGCCCTCCCGGGGTGGCGGTCCCGTCGCGCGTGTCTACTTTCCCCCGGCTCCTCGGGGCGGCGACAGCCGTCCACGCGAAATAATGACCCCCGATCGAGACAGCAATAAATGTGCGCGCGTACCTTTCGTCACGATGACCACTGACCAAGGCAACAAATGCGTTCGTACCTTTGTTCAAAATTCTGTGTCACGTCTGTGTCGTGTGCTAAACAGCTTCGCTGGTCATCCACCTTCACAAAGTGGAATGGTTCTTGATTTTGTTTTCCGAGACTCCATTTCTTTTGGAAACCTTCGCACATATCGCAGTGCAAGAACGCCAGAAATGCATATAGTCACGAAGCTCCAAGAACCACACCGATGCCGAGAGTGCCGTAAAAAAGGGCAAAACATCTTGTTTTATGCGCAGCCCCTCTCTTCACATGAGCCTGCGTTTGAGAATATTATTTCTCATTATGATCGAAGTCCCATCGCTCTTACATCATAAAAACGGCACGATGTCCGTTGTAGACAGGTTGATGCCATTATCCGCCGGACACGCCTAGAACATATTTCATGCAATTTGCCTCATACGCATATGTGCGATTCGGCATGTCTAAAGACAGCTTCTTTTTACATCTGTCTGCCTAAACTCCAGTCGAAGGGAGCCGCACTATTTTCTTTCGTTCTTTACTGCCCTGCAGACGTGTGTTCCGATTCGGCGAGCCGTCCATCCGCCTGCTTAACTATGGGTCCTCAGACCCTCACGCGGGGTCTGAGGGCCCATCGAACCGCTGCTTCGGGATAAGGCCAGAAAGCGATACGAGGCGCTTCGCAGGCGCTCACCGGCCCTTGTCCGCGGACGGCCGGATTAAGGGATTAAGGGATTTGGCTCTTGAAGATAGCTCCGGGAGCACGGCACCAGATTGCGGCGCGTACACAAATCCTGCTGAGGTCCTTAATTTGACGTGTACTGGACCGCTTCCCGGGCAATTGAGAGTCTCCACTCCTTCGGCAGGCACCGACCTTCCGGCAAAAATAATGGCGCGCGCACGAAAAAAAAAAAAGAAATGTAAAAGAAACTGCAAAGACAAAAGCGATTTTCAAATAGTTCCCCATCGAGTGTGGTTTAGCCAATTACCTCTCCGGAACCAGGAAACTAAAGGTTGAACTTAGATGTATGGAAAGAGAAAAAAAAAAAAAAAAAAAAACCCAGCCGTGCTGCCAGTTCACCCTTCTGCCTTTCGTTCTCTCGCGTTCTCAACCCTACTGGCTTTTTAAATTTTTTTTATTCAAATATGTCGGTATATCTATATGCATTGACATTTTCGTTTTGAGTAAACTAAACGCTTTTTGTATAAATAAGCGCCGAGCGTCTCGGAAATATAAAAAAAAAATCGATATGCCCTCAAGCTGAAATAATATGAAATGAATTCGGAACGCGAGACCAAATAAACAGACTGACGGAGAAGGACATTCACAAATGAAAGCTTTGCAATCGCGTCTCCGTCTGGTTTTTTTTTAGAGCGCAGCTCTTAGGCGCCCGTTTCCGGTTTGAGCGGGGTCGCCGTCGCCGTCGGTGTAACCGCGCGTTGCATTATGGGAAACCTCCCATAATGCATCACGCAAGTCTCTCTCATGACCCTCGCATTGCATTATGGGACGTTTCCCATAATGACGTCACGAGGGTCCCGCGCGTTGCATCATGGGACGCTTCCCACTATGACATCATACGTGACGTCACGCGTGAGGTTCACAAGTGACGTCACGACGGTCACGAGGGTTAGGAGTGACGTCACGAGGAACGTCACGAAGGTCACTCGTGAAGGTCACGACGAAGGTCACGACCTTCACAAGTGACATCACAAGACAAGGAGGGATCGAAGAAGGGGGAGGAGATTGAGAGGAGGGGGAGAAAGAGGAAGGGAGGAGAAGGAGGAGGAGGGAGGAGGAGAAGGTACGGAGGAAAAGGAGGGGCATACCCTTCTCTCAGTACCCTCCCCTTTTCCTCCACAAAAGCTGCGCTCTAATTCGGCATTACAGGGAGTTGTAAACGCCTTTATTTTTTTCTCCTTTTTTTAAGCTTAAACAGGGCGCGGAGATTGCGTCGGTTTTATCACGTCTCCATCAGTGCTTAGCTTTGTTTGTTTGAATTTTTTTTAAAGCTAAATATTATTTTTAGCTTGAAAAAAAAAAGTAAAAATTGCCAGCAATTCTTTTATTTTTTTCTAAGTTTAAAATGAGAGTTTACAGAAGAACAAGCGCAAAGTAAGCTGTCGACTCTCGAAATCCGCTTAAGGATCTTCGACGTCTGTGCGCGCAAGTGACGAGCCGACAGCAGCGCCACGGTGGCGGCGTTACGTCAGAGTCGCACGTTGGTGTATATAGACCTTTTCCGCTTACTCTCGCCCCCGACCGCCAAGTAGGCATATCCGGTATGGGCGACGAAAAAATATTAAGACGTTTCAACCTGCAAGTAGTAAAAAAATAGAGGGGAGAGAAAACGAGAATGGGTGACGGTTACGCTTTTCTCCTAAATGCATTCTATTGGCGTGGCGTCGGCAAAACAATGTTTTCGCCCATACTGGAAGTGACGACAATTCAAGATGGCGACGCCCTTAAAGAAAGGGTCTATAAGTTTGGCGAGAACTGTACGTTCAGCGTGTTATACCCTTTCGTGTTACACATTTTTCGTCACACTTCCGCATTAGACTTACTCGCGACATTTTTTTAAATGTAAAATAATTAACCGAAACAAAATCGGCGATAAAAACACAAAACAAAAAAACCTTAGAGTCTTGGTTTTGTCCTAACCTTTTAATGGATTAGACGTCGCGTTAGCGCATAATAAATCGGAGCCCGTCTTGGAGCCGACCAAAAGACAGCGAGCACGGCCATTGTGGGGAATGCGAAGAGCTTACACGGGCCCGATATGAGCTCCGGTAGCCGGTCCATTGTGCGAGGCACAAAGGGACCCCCCGTTCCCGCGGCCGATGACAGCGGCCCCTTCTTGATGGCCCTTTCCGAAAAGGCTCGCCCCCCCCACCCCGGCGGCGAGTTCGGGGACCGCGGGTCTCAGGGGGGGTCTCGTCGACGAAGGGTTCATCGAAGCAAGATGGTTTTCCGCGTCGCTGCTCGCTTCGCCGTCACTGATTGGCCCTTGTCGCCGGCACTGTTCTGCAGCCACGAGTCCCCGGCTGGCGAGGCCGGCAAAAACCTAATCTTATGTGGGTCTCTTTCGTGTGGCGATCCGTCGCGACCGGTTTACGCGTCTTTGTCGTGAGAACACTGCGAGGTGGCGTGCCGGTCGATCGGCCTCCGTCCGAGAATAGAGATGGCTCGCACTGACGCCACGTCAGCGGCCATTGAGAAGGACCTTGCTGCGGCGCGCGCATCTTCTGCAAGATATCAGGAACGGATAGGAATCAAGTAGTACCCTTCCCTCCCGTAGTTCGACGCGCCACCGTTTTGGGAACGACTGCTGCGTTAACTGCAGCGTATTTTCTGGAATACAGATGTTCTCAAGCGCAACGTTTAGATGGCCTTTCACCGTACTCTATTGAACACGCAGTTTTGAAACAAAAATCTAGATGGCGCTTGAAACGCCGGGGGGCGGACTGAAAGGGTTGAGGGGGTGAGGGAGGTAACCCCCTCCGCGGGAGTTCCACCGTCCGAGCTGATTTAGGAACGTTAAATTAATTCTGCTTTCAACTACGGGAATGAGAATAATGTCAGACCGTCAACTAGCTTCTAGGATGTTGTTTAAAGAACGTGATGACTCGAAGCTTCCACCGTGCTTGAAGTCATCGCGCCATTCATCTTGGCGTTCCCAGCTGGTAATTCTTGTCGTGACCTGATGGGTATGCACCATAAGAGGATACAACTGAACTACGTAGTCTCCACTGGTGTTTCAGTAGCGTAACGCCAGCCGTGCAACAAAGACTGCTGCGGGTGCTGCGGATTTCCGGAGACCGCGATCGCGGCGTCGCACGCACCCCGTTGAGTGCGCTTTTTCAACAGGCAGCGAAGCGCTTCGGAGAAGCGGCGAGCAGTGCAGTTCACGCTACCCTCTCTTATACGTGGCGTACGTCATGTATTGTGTGCGACGTCTGACGAGCAACCGTTCAGGGACGCCTCTCTCGTTGCGCATGCTACACCCGAAATACCTCTTGCGTACGGCCTACTAAAACTTCACGTTTAAGGGGTCATGAAACAATATCGGGTTGGAATGTTCGTGACTTTGGAGATGCGTTCTAGTCTTAGTCTGATCCAAGTATACTCGCACAGGTCGGCACCGATTTAGAAGCTTCTTTTTCACGGTGAAATTGCGAGGATAAAAGGGGACTATTTCCTTCGGTCTTGCCCCCTCAAAGCTCGATGACGTAATTGTGGGATCGAAACCACCCGCCTGACGACAGTCGAACGCGGCTCATGGATTGGACGCGAGAACTGCGTGAGCACTCGACTTCGGCTCGTGACAATCAATGCCTCGGAGGACACTCGGGTGATGGCTCGTGTCCAACCACTGCGGTGATAAGAATAGCCCCGAACTCTAACAAATGCTTGCAGCTCAGCGCGGGTTTTGAACCCCAGCGCGTGGCTATGATTAACGTTGGCGGCATAGGATAGGCACCAAACCACGTGGCCGCTTGTTCTGGCTCCGAGTTAAGTTGCTGAACGACGCTGATAATTCTGGAAGTTCTTTTTTTTTTTTTGCGACAGTTTTTTTTTTTTTTTTTTAGAAAGAAAAATTAAGGCAGGTTTATTTCGTTATTAACGTTAGGGAGTGATTCTATGTAGTATTTAGCGAAAGCAGAAAATTCTTTTTTTTTGCACCTTCGAAGGTCGGTTCACACAGGGGGGCGTTTGCTTACGATTGCTTAGGTTACGTGAGGAGTCATTGGGACATTGGTGTCTTTTAGGTCGCTTGCAAGGCTGCTCCTTGAACCGGTCACCACATTTCATTCGAAGCACGGATGTCCCGGTGACATGCGACGTAAGCGGTAGTAACATAACGTAACGTAACGTGGGAAAATGCCCCTGTGTGAACCGGCCTAAACACGCCCAAACACAACCGTGCGATGGCTGACGGTACTGAAGCGCTCTTTATTTATTTGACCTTTCCCAGTGGCGCACACTCGCTGTCCTCGTCCGTGCGGACCCGAGGTTCCGCCATTGCCGTAGCGGCGGCGAGTACGCAAGTATACTGTACCATTTTCGAAAAGCCCATCGAGCATCATTGGCGGCCGCTAGTTCTCGGGCACGAAACGTGCGATTGTATCCGAATACACACCGAATACACCCGGCCTCCGTGTCTAATACGTGCTTAGGGTACGTGCTCAAACAAGGACAAACTTGGATGAATGCCGCAACAGCTAACAAATGGCGTGCGATCTTGAATAGGGTCTACGGGCAGCGACTTTTATCTTCGAAGTCCAGTATTGCATGAAATGCAATATTTAAAAATCAATCGTTTATTTATTTTTTTTTATTTTTTTGCAGACATAACGTCAGGTGTCGTGACTTCAATGGACCTTTTTTTCAGTAAGCTTCTCCGCACGTGCATCCTCCCTCTCCACTGGCCTTGATTCCCGCTGTGTCCATTTTCGGAGGGCACCATCCCGCTCGACCAACATTGTCAGCGCCCATCTTTCCGCGTATTTCTTCGTTTTGGGACGATTCTTTTTTTCTGCGTGTCGGTAGGATGGGGCATAGAAAGCAACGAAAACCGATACCACTGCACGATGTCAATGTGAGTTGACAAGTGGGAGTCTCGTTGGGCTGCCCTCCATTTGTAGTTCGCGGACAAACCGCCACGCGGCGCTCGTTACTCGAAAAAGATCGGGCAATGCGGGGACGGACGAACAAAGTTTCTGGATCGGGAGTTCCGTCAAAAAGCATTTGATGCTTTAATAAGAATATGCGACAGGCCAGGAAGCGCGCTCGCTTCGATTTCGACGAGGGGTGAACTAACGCGGAATGTTTCGCGAACTTGGAAGCGGATCTCAGTTCGGAAGTTCGCTTCCGCGCGGGCGAGGCCTTGTTTACTTAGAGGCAACACCTCCTAGTTAACGATCGTCACCTACCGGGGGCCAGGGGGATCGGTGGCCGAGTGGGCTAGCGCACACCAGCTCGGAGCACGTGGAGCGAAACCTCGCTTTGCTGGAGCACCCAGGGATCCTGGGCTGAATCCCCGCTCCTGCCTCTATGCGATTCCTCGGGAATAAACGAGACAAAGAAGTATCGCCGTTTTGTGTTACCGCGAAATCCGCTGGTTCTAGCGGGCAACAAGCTCCGCCTATTGGTCAAACTCTCTCAGTATGAACGGCTATGGTTTCGTTCGTCCGGTCTTCCGCGATTAGCGGAAAACTGGTGTCTCTAAGGTGCTGACACAACGTAGTTTCTGGCTAAGCAAAGAAATGAGAGCTAAAATGTCGTTTCGTGTTAAATCTCAGTAACGAGTAACGACCTTGGTTACTTTTTAAGCGGGTAACGAGTAACAATATTTAGTTACTTTATTTCAGCGGCGTGTCTGTCAATTAATTAGGACGGAAGTTCTGGCCGAATGCTGGCGCCTCACGCGTGTCCAGTCCCCGGCCTGACCTCCGGTTGCCGACGTAGGAAGACCGGCCCCACGGCCTTGTTATTATGAACGAGGCCTCGCGAAGACCCCGTGGGGTATCGCGTTATGCAAAGTGGGCGCAGCCGGCGGTGTGGAGCCACGGGCCCCGCTGCCGAATCGAGCCCTGGGCACCGACGTCGGCGCCCAAATCGGAGTTGGCGGACCGGAGCTCGAACCGCCCCGGGGGAGATCCGGAGTGTGACTTTACTACAAATTAAAAAAAAAAAAAAAAAAAATTGAATGGGGCGGGGAAGTGTTTAACTTCTTAAATTAGAGGAAGAACCTGAACTGAAGTGTAATGGTACACTTAATTTGATTTCCTCGCTAAATTTAGATAGAGAGCGTCTCACGTCTCAGTTTGGCGGGAAAACCTGAATTGGTGTATAATTGTATGCTTATTTAATTTCCGCGCTAAATTTAGCGACAAGGCGTTTCCCTCGGAATTTGGAGGGAAAACCTGATTTTAATGTAAAACTTTACACATATTCAATTCCCACGCTAAATATAGCGAGAAAGCGTTTCGCCTGTCAAATTTTGCGGGGAAACGTGAATTGGTTTATGGAAAGACACAATTTAATTTCCTCGTTAAATTTTAGCGACGCACGGTTTTCATTTCTGATATCGGCAGGAGAAACTTAATTGTCCTCCGCTTCAATTTTCCCGCTAAATTTAGAGAGGAAATTCCGTAGTACACTCTTCCGTTACTGTTCCCTTAAAACGTTTGCGTTACACTCACGGTACATATTTACAGCGGAGCTGTTAAAGGCTAGTTCCCCGGCATCGTGTCCGTCTGCGAAGAAATGTCGATACAACACTCTGGTTGCCGCCGTCGCTTATAGATGGCGGTAGCTGTCCAGAGTGTTGTGTTTGCCGCCTGTCTGCTTGCCGCCGTCGCTCATAAATCGCGGCAACCTTTTTTTAGGAATATTGTTTTGCACAAAACTAAAGCCCTATACGCAACTCGTGAAAAAAAAAATATATGACCGACGGCGGCAAGCAGACAACCGACAAACACAACACTCTGGACAGCTACCGCCATCTATGAGCGACGGCGGCAACCAGAGTGTTGTGTCGGCCACGGGTTTCGACATTTGTTTGGTACCGGACACGATCCTGGGGAAACTAGCCCTTAACAGCTCCGTTGTAAACATATAGTAACATAAACAACCGTCATTTTATAACTTGAAAGGATTGGGGACGAGAGCTATGCGCGAAGGGGGTTGGATTATATTTCAAACTGTTTCCAACTACCCGATCGGGGCCCACGTGGTTTAGGGGCTGCGTTTGCAACACGAGATGCGAGGAAGCGACGAAAGCGCGCCTGATCGCCTGCCGGCGTCTCAGCTGACGGATGGATGGATGGATGTTAATGGCTATACCCTCTGTAACGGGCGGTAGCTTGCGCCACCTATAGACCTTTTTCGTTTAGCCTCGTACCCAGCCACGTTGTCCCCATATCCGGTATGCGTTCCAAAAAAAAGCAAGAGATTTCAACCCGGAAAAAGGGGGAAAATTATAAAAAGGACATAACAAGAAGGAATGACGGTTGCAATTAAAATGTTAACATGTTCTGCTGGCGAGGCGAGAGGAAAGCGATGTTTTCACGCATACCGGAAGTTCCAAAATTGAAGATGGCGGCGCCCACGTAGAAAAGGTGTATAGCCTAAGTTGCCAACTTTCCTGATCGCCACTCGACGACGCAACGCATTCGCACTTGCGGCCGATTCGCCCGAGAAGGCGTCCGCCATTGCATTGAAAACGCTCTCCACGTTTCCTTGCATCTTCTCTTAAATCTGGGCTCCCTGGGAATAGCAGAGGCGCGCGCGGCTTCGTCCATCGCTGCCGAAATGGTCGAAGACGCCGGGTTTGAGTCGTAACCTGAGCTGCCTCAATCAAAACCCCGCTTGGGTTGGGAAGGACGGGGTGATAGAATCGGCTACAAAATTTGCCTTAGGAGAGAAAAAAAACATTACAGGATCTTTTTTTTTCTTTTTTTTTTTTACTTTTGAGCCGAGGAGCGACAAGTCGTTCGGGGAACGTCTTTCCATGATTGCATGCGAACACAAAACCGTGGAGGCAGACCCAGAACGAGAACGGTGCGAGTGGCTCCGATGACGAAAGCAGAAAAATCTCCGTCGTTCTTATAATGTTTTTACCATTAGGTGACTTCACTGGGGATATATATAAAAAAAAAAGAAAATGAAAAGTAATAAAAAATGTAAACAAAAGATTTCAAGAGGTCAACGACCTACAGTACATTGTGCGACACTTTTCGCGCAGAACAAGACCTCAGAGGTGTTTTCTACTTTTATGCTTGTGTCAACAAAAGTTTTTTTTTTTATTGCAAAGGTAAAACGTGTATTGCCGATTGCTTTGTCTCCGCCCTAATGTAGTGGTAGCGGTCCGGGTCAGATGCAAATTTTTCAGAACTAATCGTTCTTGTTCGAAAGTTACGTGATCCCGCGAAAGTTTCAATGGACAAGTGAGGACCCTTCCCGGTAGAACTTGAAGCTATTCATCTCTATGTGTTGATGGCCTTCGTCGGCTGCCATTTCCCCATTGAAGAATTCCGAAAATTGCCTTTAACCCCTGAACGAGATAACAGCTAGCTCCGAAGCTTTGACATCTGGTCCTAACCGCTATCGCTACACTTGAAGCGAGACTGAACATTTGACAGTCCGTAATTCATAAAAAAAAGTATTGCCATTTTTTTTTTTTATGGGGAGTTTGTTTTAAAGGATTACAATAAAAACTATAGACTAACTCATGTTTGGATGGATGGATGAATCCGGCTGAGCCTTTTGGATCGGAGTGCCCCTAGCGGACGCCACAGGCGCCGCGCATGCGCGATGGAGTGTGGGCAAGAAGCTAACCTCGTCCATAAACAAACCATTGGAATGCGATGTCGTCGGCGTCGGTGTGAGGTCCCGTGCTCTTATTGGCGTCGGAATTGCCGATTCCACGTCTTCCTGACAATGTCTGACTACTGTAGCGGCCTCAGCAAAATTACCGAGGCTCGTTCCACCGAAAAACTTCGCGTGACTAAGGTGGCATGCCGCGATTCATTCCGCTTGGACGCCGCAGAATGTACTCTAAAGCCTGATACGCACGATGAGATTCTGCTCGCTATTTTCACTCATGACGTCGCTCGGGTTGCAAAAGCGTGAACCGTAGCTCAGATGGTCGACGTCGATACTGTAAAATGCAAGCGCAATAGGACCAAGTGAATTAGGCATAACAAGTCGGTGATGGCCACTAGTAAAAATGATCAACATCTCCTTGTATCTACTGTTTACACCGAGCGTACTTACCCCAACCAACCTTCAAACTTAAAATTCTTTTGAGGCCTGCAGTTACTTCTTATCCCAATTACCGGGTCAACGTTTGGTCTACGGGCCAGTGCTATCTGAAAGAGCAGACGACAAGCAGAAACGTTTGAAAGAGCAGGCGACATATCGAACGATCAGGCGACCGTTTGAACTCGAAGATGCACTGAACGTAGACCGCAGATGGTCCGTACAACTTGGCGCTTTTCCCGCGTTCATGTTGCAAAAAGAAAAAAAAGAAAAAATCCGACGACCACAAGTATCTGTGAATTAAACCCCAAGTACTTCCCGCAGAAGCAATCGTGGTCCTACGGCATCTGGTCTTCCCTTTTCACGGCATCTATCCACGTTCTCAGACGAACCGAGCAGGCAGAAAACTAATGAAAACTGACCTTCAAACCTTTCCCGACACTTTTGGTACAGCCAGAGTCGCGGCGTTTTGACGAGAAGGCAGGTTTCTGTCTGGTTTCTTCCAAAACAACACAGGAATGCACGTCCCGCATGGTGACTTCTGGTGACTTCCGCCCACAGCCCCAGACCGGAAGTGCGCCCGACGCGCCACCACCGCGACGCGACGTATTAGAGTTGAGTTCGTGTTATATATGGTGGCACAAGCAAATCTTCCGCCGTAAAACAACCGGAAATATCGGCGCCTGCACACAGAAAGCTTGAACAGAACTGAAAGCTGGAACAGAGGCTGCTATCGTTATAAAGTCAGTTTCAACTCTTAAACATGCCCCCTCCTACAATATTTGATGCTACGGTTCTGTGTGGATACCTCCTCCTGCGTTCCGAAACAGCAAGTGCGTCGCTCACGCTGGCCGTCGGCGACGCAGCAGACGCCGCCATCTTGTCCTCGCGCACCCCAATAATGCGCCCCTAGCTCACGTACCCCAACGTGGCAGAAACGTTTCGCGGCGCCAGCATCGCTCAAAATGGCATCGCACAGGAACCCTTCTTGCAAACGCGTGCAAAGACGATGCAACACAGTAGACGATGCGACATTGCGCATGCGCAGAAACCAGACTCGCGTAAGATGAAGCGCCTGCGCCATCCCAGCGGTGTGACGTCATAGGAATGAGTCGGTGTATACACGTTGGCCAATACGGCTAATGGCCGCCGCCATCTTACTGCTGGAGTGTGTATAGATGGTCCTATATAGACGAAGCCTCGCCAAGGCGTACTCAGGTTTGCCAGACTTTTCGCCCAAACAAAGTCTTTCCTATCGACGGCGGCCAGACTAGCTTCCCTAGCGTGCTGCTCGCAGACGGCGTCGGGCAACGAAGAACTCGGTAGACGGGAGAAGGCCCTGGCGAAGCCGGAAAGAAAACAAGTTCCCCATTTGGCGAAAGAAGTGCTCTACAGCCGGAGTCGGAGCAGCGACCTCGGCGCAGAGCGCGGCGCCGAGCTGCCGCATTCAATTTGCCCGCACAACCATTCCCATTTTCTGTTCTGGGAAACGTAGCGAGCTGCCGGATAAAGCTCCCCTCTTCGTTTTTTTTTTTTTTTCTTTTTCGCCTCTTATTCCGCCGGAATTCGATTCCGGCGCGCGGCGCGTGATGCCGACAACAGCGACGGCAAGCGCGCGGGCAGCGGTTCGCCAGCGTTCCCGGGTTACCGGCAACATTGGCGGAGAAAGAACTTAACTCAAATTACGTTTAGCGCTTCGGAACAGAGACGTGCTACCGGAGCCCTGTCCGCAGATGGCTGACTCCGACCTGGCGATCCGGTGCTGCTGATCGCTTCGGCTTTCTGGAAAGCGTGTGGGCGCATTCCTGCAGCAGCGTCAACCTTCGCAACTATAGCGCATTGAACGAACACAGGATCATGTGTTCGTTTATTGCGCTAATGTTGTGTACTATGTGTAACCAACTAGGCCATCAAATTATTTTGTTCCGCGAAGCCCCGGCTTTTAACGTGAAACGTTTTTTGGCATTTCGTGAAGCCCAAATAAAAGCGTGGCCGCGATGCTCGACACTGATTGGTTGACTGGTGGGAGAGGAGGAGTGAGGTGCTCGACGCTGATTGGGTAACGGGGAGGTCATGCGACCAGAGGCGTAGGCGAGGAGGATCTTGACCACCTGTGCGCAGCGAAGGAGAGGAGCTTGAGAGTATGGAAGGCTGAAAGATCGCCAGGTTTATCAGCGCGATTAGCGGTAGCGTCGCTTTATTCTATAGGAACAACTATCAAATGTACATATGGCACGCGTTAAAATATCTGATGGAGAGCGCCGTGAACGTAAGCGTCTGGAAACTTACAGTATCGTTAAACATTAGTGGTGCTTGAACGTTTCACGCATGCAGCACAATTGTCTAGCAACCTGCCATAATTTTTTTTGTTGTTAAATCGGTCGCTACCATGCAGTGAGTACAGTCATGTTCAAAAGAAAAGCCAACAGAGCGTCGAGCGAACGATGCGTAGACGGATGCATGGAGGGCATGTCTAAAGCAAAAGATCGGCTCGAATGTTTTTTTTTTTTTTTTATTCATCATGACAAATTTTATTTTGTGATTTGCCGCCATCGGCGCACCACTTAAGTCCCTTGATGCTTCTTTTAACAGGTAACAACAACCAATAGAAATGACGAAGCACAATCCGCTCGAACAAAATGGCGTCATTCAGTTCAGTCCTCTGCTGTGCACCGCCATTTTAAAACCTGCGCCGTCACGCAGTCGGCGCCTCAAAGAATGTCGCTACTTGTAGCAAGTTCTTATCTAGGAATTTCTGCAATGCAGATGCCGATGCTCGATTTTTCGTGCTCTCGTTTGGACGCGATCACTCACGGCTCTTTGATTATAAAGAGCCACAATTCAAGCGTGTGCCTACCATTAAAACGGCGAGTGTCACTGTCAATTAAACCACGCGTTGCCAAAAGTGAAAATAACGCCACGGCGTGAAAACACCGATCATAAATGTCGCCGGAAAAGTGCCACCGAATTCCGCTAGATGGTTCTGCAGAACCGAGCTAGGTCGCGCTCCGCTGTTTGATTTTTCTTTTTCTTTTTTTTTATTATGAGTGCTTATTCTGAAAGCGGAAATGTTCGCGTCAGCAGCATTGTTTTACAAAAAGGGGACCCTAGAAAACCCTTTTCTTCTTCGTAAAAAAGCGTTTCTGTTTTATGTAGTCTACTTGACTATAACTCGAACAGATTTATTAAAAAAGCCCGGAAAAGTACACTAATGCGGTGTGTTCTGGTAAGTTATAAGGACGGGGGGGGGGGGGGGCATGATATGGAGGCAATTCCTAACAATAAGACTCTCAATTTAAAAAGAAAATCGATTGATTAACTTTTAAATTGGTAACAATAACATATGGCTCTAATCAGAAACCTCCTAAGCGCATCTAAAACCACTAAATCGGTCAATTCTAGGCGGACTTGAACCGTGGGTAACGCAGGTGTGCGCTAAAGTTTACCAGTCTAGGTGGACTTGAAGCACGGGGGTACGCAGGCGTGTCGCTAAAGTTACAAGTTTCGGCGGACTTCAAGCACGTGGGTAACGCAGATGTGCGCTAAAGTTACAAGTCTAGGCGGACTTGAAGCCGTGGGTAACGCAGGTGTGCGCTAAAAGTTACCGTATGGGCGGACTTGAAGCACGTGGGTAACGCAGGTGTGCGCTAAAGTTACCAGTCTAGGCGGACTTGAAGCCGTGGGTAACGCAGGTGTGCGCTAAAGTTTACCAGTCTAGGCGGACTTGAAGCACGTGGGTAACGCAGGTGTGCACGCCCCACTTAGCCGAGCTCTTGAGTGGCCGTATGCGAGTATGATGCCACTCTTTCGTAGAAATTCGTGGCTTCGCGGCGAGTCATCTTTCAGCCGCAAGGTCTGAGTATTTTTTTTTCTGACATAATGCTTAGTCATTGGATCGAAGCCACTCCCATTCCGTTTAGAAGGGGCGTCGTTCTACAATAATCCACTGGCGTAGATCGTACATATGCTATCAAGGGTGTTATTGAAGTCGCTAAGTCGCAATAAACCAATTTCGAAAGTTACGTGCCAATTATTAGAAGGTCGGAACCACTGCACAATGGCGGAACAACTGACATCGTGGAAATCGCAAGTCATTCCACAAGACAAGGAACGTCGGAGAGCGACCAACGCTAGGAGCTTACGAGTCAATTAAACAGCGTCGAAAGTGCAACGTCACTGCGATCATCACGTTTTTCTCAGGGTGAATTTTCGCTTTCGAATTCAACCAAACGCATAAACTGTGCTGTGACGTTGCGGGTTTAGTCCGCCATTGTACAGGGATCCAACAGGTTCCAACTAAGTCCCCTGATACTTCCGTTACAAGTAACGACAACCAATACTAAGTATTCACTGGCGGCCATAGCTGTGTGCACGGCTGCTTAGCGCGTGCTGATGGCGAGCTTCCACGGTTCTTTTGTAACGTGCATTCCGCACCCTCAAGATTGCCGGTCTTAGCAGCCTATTAATGTGGGCTCGTTCAGAGCATGCGCTCTAGACATCGCCCACAAATATGGCGCCCAGTGAATACTCCTTATACAAATGACAGAGCACATTCCGCTGGAACAAAATGGCGGCATCCAGTTCAAACCTCTGCTGTGCGCCGCCATTTGCTTCCTAAAACCTGCACTGTCACGCAGTCGGCGCTTCAAAGAATGACGCTACTCGTAGGAAGCTCTTGTCTAGGAACTTTAGTGCCAAGCGATGGCAGTCTTTTGAAAGAAGTCTATAAAAAGACGACCTTCGTTGATTGAAACCGAATTCACGCCGTGAAATCGTTCTGCAATGCAGATGCCGATGCTCGATTTTTCGTGCTCTCGTTTGGACGCGATCACTCACGGCTCTTTGATTATAAAGAGCCACAATTCAAGCGTGTGCCTACCATTAAAACGGCGAGTGTCACTGTCAATTAAACCACGCGTTGCCAAAAGTGAAAATAACGCCACGGCGTGAAAACACCGATCATAAATGTCGCCGGAAAAGTGCCACCGAATTCCGCTAGATGGTTCTGCAGAACCGAGCTAGGTCGCGCTCCGCTGTTCGATTTTTCTTTTTCTTTTTTTTTTAATTATGAGTGCTTATTCTGAAAGCGGAAATGTTCGCGTCAGCAGCATTGTTTTACAAAAAGGGGACCCTAGAAAACCCTTTTCTTCTTCGTAAAAAAGCGTTTCTGTTTTATGTAGTCTACTTGACTATAACTCGAACAGATTTATTAAAAAAGCCCGGAAAAGTACACTAATGCGGTGTGTTCTGGTAAGTTATAAGGACGGGGGGGGGGGGGCATGATATAGAGGCAATTCCTAACAATAAGACGCTCAATTTAAAGAAAATCGATTGATTAACTTTTAAATTGGTAACAATAAACATATGGCTCTAATCAGAAACCTCCTAAGCGGCATCTAAAACCACTAAATCGGTCAATTCTAGGCGGACTTGAAGCACGTGGGTAACGCAGGTGTGCGCTAAAGTTACCAGTCTAGGTGGACTTGAAGCACGTGGGTAACGCAGGTGTGCGCTAAAGTTACCAGTCTAGGTGGACTTGAAGCACGTGGGTAACGCAGGCGTGCGCTAAAGTTACAAGTCTAGGCGGACTTCAAGCACGTGGGTAACGCAGATGTGCGCTAAAGTTACAAGTCTAGGCGGACTTGAAGCTCGTGGGTAACGCAGGTGTGCGCTAAAGTTACCAGTCTAGGCGGACTTGAAGCACGTGGGTAACGCAGGTGTGCGCTAAAGTTACCAGTCTAGGCGGACTTGAAGCACGTGGGTAACGCAGGTGTGCGCTAAAGTTACCAGTCTAGGCGGACTTGAAGCACGTGGGTAACGCAGGTGTGCGCTAAAGTTTCCAGTCTAGGCGGACTTGAAGCAGGTGGGTAAAGCAGGTGTGCGCTAAAGTTACCAGTCTAGGCGGACTTGAAGCACGTGGCTAACGCAGGTGTGCGCTAAAGTTACCAGTCTAGGCGGACTTGAAGCACGTGGGTAACGCAGGTGTGCGCTAAAGTTACCAGTCTAGGTGGACTTGAAGCACGTGGGTAACGCAGGTGTGCGCTAAAGTTACCAGTCTAGGCGGACTTGAAGACGTGGGTAACGCAGGTGTGCGCTGAAGTTACCAGTCTAGGCGGACTTGAAGCACGTGGGTAACGCAGGTGTGCGCTAAAGTTACCAGTCTAGGCGGACTTGAAGCACGTGGGTAACGCAGGTCCGCGCTAAAGTTGCCAGTCTAGGCAGACTTGAAGCACGTGGGTAACGCAGGTGCGCGCTAAAGTTACCAGTCTAGGCGGACTTCAAGCACGTGGGTAACGCAGGTGTGCGCTAAAGTTACAAGTCTAGGCGGACTTCAAGCACGTGGGTAACGCAGGTGTGCGCTAAAGTTACAAGTCTAGGCGGACTTCAAGCACGTGGGTAACGCAGGTGTGCGCTAAAGTTACCAGTCGTGCAGCAGGCGCAAAGCTGGCGGTGCAAAAAACACAAATAAGAAAACACGAAAAAAGAAAAAGATGCGTTCGTCGAATTTGGATACATCTTCGGGACCCAAATAAACGAAGCACGTGCTTGAAGTCGCTCCAAAATTGACTAATCTCTTGGTTTTCCGGGAGGCTCAGCAAGTTTCTGACTGGAGCCATATTTTTATTTTCTATGTTTTATTAACAAACTTTAGTTAATTGTTACTTATCGTGGCAGTTAAGGCCCGTCCACACTCTTGCGACCAAGTAAGACCGAGAGAAACCAGACCGGTTTTTAAGCCTCTTGCGATCTCTTAGGGCCAGCAGAGCTGCAGCGCATCCGGTCCTACGAAGTCGCAAAAGGCTTGAAAACCAGTCTAGTCTCTCTCGGTCTTACTCGGTCAGAAGAGTGTGAACTGCGCATTAGTTCCGCATATCTTCCTGGTCGTATAAATCACCTGCAGGGTCCATATTAAAGGGATGGCGAACCAAAATTTGGAATAAAAAAAAATGCAGGAGATGTAGGTGGGACGCTACAATCTCTACAACACTACTCGAAAGGCGATGTCTCGAATAGACGCTCGTATTTTTGAAAAAAGAGGTCGAGATTGAACGAGGCCAACGAGGCGCGTGACGTCAAGATATCCTGTTTCCTCCTCTCTTCGCTTCGCTCCCTCAAGGCGTCGAGGCGGAGAAGACGCGAGGCCGTTCCCTCTCCTTCTCGGAGAAACAAGACGTAAACATATCTGCCCAATGCGCCTCCTTTTTTTCAAAAATACGGTCATCCGTTCGAGCTTTCACTGTATTGGTGATGTTTTGGTGTTTATAGAATCCCGTTGCACGCTTTTGCCGCCGTGTTTTGTGGAATCCAGATTTCGGTTCAGCATCCCTTTAATGTACCCTTTGTGGCATCGTTTTATTAAGCCTGTCCAAATTAAAACCAAACGCCCTCTATATTCGTCGTGAGCAGGACGACTGAGAACTTTTAAAATAAAATACGGCATAAATTGATTTTATCATCCGATGATTACAATGTCAAATAAATATTACTATGTGAAGTGCGTGAGAACGGATATAACTGGAATATTTCCAGTGCCACACATGCGATCAAGTTGAGGATAGGCAGAGAGGTTTTCCACCATAACCACTGATCACTCTCTCGGGCAGTGATTGCTTTTCAATAAAATCTTGCACAAACTTAGTCTTCCTGGGTTAATAAAAGGTGGGAATTCCTACCTTTTCTTAACTCCGAAAGAAGGAAGAAAGAATGCACGTCGCGACGTGCATCCTCCCCCCCTCCCCCCCTAATTACATACATGAAATATTTTACTCTCAATCCTTGACCTGTTGTAAGCACTTAGTAGTACCCAGGAATAGTCCCTAAACCTTTTGATAACAAAAAAAACAAAAAAACACTCAAGATGTTGTTGGCCCGGATCGTGCGCTATATCTGATTAATATATCGCTAATGTGACGACTATTAGAGACAGGTGGAAGGATAGATTGTAATTTAGTGCCATAAGAGAAAGGGAGCACGGAAGACAACCATGGTCAAACGTCAAATTCACCTGTGCACTTTTCATTGAAACAAAATGCATATAATAGGAAGTTTTAGAATCGGGGGCACCCCACTCTTTGGGGCACCCTATTTTAGAACTCTCAAATGTGTGATACGGTTCTTTGATTTGTATTATAGGATATGGGTGGTGTATGGCGGCATATAATCAGTTCTTATGGGGCCTGCTTCTAGTTGTGCAGAGGTAATGGCTCTCACAATATGAAAGACCCATCTAACGCAGTCGCTTCAGGTGGCTGTGCAGGATGCGACTTGGCTAGGCTCATATATTGCTCGGGGTGAGCGAGTAAGTTAACATTTGTTCTCTAAGTAAACATAAAGTGCCGCCTCTGGTCAACATTTACTGTCTCGGCAAATGGATCTTTCATATTCTGGAAGTCTGTACGCCTGCTGGCAGCTTGTGGCCATCCCAAGATTTAAAAAAAAAAGAAAGAAAAAAAAAGATCGCTACTGTTGTCGGTGTTGGTGTGGCCCTGGCAGTCACCTCGGCCTCCACGTCGACGTGAATCTGTCCTCAGAGCTATCCATCATGCGGGAACCGACGCGTTCGCGTGAGGTCGTCCCCGTGCCTCAACGAAATCTGTCCACGTCGGCAGGCGGGCTGCGACCAAGCCCGCGGTCGGCGAACGCCGAAGCCGCATTAAAATGTCGGGTGCAGGCAAGGGCGGCGCTTTTTCCTGCCGGTGCAGTTCATGCAAATCCACTCTTATTAATCATCCTAATGCAAGCAGTGATTAAGCCGGAGGCCGAGTCTTTTGCGTTCCCCCCCCCCCCCCCCCCCCCCCCCCCCCTCCTCCATATCCCTAATTGGAATTGGCCCGATTCTTTTGCTTCGCCCCCGAGCCCCGCTCGATGGAGCCTCGATCGGTTTCGGGGCTCGGACGACCCTGACTCTCTCACACCTGGCGACCCGAGTCCCGCAAGGACAAGCCATGCGGTGACCAAGCAGACGGACAGGTTGCTGAAACTTTGAGCCTCCCATCTTCAAAACGAAAGTCATTGGGCCGCATGTTTGTTTAGAGTGCGAGACGTTAGTGAGCCACAGTGTCTCCATTCTAGATGAGCAATTTAGCCAGTGCAGTATACAACCGCCAGCCTGGGGTCTTAAACGTGCACCACGCAGTAGTGATACACGACCGCACGCCGGTACGATGCTCATCCAGGTCGAAAAGGGCAGGGGTGGGGATTGAACCCAAGACCCTCGGGTTTTCGTGGTGTGTTCCGAGCTGCAGGGTGCCCTAACATACTCGGCCGGCAACCCTTTTTCTTTTTTTTTGTTATGGTTAGACTTTGGCAAGGAACGAAGACGCACAATGCGAGACACGTTCCCGTTCGCAGAAATTATATCTCTTAACGTGGTCCTACTTCAACGCGTTGTTGAGGAACAAGCCCAGGTGTGGCCACTGCGCGGAAACTAAAGTGAGGTGCCAGTGAGGTGATGCGCCTGAGCATATGCGCTCCGCCGACAGCTGCGCCATTATAGCGGCATGACGTCAGAGAGGTAAAAAAAAATGTCACCGGACGGCCAGAAATAAAAAGAACAAGAAAACAACATGATCTTTATGTAAGGCTCGTCAAATATTAGGCGCTGGAGAAAATCATCAGTTTGGAACTCTTTTCGTTCGCGAGGCGCCCTTTGAAAAGACGGCGAAAAAGCCAAATCTGCACACCTGATCACGACACAGCACCGTCTCCTTCCGCGCGATAAAGTCTGTCTGCTATGGTCAGCGACGCCGTGGCAACGAAGCGCTTGAACTAGGCGCCGGCCAGTAGCGGCAGTGGGCTGTACTGCCGACTTTCTCGCCGAATGTCCAACTTACAGAGCCCTTGAGCGGGTGTTTTGAGGTGCCCGCCAGGTGAGTGGGTGAAACTTGTCTTCCTCGAAATATAACTTCTCTTCGTCTGCATTTTCCTTTTTCAGAAGAAAATGAGGCGTGTAGAAATACATGTACGGAAAAAGAAAAGTGGCTCGATCTTTTTACAAAGGTAAATCAACATAAATACATCTTAATCATACGGATGACGCAGGGATATATAACGGGCAGCGTATATTAAGCTGCTTTACGTTTTTGTTTTTTAATTTTATCTTATGATATCTATAAACAGTCCCCCGCTACATTTAGCGGGGAAATTGAATTGATGTATAATTACGCATCAGTTTGTGTTAGTGCGCTAGATTTAGCTCCGAAATTTCACGTTACACTGTTGCGTTATCCGATCGTTTTTTTTTTTTTTTTTTTTTTAATATAAAGCTTGAGCTTCGCGACCCCATCCTGCGTGTAAAAAAAAAAAAAAAAAAAAAATGGCATCAGTGATTTGAGAATGGCCAGCAACCTGAGCGAGTCGAAACGTCAAAGCGGCTTCAGCGATCCGATGGATGGTGTTTGGCCAGAGCGAGCATCGATCACTCGAGCTATCCGGCACCCGAGGTCGGGACGGGGCTCGTGGCGCCAGGTGGGCAAAGGCTCCCCCTCCGTCGCGCTGCGGACGCTCAAAGCACAGAACCGACACCTCCACAATATGTATAAAAAAACATATAACTAAAACGTTATTACTTTTTTTTTTTTTTTTTTTTGCACACGAACGAAAAAGAAGAAAAGAAAGCAGAATATGGAGTGGAAGTTGAGGCAGCTGTTCGGTGCACGTGAAATAGGCTACCGGTTGCTTGGCTGAAACGTTGGCACCGTGACTAGAGGCCACAAAATGAGCTTCGTTTCGCGTTAACTCCGACAGGAGCTAAGGCTACGACCCGACGGAGTCAATGAAGCAGCGCCAAAAAAAAGAAGTCCATCGTCATGATGGCGCTTTTCGTCTTCGCCCGTTTGGTGTCACCGGTTAAACCATTCGCCCCGTATGCTTCGTCTCACCCTAGCATGGACTAACCGCGAAGGCTGTTCTATAATAGAACTTGTTGTTGGGCTAGTTGGTGTTGACTGTATTGAACCATGGTTAAAAGCGCTAAAAAGACGTACACAAGAAAGAAGACAAACACGGGCGCTACTCACAACTGTATTGGGAAAAGAAGATGGAAGTACATATATATATATATATATCTGATACACCCATCGTCACCCAGGCTACACATGCGCGAGATACAAGAGCATAAACCCATTTACATATATTTATCGAAAAAACGAATCTCAGCATTATACAATGCTATTGACGTGTCGCTGACGCACTGGGGTCCCCTCTTGATAAAATATGCCTCTTGCAGCTCGCGTGCTCTTTGATTTCTGCTTCTACCGAGAATCTTGGTATCGCCGAAGCGTGGCTCGCATTTGCAGGCCCTACAGTGCGCGGGCAAATGTGCCCCGTCATTTGTCTTTAAATTTTGTGCGTGCTCTCTTAAACGGTCATTCGTGCATCTTCCCGTTTGTCCAACGTAAGATTTTCCACACGTAAGGGGATTTCATACACGACCCCTGTGACGCATTCGATGTACGGCCTGGCGTGCTTCGTGCCACATCCTTGCTCGTTCCTGCTTTCTTTAGCAATTCGAGGGCAAAGTTGACCGAGTTTCTTTGGCGCTGAAAACACGAGAGGTACTCCGTACCTGTTCGCAACCTTCTTTAGGTTGTGCGCCATTTTGTGTACATATGGTACAACCTCTGGCCTCATATTGGTCAGTGCCGACTGCGTCACTTTCCTGGTTGTGTGACCTTTTACTTTTTGTAGGGTGGCCTCTGCCACACTCCTCAAGACCGTTTGAGGGAAGCCCGCTGACAATAGTCTAGTCAATTGGTTGTGGAAGCTGGCCTGCATGCGGTGAGCACACGACTTCTTGATAGCTGACTCTAGGCAGAGCGTTGCAATTCCTCTCTTTACCACCTTAGAATGCTCAGAGTCATATGGCAGGAGCGCTTTTTGGGATCGTGGGGAATACATCCAACACACGTGTCCCTCCTGCAACTTCAAGCTCAGGTCTAAAAAATGTAGGTGATCCTGGTTAGGGAGTTCATGTGTGAACTGTAGGCCCTTACCATGTCGTCTAAAAGCATCTAAGACTGAGATTACCCCATATTGGCACACCAAAGAAGTTTGTTTTCTAAAAACAATGAAAAAGTCGTCTACGTATCTAAAAACTTTAAAAAAATTAAAATCATTGAGTACTTGCTCAAGCGTCTGGTCAATTGTTGTTAAAAATATATTACAAAGTACGGGTGCCACACATGATCCGATACAGATACCCTTTTTTTGCAAATAAAGTTCATCGTTAAAAGCAATAAACGTGCTGTTAAGGGGGATTCAACCGCTCGTCACTCAATGGGCAAATTTCGCTACACAAACCTGAGTTTCAGGAATGAACGATAGTATTCTTTCTTTTGGGGGTACCTTATGATAACGTAATGAAGGTTGTGCGGCCCTTGGATTTTTCTTTTAGAGCGCTGGAGATTTTTAATAAAATCCAGAAATATGACCGTTTTGACTGTTTTTAGCGCGTTTTGAGGCATTTTTGAAAATACAATTATTTAGAAGACAAACGTGACAAAACGCTTGGCCGTACGTACTAGGGGTGCCTATAATCTTAATTTTAAGACCATGACGAGAAAGCAAGATATTATTGTATTTGCGTATTTGTGTAAATAAAATCACCCTGTTAATTTTATTTCCAACTTGATAAACGAGATGGCGACACTAGTACTAAATGCCTCAAACCGGAGATTTTCTTGCTGTTGCTGTTGTTTTTCTCTCGAGCTCGAATTCGACCGCGATGTCTCGTTGCTCGTGGATCGGTAACACGTGTAGCGAAATCTCACGCTGTAAAGCTCACTGATCGTGGATTCAATCCACCGCCTCTGCCCGTTTCAATCTGGATGAGCATCGTACCGGCGTGCTGTCATGTATCCAGTCTTGTACACGTTACTAAAAAAACGTAATTGATTACAATTACTATTACTCTTGGCTAAAAAGCATTCGATTAGATTAGTTGATTACTCGACAGCAAAAGTAATTGGACATTACTTGAAGAAGTAACCGTTACTTTTCTGATTACTTTATTGTGTGAAGACTTACATGTTTAGCGCTCATAACAATGAACTACTTCGAACCTGTATTTCACATTTTCACAAGTATTGAAGAAGAAAAAACGGGGTCCCTCTTCGTGGTCGTTGCACCTTCACAATGCGGACACAAGCATAGAATTCGTTTGAAGAAGTTTAATGATTTGGGCGTTCGCCAGTTTTCTTTTGTTTTTTTTTTTGGAAGGGGGGGGGGGGGGGAGCGGAGTGGGTTCTAGATCTTGATTGTCGCTCATTTTACTATTCACATGTGGATGAACTCGCATGTTATACAAAAGAGCAGCAGCTCCAGGATTTGAAACGGATCATGTGTAGTATCCATTAGCGGAAGAGATCGCCCCGACCAGTTCTCAACTCGAAACCTTGCTTGTCAAATGAGACTATGTAGGGGAAATAGGGAAATATTTGAACTGGCTTTATTATATTTTGCATCCGCTTTAGACATTCTTCGGTTCTGGTTCTCCTACGGGCTGCGTGTAGGTACCGTAAGCAGGATTGTTTTTTTTTATTATTATTTCTGTGTGTGTGTACGTGAGGGGGCTAGTTTGAACGAAGGACTTACAAAGATACATTCTGCTCTCTCAAACTTCGCCCTGAATGGCCTTTGTCACGCACTGGGGCTTCTCTGGGGCTTCCCAGTCCCAGTCCCAGCGCGAAAAAAAAAAACAAAAAAACGAACGTTCCACAAAAATTGTACATACAAAGGGGTTGACCTCGTTTCCTACAGCTCCGCAAAAATCTTTTTTTTTTCTCTTCGAAAAAAGAAGCAAATTTTATTTTTTCATTTCAGAAAAAGAAGGTGTGTGCAGGGGGTTAGAAGCAATTTTTATTGCTTCAAAAAGTAATCAGATTACTCTTGTGATTACTGCCTAATAAAAGTAATCAACTGATTACAAAATTACTTCATAAAGTATTCGATTACAAGTAATTTGATTACTTGTAATGCGTACGGTACAAGTCCGCATGTATCACTGTTGCGTGATGCACGTTTAAGATGTCAGACAAGCAGTGGTATACTGCACTGTCTTTCATCTCCAACGAAGACACCAGATGCCCTCAGAGCTGACTAACATCCCGCTGTATAAACATAAACACAACATAATTACAATTGATGGCTCCGTTGGTCGGCACTTTTTGAACGTTGCAAAAAAAGTGTAACTATACTCCGTTTCACCTTATGTTGTACCGCAGCGAAGGCTAGAAGCGCGAGCTGATAGCGTTGGCAGCTGCCCTTGGTGCACGAGAGCTTGTGCCGCCGAGACGTGCCCTAGAGCAAGGAGCTCGCGCTTGTAGCCTTTCCTGCGCTACAACATAAGGTAAAACAGAGTATATTATGGTCATCAGCAGACTCCTAGCGAAAGGCCTGATAAGGCTGTGAAGGCGATACTTTTGTTGATTCTATTTTTTTGTGTGTGCTATGTTAGCGCGCGTGGTCAAACGCTTGCATACGCTACAAGCGTGGCTCGTAAGCACCCTAAGATTGTGCAGGGTTAAGCAGAGATATCCTAGGGTGCCTCAATGTCCTTCTTTTTAGGGTGATGCCACCCTTTGTAGTACCCGTTGCCGACAGCACGCGCTCATGGGGAAAATACAAAGAAATGGACGAAAACAAAATGTCGCCATAGCACAGTCAGCGCAACAAACGCATGCCGGGACACGCTCTTTCACGAGCTTCTGAACAAAAAATAAAAATAAACGTGTGGGACAAAATGGCGAGAGGCCACCTCCCTAAGCAAAGCGCACAAGAAGGCACCCTACTAATATGTATTTGGAAATAAAAAAAAATAGTTGAATGAGTTGCAAAGAAGACTAACATACTTATTCCGAACAACATGTATTTCATGAAACATTATTTCAGATATTTTCATTCTCTGTAGACCTTGTTTGGTGGCTAGTGGATATGAAGAACAAAAAAAGAAGCATGAATTCTATTATTTTGAACAATTACAATATATTTTCTTAACCAACAAACAGGTACTTACTCTGAGATGCAAATTGAATTTTGACGTTAGCGTTTTGGCGCCCAAAACAATTTTTTTTTGTAAATTTAACACTTCCCGTTTTGCGGATTACTAAGAAAACCAAAGGGGCCATCAATAGGTAGAAAATACGTTTCTACCTAAGGTGAGGCGTACGTTTCTTTTTTTCTCTTCATCTTTCTAATTTTTAGGCAAAATCAAATGAACCTCTGAATAACTTTAGTGTCTTCATAAGTAACCTCGGGAGTTCACTATGCTATTGTTTGTTACGAACACCTCTTTCAACAGTGATCTTACTACGTCACGGTAGAACGAAGCGGTGCTACCTTACCTGTCAACGGGCGACTTGTCTCCCAACTGTAGGTGATCAATTTAGCCAGTGCAGTACAACCGGTAGCCTGGGGTTTTAACGTGCATCACTCAATAGTAATAATACACGACCGCACGCCGGTACGATGCTCATCTAGATCGAAACGGGCAGGGGTGGGGATTGAACCCAGGATCCCTGGGTTATACTAGGGTGCCTTCATGTGCGCTTTGCTTGGGGTGATGACATCTGGCCATTTTGTTTCGAACGCTCATTTTTATTTCTTGTTCTGAAGCGCGTGAAAGAGCGTGTCCCTGCACGCGCTCGTGGTGCTGACTGTGCCACGACGACATTTTGTTTCCTGAGATTTTTTTTTGTATTTTCCCTGTGAGCGCATGTTATGCCACCCATAGAGTTATTACAATAAACGCTAGAGGCTCAGCTGGCGCTAGTGTCTACGGGACTTCCGGTTGCAAATTGAAGCAGACAACATGCAGTCTACTTTTCCAGTCTTCCTGTGTATTCCTATGGGAAAACGCGCGTGAATTTTGTCTCTTTGCCGGAAAATAACATGAATAACGTTTGTTATTTTGGTTGTACCGGATAGTATGTACCTTTATTAATATGGTGAAAGTGTAATTGCTTTAGTTACAGCATTTTTTCTTTACCACTGAACGATGTTAAACTTCGCTCTATTTCAGGCCCAAACCTCTGTTCCATGGCAGGTATGTAGAAACGAGCGACGCTTGTAAGCAAAATAAAGATCGAAAGGAATGTAAAGTGTGTTCAAATGTTCGCCAGCATTCTGTTTGTGCTTATATATTGTTAATATGCCCGTCCTGTCACTATATGAAAATGACCCCGTCGTGCATCTTTACGAGTGGTAAAAAAAAAAAAAATGTTCGAAACGTAAAGAATAAAGTACGTGGGCTACTAAAGGTGTGTTTTCTTATTATTTCCTATGTCGGGCAGTTTTTATCGGGCACCTGTTCTCTGGCCTCTCCCTATTTGCAAAGATTTGGAGCGTGCGGGTGATGACTTGAACCCAGAACAAGCATTTTCGCACATATTCATGAGCAGAAAGAATAAAGCAGTACTGATTTATTGCATATCGTACTATATTACGTGACTTTCAATTTATTTTGATCGTCTGCAAGCACAAGGAGTTACGTATCCAGTGTTACTGCATAGTTCTTGCCGTCTCTCTTGGTTTTCCAGATGTCCCTCGTTCGTTTGGCACGTATATCACCCATGCTGGAAAGCTTCGACGCCGTGTTCGCGATAACAGTGTCCGACAGTGCACATAAATACACGTACGAAGTGGTTTTAACACCGTTTTTCATGCCACGAATTTCAATTAAAAATGCTGTAACTGACCAATTATTTCGTCTGCGTGACTGAGAAATGTTCCAATGTGCCTAGTACGTGCAAATTATTCGTGATATTTGCTCTTATAATCGAACGCAGAGAAAAAATGCACTCGCTTTTCCCCATAGAAATGCATTACCGGAAGTCAATTTCTGACTGCTTGCTGTCTGCTTCAAAATGCAACAGCTCACTAGCGCCAGCTGAGCCTCTAGCGTTTACTGTAATAACTCTATGATGCCACCTCTCCTACAACAACTCTTGGTTCCCCCTACCCCCCTAGCAAGGCGAGAAAGCTGACCCCACCACTGGGAGACTAACCTTTCGCCTTGCTTCTACCCCCTTTTCACTTTACAATAACCTACTACTACTACTACTACTGTGAAAGCATGCTGTTGGCATCGGGTACTACAAACGATGGCATCACCCTAAACAGAAGGACATTGAGGCACTCCAGAGCCGTTTATTGAGAGAGTTTGGCCATACATTGGTTTGAATAGGCGAGCATCTCGGGCCAACCACAGGCCGCGAAACAGCCCCTAGCGGTGGTCGCGTGCTCTAAATTTGTGCCACGACTATACTTCGTTTCACCTTATGTGCGAGCGAAGGCAAAACTGGAAGCGCGAGCACGGAAGCTCCGTGCGTTCAGGCTTTGCTCGAGCGCGCGAGCTGGGGAGAAATGCAAAAAGCGCTGGTCTCGCGCTTCTAGCTTTGGCTTCGCTCGCAGGTAAAGTGAAACGAAGTATAATTTGAGCCGTGCCGAGCGGAACTCCGCGTCTCAAGACGCTCGCGCACCCCACCCTTTGCACTGCTTTCTTTCAGCCAGTCTCAGGACGCTGTTCTAGCAGTGCAGACAAAGGCATGGGCACGAGCGCGTGGCTTTGGAAAGTGCCTCCTATGCACGAGGTCTCGTACAAACAATAGCGTTTCGCTGAGCTAGGCTCACGCGCCTGTGCCTTTGTCTTCACTGTCGACATTTGTGAGATGGAGTAGAGGTCTCCTGATTGGTCGACGCTGTGTCACAAATTTAGTTTACGCTCTAAGCGTGGGGGGAATATTCGGCGCTGGCGGCGGCCTTTGCTCCGCCTATTGTCCAAACTCTCCTAATATACGGCTCTGAGGCACTCTAGGTTATACAGCGCGAGCTTTCGCTCCACGTGCTCCGAGCTGGTGTGCTCTAGCCCACTCGGCCACCGATCCTTTTTTTTTTCTTTATTGCACTTGGCCACCGATCTCTCTTTATCTGTCTGGACTCAAGCCTTTCGATCAGAGCCGTATATGTAGAGAGTTTGGTCAATGGGAAGCGCGGGCAGAGTCAGGGCGTGCGGCAGACTCGGAAAGAGGGCTTGGCACGCTCTCTTGACCAACCAGAAGCCGAAAAGAATCCCCTAGCGGTGGTAGCGAGAAACAGGTCTGATCAAAGGTCTATGTTCGTATATGGTTTTAATAAGCGCGTAAGAGTGAAGTGTAGTAACTCTTTGTGGTTGAAAATAGGGTGCACGTGTTGTTTTGATCATGATCATGCAGAAAGATGTAAGAAACGAATGCGCCGCTCAACTCTGTTTTGCTCGGACAGAGTGTGACCGCTCGAACGGCAGATTCCCGGCCCTCGGCGCTTGGCGTAAGTATTATTTCAATCGTTCCGCTAGTCGCACTCTTGCACCATAATTTTGGATGAGCGTGATTGAAACATCACGTGTACCATATTTTCAGTCATCAAGAGTTACTCCAATGCAGTTATCAGGTTTGTTTCTCGCGACCACCGCCAGGGTATTATTTCCGGCTTCTGGTTGGTCACCAAGGAGGTTATAATGGGCAGGAGGTGGCGTCCCTATCCCCAATGCATGGAGCAAAGTGTAACGGAAGTAGGCGTGGCAACGAGCCGCGACGAGCATTTCTTGACCAATGGGAAGCCTAGTAAGTGGGCGCCGCCATTAATTTCGGTGCAAACAACCGCGTTGCGATGACATTTCCGTGGCAACGCGATTGTGTGCACCGAAAGTAATGGCGGCACCCACTGTTATTTGAAACAGCGCTTAACGGGAAACTTTTAAACCGGTATGGTCGGAATTGGATGAGATTATTATAAACGAACGCCTGGTTGCCCAGCAGAAAGTAAGTGACTAGAGTTGAGACGCTCTAGACGACGCACCGACTGAATCGGTGTCGAACAGGCGAGATTTCGAGCCCCACACTTGCCTGACCAGTAGGACTAGGAAGTCGGCGTAAAGCGGACGCTCTCGACACCGCGCGACCGCGCCTGGAGCGTCGTCTCGAACGAGTCGTCGTAGCGCGGCTTTGGAAAGCGATCGCGAGTCAGTCATCGTAGGCACGAACGCTGAGAAGGGCATCGCGGGTTGAAAAAGCCGTACAAATTCTGCTTCGAGAAGATGTTGGTTTCACTCCGCCGTGATGAGTATTCGGGTTCGCATCGAAACATCTTTTGGTGCGCCGATCGAATCGAAAGCCAGCCGCGACAGCGAGCAGACGAAGCAGACCGCAGGCACGGAGCAGACGTATACCTAAGCCTAACGACCGAGCGGAGAGCAGACGATGGGAGCATGGTTGAATTTAGTTTGGATGAGAGCGTCGGTGCGCGGGGCAGTCTGGGATTGGGTTGGTCTTCCGGCGTCGCTGGGTATGACGTCATGCCGGGTCCTGCCCTATTTAAACGTCCTTGTTGGTCACATTCGAATTTCTGAAGACGCCCTGAAACACGCCCAGCCCGCTTTCGGCCAATGGCGCCTCCTTATTTGTCTCCTATACTTCCCAACGAATGGCCAAACTCTCTACATATACGGCTCTGCTTTCGATGTGTTTGCGTTTGTCTTGCAAGTGGCGACAAATGCGCCAGTGCACGAGGCCGGTGTCTCGAGCGGCTCTTGGAAGCAGTTGTCGGCGCAGTACTGAAATGAGCGGCCCTTGGAAGCGAATGGCAGCGGAGCACCCACTCCTCGCACGTGTCTTGCGCGTTTCCGCAACAATGGTTGGCGGTCGGTACTTGAAAGCGTGAATTTTATCAAATGAATTTAGTCTGCTGTTGTCGGCGCAGTACTGAAATGAGCGGCCCTTGGAAGCGAATGGCAGTGGAGCACCCGCTCCTCGCACGTGTCTTGCGCGTTTCCACAACAATGGTTCGCGGTACTTGAAAGCGTGATTTTTATCAAACGAATTTAGTCTGCACTTGCCGGCAGCGCCTTCAACTTATGGAATTTACGAGGATAACTCGAGTGCAACATGCCTTTGTGTATTTGGGTGGTTCTTTTTCGCTGACAGACAGACAGACGGAAAGTGTCCTTTCTTGCCATACCCGTTGCCAATCTTGTCAGCTGCTGTGCACTTGGCGCGCGATTGTGGACGAGTAGTAGAGCCGCGCCACTTGCTTGGACAGAGAACTCCTTGATACAGTTCACGGGTGGGAAACGGTTGCTTCTTGTTGCTTTTGACTCAACGCGCAGAAGTGTGGACCTCTTCGACGAGGTCCACACCTCTGTACGTGCAGAAGTGTGGACCTCGCCACTAAATGAGCGATGCTTAGGGTCGGCACTCTGTTCCCCAATATTGCTGTGGGCGCCGCCATCTTGGTGCTTGTACAAAGCAGACGCAACTGCCGATCGTCATGATTCAAAAGTGTAACTTCCTCGGCATTTGATTCGGTGTTAGGAAGCTCATGTAATATTGCTTTGCTCTGTCGCGAAGCGTTTAAACATTTGTGGAGGACGTAAAAGCGTTTCCTCTGATTTCCGATAAATGTTCAGACAACTGGCAGCCATGATTTTAAGCCACAATATGGACAAGTGTCGTTACCCTGAAGCGTAACTTATTTAGTGGCACATAGGGAAGATTATGGCGGAACAGCGCAGCACTGAGCTAGGTTACAGACGTCATGTTCTTAGTGCCACTAGATAAGCTACGCTTCAGAGTAACTACACTTGTTCATATTGTGGCTTAAAATCATGGTTGCCAGTTATCTGAAGAATTAACTGAAATCGCAGGAAACGCTTTTCCGTCCTCCACAAATGTTTAAACAGTTCGCGACAGAGCAAAGCAATTTTATATGAGCTTCCTAACACCGAATCTAATGCTGAGAAAGTCGCACTTTTGAATCATGACGATCGGCAGTTGCGTCTACTCTGCACAATCACCAGAATGCCGGCGCCCACAACAATGTTGGGGAACAGAGTGCCGATACTCTAAGCGCAGCTCATTTAGTGGCTCTAGTTCTTCCCAGAAGTGGCGCACGGCACGTGCCTCTAGCATTTCCACAAAAATGATTGGCGCCACTTTTCCGAGGATAGATGGGCTTTACTCCACACAACCTGAGAGCGGTTTTGCAAACCAGTATTCAGACGAAGAGCAGGCCGATATACGACATAGGAAGTTCAAAACTGCCACTTTATTTTTTTTTTGTTTTGTTTTCTAGTTTTAAATTTAGCTCAATTTTTTTTTTTTTTTTTTTTTGCAAAACAACGTTTGCGTGTTAAATGTGGTGGTCCAAACGGCCGCAACGCCGCACCTTGTGCTTTCGATAATTTCGAACGTGGATGGAACTTCGAATTCATTCGGAAATCAGAGCTTATTCTACGTTTTATAAGCCACTGCAATCTACGTGTATACTGGCTCGTATCTCGCGCCGCCTGTTGGCCGCTTCCTCCAGCGGTGGGCGCAGAGCGAAGAAGATCTAGCTCGAGGTCGGCGGCGAACAGCCCGTGGCCCGAGCCCACCCCGAGCGCCCGACCTGCATGTGCAGCTGCGAACATGCAACTCCTTTGTTCCGGAAAAATTCTGCGCCATCTATGAGGAAAAGGGTACAAATAAATAGCGGTTGAATCCCCCTTAAGATACGCTTCAAGCAAGATTAAAAAATTGTCAACCGTCACTCCTGCTGTGTTCTGGAAGGGGCACGTCTCTTGTGTACGTCTTTTTAGCGCGTTTAACCATGGTTCAATAAAGGCTGTTCTAGCGCGAGCGGCCAGCCTTGACTGCCTTGACTAGAGCACTTGCTGCACGAGCGCTCGTGCAGCGCCGCGGCTTCATTCAAAGCGACTAGCTCGCGCTTTTAGCACGCGCGGCTAACAATAGTCCATACTAAGGTGTGAGATTAAGACACCGGTTGACAGGAAGGCTGAGGAGGAATCACGACGCAAGAAGCGGGATCATAGTGGGCCATCGCGGTGCAACCCACCGGGCGCGTCATTGTTTCGCGACGTCGGGGCCACGCAACGATAAATACCTAGAAATGTTTCTGAAGTTTACGCGCGCTGACCGGCACTATAAGGAGTATTCACTGGACGCCATATTTGTGGGTGCTGTCTAGAGCGCATGCTCAGAACGAGCCCACATCAATAGGCTGCAAAGACCGGCAATCTTGAGGGTGTGGAATGCACGTTCCAAAAGAACCGTGGAAGCTCTCCATCAGCACGCGCTCAGCAGTCGCGCACACAGCTATGGCCGCCAGTGAATACTTCCTATAGGGTGTATTCACTGGCGGCCATATCTGTGTGCGCTAATGCTGAGCACGTGCTGATCTAGAGCTTCCACAGTTATTTTGCAACGTGCACTCCGCACCATCAAGATTGCCGGTCTTGGCAGCCTATTAATGCGAGCTCGTTCTGAGCATGCGCTCTAAACAGTGACCTCAAATATGGCGGCCAGTGAATACCTCCTATAGACCTTTCCAATGTTTACAAAATCACAGTCCAGCGTGCGATCTTCACAGTCCAGCACGTGCGTGTTCGTCGCTTCGGAAAGCGAGCAAAGAATGCGCCATACGCACGAACACTCAAAATGGCACCGGCCACACGCTCTTTTTTAGAATGGTCTATAGACCTTTTCCGCTTACTCTCGTCCCCGACCGCCAAGTAGGCATATCCGGTATGGGCGACGAAAAAATATTAAGACGTTTCAACCTGCAAGTAGTAAAAAAATAGAGGGGAGAGAAAACGAGAATGGGTGACGGTTACGCTTTTCTCCTAAATGCATTCTATTGGCGTGGCGACGGCAAAACAATGTTTTCGCCCATACTGGAAGTGACGACAATTCAAGATGGCGGCGCCCTTGAAGAAAGGGTCTATACATAGGTTGCACTGACGTAATTTGGTCCTCCTTTCTGGTGGCCGAACTTCCTCGAGCGTAGCCTTTACTGTGCATATTCTACAAGCAGTACACGAGCGTCGCGAGCGAGCGGAAACGAGTGAGCACAGCTTCATTATAACAGCAGGTTTTGGCCACCAGAAAGGAGGAAGGATATGACGTCACGTGCAATCCATGTATAGTGGGACTCAAGTGTACTCGCGCGCAACACCGTTGATCGAGGGGATTCTTTCTCGCCTCAGAAACTCAACAAGAAAAGCGGACGTTTTCTTTTTTTCCTTTTTTTTTTCAATCCTCTTGTCTTAAACTTGACGACGATGTTGTGGGGGATTGTAATGTTAGCTTTGTCAAACAATGCGATCCCCAGGATTCGTATCAGAATGGCTGCCATTTGTACGATCATTGCAGAAAAACGGGACAAGTAATTCTAATTTCGTAAACTACGAGCGATATAAGAGCCGCGTACCTTATTCTCCTACGTCAGGAAGGAGTTAGCGTTTACTTTCATTCGGAAGCCGCGATCACCCGGGAGCTGTAGGAGCGCGATTCTCCCGCCGCGGCATACCCCCATCGATGAGAGTTGCCCATTTTGCCATCGAGCTTTTGCGATTCTCGCGGTGACGAGACGTAAATGCGGCTCATGCAGTGCACACGAGCGTCTAGTCATTCGATTTGGGTTGGTGACAACCAGTGCCTCCACTGGCATGCTGGCTATAGTGGCTCGTGCCAAATCGCTGCGATGACGACAATAGCCGAACCCTAATAATGTCTGGCACTCGGCGCGTGTCCTGCACTTTGTCATTCCGTGCGCCCGCCGCGTGGCTAGGATAAACAGTGGTCACGTGGCCGCTTGTCCTGACTGCAAGTTGGGGAAGGGAAGGGGGGGGGGGGGAAGGAACGCTTTTTTTTTTGCGATTGGCATTGCGCGGGGAGAGAAAAAAAAACACAAAAAACTAACGGGTGTTTAATGGGTTATGAATGTCAAGGCATAATCGTGAGCGGTATTTAGTAAAGGTGAGAATGAAGAAAGTTTAGAGAGAGTTTGCCAGTTTTATGAAACAGAGTTGACGGGTTTGCCTTTCATGGTATGAGCCGGAGTTGAATTTCTGGCCATTGATACACTTTGATTACGCGTGGCGAATACGTAGCTACGCTCTTGGGGGAATCGGTCGTCGCTCCGGATGTTCACGAACCGTTACACTACACAAAAGGAGCTCGCCGAGCGTTTCCGCTTTCTCCCAAAGCCTCCTTCCGGGGCTCCTCGCCCTCCAACTCGCGGATGAGAACTCCGCCGCAGACACAACCGATTGAATCCGCATCCAGCGAGCTCGACAAAGAAAAATACGAGAACAGAAAAGCAGAAGCCTCGAAGCTTCCCCTTGACGCGGGCTCTTTCTTTGAAGATCCGTCGAGACAGCGCCGAAACGCGGGATACGAACACGTCCCAGTCAGTCAGACAAACCCGCGCCTAGAAAAAAAAAAAGAAATATAAAACAAATATAAACATAAGGAATTCCAACCACTCTCCAAGTCAGAGTGAGATCCGACAGTCGGAGGAGCAGCCGTCCAAAACTTGTCGGTGTTCAGATAAGCGCCGCCTCAAAAGGCATCCCTCCCTCCCCACACACAAACACAGTTGTTTGTTTGTTTGTTTTGCTCGAAAGAGAGATTTTTGCGAGCCGGTTTCTCTACCCTCCGTTCAGCACGTAAGCTGACAGCGCGGGGGACGCCACCTGGCGGCCCCGACGTCATGCCGATGCGGTGGCGCTGTTGTCGGCAGGGAGCGTGCGCGGACGGAACCCACGCGATTCTGGTTTCCGCTCACACGCCGCGACCACACCTGATGTGGACAAACTCTCGCTTGTTTTTTGGCAAACAGCACCGCAACAAACGGCACCGCGTCGGAAAGAACACCGCAAATGCAGCGCTGTGCTGTACACGGCACAGCAGTACTCCGTTTCACCATACAATGAACCGCAACAGACGCCATCTTAGCCAGTCCAGTGCTCCGAACGTATCACGTCGTTCCCACGCGTCACTCCGCCCATCCCGAATGTCACGTGACGGTCAGGCGGCATCGGGTTATTGGCGTCGATGGAGACACCGATATGCCCATCTATGGCTCGGCGTCAATGCCTCGTAGCATGCCCTGCTGTCAGTCGCTATGCTTGTTTACACCTCGCAAACGGCAGGAAAAAAAAAAAAAAAAAGAAGAAAAACGGTTTGCGCATTGTTTGTCCACTGCGTTGAGTAGTTGTTACAACGTTTGGTTGTCGGAGGCAGAAACGATGCTTTTGGAACTTGAAACATGTACGTCTCGATAAAATAACGTACAGCTCCATCTTAGATGAACTTGCACTTGCGTCTTATACCCCTGTCAGACGGCGTTCTAAAAGTCCCTTTCACCAAGCTCCTTTATAAAATCGGCCAATCTGCTCGCGATGTTGAGTGCGCGCGTGTCCTAGGGCATGCGCTGGTTCGCCGATTTTATAAATAATAATAATAATAATAATAATAATAATAATAATAATAATAATAATAATAATAATAAAGGAGCTTAGTGAAAGGTACTTTGAGTACGCCGTCTGAAAGGGGTATTAATTCCGATGCCATTCATCTCCAAGGCTTTGTTGGCAACCGTTTTCCCGTCGGAAATTGCCGCTAATCGCGTATGACTTTTGACTGATAACGCTAAAGCTCTGAAACTTTGCCATCTTGTCCGGACAGCTAGCCCTACATTTTGTTTGGCGTAAACTGAGCGACACGATTGAAAGAATGTTCGATGCAACTTGGCTTCATGTATATGCGCGCTTCGAGCATGTCAGTAGATAGTTTTCGTGCGATCAATGACATATGTCCATCAAACATGGAAGAAACGCACTTCGGGCTGTTTCTGGAGGCTGTCTTTTGTGTGTTGTGTTAACAGCGTGAGCGCGGCTTTAGGTCGCTGGAGTCGAGGGTGGAACTGGGTTTTACCCCGCGCAACGCAGGCAAGCAAGTTCGGGAAAGGCGAACGATGAATCAGCGGCACTCAGAGGGATCCCCGAGTTCCCCAAATGGCCCTTGAACTCCGGGGGGGAAGCGAGGGTCGGAGGGAAAGTCTCCGAACCCGGTCGCTATTTCCGTCTGGCCGGTCGACGGCGAAAACGAAATGACGTGGCGCGATGACGGGACGGGCGGCCCCGTCCGGAACTCGCGGGGAGGGGGAGAAAATATATCCGCCCGGTCCTTCGGCCGTCCGACGACGTCCGAGGAGGAAGAGGAGGAGCAGCCTGGTGATGCGGAAGAGGCTGCGAGACGACGGCAGGATGGCGCGGGGGATGGTTGAAGGATGGCGGCAGTGAACGCCGGAGGTGGAAGGCGGGACACAGTTGGGAAGAGGACGTTTCGGCGACTCGGATGGCGCCGCCGTGTCGCGCCGGGCAGGCGGCGAAGGAGAGCCGAACGGGGGATATGACGACTCTCTTTTATTTTATTATTGATTTTCCCTTTCTTGTTTTGTTTCGTTTTCTCGATGAAGCTTGGTGTCGGCACGCCCCGTAGAGATGCCGCTTTGGTGGCGCGGCAGTCGAGGCGGATGCGACAGTCTGGACGAAACCTTAGAGGGACGTTAAAGTTCGAGATGGAAAACCCAACTCAACGTATGCGCGTCCGAACCTCTCGACCCCCCCCCCCCCCCCCCCCCTTCCCTCCCTTCCCCCTTCTCTTTTTTTTTGGACCGATCTCAGAAAAAAAGGGGCGTCGCCACGTTTCGTTGCGGGGCACAAATTGAACACGAACGCTTCTTGAGAGTTAGCTTGCTACTCGTGCTCCATTGGTGCTTAACTGATTGAACAAGGACCCTGACCGAGCGCTGACGGGCTACGTCAGCCGACCGCTGCGTCAGAATCACAAACAAATGCGCCTAAGAAGTAAAGGGGCGGAGGAGACTAGAGCTTGTATTCGAAAGATTAGATGGTAGAGCTCAAGCTGGCAACCTTTGTCTCCACTGCACTCGTCGAAAGCGTTCGAATGCCAAAGCCGAAACACCGGAAGCCGGCGTTCCGCATTCTAACGTGTTCGAAGAGCGAGTAGAGACAAAGGCTGCAGCTACCTTTACGTCTACCCACTGACATAGCCTCCTCTCTACTCACAAAGCCTGGCAGTTGGACGACGGACCCATAGAGTGCCCGGTCGCAGATTTGGAGCGCGAGGACCTGGTAGCACAGAGCATCAGAGAGCCATTTCTCGGGGAACCTGGACGTCAGCGCACAGCTTTTGCAGCGGCGAGGACCCGAAAACACACTTGTTCGCTCGGGAGAAGTGTGTTTTTGAGCGTCTCGCCGCAGCGGGGCGCCAGTCACGTGGCTCTCCTCTCATCCGTTGTCTGCCGCTCCCCCTTTTCCATTTTGGTGGACGCTTCTCGTGGCGGGCTGCCAGGCTTTGGCGGTATATAGGAGGCTATGCCACTGATCATTGCAGCTAGAGCTCGGTGTTACGACGTCAGGCGGAGAGCTCTCGTCTTTACATTGTCCTCAGTTTTCGTCGCATATACCACCCGCGCACGAAGTCATCTTCAGTGGATGCGCCTGACACGCCCCAAGCGGCGAACACGCTGAAGTACGACCAGGGTCGCCGCAAAGCAAAAGACGCGTGCATCGTGGTGTCCTCGCGTTTTTGACTTCGCGCACGCTTCTATAGGTGCTATCGAAGAACCTAGAGGTGCGATCGAACAAAGAGAAAGCGGGCAGCAAGTTCTATGCCAATTCTCACCGGGGAAAAAAGTAAGACAAAAACAAAAGCACACCGGAGACGCGGAAGCAGATATTCCGGTCAGGCGACGATAAAAATTGAAATTCGGCGTCTGCTCGCAGGCATGCCGGTAATCCTCCGTAAAGTGCGGGCACCGCGCGATCCCGTATTCAGCGCACAGCTGGCCGGGGGCTCAGAGTCGGCCGCGGTCGGCGCCGGTTTCTGGGATGGACGAAAACAAGGAGCGACGCCCGGAAGGAGAAGAAGGCGGACACTCGCTTCCGCGTTGGGGCCAAACAAAAACAACCGATGCGGCCCGTGCATGCAGCGGCCCCACGACGACTCCCGCAGTGTTTTCCCGGAAAAGCAACATCCGCGCACTCCACGGTTCTTGGAATGCAAAATAAATGGCGCTGCCTGGCCGGGTCCAGAGAGCGTAGCTTGAAGAGAGGGCGCAACTCAAGCCACAAAGAGCGTTTGCAATCAACTCTTTCTTTCTTTTTTTTAGTAGGCTATTGCGCATGCGTCCACCTCTTCCCTGGCCTTGCTTATCATTTCTCTAGTAGCACGGGGCATAAGAGGCAATGAAAATCGATACAACGGCACGATGCCAACGTGTTCCGACGGGCGGTGGCACGTTGGGTTGCCCTACATTCGTAGTTCGCACGCAAATCCACGGGGTCTTTACTCGTAGAGGGTCCACTTAGTGGCGGACGTCTCCTGCCGAGAGGCGCGGACGCTCGCAACCTATCGAACCTTTCGTCACCAGATCGCAGCTCTTATAGCAAACACGGCTCGTAAAACAGGTGACGTTGATCAAGCAGCTGGAAGCACTCTGATTCTGGACATCGGTTTGATGTGGCGCACGCACGGGGGAAACGACGAGAAACTTGTTGCATCCACCCTGTATTTAAAAAAAAAAAAAAAAAGACACCGAAGTATTGTTTTTTTTTTTTCTGAAGAGAAGAAACATGCACTCGTCAACTTTTTTGTACAGCAGAAGCTGAGGTAATTCCCGTGATCTTTCAAAAAACCCAATTAGCGACGTGTGCGACGGAACGTGAGGCTGATGATCGTGCTGAAGGTAGGCTCTAAACACCCTTAAATACGCAGCTCGTTTTTTTTTTCTTGCCCGGCAATTGCGGTTGGCAAGACATGAATAACGCAATAATTATCGTGGGTTTGCCGTCGGTTGGAGTACATTAAAAAGGCCCACTGCGAAAAAAAAAAAAAAAAAAAAAGCCTGCAAATCTAAAGACGGTTGCTCAAGCTTGGTGGCTCGCTTGCCTGAAGCCCCTCTATACACCTTTTCTACGTGGGCGCCGCCATCTTCAATTCTGGCATTTCCGGTATGCGTGAAAACGTCGCTTTCTTCTCCCCTCGACAGTAGAATGTGTTACCATTTGAATTGCAACCGTCAGTCGTTCTTGTTATGACCCTTGTATACTTTTTTACTTGTTTGGGGTTGTAATCTCTTGCTTTTTTTTTTTTGGAACGCATACCGGATATGGGGACGACGTGGCTGGGTGTGAGGCTAAACGAAAAAGGTGTATACTTCGTCTCACCTTAGCATGGACTAACCGCGAATGCTGTGCTAGCGCGAGCGGCTATCCTTGACTGCCTTGTCTGAAGCACTCTCTGCGCGAGCGCTCGTGCAGCCGCCGAGGCTTCATTGGAAGCAACTACCTCGCGCTTTTAGCACGCGCGGCTAACAATAGTCCATAATTCATTGTTGTGGAACTGCTCGAAACACGTGCCGCGCGCCGCTTCTGGGGAAAAAATGGCGTCTGAAATCTAGCTCAGTGCTGCGCTGTGCCGCCTTGATATTTCCAAGGGCTGCACGTTGCACGTGCCTCGTGCATCGGCGCACCTTGCGCTACTTTGCGCTTGCCGCCTCACGACTTCACCCTGCAGGAGGGATTGGTGGCCGAGTGGGCTATACTAGGGTGCCTCAATGTCCTTCTGTTTAGGGTCATGCCACCCTTTGTAGTGCCCGATAACGACAGCACGCGCTCACGGGTAAAACACAAAGAAATTGACGAAAACAAAATGTCGCCATAGCACAGTCAGCACCACAAACGCGTGCAGGAACACGCTCTTTCATGCGCTTCTCAAGAAAAAAAGAAAAATAAACGTGTGGGACAAAATGGCCAGATGTCTTCACCCTAAGCAAAGCGCACATGAAGGCACCCTAGGCTATAGACATTTCCAAAAACGAGCTTGTGGCCGGTGCCATTTTGAGCGTTCGTGCGTATGGCGCGTGCTTTGCTCGCTTTCCGAAGCGACGAACACCCACGTGCTGGGCTGTGAAGATCGTACGCTGGACTGTGATTTTGTAAACATTGGAAAGGTCTATACTTCGTCTCACCTCAGCATGGACTAACTGCGAAGGCTGTGCAAGCGCGAGCGGGTTGCCTTGTCTACCTTGACTGGAGCACTCGCTGCACGAGCGCTCGTGCAGCCGGCGAGGCTTCATCCAAAGCGAATAGCTCGCGCTTTTAGCATGCGCGGCTAACAATAGTCCATGCGAAGGAGAGACGAAGTATAGCGCACACCAGCTCGGAGCACGTGGAGAGAAAGCTCGCGCTGCAAAACCCAGGAATCCTGGGTTCAATCCCCACCCCTCCCCGTTTCGATCTGGATGAGCATCACCGGCGTGCGGTCGTGTATCACTACTGCGTGGTGCAGGTTAAAGACCCCAGGTTAGCGGTTGTACCGCACTGGCTAAATTACTCACCTACAGCTGAGACACCAGACGCCCAACGAGGTAAACGAACTTCCGGCTGTATAAACATACACACAACAAATTGCTTTTACGCCTCGCAAAGTGCTCCTGCCATCCGCTTTTTCTATCTAAGCTGAGCACGTGCACTTGTTTCTGCTTCTGAAATAGCTATCAGAGAGTATAGTGTGGTAACTGCGTTGACGCTAGAGATCGATTAACGGTGACTTTACCGCTCTAAACGGCGCCCGTGTAATACCCTCGTTACACGAGCACCCTTAAAGTCCGACGAGCAGACATGAGATTCTGCGAGGCAGAAGATCCTCCTCAACCTGGGGGAGGAGGGAACAGGCAACGGTGGACAGGGTAGAAGGGGGAGAGGAGGAAGCGGGGGAAAAGTGGAGAGCGCAAACTGGTCGTCGGCCTTTAAAGGGGCAGTGCAACGATTTTCAGACTTTGGTCAATTAACTGCGGAAATCAATCTGCGTCACATATGGAACGAAAAACCGAAAACCGCATTTTCTTGCGAGAGCTAGTTCTTATTTAAAAAAAAAATGAAGCAAATCGAAGGTCGAAGTGCCTCAACTCTCCACGCCGACTTTCGAGTGACGTACTCTGGGGGGTTCACGTGGCTTCCCCTTGGGCCCTCTCTTCAGAGACCCCAGCCGCTTCCTCCGCGATTGTCGACTTTCAAAGGATTAGCCTCGTCGAAGGTCGCGGCGCGCGATGGACACAAAGGACGGATCGCCACGGGGCTGACTGCGAGTGTAACAGCGGAGGGGGACAGGGTTTGTTGACTTCCGCGTACCCCCAGAGACGGTGTCATTTTAGTTCCCGTAGCCACCACAGGCGGCTGCAGATCGGCAAATAATTCGTTTTTTGCCTTGCGATTACGCAGCAGAATAGCAGTTTTTCGGGGAAAGGTGACGCGTTTTTGGTCACTTGGGCTTGGATAAACAATATAAAAAATGCAAACTGGCAATTCTTTCAACATTGAAACCGTTGCACCGCCCCTTTAACTGGCAGGAGAGCTCCTTTGCACATAGGCCCTCCCAAAGTTATAGCTACAGGGACATTGACGCGCCGTGTTATAAGGACCTCTCGCTACCTTTCCTGGCGGGATCTCAGCTAAGAATACCGTTAGCTAAGGTCCCGCCACAACACCACAACGTCGCTATTTCAAGGTCAGCGCTCAGCAGGGCTCAAGTTTAACGCTTTCCAATACCCTTTCTCAAAGATGCGCGCTATTTGGTAGCTGCATCCGGGTCCGTGATTGTCTGCACACACACTTGAGCATGTACAGTGCATAGGGGCTTCGTAACCCTTCGGCCTTAGCTTGGCTCAGCTCACAAGGGCTCCGTCATCGTTCGGTGCGCGCTCGGATCCAATCACACGCTTGATGACCGCGAGGTATGGCGGCATCCCATATGAGAAGCGCAAGTTCGTCTGCTACTTGCACAGGGGTTGCGATGATGTCAGAACGCCGAGCTCTTATTGGCTGATCGAAAAGAGATAGTGGGTAGACCTCAAGGCATCTACCATTGAAGTCTACCCACTATCCTTTCAATCAAAGCCAATCAGAGCTCGGCGTCGTTCTGACGTGATCACAACTCCTCCCTGAGAAGCAGACGACTTGCTTGACGGAGTTTTAAAGAAAGGTCTATATTGTAGGCTTCCTATACACCGTTTTGCGCCGAGGCACGCGGATATCGTTGTTTTCCATGGAAGCTCGAACCGGGCCAGAGAGTTTGTTCGCATAACACTAACACGATTCTCAGAGAGTTAAAACCCCGTCATGTGACCGGAAACACGGGAAACCGTTCGTCTCGCTTCGCCTTAACGATCCCTGACTAATTCAGCAGGCCGCCGCCGGTTTTATGAGGCGCAGCACGGCGCCGAATCCGAAAGCCTTGGAAATGCCGACGAAGGCCGTAAAAGGGCAGGGACCAAGCGAAGCCGGCATCGAATGTGGCGAGTGTAGGAGACGGCTTATTTCACGGCGAAAGATAGGAATGTCGCGAACTTTCGTGGAATCTTGAGGTTCGACTGATTCGACGAACCTTCGAGCTTTCGACGAAATTCGACTAAGTTCTGCTCTGCTCGTTCTATAAAGATAGTACAATACACTATAATTTAGAGCCTAATCCAATACAAGTTAAAGTAACTTTGGGGTGCCTACAGGGATCTCCACTAAGTTCATTGTTATGAAATATTGTAATACACGACCAATTACATGCTAAGCTTCCAATACATACACATATCCAGGCATTTGCAGACGATGTGACGACATTATAGTAGACGGATTTTCACGCCGGGAAACGGAAACACGCTCCGAAATTATTTTAAACCAAATAACACGATGGGCAAAAGAAAGAAAGTTTACATTTAATTACTCGAAACGTTGCTGCTTACTAACAGCTCAAGGAAACAAATACAAAAAATACCTTTCACAAATCAAGTTTAACGACAATAAGTTAAAACACAAACAGGAATCGGAACTCTTAGGAATCATTTTTGACCCCCACTTATCATTTATTCCGCGCATTACATATCTAAGAAATAAAGTACTTAGACGCACATTTAATTTAGCTCGTCTTTCGCGTGTGCAGGAAGGCTGAGCGGGAATCAAATTAGGAAACTTTATTTGCATTCCATAGACCATTATATATTTTTCAGTGCACCTCTATGGTGGAAAAAAAAAAAGAACATAACAGTCATATAAAAAGAGAAATGATTTCTGTCATCGGGTCTCCATACCAAAGGACAGTTCTGTAGTGTTACCAAATTTCCCTAAAAAAATAGCCTCCTGATTCAACCCTACTCATCCAGAGATTGGTGACCAAATCACCCCCAACCCCTCTTCTCTTCTTTTCTCACCATCTTCCCCCGCCTGTACGAGTCTTGAACCTGCCCAAAGAGGCTAGCACTACGTGCAGGCATCCCCTCTTCCCGTGTATAACACTCAACAACAACAACAACGTCTATGGTTTAGTTAGCTCAAGAACGTGTGCAAATTATCTGCGATATCAAACCCCATGCTCGCGCTATCAGCCTCGACATTTTTGTACACTAGGTATGAAACGGAGTATAGGAAAATGTGGAGCGGGCGTTGGAAGCGCGGAAGCGCGCTAAAGTTGCAACTCGTGCAACAGGTTTAAGGCTGACGGTGTGAATATCCGGATGATAACACCGCCGCGCGCTTGTCATCATCCGCGTTTTTACAAATTTTGCGCACCTCCACGCATACCATATTTATAAAATTTACCAATTTAATGGCTTGCGATGACGTTCAGCAAGGTTCTAATTGGAACCATGTGTTTATTCTCACTGAATCTAAGCTGAGTTAATAGATTTGATTTAAGTACATGATTTGCCGTGACGATTATACCCCTATATTATGTACCCCCCTAGTCGTATTTATAGCTCGTCTGCACAGAATGCGTTAGCGTAAAATTCAAACCTTTTTCTTTTATTAATCATACCTTATATATATATATATATATATATATATATATATATATATATATATATATATATATATATTTTACAAAAACGGTTTGTGTAAACTGTTATTATACTTCAATTTGTCCTGGAATAAGGTCCCTATTTGCCGCCAGTTGGCGCCAGATCGTTTTCAATTTCCGCGCATGCGTCGAACTTCAGTCGAAGTTTCTTTGAAGTTCGCGCGAAAAGGTCGAAAACGTCGAAACGGGTCCAACTCGAACTTTGGCCAGGTTCGCGAGATCCCTGGTGAAAACTACGGCAATTGTGCAATGCGCAGAGACGCACACTTTTACCTTCCTTTTTTTTTCTTTTTTTTTTGCCTTTCACTTTTTTTTTTTTTTTAGGGAATCTTTTCCCTGTTTCTTTTCTCCCCTTCGAGGCTCGTCCTCTGGCCTATTTATTGACCTCTTCCCTTTCTCTCTCTCTCTCGCTCTTTCTGCGCTCCATGTTTTAAGGGTTTCCACTTTTGAGTCCCTCTTTTATTGGACCCTCGTAGCCGGAGTCACTCCCGACGAGGCAGTAGTAAACTCTCAGACCCCGCGGTTCTTCTCCGTTTCGGTTGCTGTTGTTCCTTCTTGTTTTTCGGGCATTAAAGCCGGCGTGGGAGACGCAGGAGGTTCGATATTGTTGTTCGATTTTTATGGGTAACCTTCTCGAGAAAAAAAAAAGTAATAAAAAAAAAAAAACGCCCCAGAAAGCGAAGACTGGTTTCAGTTCGATCGTGTTCTGAAGACGCACGCAACCCCTCCTCCCCTTCACCAGGCTTCCTTTTCTGGCCGAGAGAGGGGGCGACGGCCTTTCAGAAAGCCGATTCCATTTCTATGCTGGTCGATCGTCTTCAGATGGTCAGCTTCTCTCTTGATGATCTTTTTTTTTTTTTTTTTTTTTTTGCGATTCGGCGAAGTTTTGTTGAGAGCTCAAAGAATTTTTTTTTTCTTGAATAGAAAAAAAAAGTAGAAAAGCAAATAAAAGAGTATCCATTGTTCGACTGAAAGTATTATTGCTGGATTGCCTGGTTACTGGAGAGAGAAAGGCAGATCGTCTAAATTTCGCATCGTGACAAATAAACTGCCTTTTTGTATGTTTTCTTCTCATCTGTCAGTGTCAGGGCGGACGCGGTAGGGAGTTGCATTAAATAGAGAGACACTCTAGAAAGCCTGCGGGGCTTCGGAGTAAAGACGACACTTGAACCAGGATCGTTGTTTAAAAGAACGGAATAGATCGACAGGCGCGTTTCCAACAATAAGAAAGCTAGACACAAACGAGCGACGGGGGATCCAACGCATGCAGGCTTCCCTGTTAAATGAATTAGATTTATTCTATTTAAATCACTGTGACTATCAAAAGTGATTATGTACCATCAAATGCATTTTTAAGCATGGCGTATTGATTGATCAAGTTGTGCAATCACTGAAAACAGTGAGGCAGAAAGAATTGTCGTAAGTTTGAGGCACAGTTTAACAAATTTTTATGGATGAAAGCCCCCGCCATACCAGAAGAGCAAAAGCCTGATTTTATAGTCAGATCAAAAGCTTTATTTTTCTTCTCTTTTCGCGTTTTGACTTGATTGTAATGGGACATTGCTTTTCTAGCTTTCGTCTCTATCTTCTTTTTTTTTTTTTTCTAAGACTTTCTGCTGGACTTGAAAGTTACGCAACGTGTGACGTCTTCCAACTGGAAAGCGCGGAAGCGTTCAAATGTTTGTTCTTGCATCACTTTCATTTGCTCGTTTTTCTCGTTATTCACATTGGAATTTAGATGTAATATACATATAGTAAAGCCTGGGTATCTTACGAAAATGTATTTAGTTTGGATAGCTTCCTTCGGGACATGGTTGATTTTAACGAAGCCCTATCCCTGGCACACATCCCGCGTGGAAGAGCGAGACGACGCGCGTCGGCTTTCGACTAACGATCCCAAGTCCCGCGATGCCGTCACAGCTCAATTGAACCTCACTCCCTTCTCAATGAATCTCGGGCCTTGGCTCCCGACCCTCCACGTCTCGACCCGAAAAAAAAAAAAATGAAATGCGGATCAAAGGCAGAAGACGGTCGTTCCGAAAATCCCGTCAAAGTTCCTTTACAGTCGTGCAGACTCTGCCTGAAAAGCGTCGGGGGAGCGCCGCCCCGGGATGATGTGCCGGCGGGCGCGGAGAGCAGAGACAGCGAAATTGAGTGATCTCCGGGGGCTCGCAGCAGGAACAAAGAAATCGATGCAACGCCTCCAGAAAGTCCATAGGTAAAAAGGAAAACAAAAACAATACTTTAGGAGTGTACTAATCTTGCATACTTTTATAAAACAAAAGAAGAGCAAGAAAAGTACGCTCGAAGCACGCTTCTGGTATGCTTTCAGTATGCGAAGTATACTTTTAGCACAATGTGTGTAAACGTTGGTATCCCCGAGGGAAAGGGGGACGAAAAACCAGGGAAGACGGAAGACAACGCACTTTGTACGAAACTCCGCACGAAAGAGTGGTGCGTTGAGAAGAAAGAACAACACTTTCTGAAGGCGCCCCAGCGGGAATCGAACCTGACATATTCCAGCCCTGCGAGAAAAGGAAAACTGGTGAACGGAATACCTACAGATTTATGCCAAGGGGCGTGTACGTGGTACCTCGTGTAACCTATTTTAGCCATCACAAGGCAGCAATTGCAATCAATGGGAAGAAACCAGAAATCCCAGACGTGCCCATGATCACAATAAGGGCAGCAGAGTGGAAAAAAAAAACTTTATAAAAAAAAAAAGAAGTAACGTCCACTACAATCGCCGAAGAATGCAGCGGAAACGCATTCCCCGTATGCCAAACTTATTCGTAAGGTCAAAATAATAATTGCTTAAACATGTACTGTTAGTGTACAGCGAAATGAAAACAGCGTAAAAAGACGTGAAGGCTAAGCCGAAGAAACTTGCGAACCAGGCGTTGACTTACAAGTTAGTGTAATAGGGAAAAACAAACAAACAAACAAACATGAGCCCTCAAAAACACAGACGTACTCCGACACCAATGTTACGAAGCGATCACTTCAAGAGTGGCTTTGATGTGCTATCTAGATTTCACACAGTGCAAAGTGGTTGGCTCATAAGATAGATGCAAAAAAATTCTGGTTGCCCGTTTTTTTTTTTTTTTCATTTTAAATTTATTTGAAGTCAGCACCCGTTGTGCCCATATCTTGAACTTATCGTCCTTCTCGCGCAGTTTTTATTTCTCTCTGCACCCCCGACTCGTCCAAGTTTGCACTGTTCTGCTTTCAGTGCGCTGTGCATTTTAGCGGGAGGGTGATTGGTGGCCGAGTATTTTATAACGCACGGCAGCTCGGAGCGAACGCAGCGAAAGCTTGCTTTGCTGCAACAACGGGGAGCCTGGGTTCCATCCCTGCCCCAGCCCGTTTCGATCTGGATGAGCATCGCGTACCGGCGTGCAGTCGTCTATCACTACTGCGCGCGCTGCACGTTAAAAAACCCCAGGCTTCTATCCTGAACTGGCTAAATTTCTCAGCTCCAGGGGCAACATCAGACGTCCATTGACGTTGATTAACTTCCCGCTGTACAAACATACACACAACCCATTTTTTTTTAATGCGAAAGCATTAACTGTTTTGTGGTGCGAAGCAGGCGGTGCCTGTAGCAGCGCGAAAAACTGCACCTAAATTTCCATTTTCCCATTGGCTGAGCGAAACGGCACCAAAAGTCCCATTGGCTCCGAAGCCGTGGAGCCAGAGCCGTTTATACTGAGAGAGTTTGGCCTTCTTAAGGAGATTTTGACAGCCTGACAACCACAGCAGCGTAGTCTGACAACCGGGGGATGACTACTTCCGTCCGCCATATTGTGGCTCTGACTCATAGGAACTCTACGCGATTTCTCAGGAATGAACAAGACAAAGAAGTAACGCCATATTGTGTTACCGCGAAATCCACTTGTTCTAGCGGCCAACAAGCTCCGCCCATTGGCCAAACTCTCTCAGTATAAACGGCTCTGCGTGGAGCCGGCGGGGTTCGCCGCGCCTGCGCAGTGGGGGAGCGTGATGTCACCACCCGAGCGCCGTGCGAGAAAGGAAGACGTTGAGCGTTGCTTGTAGGAATGCGCTGTTTGTGGGAATGCTTTCGCATTCCTACAAGTAAGCAGTCTTAAGTGTCTTCCTGTAATTTGTTTTTTCCGACCCAGTCTGGCAAAAAATGTTTTCTATTTCGGCTTTTCTTTTTTTTTTTTCCAAGAAGCCTCGTAAAGGTCTTCGGTGGTAAAGCGAAATAGACATACTAAAAGAGCATGTCTATTATACTATTAAAAAAACAAGAATATTCTTGACATATATTTTGCGAAGTGTTTAATTACAGTAGACAATTAATATACTTCTGATGCATTATTTTGTAGCTCAGACGCGCTTGATGCGTATGATGAGCCCTCATTTTGGATCCTTGCGTATTTTGATAAAAAGCTTCGGCGTATGTACCGAGGGATTCGACAGTCGCGAATCAAACTCCCCCCCCCCTTTCCCTCCTCACCCCTCTCTCATCTCTACCGCGTAAACCAAGGGAACGTATGGAGTCAGAGTATACAAGCCTCCGTCGCGTGTGTCTAGTTGTTGAAGGCGGGCCCGTTTGTGACCTATTCAAAAGACCAACCAGGAGCCCCGGATTTGCCCCACGGGTTTACTCCACGAGGAAATCCCAATACGCTATACATTACCCAGCGCGCCCCTAGAGAGCGGCGCCAGAGTTGTGCGCGCCAATGGACCTTTTCCAAGAGGAGTTCTATACTCATGCACGATCTATAACCGGAGGCAACTTGGAGGCAACGCTATAGCAGCCATCTTGGGTCATTACGAGAGATTTGACTCATTGCGAGCAGGATACTTTTCCAGACGTAACCGAGTGGCAAGCGACGGAGGACAACGCTTGTTCCGCGTCTCATGTGAAGGCATTTACGCAATGGGAGGAACGAGGTAAAAAGAGGAATTATGAGGCCACGTGACCAGTTGTGTAGGGAGAAAGAAGGGCCCGCGTAACAGCGCGCAAGCGCACAGCTCTTGTAAGAAAAGTACGTACTTCAGACGACGTACAGTTCCTCTACCAACAGTATATAGTACATCCCAAACATTCGCTGACTTATACATGCTTAAAAGCTGAATTTTCACACGGGGCGGATTATTTACAGCTGCGGGCGAAAGTTCCTAGATGAGAGCTTGCTAGAAGTACCGACATTCTTTGAGGAGCCGACTGCGTGACGGTGCAGGTTTTAGGAAGCGAATGGCGGCGCACGGTAGAGGACCGAACTGAATGACGCCATTTGGTTCCAGCGGATCGTGCTTCGTCATTTGTATTGGTTGTCGCTACTTGTAAAAGAAAGTGTTTAGGGACTTTACTGCGGGCTATGCGGGAATTTTTTTTTCCCCAAGATTGAGAAGCGACGAATTTTGTGACTGACAGAGCATGTAAATGAGGATGTGTGTACGATACAAACTTCTTCCTAAGCTAATAAAGCGAACATTTCACTGACTGCGTATGTGCCTGGTAGGACTCTGCAACGGGTACAAACTATATCTGATGAAATTCTCGTCTTTTTCAACAGATATTTGCCCCTGACGACTATACACCGGCTGTGGACAATTCGCAACTTTCAGCGATGGACCTTGCAACCGCGGTGTTAGAATCCCGCTCCCTGTAGCTTCCCCGATGATCGGCTTCGGAATAAAAGTGCTCGCGTGCACCTTCCTGACGTGGAAGTGAGAGACAGACACGCGTCTCTTATTTATTTCTCGTATTTCACAAGCTTAAGATTACTCACGGGCGTCACAGACCTAGCCTGGTGTTTTACGACGCGATCATCCAGATGATGACCATTTTGACAGGAACATCTATAGGTGGTGGAAGTTGCGAATATAGTCTGAAAGATGCCGTACTTGGAACTCGTCTGCCCCTAGGGAGCTGGTCACATGACTGCCTCCAAAAAAGCAGCTCATGAGCCCACCGCTGCGCGTCGTTTTTTACGTGGGAAATGTTCATTTCTCAGGCTGCTCAAGCGTGGTCGCAGTCCCACCCGTCGGCCGCGCTCCATTGACTGCCCGAGTTAATCGACGTCGCGGCTCCGATACGATCGAGTCGCAACCACAGCGACGGCGGTGGCGGCGGCGGACCAAGCGGACGAGGGACGCGCTGTTCTTTTGGCGCGGCCATTCATCAAGCGCTCCTCGCGCCATTAGCGGCCAAAGATTTGTTTAGGGCCACCCCAGGACGGGGGGCTGTACAGCCGTCTCATTTTATGGTGGACCGCAACGGACGCTACGGGCCAATCCGATGCCGTGTGAGTGTCACGTGACCAACCCAAAGAGGGCTCAGTGACCGCAGGGTTCGCCACAGGGTGTTTGATTAAACTTAGGTGAGAGACGAGTGCCGTCTTCACCTCGTATTTATCGGGCGCGGCGGGCGTTAGATCAGGAGATGCTCGTCACGCTAAGTTGACTAATTACATAAAATATGTTAAGTAACTTCTTTTAATGATTGATTTTAGGGTGTCATATGTTGACAGAAATAAATAGAAGAGGCCAGGGCAATTTAACGAATTTGCTAAAGGGTAACGGGCTTTGAGATATTAGGGAGTTTTAGTAGATCGTTTTGAAAGGTCCGCTGCCGCCACGGGCGCGCGCTTCAGTGCATGCATCGAAGTGGCAGCGCGAGCTCCCGCTACTAATAGCGTGGGCTGAAAACACGATCTACTAAAACTCTCTATTAACTGATCAAGGTTCGCCTTTTTTGTTCTCGCCTGATTTTGAAATTGCGCGCACAAAGAGCGCATCGAGTCCTGCCCACAGTTCCGCTTGGAAGATTGACGTTGTCGTTTTGGGTCACGTCATTACTTGTGTCGTAAGCAGGGATATCGCCGTCCTCAGTGTTTGGCCAATCGTTAAAAAAGCCGACAGCAGCGACGCTTTTTGGCCACGCACGTCGCACTATCGTCCGCTCGGTCCATCGCACGGTGAAGCCGAGTGCACGTATAGGCGCGCGCTCAGTTCGCGCTATCGGCTCGGCGGACAGCTCTACGTCCGGTCATCCATCGCGCCTTGAATGGCCGAGGCGATCGGCGGCCCTGATTTACGGCAGCACTCGCGCCGCCTCTCGGGGCGCGCTGACGAGCTCCGTCCCCCACGGCTCCTAACAAGGGGTCCGGCACCCGACGCACGGTGAACCCCCTTTTCAGACCGACCGACCGACCGACTCGGAGGCGGACGAACGAAGAAAAGAAACAAACAACGGCATGAGCCTTTCGCGTCGTCCTCGTTGATCCCCGTTGGGGGAGGCGAAACGCTCCTGACGGCTAGCCCTAAAATCGATCGTGTTGTCCAGGTGATTGCTTAAGAAATGTGTTCTAATGTTTTATACGTATATATTGATGTCTCGGGTGTCTGAACTAGTATTTATCTCTGCAGTTATTTTATGAGGAGGGGGGCTTTGTTTTCGTGCTGTCTCGTCCCTCTGCTTTTTAAGGCTTCCGAAAGTCCAGCTAGAGTTACGTGTTTTCGGTTTACATACTGATAAACCCTGAAAAGACTAACCCACCGATGGGCTTTGCCCGCGTGGGTTTGAATCCCATCCCCGTCTCCAAATGTTATGTTTCATGCTAGTGAACACATCAGTGCCGAGGATGCAAAAAGCAATCTTTATTTGGAAGCCGTCTCTTTTATAGTAATGTTCCGTGACGACTGATCACGTGGTTACTACGTAACACCAGTCTTGTCAAAAGCAAAGAAAAACTGAAAAGCCCCAAATAAAAGCTGTCATTGAATGCAAAAAAAGAAAAACGCTAATGGGAAGAAATTTTTAACTGCGGCTTTATTTTGTTGATTCGTATAAGTATACCCGTACTAAACTGTCCGTGTGGCTGCTTGTTTCTTGGGGAAATGTATACCCCTTTATCTCGGTGCTTTCTCTTATCGGCACTGGGACATTTTCAAAGGATCCGGGTCACTGGAACATTCTCTGAATGATGGGGAGTCCCACGGCTGTGTCTTGTTACCTTTAACAAAAATTAACGCTTCTTTTTTTCTTCTTTTTTCTTGGGGGGGGGGGGGGCGGGTCCGACTCTTAAAATTTTTTCCGAAAGACGACGAAGCCACGGAAGAAGTAAGTCTGAAAAAAATGCATCTCTTAATTCTATGTAGTTGGGTGTATTTGAGTAGATTCTAGAATATTTGAATCGAAGATATTTGAATCGAAGATATTTTAGTCGTGAACGGAGCTGCATCTGAAGTGATTGATGGAACATCTGGCGTCCCATAAGGTTCGGGGCTGGGACCACTGCCGTTTCTCGCTTATATCAATGATGTTTAGGCAAATAATACTGAGATTATTTGCGGGCGACCGTGTCATGTACTGAGAAATTACAGGCGTGCAAAGTGGCGATTCATCGCAACGCGAACTTGACAATATATCTATCTATCTATCTATCTATCTATCTATCTATCTATCTATCTATCTATCTATCTATATATATATATATATATATATATATATATATATATATATATATATATACACGTTACTGAAAAATAGTAAGTAATTACAGTTACAATTACTCAAGGCTAAATTGTAATTTATTACAATTACAATTACTCTCCCATCAAAGTAAGTGACCGTTACCCCAAAAAGTAATCCGTTACTTTCGTGGCGTTACTTTCAACAATATTGTCTACAATTAAGAAACAAAGGGAAGAGGGTTATTCAAGTTCTTATTGTTGCAACCTGTTCCATTTAATGCCCTTGAGTATTTTGAGCAACAGCTGACTCTCGAAAGTCTCGTCAGACATTTTGCACTATTTCTTACTGAAGATGTGGACTGTTACGCTGAACACCCTTTTAACTGAGGCACTGAATGGGAGTGGCATATTATTCCTCACGAATGCTTTATGCTCTGCATTGAGCCTCTTCAGCGAAGCAATGGAAGTACTATTTACTTCGAAGACAGAGCAAAGCTTCGTCGTAGCAGCCGTTGCCTGATATTCGAGAGTTTTAGTAAATCGTTTCGATACCTCCATACCCCCGATAACGTTATGATGAATGCGCATGTGCGGCGGCGGAGTATCGGGTATCGTTATCGGAGTCATCGGACCAATCTACTGAAATTCTCCATTGTCGAAATCGCGAAGCTGTAGAAGTCACCATACATCTGGCCAAAACTAGAATAAGAATTAATTGATGTCCATCTTAGTATACCGCATATACTGCCAGACAATAGCAAAACATAGTTTTAACAGTAAGGTATTATCGATATTCTTCTTCCTTTGGTTCTGAACAGGCCGAGCCTCGGTTGAGACGTTGGTGGATAAAAAAAGGTTTCCAGTATATAAATATAAGTAATCGAAAGAAAAAAAAGGACACTCATAACAACAATTAATTAGAACGTCGGTTAATACAAGGAAATGTAAACGCACGTTTGCCGTGTGTACCTTTCTTGATGTCGTTCAAAAACGCACGGAGCACGAACCGACTGCAGTTTACTCCGGTATTCTCCAGATAGGCGTCTGCTGATGCCACGGGCAGCGATGGGCAGAGAACTAAGTAAGCCGCGCTATGGCCCCACTCACGAGTTTCACTCTCTCCTCAAGCCCAGAATATCAAATCTAGGTCAGCTATCATTATGTTTTATTTGTAAAAATATCTGCTTGAGATAAGATGCGTCCTGGAGGGCTATGTTGCGCTTTTTGGACTCCCAGGAGACTAGGGAGAAGGAAGTGACGTCAACAACGCAGCAAATGCAGATTGGATGTTGATTTTGTTTTTTTCTGTCAAAATCCAATCTGCGTTTGCTCTAGTCGTTGACGTCACTTCCTTCTTCCATGTCTCCTGGGAGTCCAAAAAGCGCAACATAGCACCCCTGCTGGGGTAAAAACAGGGAGAAGAAAAAAGGAAGACTATTACCATTTTCGAAGTGCTCGCAAAAACCTGACTCACAAAAATGTTGACTGAGATACAGATAACATGGCTGGAATTCACAAATAAAGTGGGCCAACCCTAGAAGTTGGACTACAAAAGAGTAAGTAGCTCTTAAAACAGGGTCAAATAAGGTAAAAGAAGCAGAAAAAAATACATCCCGTTTTCTAAGAGAAGATGATAAGGGTGCAGCAACGAACGAGGATGCTTGTGGCAATAACACCTTCACATATTATCACATCCCTTTTAGTGGATTTTAGGGCAGTCGGAGCGTTGTCTCGTGTTGTGACATTATGAAAATGGTCGTAGTCACTATAACCGAGAAGGACATTGTTAATTCTTGTCTGTGCACTTGCCGCCTCGAGCTTCTCGAAGAGGCACACAATCACTTGGTGTCCGCCTCGCCGTGCCTTCGATCGCAAAGAAAACAAAGGGACTAAAAAAAACGGATATAACTTGCCCCCCCCCCCCCCCTTTTTTTTCTTATATTTGTAGAAATGTTCATTTGGATTTTTTGACATTGTTGTTAGAGTCTAAAAAAAATAAAATAGATTCAGTGGCTTAGTGTTGCAAAAAAAAAAAAAAAAAGGCTTTGCGGAACTGAAGAGTGCCAAGCCTCCCTTTGCGGTGTCACTACGCTCGACTTTACCAAAATAAAAACAACCCTTTCTTTAAGGTGGGGGGGGGGGGGGGGGGGAGGGGGTCCTGAAAAAAAAAATGTAACGGATTACAAGGAATCCGTTACGTAAAAATGTAAGGGAATTACTTTAAAATTACTCTAGAAAATATGTAATTATTCCGTTACTAAATTACAGATAAATGTAAGGGATTACAAGTAATTTCGTTACTTGTAACGGATTACGTACAAGTCTGTATATATATATATATATATATATATATATATATATATATATATATATATATATATATATATATATATATATATATATATATAGACAGGGTTTATTTATGGCCAACGATATTTTTCGAGCGCTCAGCTCCGCCTGTCCAAACGCTCGGCTGTCCAGCAGAAAAACCGAGCCGAGCCAGTTCTCTAGATCTCCGCACGCGGCGCTTATATCCAAACCAGAAACAGAATCGCCACAAAGCACGCTGTCGAGTGTGAAGCGACGCGGCACTGAGCTTGCATTTTGATTGTTCTCATTCTCAGAATAGAGACAGATAGGTCAATCTCTGTTGATTCGCAAATTTTATTCGCTGATCCGGTCTTTGCGATGTTTCGTTGGATAATACCTCAAAATGCAAGATTCAGTGCAAACCTCTATTTGTCTTCTTGCGGATGTACTGTTTGGGCCGGCGAGACAGGCATACAAAATGTTTTTTGTTTTTGTTTTCCTCATGCACGAGAACAGCTTTCTGAACTTCATTTACGTGCACTGACATTTGATTTATACCTTTCCTGCTTTTAAAAAAAAATGCTTATATGTTAATTATCTTTTTTCTTGGCAAAGGTCTGTGTGTTGCGGCGAGAAGCGGGCAGAACACATTCCGCGCTTCTCCCAAGTTCCGTAGACCCACGATAATGGTGATGATGATGATGATAATTAGCGGCTATTTCTTTGTAGTGTCTGGTTCGGTTGCGAGCGCCACCAAGTGTTCCACAGTAACAGTCTCTACCGGCGAATGGAATGGTGTAAGGAGCGCAGCCAGCGCGAAAAAATCTCGGAGGCCATGGTTTATTTCACGGCAAAAATCAATTACGTATCACCGAACCCTCTTTTTCTGCCCAAACGCAGCTCTAGAGGTCCGAACCAGACACCAAAGTTGCAGAGCTAACCGCTATCTTGTTCTAAAGTTGTATACGATTTTGTGAAATTTTCAAAAGAAAAATTGTGACTAACGGAGCTCTCGAATGCATGGGGCTGATTGGCGCCCGTTACCGAAAACGGTATACTTGTCGCGCCAAGAACGGCATATAAAGCTAAACTTGAGAAGAAAAAAAAAAAAAAAAACGCAAAAAAGTACATATGTGTGTACGAGAAAACAAAATGTGACAAATAATGTTTACATCGTAGACAGTTGCACCCGAAGTACTGTATAGTTGCATTTAAATATCAAAGAATATACCTAACTTCGTCTTTATGTTAGCATAGACAGCCAAAGCTTGTAAAGCATTAAGCCGGAGTCACGCTGCTTATACATCACGCAAAAGAGAGTCTGCATACAGATTGGAACGCCAGTCACCGAGAGATCCGTGCTTCGAATGCTGCGTGGCAATGAGTTCAAGGAGAAAAACTTGGCGCGCGGCATTCGAACTGCAAGGATATTGCGGTGACTCGTGTTTGCTTACTGTCTTTTGTGTGATGTACACGAGCAGTGTGACCCCGGGCCATAGCCTCCGTTATACTGACAAAGCCTGGCAGATGGCCACGAGACTCGGCCGCCGAAAGTGACAAGGTAGAGCGGCAGACAACGGATGAGAAAAGGATGGATGGATGGATGAATACGGCTGAGCCCTTTGGATCGGGCGGTAGCTTACGCCACCTAGCCATTTTTTCTTACCCTTTAAGTTTAGAGAGGCATGTAACGGGCGCCCCGCTGCGGCGAGACGCCGAAACACACTGTCCCGAGCGATGGAATGTCCGCTCGTGCTCCTCGCGTTCCTCGGGCTACCGCTTCTTTTCTCGTCTGGTTTGTAAACCATGTTTCAAGTCCTCGCCGCTGCAAAAGCTGCGCGCTGAATATCAGAAATGCTCTGTGCTACCAGATCCTCGCGCTCCATATCTGCGACCGAGCACTCTATGGCTCCGCGGTTGAGCTGACCGGGTTTGTGAGTACAGGGGAGGATATGCCCCGGCTTAAAGCTCCGTACGTCGCAATACTAGAGAATTCCCGTGAAGGGCTCGGGATTTGCTGTACAAAAGTTACTTTATAGGTCGGCTACCCTTGTATAGAGTTTGTGAGAGACAAACAGCTACCAATAGGAATGAACTCGAGACAGTTAAAAACATAGCAGCTAGATATGTCTTTGGAAATTAAAGTATAGAAAATGGGGCCCGCTGATGTAAACAGCAGCGGGCCCAGAGATGCTAAATGATTCCCTCGGTGCACGTGAAAAAAAAAAGGGGGAGGGAGGGGGGGTTGCGCATTATTTATGTCAACAAAGAGCCGCGAAGCATTCGTCAACTCGGTCGGGACGCCGCTCAGAGACGTCTAGTCAATACCGGTGGCCGTCAGGCCCGATCAAACAGACGCCGCGGTTGCACTCGGCGATCCCTGTTGACAACCGAGTCCGCTGCTTGGCACACGTGTTTACTTAAGGGCGGGGTAGCCGAGGAGGAGCGCTGGAACACTGCGAAACTTCCCCATGGAAAAGAAAAAAGAAAAATTTGATCCTAGCTGTGCTCGGAGGAGCACTTTGCACCGGTGCCCCCGAAAAAAAAGAAAAAAAAAGAAAAAAAGATTATGTTTGTGTGGGTCGAGACTCGAAGCGAGAGCTGCAACACCTTGTCGGACCCTTATGTATCTTGCTGCAACCCTGTGATCGCCTTATGACCTTATGATGGCCTTGCGATGATGCGTTCCCCTTTTCCACGTTCTGCACCTTGAGTGAAGGAACCGTTTCCAATCCGATGTTCGCTCGGAGACTGACGCACTCATTTATTTTATACCCGCAGTAAGGGGCAGATTTAAAGGGGGTGGGAGGGGGGGGGGGGGGGGCGCCTCTTTTTTTAAGCTAGCTAAGGTCAACTTCTTTTATAAGAAAAACAACACCCACAAGCTTCTTTTTTTGTCTGCAGAAAGTTTTTTTAGTTGATGGTTAAATGGCAAATACGAGGTCAACGAAATAGATCTAGGCGCTCCCCCCCCCCCCCCCCCTTTTACCCCAAGCCCGACCCATGAATCCGCCCCTGCACACAGTAGACCTCTAACGTTCGCGGCGTGAAACTCGAGGGGTGTGATCAAGATAGATTTCTAAAGTATGAAATGCTTTCTAAAGCTACCCCCCCCCCCCCCCCCCCCCCCAAACCGCAACTTTTTTCCCGTGCGCCCGTCTGTTCGTTTGTGCATTTTCTGCTAAATTTAGCGGGGAAATTGGCGTCACGTGAAGTCACGTGACCTATACACATTAAGGAAATTGACGGCACGTGACCTGTACGTCAACTCAAGTTCCCCGCTAAATTTAGCGGAAAAAATCACGCATTGTGGCCTAAGCACGAATTCAGTCTCCCCGCTAAATTTAGCGGGGAGACTGAATCTACACACCAATTTAGCCCGCTAATTTAGCGGAAAATTTACGTCTTGCGACCCAGACGTCAATATAGTTTTCCCGCTAACTTTAGCTGGAGAAATCAACGTCACGTGACCCATACAACCAGTCAGTTTTCCCGCTAAAGTTAGTGGGAGATATACGTAACGTGACACGTCCATTCCCTTACCAATTCCTTATAATGCATCTCATACATCATAAAATTTTAAAGATAAAAATCGTTACCATTTTTTTATGTAAGAACGGGTTAATTTTTTATATTTTTTTAACCTTTTATTTGTTAAAGTTTCGAGGGCAAAGCAGGCTTCGAGGGCAAAGCAGGCTCGGCCATAAACCGTTGAAAAGCTCCCCTCGCTTCAGCGTGTTCCTAATGGACTTCTTCCGAAACCGACGCGCCCCATCGCGGCAAAATACCACGCAGTGCACTCTGGGAACTAGTTGGCCACTCAGTTTCGGTTTCGACTGAGCAGCTTCATCTCATACTATCACGCCGCGACCGAGCGCGCTGCTTGCGTTTTCGATTATCTGACTTGTCACGAACGTACAATACACTCATTCTCGAGCGATACAAAACAAAGACCGGGGAACTTTCCTTGGTTCCCGAAACACTGGGTATTATGGGTGCGTATGCAAACGTAGTAAGACCAGTAAGACGTGGCTTAGTCACCTCACTCCACGAGTGCATCTTTGAGTTCAATTTCAATAATCCCGTCTAATACCAGTGAACTACAACTGAAATTTGGTCACCTGGAGCCTTACACGTATTTTGTTTGCCAAACGTCCGCTTCTTGTTACTTAATGGGGCGAAAAGCAAGCTGCATCCTCACAGGAGTATCAAAGTTGAGCCCAGCGTCGACGCATGAGTTTTTAAAGGGCCTCTGACACGCCCAAAAAAATTTTTTTTCATGCTAGGCGCTGAATTGGCATACCAGGACATTACAAAAAAATTGTTTTACTATAGAGTTGCGTAGTTTTTTTTTATAAAAAATAGAAATACGAGGCCCAATTCGAAGTTCCCGCCGTGCACTGTGACGTAACAGTGTACCGCAAGGTGTCGGGGCGGCCAGAAGGGAGGCATCGCCGGAAGTCACGTGAGTTGTATCCCTCCTCGTGCTTACCGCGAGCGCGTGTAATATTTTTTTAATATTTTTGTTATTCTCCGCACCTCCACGAGCGATCCAAGCAGACAAGGTTTCTTTTATTTGCTTTTCCTCGCTTAATGTTGCTGTAAAGGTAGAAGAAGCGGAGTCAGTGAATCCACCTTTTTACGAAGTCACCGGTTCGAGATTTTTGGGTAGAGAACGCGCGTGCACACCACGAGCGCTCTCACGAGATCTCGCTTGAAAGCATGCCATGGCCGCTCGTGAATCCATGGAACGCGAACATGTGTTTTCATACCAGAAACTCTGGAACCATGATTTCGAAAGAGGTGGATTGACGTGATCAACTACAATGCCTAGAAGGTGCTGTGTGAGGGACTGTCCCGGTATTTCAGCAACTGAAGAAGAGGTCACACTGCATGCATTTCTGAGAGACATACATCAGCCGCATGAGCACCTAGTAAACAAGTTCTACTCATGTTCTAGACAAAATACGTACTTCGTGCTCGACGTTTACTTGTACTTGGCACACTCACCAGTTCGTGTTCTTTAGACGGCAGGCATCTTCAGCCTGGAGATTATCCGATGATTCAACGACCTCGGTGTCTCAACCTTCAGCAATGCGATCGGCCTGTCGTATGCTAGCAATCCTAATTTCTGCGAGCGTTCTAAATTTTTTTTTCAAAAATTGATAGCTTGTTTTGCGCCCAGTATAGCCCTGTATCATCGGACTGACGGCATGCACTCGTACACTGGCTTGTACTCGCAACGCTTTCATCATTGACCTCCATCACGTCGATCCACTGACTCTTCGTCCTCAAATTTTACAGCACGCAAACTAACCAACGATGAAGGGATAAAGAGCTAGTGGAACTGAAACTTCGTTTTCTACGATCGCTCGTACGAAAAGCAGAATAAAAAAAAAAAAAAAAAAAAAAAAAGTCGTAAGCACGGTCGCGGAGAGCACGAGGAGTGAAACTGACGTGACTTCCGGTGAACCCACTTTTAGTGACGTAGGTCGATACCTCCCTTCTGACCGCCCCGACACCTTGCGGTACACTGTTACGTCACAGTGCACGGCGGGAACTTTGAATTCGGCTTCGTATTTCTATTTTTTATAAAAAAAGCTATGCAACTCTATAGTGAAACAATTTTTTTGTAATGTCCTGATATGCCATTGCAACGTTTAGCATAAATTTTTTTTTTTTTTTTTTTTTTGCGTGTCAGAGGCTTTTTAAGGAAGCGCAATAAATTCGACCTCACTACTGTACAAACGTTACTATGATGTCTTCCTCGTGTCATCATATATCTCCCACTCAAATTTTATGCTGATGGAAGATTACGTTTTCGCAAACGCTAAGATCGGCTAGCTACGACGGAGGCCCTAACAAGTGTCCCCTACTCCTCGCTAAGCCTTTTTGGACGAGCTTTTACTGACGCCCAAGATCTGTGCCTGAACGGTGTGTCTGAAATTATCTCGGCATACTCAGGCAGGAAGAAAGCAAATATTATGGCCATTAGCAACCGTCAAACGCGCTTTGAATAATTTCGTTCGTTTGGCGCACCGCATGGGTTAATTCATGCCCGTCCGGCGCACTTCCGGCGAACGGTGCGACATTCTTCACACAAGTGCTCGACTTTTGCTTTCTTAAAACGGTTTGTATGTGCGAATGTGCCTACATGATTGCAGGATAACTTTATGAGCATACGCGATGTTGAATATCAGTGAAATGAAAGCGGGTGGGGACTTCACTTCGTGCAGTGCTGCGGGTCAGTACAGATAAGAGATAAGAAGTGTGTTAAAATTGAGCTTTTCAATGGCGCCTCCGAGTTTTACCTCGCGTACTCAGGCGTATTAAGAAAAACAGTAATTGCAAAAAGTAATATTTCGTCTATGGACGCACGAAACAAACAAACTTCCTGATGAACAACACTAATGTAAAGGCGCGAGCTCGATGTATGTATACTTATTGGTTGCTAGAGCTTGTTGATTCGTACACAAGCAAGATCCCCGAGCTTCGTAGCGTCGAGATTCCCAGCACTGGCTCGTCCACATGTATACCTCGATCGGAATGCTAACAGAAAGGCTCAAGTACAAAAATACAACAAGCATGTTCGAGGTCTGGCCATTTAGGTTAGTTTAGAGACCACAAGTGACGCTCTCGGGACCAGAAAACATGAGATAACGGCCGTTAATAGTCCGCGCTCTGTGTATAATCTCTTGTCGACGTGTCGATCGAAACCGAAACCATGCCACTCTCCTCCCTGGCCAACTAGTTCCCAGAGTGCAACGCGCGCCGTGTTGCATGCAGGGCTTTATGGAAGTAGTCTATTGTGTAAGGGCGACGCGAGTCCTTGGGTGTGTATACTCGTCCCCAATGTGCCTCGAACTGCCCTAACCGGGAAGAAACAGCGACTCCCTGCACTCCGTTTCGTTCCCGAGCTAAGAGTACGGTGGAAGCTACGTGTTCGTTGGACCGGTCATACGCCTATTATCCGTCACGTGATCACGCTCCCGTTCATGCCCCGGCGCAGACAGCGAGGGTCAGGCGATGAAAGAAGGTTATCCAGAAAGCACGTATCTCTCGCACGGCCTTTCAGCTCAAAGGCGAACGGAGTACAGCGTGTCCTTCTCCAAAAGGTCTTTACGCTTAGAATGTCTCTTCTGAAAACCAATTTCCGGCTATTAGCCTGCTTAATTCGATAACAAGGCCTTTCCGCTGTCTTAGCTCGTCTCCTTGTTTCGTTTTTTTTTTATTTCTTTAATTTTATTTTTGACGCACGATGTTTTTATTCGGGTAATCGAAACTAACTGCTCATCTTCTTTTGCTGATTTTTTGTCGTAGTGTATTCATTTGGTTTGCCCTCGTCGTCGCTGGCGCGGATTTATCTTCAATTGGTCGTGCTTTCGTTTTAAAACGGACGCCCGTAGAAACGACGTAGGGGTTGCTGCGGCAACAGATACGTCGGCTCCAACAAAACGAGGTTGCCATAGCAACCCGTCCGCTGCAGTCGCACTTAGTCGGGCTTTTAGTACTGCGTATGGACCTTTACAAAAAGAGCTTTCTAGCCGCCGCCATTTTGCGACTCGAGCGACCCCCATCAGCCAGATATGTCTGCCATCCACCTGAGTTGTGGAAACCCGGTCAGCGCGACTCCCCACCTGCATACTCATTGGGAGTTCGTCGGCTTCTCTTGGAAGTCTTTCATTTATTTGCCTGTTCAGGATGCTTACCCTTTTTGTGTTATCGTCCCCTTTGAGGGAATGAACGAAGAAAGCAAACTTCAAGCAGCCCGCGGCGCGGGCTGCTTGAGTTTGTAAGTTTTGCAGTTTGAGCTTGCAGTCTAATCACATCTCATTCGTATGCGCCCGCCCATGTGAAGGAGACTGGAAAGGGGGGGGGGGGGGAGGAGGAGGGCAGGGAGAGAGCTTATCAACGCAAACAAACTTCCGTTATTTACTGTGTCGCTGCGTCTGAGGTGTAATTGTTTTAGTGAACTGAGGGAAGAATTAACAAGGTAATGAGCGGTAGGCATTCATAAAAAAAATCAACAGTGAACAAAAGCACATAAAAAGGCAAATCACAGTAAAAACAAAGCGGCTTAATATATATATATATATATATATATATATATATATATATATATATATATATATATATATATATATATATATATATATATATATTATTTGTTTTTCATAACTCGCCCTGGCACGAGTGGTGGCCACATTTTCCTCTTCCTGAATCATCTCCCTCCGTTTACTCACACGACGGTGACACAGATAGAAGTAATAGGGAGCTTCCGTAGATCGTTTTCGCCATCCCGCAAGGCTCTCCGCAACCCTCTACGACACCCAGGCCGGAACTCTACAGTCAAGGCCATCGGCGCGCAGGCGCAGTAGCGGCCTCTTCGTTGTGGAGGGATTAGCGGAGGGTGAAACGCGGTTTATATACGAAAACTCCCTATTAACGCCCATTGAACCTCTAGTGTACATGATAATAACTCTATGGTGGGATAATTTCCGCAGTTTCGATTGTTTTTCGACAAGTAACCTAACCGACTTCGGACGTGAATTTTTTTGGTTTTGTTCTTCAGCACCATTTCTTTCCCTCTTCCATTTTTTCTCCCTCTCAAAAAAAAAAAGAAATAAAATCTCTGCGATAAGGTCGTTATGTGAAGCTTCTCTGGTACCCAATGAGGTGAGCTTGTTCTATCCAAAGAGAAAGCGCCGCAGTTATAGTCCAAAACTTAAGCGCAGGAGGAGGTCTATAAGCGATGCGACGCGTCATGAAAACAGGCGCACATATTTGACTCGAGGCTCGGTCGCCGAGCGGCAAGCCCTTTTTTTTACTGGCGCAGCAATCTGCCCGTATCCCCGCGGGAAAACATAACAAAGGTCTCCGGGCCGGCTCCGAGAGCACGCAGAAGATAAAACGCGGCGGGGGTCTCCATCGACCGCGGCCGGCACTGGAAGCCGCGGCAACTCCCAAGCATCGGCCGACGACGACCAAAAACCGAGCGATGACAGTCACGGCGGACGGACGCACGGCCGGAGAAGCGGTAAAACGACTCGACCAAGCGACGCGAAGATAGGTGTCCCGCTTGGTCGGGGACCTAACCCGCGAGGAAGAACCCGTCCCATAAAGTCCTTTATGGGCACATCCCTCGGAACCGAGCGCCGACGCCGGCCGCGCGGCAACTGGCCGGGAAACGATACGGACGATTGCCGCCGGTCTTTGCGACCAAGACCCCAAGTAACGCGCAACGGTCGGCCCCACAAGCCGTACTTGGTTTCGCCCGTATACGGTGGAGCAGCGAGGGCGCTACGCGAGCCATCTTAGAGTCGAATCGAAACCGTGTGACTGTCACGTGGCCTTCGGGAGGGGCATTATCGTAGCCAATCTAATGCCGAGTGAGTGCGACGTGACGCTATAAGGGTAGGGTGCAGCGACACGTTGGAGAGCATGGTCACGTGATGCGGTTTACATCACTGGATTGGCCATGATAGATCGTAGCGCCCGCTACTGCGGTCCATCGAAGCGTGAAACGGGAGCATAAAGCCGAGCCGGCAAACGGAACCCGAAAAACGACGGAAAGAGACGGTAAAAAACGGTCGACTCAACGAAGGCCGTAAGCGGCGCTAGGCACACACACACAAAAAAAACAAAAACGAAAAGAAAAAACATTAGAAGCCGTCGTGGCAAAAGAAGGAAGCAAAAATGGCCTCCGAGTCGAAACGGCCGCGAAGACAAGGCCTCGGCCGATTTATTGCCCCGGTAAAAGCTTGTAAAAGCTTGTAAAAGGGGGAGGCAAGGGAGGAACGACTGTGCGCCGAAAGAGGTGGGGCTGTGCGCCGAAAGATGGGGGGTTTCGTGAAGCAATGATATGCTCGGTCGACTTTTGGCCGTTGACGGCTCCGAGTCCGGGATCGTGGTGTGTTCAGAATTGCAGCACCGTTCTGTCTCGTTTTACGACGTGTCGTCATTGTCTTCGTGCGTAGCGGGAAACGCGGTGGGCTGAGCGTTTTGGTATACGACTGGCCGTGGAGCACGAGGGAAACAACCAACATAAAAGGGCCGTTAGCAGGCAAATTTTAAAATGAAGAAGGTTTAATCCATTCTGGGTTAAGCGTGTACTCCGGCGATTTTTCGAGCTACCCCAACTAACTATATTTTCTGAGTTCCTGACTTTTACCCTTTCCGGTATACTATTTAACATCGCGAAATTCATAATAGTTAACATTCACACGCCTTTCTCAGTTCCGTGACGTCATTGGCAGGCATACTTGCCAGTCGCGATGCTGAGCGCGGTGCTAAAGCGAGCTTTCGAAGAATTTTCATTTGACACCATGAAACTGCTTGTAATCAGCTGGGAAGAATGCGCGAGGTGCTCGAGCGAGCTTCCAAGGCATTTATTTGACACCATCCTGTAGCTCGACCAGTACACCCTCTTGCTCTGCTTAACCTTGCAGTCTGCGTCTCAGAACTTACGTGCCGACCCTGTACCCAGTGAAGGTCACGGTGATGGGCCGATAGTTTGCCAGGTCCGTCCTTTCCCCCGTTCCTTTATAAATGAGCTTTACTCCCATGTCTCCAGTCTCGAGGCACCTCTTTCTCGTGTAGGACATCTCCTAGTGCGCCTTGGAAAGCGTCTTTCATCTTGGGTCCCACTTTCTCCAGGATGCTCATCAGAACATTGCCAGGTCCCATGGCTGTGCCCACTTGCGTACTCTCGAGGATTCCATGTAGTTCCACTACAGATAGTCGTTACAGCATGTCCAAGCTTTCTGAGGTCTCTTTCTCTCTGCCGTCATCCTGCTTCGGTCCTGACTTTCCTACACTAGCTGTAGTAACACACCATCCACCCTCCGGCTGTGTATCTCCTCGGTGCAGTTTCGCCACCGTTTGTGTCACTAGAGTAAGGCACTGTTCGCCCTTGATGATTTCCTGTATATGTGGACTTTTTAGGTATTGTACTGCTGTTTTTCGCCTTCCGAAGCACTTCATTTGCCTCAAGAATTTCTAGGGTGCTGCTCTTCCACTTCGCCCGTAAGTCCTGTAGCGTACGCTTTCCCACTGCTCTTCTACTCATTTGGACCACTTGTTTGCACTTTTGCTTGGTTCCTTTGTACTTCTTCCAGAGTTCGTTTTTCACCTTCTTTTTCCTCTCTTCCCGGTGGCATCTGCAGGCCTCCTGGCGAACTTCAATGGCTCGCTTAATTTCATGGTGACATCAACGTTTTAGGACCTTCCTTGTTGACATCCCCTTTCCAATCATTATCTTACTTGTTTCTAAGTTAATGAAGTTCACAATGCTCTCATAGCCCACGTCTTTGTCACCTTTTTTAGCCTTCTGGCAATCGCTTCAATTTCATCTTCTCTTAGGGTCTTCTCTCTTGGAAAGTTGGGTACCATTTCTCAGTGTCCTGGTCCTTCGAACACAGCCAGGATTCTGTTGTGGTCGCTGCCAACATTTGCTACACCCTCCTCGTCGATGGTAAGCTTGGCCAGTTTCGTGATGCTTCTTGGTTTAATGAAGATATAGTCGATACATGACTTTCGGTCTCCGGAGACGCAGGTACTTTCCTTCACACATGCCCGGCGTGTTTCTGAAGACTAAGCTATTTGTTTCAACCAAGTACAGTAGATACTGGCCGTTTCCGTCTCTCCTACCGTCTAGTTTCTCCATGTGTGCGTTGAGGTCCCTCAGGAGGATAATGTCTACACCATTCTTCTTCATCTCCTGAATGTCTTCATCCTAGCATTGGGCCATTTCCTTGTCTTTCTCCTTTGAACCTTTCCCAGTACACCAGTACACCACAGCGGCCGCCACAGGCGTTCCTGCTATTGTGCTCCTGACCCACACATGATCGCAACACTCCACTTTTGCTCTTGTCCATTGTTCATTGTTTCGGAAAAGAACTGCCCCTTCCGCCCCCCTCCCCTCCCCCCCCCCGGCCTTTTTTATTTCACCTTGCCTGTTGCAGCCCTCCTAAACTAGGCCTGGGAAAATAGGCGGAGCCTCCCTCCTCGCAGATGAGTCTCCACCAGCCCAAAGATAAATATTTCTTCCTCGTTCATCATGGCTGCCACCTCGTCCCACTTGGCTTCTCCCCGTCCTCCCTGGATATTTAGGAAGGCCACATCTGTTCCCTTTCTCTACCCTTTTCTGCGACACCGTCGTCTTCGCTTCTGTGGTCTCCTCACTTCCCGGTCGCCCCTCCTTCCTGAGTCAACTGAAGTTCCTATGCTGATTGGCGAGCCAGGGGGTGTCTCACATGGCACTTTACCATATGTCCAACCATTAACACCAAGTGGTGGAATCGAACCCTCTCGGGGTGCTGTTGAACTTGCGCTGGTGGCTGCTAGCCTTGCTGCAGGGAGGCGAGGGTGGTAGAAGGGGAGGGGGGCGGGGGGCTAGGATGGGGTAAGCCTGTAGAGGACTGTGCTCTGCTGGGTGTTCCGGGGTTCGGGCTGGGGGAGGGGGGCGGCAAAGGCCATGTTTCTCCAGCCGGTGGCTCTCCCTCGTCTTGTCACTCTTGCTCCCAGGCATGGCGATTCTTTCTCAAGTTTATGTAAGTTGCCCTCAGTTCTTGGCAGATATCTCCCAGCTTGGCATTCAGGGACATGGCAGTTGCTTGAACAGCCTTTCCTCTGCTTACAACCTCGGGCACTGCACACGTGGCCAGAACATCACCTCGATTCGACCAAGTTTTTCAAAGCTGATCCACAATTTCCTTCGGACTCGTATACCTTGTAATAAGTCATTGGAATAAGTCAGTCACGCCGTACATGTCGCGACTGGCTCCTATAATTCCCAATAAGCTCGGGAGTCACCTCTACTGTTGGGCCTCTGCTGCAGAGCACCTCCAGCCGTTGGCTGTCACGTACTTTCTTGTCGAGCACTCGTGCGAACCGGGGAACGTTGTCGTCTCCGACGACAATCGCCTCCCGCATCACACCTTGGGGAAATCGCTGTAAGACCACTGGGGCGTCACCCTTCTCAACTACGTCCTTTGCAAAATTTTCAGTTGCCGGCTCGCGCTCCGTTCCGAGGGGCGGCCTCCACACTCTTCGAGGAAAGCACACCCCGCGGGTCCAGACGTTCGTTGCTGTCTTGTGTCAGCTGTTGTCCCCCGCTAATCCGCCTCTCCTCGTTCGCCGATGCGTTGCCCTTGTATAGCGTCGCAGTTCGCCAGAAGGAAAACCGCCACCACGTTGGACTGGCTGTCCAAGCCCCTCCCGTCCGCTTTCCCCGGGTGTGCCCTCTGCTAACCCCTTCAGCCCCGTCCCTTTCTTTTTCTTCGCCGTGGTTATTTGTCCCTTCATTTCTTTTGTCGCTGTTATCCATACCTATGTTCTCAGTCCCGTCGCCTTTCTTCTAGCTATACTCCGTCTGTTCGGGGACCGGCTCTGGGGTAGCTGCGCCCGCTACTGGGTCCTCCAATCGTCTGACCTACTTGGTCAGCGAGCCCACCGGCGCCGTCAGCTCCTCCGCCTCCTGTAGAGACTTTCCACATCCATCAGCTTCGTGCAAAGGTTGCAGACGAACTGATCTGTGTCTTCTTCCACCTCCGAAATATTCTTGAGGGGCATCTCTTCCAGGAAAGCCCCCCCCCCCCCCCCCCCCGCCCCTTGCATTCATCGTACCTTTATGAGCGCTTCGTCCCCAGCTTCTCCTCCACTGCGCCACAGGCGCCACCGCCGCTTCTCCATTGCGCCACAGCCGTCATTCCGAACGGGCTGCTTGTCTATTTTCGTACACTGCTGCGTTTTTTGATGGCCGCATGTCTTGTCATGCTCGTGCGCCGAGGTGATGTTGGTGTTATCAGACGCATTTGGCGGTCGCACTTTCAACAACAGGGCTCGGTGAGCGCTGACGAGAGTAGAAAAATGAAGGCGTATATAAAACAGCAATGTGCGATTATGGCAGGATCGCTGTTCAATGCAGGAGACAAGGAACTGCTTCCTGCTAGAAGAAGGATGCTTCTTGGATGGGTGGACGCAACACAAATAACGTGAAATCCAAAACCAGGTGTACGAGGAGCGGTTTGAGGACGGCATTGATGAATATTGAAGACTCCTCCCGAGATGTGCCACCGACAGCCTCTCGCTGAGCAAAAATCTGTATGTTGCCAGAGACGCGAATAAAATAACGCCAATTGCAAAGAAGTCCTATGCCAAAGCGGGGATAGCGTTTGTGCAGCTCGATCAAAAGCTCCCATACCCCCAGGGACGTTACGTCTGCGCGGTCCCGCGCAAAAGCATGACGTTGTTACCACGTGACGCGCATCCGGGGGAGCAAAGGGAGGGATTTCTATCCCGTGTGAATACCCCTTAACCCGGCCGTCTCCCCACGCAAGCAGAGAAATAAACGGTGCGCGGACGACGCCTCCCGTTTTCTTTGTGGGGAGCATCGAACGCCGAGTCGACGCCTCGCAAAACACAACTGATCCGGGGCAGCGGGTCCTGGGAGGGTTCCCCGTCGGGGTCTAATCCCGGGCCTATCTCCTAAGCCGGGACACAAGACGGTTCTCCATGTCCCTCCCGTTGCTTATTTTTGTTTCCTCTTCGACCAGCGGAGTCTGGAGTAGGAAACCGAGTTACGATCTCGACCGCTAGGGACGCGCGACATAAACCGCGGAGCTGCCGCACTGTCCGGAACATTTCATCGTCCCGAGATAATCCACGACGGTAGCGGAGATGTATACGTGACGCCTTATACAATCAAAAAGACCATGAAACGATTCTATTTTATTTAACTCAGGACGTGGTTTAATGCAAAATTCAATATGAAAAAAAAGTTAACAAAATGTGTAACACAACAGTGTGACGTGCAATTTTCCACAAAATTTAGCGAAAAACAACAACAAATTTTTTTTGGAAGTAATTGCACATTATTTGAATGTCCACGTTAACTCTAACAGAAAATTGCTCCCCGCCAACTTGAGCTGGGTGTAATTACGCTCAAATTAGCGAAATTAAGCGGGGCTCTGCGAGCTTAGCGGAGCTCAGAAACAAACACAAAGCACCGCTCAAAACACGCTCTAGGTCTTTTTACGGAATCCCTAGGATTAAGACTCATTTGTCTTACCTCCTTGACGTTGTGGAGAGGCAAGTATATAGCTTTATAAATGGCGCCAGCAGGAGCGTTTTTATCAGGATCACCTTTTTTTATAATCATGTCTCTTAACTCTCCGTTTTTTCCCCCATCCGAAAAAATTAATATCCCTTGGCGACGGATAAAACGCTGATCCGCGGTTGACCGAAGTTAAATAGACACAAGGCGTAAGCACCAGGGGTAGCGAGCAGGAAAGATTCACAGTCCTTTCTCAGACATCGAGAAAACATGAAAGGCTTTTATGGCAGCCACTAAAGGGGTTAGGATACGAAAATTAAACGGGTAGATTATTCTTGAAATGAAATGCTCATGACTTACTAGTATAAACTCCAAGTTTCACGATTGTTAGAGCTAAAGTAATCGCAATAATTAATTCTTGAATGAATATCATTTTTATCTGATTAGGCAGCACTGGCCAGAAGACGTCGGAAAAGAAGACAACGAAGATCCGCGGAAACACGGTCGACGGTGGCAGCGGTACCGTCTTCGCATCCATGACCCCTGGCGGGGAGCGGTGTTCTGGCGGGGAGAGGAGGAATGTAGGGGAGATAGGCGTCGTCAAGTAAACCACTCCACCAGGGGTGGTTTATGGCGCGGCCGTCGTTCTGTCGAATGCAAATGAGGAGAGTGTCCTCTATTCCCCTAGTGAAGTATTTGCTACGATTGCACCCTCTCAGGCGACTCGGCTACTCCAACGCTGCTCTCGCTCTCGTCGCAAGGTTCGCCGTAGCAACACATCGACGCAAGCCGTCTTAACGCAGTCAAACGCAACTGTGTGAATGAACCTTAATGGTGAATTTCGCGGGTAGATCCGACGCGCTTTCCGAAATCAGCGAGGGAGGCAAAAATCCACTCCGTGGGACCCGCTCCAAATCGACGATGGACTCGCATTTTTGGTGAGACCCGCCCCGAGAACGTCTGCCGTTCAAAATGGCCACTGCTCGAACTTGACAAGCCGAGCAACGCGTCAGCCGACTGAGCTTTCCGACGAGCAGTCACTACTACCACTATATAGCTGCGGAAATAACATGCCACAACTTCCGGGCGCAATATCCGTACCGCGGAGCCCATGTGACAAATACCGAGGAAGACGTACGCGTTCGCCAACGTCACATAGCTTTCGGCCGCCTCGAAGCAGCAGGACACGGGCAGCGATCGTCATCGGTGGAGCTCAGATTGCTGGTAAGACTTTAATAAACACGAAGTAACACACAATCGCTTGCATGGTCGTCGCCTAGTCTCTTCTTGCTTTATTTCAACAGAAAAGGCCGACAGCATGCCGTAAGGAAAGGCAAACAATCAGTTGCGGCAAAAATGAACAGGCCTACCCTTGAGTCTGCTTCCTTCGGATTTTCTGTCGTTCTTTTTCTCGTTCTTCATCGCACGATCACCAATGTCAGCTCTAACGGTTTGCGACGCTCCAGTCCCCGCTCTGCATCCGTGAGGTACGTGAGGTAGGAGCGTTCGAGCGTCACAATGCTGCGTAAACAACCGACGCATCCGAACAGATCCAACTCGACGGCCCGATCGGTCCGGCGACCGTCGCCAGCGCATGCGCACCGCCGAGTTAAAGGAAATGACGTAGCGCGCTTCTGTAAACTACCGCCGAGCTCCCAAAAATCCAACGGATCAAGTTTGGTGGGGTTGGAGGCGTTCCATCGGGCAAGCGCTGCCACAAATGTACGAGCGGGAAGATGACAAAATTGAGTCGTATCTTTAAAAGGGGCGCTTTTGGAGCACTCCAAATCTGCAAGCGGAATCCACCATGAGCTATCCTCGGAAGTTCGGCCTCGGCTCCCCGGTGTCCTCACCGATCACATGCATTGGGTTTCAAAAGAACGCTCGCGTAGCTCCGAACGCGAAAGCAGTTCCAAATGTCGCGCGAAGGCTGTTGTGCGGCGGAATGTCGGATTGGACAGGAAAAAGAGCCAACGTTTTCGTTGTTCCGGTACCGAAGAATCCTATTACGTAACGTGGAGCATAAAAATGTAATATCGCGCACCATGGCTGGGCGCCGTCGGACGCGATGGTATTGTGTGCGAACCATTTCACGGCCAAGAATACTCTTCAGTGCGAGATCATCGCGGACGACGGCGAGTTCGTCCATGACAATCTCGTTGTCGCAGGAGCTGGTTTCGAGCAGGTCGAAGTCAAAATGTCTCCATATATTAATATCAATCACTCTCATCTTGGCTGAATTCAGTGTCAAGGACTCTGACGAAGCGAGACATGCCGTCGTCGGCTCGAACCGCGTGCTCGAAACCCGGAAGGTAAACGAGGAAGCTATTCGCGACTCCAGCGAACTATAGGGGGCGCGCTGGTCAAGCAAAATGGCGGACGAGAGGAGGTCGTTTTTATCGTTCAGCACGCAGACCATCATAAATTTCTTGCACTGCAGCGTAAAATCACTGTTATATATGAAAGCAAAGCGATTTTTGGACGGTAGGGGCCTTCTAGTCAGTGCGTATGAATGACACGGCAAAAACATAAAAAAACAGTACTGGAAAGGATGTTTGTTTCTATGCTGCCTACGACAACCAAGCAGCGATAGCAGACGACAAAGTCGAAACGACCTCCTCTCTTGAGCTTCTCTGCGTTGCCGCTACGCGACGTCGATTTTGCTGGAGTCGCCAATATTCGGTCTCACTAAAACCGTGCAGTACAGCCAATGCTACAAGAGAGAGAGAGCGTATCCGACCCTGCTCAAGAGGAGGCAAAGGAGGATCAGGAGAGAAAGCTGGGAATGCCATCCTCTCTCCTGTTCCTCCTTTCCTTCCTCTTGAAAAGGTTGGGACACGCTCTCCTCCCTGTGACTTTGGCTGTACTGCACGGTTTTAGTAAGACGGAGTAGAAGCGCGGGACGCCGAGATAACCAAGTCTGCGAGGGCCAAGAGGATGTCGCGCCGTCAGGGACGATGGGTGAACTACGTCACCGACCCACCAAACATGGCGGCCTTCCCGAATGAGGTGTATCTGAGGGCCCTGCGAATAAATGAATTTATCCACGAAGCTATTCCGCCATTTACGAAACAAATTGATCAAACATGTAGGAACATACAGTGGGTACTACGTTCTCCAAAATAGGGGCTGTAGACTTTCACACCTTGTCCCATGTATAAAACCCTAAAACTACATTTCGACGTTCAGTCCACGGACGTCGAATTGACGATGTCTACTTTAACGAGCGGCTATCAAGCCGCTCGTATCAGAGTACGTATCACAAAACTACAAAAGAAAAGAAAAAAAAAAAACACTGAGGTATTGCGGCAGGGCCAACAAAACCTTGATTGTTTTCCTGTAGCCCTTAATGCGCACATTGCCTATTTTAATAAGTTGTATCACCCGACTATCGAGCCGCTCGCGAAAGTTGGTATTGTCAGTTTCACGTCAGTTGACTGAACGTCGAATTGTATTTTTGGAGGTGTCCTATATGGGCCAAGGGGTGTAATTAGTACACCCCCCATTTCCGAGAGTGTGGGAGTATTGGTGATATTCATCGCGTGTTTTTGAACCTACTTTCACGACTGCGTCTTTAGAACGGCAGGCGCTTTGAATATCTGATTCGCTCGAGAAGGCTGGCGAGCAAACCTGCCGCCACAGCTTTCTGTTGTAGCCGCTGGGTGCCGTTGATTTCGCTGAAGTCGCAAACAGTTATCCGATAGAACCCAAGTATCTCCGGCTCTGCGGGAATCGCAGCTGGAGCGACAGGCACGTCGACATGCGACGTAAAAATTGACGTTCAAAAGGCGCCAAGACGCAGCTAGACCGAGATGCGAAATCAACTTTGCAGCTGGCAAACTGCCTGGAGCGAAGCCAATTTGTTTCCGCTTCGCTCAGGAATGTTGCGTTTGGCGAGCGTGCCCCACTATGCCATGCTTTCTGGGCAATCCGCATTTCGATTGATTTAACTATATAAAAAAAAAATCGCAGTCTCTGGGTGGAATTTTAAATAAGCGGATTATAGTTCGGTAGTAATATAGCGGGCCGGTAAAATATTTAAAAAAATTAAACAAGCATAGTAAAATGAGAAAGCAATCAAACACACACACACAAAAAAAGAGATTCATTATGTAAGATGGGACGCAAATAATGACAACCATGGATGCAGGCACGTAGCCAGGATTTTGATTGGGGGGGGGGGGGGGGGGGCGCCCATGACAAAATGCTGTATGAGCTAGGGGGAGGGGGGAGAGGAGGCTCCAGTGTGGGCACTGCGCGTGCGCAGAAACCGAATTCGCGTGAAGTGAAGCGTCTGCGCATGCTCAGTGCCGTCGACAGCGCCACCGCAGCTGCGTGACGTCAGGGTCGCGTGCTGGTCTATAACCCACAGTGAATTCTGAGGCTGCACTTTTTGTCGGCAATGGAAAACTCGAAAAGAAGACGCGCGTCGTGACGGTGCACTTTTTGGCGTTGCTCAGTTGAGTCCATCGTTTCGGAGGGTAAAAGCGCTAAAAACAACGGATAAGTAAAAGAAATGAACAACACAGAGCGCTACTTCCAACTGAACTTTATTCTCGGAAAACATGCATAGTATACACAGTGAAATCAACGGAGTGCGTTGAAGGCATGTGTGACAGAGCTCCATCGATAGCCCTGTTTGGCTCCGAGGTGGCGTTTTTATTCATAAAGTAGATAGCAGATAGACAAGCACTGATTAGATGATGTCGCATTTCTGTCATACATGTCGTGATTTCACGTTGTATAGATATATGTACGTTTTTCGAGAATAAACTTCAGTTGCAAGTAGCGCTCTGTGTTGTTCGTTTATTTTACTTGTTCGTTGTTTTTAGCACTTTTACCCTCGGTAATATAGATCACCAACTAGCCCAAGTACATACCCTTTTATGGGTCTATCGGATCATAGCACCGGCTTCGCTCGAGCGTGAAACAAAGTCTAGCAAACCCGTCTTTGTTTCTACGAGTGTCCCGATTTGAGTGAACGCACGACCGAAGAGAAGAGTCCGTACTAGCGACGACGGGAGTCAAATAAATAAGTAAATAAAGCGACAACAAAAATCAGCAAAAGAGATTGACAAGCAGTTTCGATTACACGATTAAGGACCTCGTGCGTCAGAAAGAAAACGAAACAAGGAGGCGAGGTAAGACACCGGGAAGACCTCGTTATCGAATTAAGCAGTCTAATGGCCGGAAATTGGTTTCCAGAAGAGGCGTCCTAAGCGTAAAGACCTTCTGGAGGCTGAGCTGAAAGTCCGTGCCCGGACCCTAGGCTCCTTCTTTCATCACCTGACCCCCGCTCTCTGCGATTGGGCATGAGTAGGAGCGTAATCACGTGGCGAAAGATAGAAGTATATATATGACTGGTCCAGCGTGCACGTAACTTGCACCGCACCGTCAGCTTCGGAATGAACGGAGTCAGCAAGGAGCCGCCGTTTCTTCGGGTTCGTGCAGTTCGATGCACATTGGAGACGAGTACCCGAGGACTCGGGTCGACCTTATACGCGTACACGATTAGGAGCACGCTCAACCGAATGGAGCGTATCAAGCGGTTCACGGACGATCTCGCTTTGTCTCCGAAGCTAGTTTGGGTCGCGATTCCGCACGAAGAACTTTAGACTGGAGAGTTTTAGGGAGCAGTTTTTGCGCGTCCGATACAGTACGATGGGGCCCTCCGATACCAACTGCGCAAGTGCGAGACTTCTGTGGTATAGCGCATGCACAGTTTGTACTGGAGGGCGCCCTCGTACCGTATCGGATGTGCAAAAACGGTTCCCTTAAAACTCCCTAAGGAACAGCGCGAAAGACCCGTTTTCAAACCTTTAGAGAACGCTGTCGTTTTGAAAGTTTCAAACCGTCTGCGAATTAACGGTTATTCTTTTCGAGTAACGCCCAATTACTTTCTTCTCGTTTAGTAAAGTAATATAATTTAATACTTTTTAACCCAGCCTTTTTTTTTTTTTTCATGTCTCGCGTGCGACACTGGATTTAACGGACGAAGGATCGAGATGGTTGGCTCTGCTGTTGATCTCGAAAAGAAAAAAAAAAAAAAGAAGCCTCTCAATATTGCGAATAAAGTAGGGAGACAAATAATGTGTAGAGTTGTTTCGATCTGCGCTACGCTAATCTTAACGCGAAACATACCATGGCTAGGTGCTCAGCATTTCGTGAAGCCTGATAAGCGTGGCCGCGAAGCTGCACGCTGATTGGATAACGGGGGGAAGTTGCGTGACCAGAGGGGTAGGCGAGGGGGAGTAAGGTAGGCGAGAAGGAACTCCACCACCTGTGCGCACGGAGGGAGAGGAGCTCGAGGGTATGAAAAGCTCCGGAAGGCCACCAGGTTTGTCAGCCCCGCATACGTCACAATCAAGTATCGCTATAAACGTTTGTGATGCTAGAACAAGTGCATAGCAATTTGCTGTTTTTTTTTTTGTATTTTCTGAGTTTCGAAGCGCTCTGATAGATTCAGCGGAATCTAGCCTTTCGTCAAGGTTTGGCAGTGCTTTTGAACGTTTCCACCTTGAGGGGCCAAGTAAATTTTGTCGCTGCCAGGGTGTGTTTTAATATTCCTCGACTAGACAATTTTGAGACGCTGTGCCAAACTTCGTGTGTCTACGCACTTTCGTAATAAAAACGAGAGCAGCTGTTTAAGGTGACGGGCGAATTTCTACCTTCACTTTCCCTAAATTTTTCTTGCCTTTTCTTTTTTCCTTTTTTTTTTTGCGGTTCCCGTTAGAGGCAAACATTGAGACATTAAAGTCTTCCTCTGTCGAGCCATAAGTAGCTCGACAATCTTGGGATTTCAAGAGGAAAATAAGAAAAGATCCCCTCAGTCGACGTTAAATCTATGTGTAACGGACAAATAAAGAAAAAAAAGGGAAAAAAGAGGAAGGTAAAAAGAAAAAAAAAAGAGGAATCTCATTCTGGGTCATTTTGACGCGTCGCAGAAGGCACTCACGCGGGGGAATTTCGGACGGCGAAGACAGCGGCCTGGCAATTTAAATGCAAAACCCCGACGATCGGAATGCCCGAAATCTGCAGGACGCCGCGCGCGCCGCTTGGAAAAAGGAAACGTATCCGCGCCCTTCTGTCTTCCCTTTTTTTCTTCCCTTTTTTAGGAAAGTTTTTTTGATCGTGCTTACCTGGAGGCCGGACGGACGCGGGCACTCCGTTCAGCGCCAAGCTGGCAGTGCTTGGCGCTCGCTGCAACATATGATTGGTCCAAAGGGAGCACGTAACTCACGTGACTTTTCCGCACTTTCAGTGTGGGAGGAAAAGGGGGCAGCACACTAAGGGGGGGGGGGGGGGGGGACGTCCGCTACCCGCGGCCTGGACCCTGGCAAATACCGACTATTGGAAACCAGGACTGTGCCTTTGCTCCCCAAACGTCATCAATTGTGGACCCGCGCAGAGCACCGCGCCTCGTTCCCGCGTCAGCGCAACCACCAACGGGCCTTGCGCTTGAGGGGCGGGTGGAGGGTCCACTCACGGTGACGTCGCACACCGGCCTCGTCTTCAAGATGGCACCACCTCGCGACCCAATTACTCACGCCGGCGGAGAACGGCGCGACCCCTTCCAAATTGCCCGGATTGCGGAAGAAGCGGGGGGTCAGGATTATATTCCGCTGCCTTTCTTAAAACCGGAGCGCGGTGAACGCCAATCGGAGGAGCCGTCCGACCCAATCGGGCTCCGCGAGACGCTCCACGTGACCTGGCGGTCGGCGGCGTCGCGGCGTGCCCATCCACGGGTCACGTGACGCTCCGTCGTCGCTTGATTGGCTAGGGCAGTGCGTGATGACGTGCACCATGGTTCCCGGCTCCTAAACGCGGCGACGGTTCTTTCACACGGGCCCGTAGCCCATTCCGTTTCGAGTGCTTCATCAGCGGAAGGCTCGGTGTCGGAGTTCGCTTCCCGCGCCTTTCCACGTCGGCCGACCGTTGTTCTCCGTGAAGTTGCCGGTGCTGTGGAAACTATGCGCTCTTTCGACGAGTCGTACGTCAGTCTTTCGTCACCTGATCACGCTCTAGCCCATGTACGGGCGCAAGAACCGGGGTCAGGCGATGAAAGGAAGGGCGGTCGATTTGGTCCGGAGATGGCGTAGCTTCCACCGCACCATCAGCCGAGGCGTGAGCGGAGCATATAGGTGCCTGCACACTCGGTATTCCTTCTCGGCACGAAGGAGAGCATTATGAGGACAACTCGGGTGACGATGAGGAGAGTGAGCGTAGATGAGATTTCGAATTCGGACTGGGCGACCGCTCTAGCTAGCTCCGTGAACGGTACTGCCTTAAGCGTAGCTGGGGAAGTTCTTGAACTATTTTATTTTGTTTTTCCGATTAACGCGTTTTACGATCGCGAGATTGTATAGGGAAGTACCGCATCCGATTCGCTTTTTTTGTCGCTCGCCTACTCGTTGACTGAGACAGGGTCTAGTGAGAACTTCGCCATTTGGATTTCTAATGTTTATGAATGAAGTGTCTAAATAAGAGCCGCAGAATTCAATACAATTCAAAAGACAGGTAATTACCGCGGCACCTTTTATTTCGTATAACAATTTGATTTTACAACTTGCGAAGATATGCCAGGTTTGGAACTCCATGGAGTAGGCAACGTCACCCATTGGAGAAGACGTAATAGAAAGAAGTCGGGGAGCTAGCGCCTATCCGAGTGTACGGCAAAAACGGGCGTTGCTTTTCAAGCAAAAGTTGAGATATAAAAAGATTAAATAGACGTTGTTGAGCTGTGGACAGCTTGGCTGCTACCGCGTCTAGGCATACATACGAATAAACTATAGACATACTCATTTTTGACTAGAGCAACCTGAACTTCTCCTCAGTGAAATGACAAATGACGGAGTTCAGAGTCCCAATCTTCTCTGAACCCGAAAGGTGAATGTCGATCACCTTCGCTACAGTCGGAGACAGGTTAAGACTAAAGTGGAAAGAGGTGGGAGGAGCTTCCGCTTTACTCTTAACCAGCCACAGGCTATAGAATCTCTTTTGTTTTCTTCTCAATGCTTACTATACTCTGTTTCATACTTAGCGTGCAACGCTGTCAAAGCTACTGGCGCGAGCGCGTGGCTTCATCTGTGGTTCTGTTTGCGCGAGAACGCGTGCAAATGATGAACGAGATCAAGCCCCACGCTCGCGCCAGTAGCTTTGACAGCGTTGCACGCTAAGTATGAAACAGAGTATAGACCCTTTTTTTGAGTAACGAGCCGGCGTCTGGTGGATGTGTCTGCTAAGTACAAACGAAGGGCAGCCCCATATGCCTCCGCCTCTCAAAACAGGTTGGCGTGGTGCCGTTATATGCGCTTTCAGTGCTTTTTATGCCCTATAATAGCAATACTCAAAAAAAAAAAAGCGTAGCAAAAAAAAAAAAAGAAAGACTGTAAACAATTGCAAGCATGGCGGCCCGACTGGTGCCCCTACGTACAACTTACAAGCACGTGAAGCGTGCGCGTGGACGCATCTTTGGCAAGCTTGCAATGGCACGGGCATGCTCGCACGAGCGGAGACATGTGGCGGCTGCAGTGTTGGACAAAATACTCGATAAAATGTATTTAAGTTAAGTTACTAAATACCTGCTTCATAAAGTATTTAAAATACTACTCAAGTTACTTTCACTGTAAAGTATCTTGAGTAGAGTACAAATACTTAGAAATGTATTTCAGTTACTTTTGAAGATACTTCCGCATTGCTTAATTTGTATCAAAGTCATTGTCAACGACAATTATGCAGCTACGCAAATCTGGGTTACCAGAATGGTTTATTAGCACGCAACAACACAAAACGGGGGAAAAAAAGTATCGTAGGGCTATTTTATGCAGTCCGACTATAAAGAGCAAAATATTGTCACGAATGATCAATGACGAGGCGGCGAATAAATAAAAAAACTAAACATTTATTGGGCGAACTTGTTCCCAAAACAAAATAGAGAAAGGCTAGCGTCGCAGGCGTCGATGTCGGCGAAACAGCAAGATCGACCGCTGGGGCGAGACTGACTCCGGACCGCCACTCGGAGCACCTTTTGTACCCGCGTGGGTTTCTGGAACATTCGGCGTAGAACGTTCAGCGCGTAGAACATTCGTAACTCGATCAGATGACAAAATTCTCGAACTTACCAGAATGTCAAGTTGAAGGAATAAATAAAAGAGAAGTCGGCTTTCCGGTATCGAACCCGGAGCCTCCGCGCGAGAGCGTCCGCGCGAGAGCCAAGCGCGGTAACCGTTCGGCCATGCGCTCGCAGGGCAACGCGCGTGGCAATATCACTGATAGATGTTACAAAACATTTCTGGGACAACAAGAAAGAGGTCGCTTTAACTATTGGGGAGGAGATCAGACCGTGGCGCCCCAAGTGGTTAACTTGAGAACTTGATAGATGGGGACAACAAATACAATGGCTCAGCCGCGGCGTCAGCGTTCGGCTGGAGTTCGTGTTCTCCGGTGAGGGGAAAGAGGGGGTCTTTTGTTACCACTCCGGCCTGCATGAACAATGCAGCATGCACAGTGCCCAGCTCAGCACAAAAGCCCAAGTGGGTCAAGTTCGCATCCCCTGACGACAGCTTTCGGGGGAGATCCGGCACCTAACGTCACTTCACTAATTGTTTGTATTTTTTCATTACTGTGCCTTGCGCTCTATTAAAAAAGATGACACGAACATGCCCACAAGGCCTGTGGGCATGTGCGCAGGCCTTGTGTTGGGTAAACACCGAGGTGTGGGGGTGACAAACGGGTCAGAGCGCTTCGCCAATAGTGACATCCCTGAATATCACATCCTGCGGCACACCTTAGACGCATCGTTTAGCTACAATCCCTATTTCCTATACGGGGAGATCACTATAAACGAACTTGGGACACGGATTTGAGTGAATGAATAACGAAGAGAACCCACATAATAACCACGGCAGTGGTCGCACCTTCTTCAAGTAGGTTGCGTTCAGAAAAGCACTCAACGTCGGGGGACACTTTTGTTGGCATTTTGAGAGTCATCCAGCTCCTAGTTCGTTTCCTGTACTGTTCCCTGCTTATCAATGTTCGCTTACAGACAGTGTTCGCGAGAGCATTAAGTGCCGGACTGACAACACAAAGAAAAGAAAAAAAAAAAACCTCGACGTTTTGCCTTAGCAGGGTCAAATATACAAAAAGCAAAACAAAAATGTCTACTTTTTCGTGTGTGTCCACTTCTCATTTCCTCTATTTGTTATTTTCTTGACACTCAAGTCTGCATTGTTCTCGTTGGTCGTTTCCCGGTCTGCTTACGCCTCAGGGTCAGGGTGGCATCTTTACTTCCGTAAAACCACACCTTTTGTTTGAGGATTTTTTGGGGGGAAACATTATAGGAACAAAAGGCGCCTTTGGGAAGGCAAGGGGAGAACCTTCATTGTACGAACTTTGGGCTGAAATATGAGTCACAGTCGGCAAAAAAGCGATATTTTCACGAGCTCAGTTAAAGTCACAGGATTCGGTTGCTCGAAAGAATGTTCACGTTTGCTCGTGCCACGCCCAGGCCACTTCCTACCGAAAAACTCGGAAAATGGCGGAATGTCAAAAATGTATTTAAGATAATGAGTACAAGATACTCGGAATTGTAATTAAAATAGAGTATTAAATACTCTCCATCAATGGTATTTGCAAGATACCAAGATACTCCAAAAACTATTTAAGATACAGTATCTTGAGTAGAGTATTTGAGATAGGCACAAGTCTGGGCGGCTGTCAGGCACTTCGTTTGCAATCGTCTATACACAAAAGATTCGTTTCGGGGAGAGAAGAAACTATATATCTATTAATTACCCCGCCAAATTTAGCGGTGAGACTGGATTGGTGTATAGGACACGTGACGTCAACTTTCCAATTAAATATAGCGGGGAAACTAAATTAGTTCATAGGTGTCGTGACGTCTAGTCGCGTTTCGTCGATTCGCTAGCTAAATTTAGCGGGGAAACTCAATTGGTTATAGGTAACCATTAACTTCCCCGCTAAATTTAGCGGAAAATAGATCGACGGACGGACAACATTTTTGGGATTGGGGGGTTTCGTTACAAAGCATTTTATGATTTGAAAAGACCACTGGACTCTCTATCAGCCCGTTAAGTGATCCGCATGTTTCGGACAATGTCGCCGTTGAGTCACAGTGGGCGACGATATGGCACCTTCGACGTCTGTCGGGACTGGAATGAAAACCAGGAGAGCGTCACCTCTCGGTTTCACTTCCGAGATGACCCCTTCTAACCCCGTAGCGACAAGTCGATCGTTTGCGTCGCCGTGGACGTCAGAGAAATGGACGCGCGCAGGAAATGACACCGGCCTGCCCGGCCAACGTTGACAGAGCGCGCGCTTCTTGGGCGCCGGTGAAGGTGCGCCGGAAGTCGCCGGAGAAGTCGGGGGAAAAGGGAGGTTCACTTCCGGTCGTCCCTGCTCCCTATTTGTAACTCCCGAGAGGCGGGAGGGAGGACCGGACACTCGTTCCCGAGACTCTTCGCAGACGACGTGGCTGAGCGGTCGCCGGGGATCGGTCGCCTCGAGATCGCGCGAGATTAGGACGACGACGATTCACGTATACACGGCACTTTTGCCTGTAACGCGATACTCGTAACGGCGCTACCGGTAACGCCTTACTGTTTTTTTCTTTCTTTCGGAAACGTAGCAAAATAGTCGGGACACTTTGAAGACAGTAACCGATAACGTACTTACATTACGTATTTCGAATAACGGGAAGCGTAGTTACGTTGTTCGTTACATACAAGGAGGTTATAATGGGCAGGAGGTGGCGTCCCTATCCCCAATGCATGGAGCGAAGTGTAACGGAAGTAGGCGTGGCCACGAGCCGCGACGAGCATTTCTTGACCAATGGGAAGCCTAGTGAGTGGGCGCCGCCATTAATTTCGGTGCAAACAACCGCGTTGCGATGACATTTCCGTGGCAACGCGATTGTGTGCACCGAAAGTAATGGCAGCACCCACTGTTATTTGAAACAGCGCTTAACGGGAGACTTTTAAACCGGTATGGTCGGAATTGGATGAGATTATTATAAACGAACGCCTAGGTTGCCCAGCAGAAAGTAAGTGACTAGAGTTGAGACGCTCTAGACGACGCACCGACTGAATCGGTGTCGAACAGGTGAGATTTCGAGCCCAACACTTGCCTGACCAGTAGGACTAGGAAGTCGGCGTGTAGCGGACGCTTTCGACACCGCGCGACCGCGCCTGGAGCGTCGTCTCGAACGAGTCGTCCTAGCGCGGCTTTGGAAAGCGATCGCGAGTCAGTCATCGTAGGCACGAACGCTGAGAAGGGCATCGCGGGTTGAGAAAGCCGTACAAATTAGCAGACCGCAGGCACGGAGCAGACGTAGCCTAAGCCTAACGACCGAGCGGAGAGCAGACGATGGGAGCATGGTTGAATTTAGTTTGGATGAGAGAGCGTCGGTGCGCGGGGCAGTCTGGGATTGGGTTGTTCTTCCGGCGTCGCTGGGCATGACGTCATGCCGGGTCCTGCCCTATTTAAACGTCCTTGGTTACATATCTTCTTCCCCAGACTTAAAGGAAATTGCACTTCGATTTGCTTCGTGTTTCTAGGCGCCGAATATTATGAATCCTTACACTCATCCCGCATAGTATCATGCCTTCAAACTTGTTTCTTAAAATGGTGCGCTAATGCGCCCCTGTAACGTTAAAACAATAACGCGTTTTAAAGTATGTAAATAAAAAAGCAACGTTCGTTCTTTTTTATCGCTAATGGTAACGCAACGTTCTTTTTATTTTGAAGTAACGTGCGCTGGTAAGTCGTTCATTGTATTCGCAAGTAACGAGTAACGTATTTCGTTATACTGGTACACGTCCGCGCTCCTGTACTTTGTTTCACCTTATAGGGTGAACCGCAAAGGATGCGACGGGCCATTGGAGCCAATCCAATGCCTTGTGAGAGTCACGTGGCCCTCGGGAGCGGCGCAGTGTTATGACTTCACAATGCTATATTAGCTGGGATGGCCCGCAGCTTCCGCTGTGATCAACCGTCAGGGGAAACGTGAGGGGTCGTCGACACGCCGGTCATTTTATCCGGGGCCATTTGCCCAGGGGACGCGGCAGTTGGTTATAGCCATGGGAAGCACGGGACTGCTGATGAAGGTGCGAGATACAGGCGCCAACAGACGAGCAGGGTGCGAGGCTTAAGACAACCTCTCTGCTCGAAGGTATTCGGTCCTTCCGTAAAACACGTGTAAAACACTGGCCTTCCATTAACAGGTGAAGCGTGTACAACTACAACTAGTCTGCCATCAAATGTGTAGAATAACGCTGCTTTGGTTTGGATGAACAAAATTACTGAACACTGTTAACGGAATAACTAAAAAAAAGCATCATTGCGGTTCTACATTTCTTGCACAGTAGTTACTTGAATATGCCACCGATATTTCCTTTGTGACTTGAACTTCGGGATATCACAACAATCAAGTGTCATGAACTATCTCGACATTTTGTGGACCAAACAAAACGCAAAGATTCGTGTTTGGTGCTCCGAATAACAGTTATTTGATCCATGAGCTGTTATTGATTGATAAGCACCGAGGCATTAATCGCAGCATTTTCATCGCCTTCAGAACAAATCAAAATCCACGCTTCACTAGTGCGAACCTAAAGTAATCAATTGATCTCGCGAACATTCAATCATACATAATGTCTACCGTGCAACTACGATTTTCCCATCACTTGGCAGCCTCGCAGCCAGACTGCGGGAGATAATGTGAAACGAGCGAATATTTTCGCAGCGGCAAAACAGAAGGATGTCCAGATCTCCGGGGCCGAGCCGTCCTTCCCAGGTCATTTATCACTTCCCGTTCGCACGAGCCCGTGAAAACCGGCGCACTTTCCGGCAAAGATTAGCGCGCGCACACAGTTACACGCGGGCTTATCGCACGCAGAGCCGACCTGGGTCCCGCAGTGAGGGTGACGGAAGCAGCCAGGGTCCGAGTACCGGTGGCAGTAGGGCACGCGGGAGAGCGAGGACGATTACTTCGTCAACCGCACATCACGGAGGAACGGCAAACCAATCCGCGAAACCAAAAGCCGCTCTCAAAAGAACTAACTCGAAGCCACTGTTTATCGCGTAGCGTGAAAGGTTAAATCGCTTGCCACTAGATGGCAGGGTCAAGCAGAGTAATTGCAAGTAGCTAGGCTAGGTGGCGCTACGTACTGCCCAATTCATGTTCTACAAAAAATATTTTTATTTCTTCAGCCCACCATTGCGCTTACGGATCTTCAGGAACCTTTCCTACACATATTACAAGCACCACGTGAACATACACTGAGCACATACAATGCACATACAAACATCAATTCAACGGCACACTATACTTCGTTTCACCTTATATGCGAGCGAAGGCAAAACTGGAAGCGCGAGCACGGAAGCTCCGTGCGTTCAGGCTTTGCTCGAGCGCGCGAGCTGGGGAGAAATGCAAAAAGCGCTGGTCTCGCGCTTCTAGCTTTGGCTTCGCTCGCAGATAAAGTGAAACGAAGTATAACCCGAACGCTACACCTGAGCTCTGCTTTTCCGTCTTTTATACTGGTCGTTTTGAACGTACGGAATTTTTCGGTGACTGAATAAGCAATAAAAAATATTCCCAGCATGTTGATTTTTTCCTAGCAATGTCATACCTTTGACAGTATTTTGAATGACTCAAGGGATGAATCTCTTATTAAAAAGCGAACGCTCGATCATGCCGTACATATTTGAAATCCAATAAATCAAGCCGCTCCAATGCGGTTCGAAGCCATGAGTTTGTTTCCCCGCGCGGCACGTCGTAGCCTCTATTTCTATTGTAGTGTTTGTTTTTCTATTTGTGCTGTTCGCGCAAGGCTGCAATTGCCGTCTTGAATTAATCTCTGTAGAGCGGATATTCACTCAGCTGGAAGTGATGCTTCACGGGCTGAGAGATCGCTTTTCGATCAACTTGAATGCAGTCAAAGCCCCGACTTGCGGCAGGTGTTAAGTGTACGGAGCTACGCCGTGGCGAGCTCGAAAACTTCTTGCGAGCATCCCAGCGCGCCACTTTGAGGGCTGTTTCTCCAGGAACCGGGGTATATTTATACAACAAAATAAAGGATAGCTTTTTTTTTTCGATTTTACCTGCTATTTTTTTAATGCTAAAATTCCACACTGTAAATATACGTACTTTCCGTCATGATTTCGTACTGTTCAGTCCTTTCCCCAGAGCGCAATCGCTCTCGGGCACGAGACAACCGACAGTCACATTGGCCACTGTACGATAGGAGCTTACTGTTCAGACCAGCGTTCCAACATGACTATCCGCACGTCGATCGATTGCACCTAAGCGGAATGTCAACCTGCGACACCCCACCCCGTCCGATCACGGCCCGACCAGCGGCATCAATGCCCGACAGTTTACGTCATCTCATCTTGTTGTTACACCACTGATACGCGAACACACGGTCACATCGGCGATAATTCCAGTCTTCTGTTCACAACCCACAACACTGCCATCACGATGTTGCTGCTATGTTGCTGACACGCACAAATACAGAACCACGTTGAACGCCGGTCGCACTCGGCATCGGAAAACAGAACCGAACTCAGCAAGAAAGGCATCCAGGCAGCCGGCAGCAAAACCTGCCTGTCTTGGACGCAGTTCCTGCGATTTCCATAACGTCGAGAACGTCGACACAGTTCCGCGTGGTTTCGCTACTGTACTTCCGCGTGAGCCCCGCAATTCGGAGACGGCCATCTTTCCCAGTGTACGTGGCGCTGCTGGCACTGCTCCGGAACTTCGCCGTTTCTAGCGGCTTCGTTTGCTCGTTTCATAAAATTAGTGATAAAAACGTCAATGCAACCGAAATGCTCTGCACGTTTGGACTAGAAGACGGAATTACAGGCCGCCTTCGCTACCGCTGAAGCTCAATCAACTCAACAGCATTTATTAAACAACGTGCGCAACCTGCTCGAAAACGAAACCGAAAGAAGTTGAGTCGGGAGGGCGAAAGCTTTCTCCAGTCTGCCTGGAGAAGGAGGAAAATGTCTCGTTCCTCCCTCCTTCTCGTGTCCGCTTGGGGGCGCGTCAGTAGAAGGGAGGAAGACGCGCCGTTGCTACTTTTTTCCTCCATTTTTTTTTGGAGTGTAGTGCGAACCTAAAGTAATCAATTGATCTCGCAAACATTCAATCATACATAGTAGGTAGTTTTAGCAGGTCGTTTCCACACGAACGGTTCGCCCTCCAACGCACCGGCGACGCCACTGCGCATGCGCGCGCGAGTCGTTCGGGACGTCGGGACGTCGGGAGGCTCTTCTCGTTCGTTTCTCCCATTCCGGCCACTGGAGTCGTCACCGCAACGCAGCCAGCACCGTTCACGACTCGGGTAAAAAAAAGATGGCGGTCGGTTCGGCGACTGCCTTCGCCGACCTAGCCGAGCGTTAGGCTTAGGACAGCGGCAAAATGTTTGCCGTCCTGTTAGTCTGCTTCATTTGAGAGGTTAAACCAAATCATTTCGAGGACTGCTCACAATGGTAAGCGATTGTGAATGCTGTAAACTACGCATGCTAGTAAAGTTTTGCGATCTGCGGGCAGACTAGCTGCCGTGGTGACCGCGAGCAGACGAAATGATTTGTTTCGACGGCACACAACGTGAACGATCGTTCAAGTTCAGGATGACGGATACACACCACATACCTTTACGGTCGTTTAGATACTTTTTACTCCATCTAGCTTCGCAGTTCTTGAAATTCCGACCGGCAAATGTTACATCGGCCGTCTTGTTTACATCAGTCGTACGCCGGAAACACGAGCCGCCACTACGGTGTCCGCCACGGATTTGCACGTTGCAGAATGTTTCACATGTTCACTAGAAGATGGCGCCACCGTTAAGCACTATCATCATCATCGTTTACACGGTCGCGCAACTTTCACGATTCGCTAAAGTATGTCAAATTTCACGTACGGTTTCACGAAACGGACCAGCCGTACCGTTCGTGATTTCGAAACCGTGTGCTTGAAAAACGACTCGCTAAAACTCCCTAATGTCTACCGCGTAAGTACGATTTCCCCGTCACTTGGCAGCCTCGCAGCCAGACTGCGGGAGATAATGTGAAACGAGCGAATATTTTCGCAGCGGCAAAACAGAAGGATGTCCAGATCTCCGGGGCCGAGCCGTCCTTCCCAGGTCATTTATCACTTCCCGTTCGCACGAGCCCGTGAAAACCGGCGCTCTTTCCGGCAAAGATTAGCGCGCGCACACAGTTACACGCGGGCTTATCGCACGCAGAGCCGACCTGGGTCCCGCAGTGAGGGTGACGGAAGCAGCCAGGGTCCGAGTACCGGTGGCAGTAGGGCACGCGGGAGAGCGAGGACGATATATTCTGCAGAACGACAGACACTAAGCACGACCCGCAGCCGTGCTCCTAGTGCCTGATGTAACAAACGTGCTCCCTGCACTCGCACTGCAAGAGATACTGAGAATGGTCCACGCTCGACTCGAGAATGGCACGACGAGAGCATTTGGCGCGGTTGTAACGGCTGAGTATGAATTAGAAAGAAGACTCGTTCTACAGTCGCCGAAAAAAAAATTTGCTTCAAAAGCGATGACTGGAAGAGTCACAGTGGCGCCCACAGGACGACCATTGTAGTCGCTGGCAACTGTAGACACGCAGAGCATGGCTCATGATCCTTACGCTTCTCGCTTTGAGATTGGTTCTTCAGCGTTCTTGTTGGCCAATGCAGCAATCTGATTGGCTGCGGTACGCTAATAAGATGATCACTGGTCGCCACACCCTGCGTTCTTTGAGCTGTCAGCGACTATATACATAACGCACCGATTTTTTTTTTATATATAAATACTGCGAAAAAAGTGCTTCGCTCATATCTAGAAACGACCAGGTTACAAAAAAAAAATCGAAATATACATATTCCTAGAGTAACCAAAATGAACACGGACCTTTGTCGTCGATGGAGAAGACTCCGACGCCGTCCCCGTCCACGATGGCGTAGGTGAGCTTGCCGTCGTTGCCCGTCTTGTCATCATCCACGGCACTAAGCGTCGTCACTAGAGTGTCTCGCGGCTGGTTCTCGGCAACACTGGCATTGGCCACCTGCAGAAACGTATTCCCCGCCAGGTTTATAAAACTACAACCAGGGACGAGAACTAGAGACACCGAATGAGCCGACGTAGAGTTCTCGGCACACTTTTCCCCTGTTGTCTTGCGGGCGCCGCCACTTTGTTATCGAGTGCAGAGCGGGCGCGCAAGAGGCTATAGTTACTATTTGCGAACGTGACTTTCTAAGATTTATGTACGGTACCGGAAAGCTCGGGAAATATCACTTTACTCGGTCGGGGACTGTTATAGCGTTTCGGCAAGACGGAAAAGCGTTCATTTGGGTCTCAGACAACTGGCACAACTGGCAAAAAGATAGCTGAAGCGTCGTAACTTTGAAGCGTCTTAATCAGCAGCTTAGATATAATCATTGACGAGGTGAGAACGGCAAGGAGGGGCTTCAGTTGTCCCGCATCCAGCGCGAGCTTACTACCTTCGACGTGGCTTTGGCGTTTCGTGCACCTCGAGCGCGCTCGCGCAGTCAAAGCACGGCGGAAAGCAAGGAGCGAGTGCTGGAGGCAGGGCGTTCGAAAGACATGCTTTGACACTCTCATTTTTTCAGTGACTCTATAATTATTCCTTATGGAACTTCGAGTGCTCACCTGATCGGGGAAGATGGGGGCGTGGAGGTTCTCGTTGACGTCTTCGACCTCGACAATGAGCGTGGAGACCGCTGTGAGCGGAGGTTCTCCACCGTCCGTGGCTCGCACGGTCACGTTGTACAACCGACAGGTCTCAAAGTCTAGAGGCGCACTGAGTCTCACCGTGCCCATATCGGGATCGACGTCAAAGATGTCTCCGTGGTCGCCGTCCACCTTGTAAGTCACCTTGCCCCCGTCCCCAAAGTCAGGGTCTATCGCCGACATGGAGGTCACAACCGAGCCTAGCGGCAGGTCTTCCCGTATTCGAGCCACGTATTGCAGTAACGTAAACTTGGGCGTGTTATCGTTCACGTCACGCAGTCTAATGGTCACCGTGGCCGTAGACGTCAGGGGAGCTAAGAGCGCTCCGTCGATGACTTTCACGACGAGATCGTACCTCTCCTGGCGCTCCCGGTCTAACCGTGCGTTGACAGTGAGCAAACCCACGCTGGAGTCCAGCTGGAAGTCTGAAGTGTCCGTGTCCAGTAGGAAGTGGATTTCGGCGTTAACGCCTTCGTCCTTGTCAGTCGCCCTCAGTCTGGCAACTGAAGTGCCGTTAGCAACGTCCTCGTTTATCACGAAGCTGTACGACGCCTTTTCGAACACGGGGGCATTGTCGTTGACGTCAACCACCTTGACAACGACGGTCTTCGACTCGGACTTGGACGGTTGGCCCAGGTCGTAGGCGGTGATATTGAGGACGTAGGAAGGCGTGACCTCGCGGTCCAGAGGCGCGGACAGAAGGAGGGAGCCCTGGTGCATGTCCATCCTGAAGCAGGAGTCCTCGTCGCCATTCGACACGACATAGACGAGCCTCCCGTTGTAGCCGTGATCCAGGTCCTTGGCTTCAAGGTAGGCCAAAACGGAGCCCACCGGCAGGCTCTCGTTGACTGCCACTTCGTGCGGCGAGCCCTCGGGGAACTCCGGGGAATGTCGGTTCTCTAAGAAGCTAGGTGCCGTCGGTTCCACGCGGTCCAGGAGGACGGCGCTGCCTCGAGGGTTGTTTCGCTCGGCCGCACGCAACTGGTCGCGCAGCTTCTCGGTGACACCGACATCCCTGCATTCCGCCGAGGCCCTCCGGCTTCCGACAACGCGGACAACTACCGTCATCACGTCGGCAAAATGACGTCCATCCGTCGCAGTCACGTTGAACGACCTCTCCTTGCTGCCGCCTTTCTGATTCAGGTCGCACGCGAGGGTCACCACTCCCGTGCCAGAATCCAACTGAAAGCAGCTGTCTTCGCCAGCCGTTTCCATCTTGTACGTCACGGAACCGGTGCCTCCCTCGTCGAAGTCGATCGCAGACAGGGTCAGAATCTCCGTTCCTATGGCGGCCTTTTTCGGTACCGTGGCGACACAGTCCACTTTTTCGAACTGGGGCCTGTGATCGTTCACGTCCCTCAGCCTCACCTTGAGGGCCATCTCCGCTTGACGCTGGTACGGGACGCCCCAGTCCGTGGCCCGGATGCGAAGAACGTAACTTTTCCTCATCGTTTCGAAGTCCAGGACTTCCGTTGTGCGCACTTCGCCACTAAAGGGATCTACACTGAAGGGGACCTTGTTCAAGTTCACAAGGCTGTAACTGACGTAACCGTTTTCTGCTTCATCCTCGTCGACGGCGTGAACTGTGAATACATTGCTTCCGACCGGTTTATTTTCATCGATTAGAATGTCAACAAGGCTTTGATTAAAAGCGGGAGCGTTGTCGTTGCAGTCGAGGACTTTGACGTTGACGATTGTCGTGGTCTTCCGGCGCTGCCCACCGCCCCTCGCCGCCGCGTTTGTGGCGCTTACCGTCAACGAGTAGTAGCGCTTAAACTCCCGGTCTAACAAGCGCCGCGTGCTTATGTGGCCCGTTCTGACGTTGATGCTGAACGTCGCGTCATCGTCCCCCATCTCGATGTGGTATGCTATCCTTGTTGGAGACTCGGGACCATAAACTTTAGCGACGACGCGAACTACGGGACTACCCGGGGGCGCGATCTCTTCGACATCGACGTCGTACTCCGACTTCTCGAACTGAGGCACCAGGTTGCTCATATCGGACAGTTTCGCCCTCACGACCTCGTCCGTGTACTGGGACGGCGTCCCTTGGTCCCAGGCCCTCAACGTTAGTGTGTATCCTCTAGGGTTCAGCGGCCTTCCTGGTCTAGGGTCTACCTCGATGTTGTACTCTCCGGGCTGGGCTCCAGAGACCACCTTGAAGTGATCGTCCACGTCCCCGTCAACGATGGCCAGACCTCCGATCTTACCGTGGACGCCGGGATCTTCGTCTGTGACCCTGACTACGGCCCAAACTTCGGGCATGCCGGGTTCAAGAAGGGTCTGAATATGTCGCACGAAGATGGCGGGCCTGTGCTTGTTAACGGGTAGAATGTGCACCGTCACCTTAGCCGTGCTGGACTTGATGATGCTGCCTGTTTTGAGTTCCGTCCCTCTGTCCTCGGCAACGACGGTCAACTCGTAGGTGTTATTTTTTTGGTAGTCGAGGGGCCTGGTCAGGGTTATGGTGCCCATAGTCGGGTGGATCGCAAACTGACGCGTCGGTTCGAGGAGTCGGTAGTATATTTCGCCGTTGACTCCTAAGTCCGGGTCGTACGCGCTGAGCTTGAGCACACTCCGGTGTAATTGGGTGTCCTCGGGCACGCTGACGTTGTACGACGTCGGGTAGAATAGAGGGTTGAGGTCGTTGGTGTCTGTCACCTCCACCAGGACCTCACAGTGGACGTCATAGAGCCTCTTGTGCTGGTGCGCGTAGAACACGGAGGCTTTCACCTTGAGGCGGTAGTTGTCTTCGGACTCACGGTTTAATACTGCTGTGTTCTCGGTCCGCGTCCGAATAAAAAGGAACCAGAAATCCCCCACGTGACGGGCCTCAACCTTGAAGCGCTTGTCCTTGTCACCTCCAGCGATCTTGTAGCGAATCTGCAAGACAGATCAGACGGAGTCTCATTCGCGAGATACTAGACGAAATTTAACACACTGCTCTAGAAAATTCAGTCAAAATTGAGACAAGCGATTCAAACAACATTCGCCATTTTCCGCCGAGTATGCTAGCGCACCGGAGCTCAGAGTAAAAGCTGGCACTGCAGAGCTCGAGATTCTTGGTTCTAAGCTCTCGTTCGCCCGTTTCGGTCATGAGTATCGTTAACGGCGTGCCGCCGTGTATCACTGCCGCCTGATGCACGTTAAAGACCCTAGGCTAGTAGACGTAGTACACCGGCTGCTATTCTTAGCATGACCCATCGTCGCCATACTACGACGACGCTGTTATGACCGCATTTTGCCTGTAATGACTTATAACTGGCACTCTAAAATAAGAAGGTAGTCACGCGCGGTTTCCCGAGAGAAGGCACTGCAGAAATCTGATAATTGTTTCACAAAAAGGAATTTTATTCGAAATTCCAATTGTTTGCTTAATAGTTTGTTTAGGGATAATGGAACACAGGTGTGCAGCAAGGAGATCTGTGGGTCTCCATCGATAAGACAGACAAGTGGCTACTACGCTTTCAGGGAAGCTCTGCTTGTTTTTTTGTTTTCTTGAAATTAAAAGACCGCCCTTAGCCTGGACCAGAGAAACTTGGCAGAGCTTTCCGAGTGGTCTCTTCTATTTCGGGTGGTATGATGGAGGAGCACAAAAGTGTTCGATCTGGTTGAAGTGGCGGAGAAAGAATCGCAACAGCCGTTTGGAATTCTACACGCAGTGGTCGTTTGTACCTTGATCAGTGCTCATTTTGCACCACTGCCGTGTTCGACGAGTTTAACGGAGGAATGTTGCCGCAACATTGCTCTCCAAAGTTTGCAAGAGAAGCTTCGTGTTTTATGAAAGATCGTGCGCACGCAGTAGAAAACGAGTCATACAACAAGTGTTGGAGTAGCATCAAAAAAAAAAAAAGAAAAAAACATTTGCAAAGTTGATTGCAAGGTAATATATTAATATTGACGTTACATTTACATGATTTTTATTGCGTCCGTCCCATTGCGCTTCACCAAAAAAAAAATCCGGAATTAGAATTGACCGATTTTAAACTCGCAGCATGATTGCATATACAGAAGTACTAGAAGCGTGCGGTTGTATTTGTGCATACCTTGTGGTGGTCGCGCTTATTTTAAAGTTCTTTATGGATCATCAGTAAGCATCTGTTACGTTGAAAGTTTGAAAAACTAAAGTCGCCTGTAATTTTGACAAATAGGGAACTATACATTCTTTATCATATAGTAGATTTACTCGGATACTGCCTTAAATTATGATCTAGTTCCAGGAGCTTATCATGGTGAAAATCGAAATAGCAGAACCAAACATGTTACTATTGATTATGAATAAAGTCTTTATTTCTTAAAATAACCACATTCACTACCGTAAACAAGACAATGTCTTAGAATAAAAAAGGATGCTAATTTAAAGCTAATGAAGGTTCCTTTTGAATGTTTTCTAATACATTTTTTTACTAAAGTAAAGACGAAGTAACGGCGCTACTTTAGCGATGTACCTGTAACTGTAACAAGTTACTCCTTCTATTTTGTAACTGCAACTGAATTACTCTTTTGCCTGAGTAACTGTAACAGTAACACTGTTACATTTTAGCAGTAACGTGCCCATGACGGGTCCACGCCTATGCGGTCCAGGGTTGCAGGTACAGTCATGTCTCGTTAATATGGACCCCGTTAATATGGATACCTCGCTATATGGACACCACTTTCGGGGACACATCGGGAAAATACATGCATTTTTGTCTCGTTATTATGGACAAATCACATTATGGACGATTTTTTACGGGAACGGAGTTGTTCATATTAACGAGACATCACTGTACACCGTGGATGGTAGACCCTAGAAGGAGCCTTGAATCAGGAAGACAGTACAGGAAAGCTGGTAAAGCTTTCTCCGTTGTCCATTCCGTGGCTACAATTCAGGTTTAACTTGGAGTACTTTTTTTTTATACTTAAGTGTCACGCTTTAGCCTTCCATGGCGCCATTAGACAAGCGAGAGTCAATCAGTTCTTTCGGTCGCCTATAGACGCTTTACAGCAGCTGTGCATGGGCGCCGCCATAACCGACCTTCAGTTTTTGTTTCCTCTTATTTTTCTCACTTGCCTCCATCATTACCACGACAGGGCAGGTTATTGCCATTTCAGATTCGACTGTGTCGTTCTCCCCAGCGTTGGCCTTTGTGGAGGCTCGTCAAAGCCCTCTTCAGTGGCTTGGTATCTCGGTAAGACAAAAGAAGGTCGGCAATGGCGGCTGTCATTTGGCGTGTGTGTAAAGCGTCTATAGCGGCTATGGTGAAGCACAGACTATTGTGTGTGGCGGGGTTGCAGGATCAGCTCTGCCACAAAGCCTTCCAATCTTTCCACTTTAACGGAGTGAACGATTGAGAGAAGGCGAGTCCCTCCTCACCTCCCCTCCAACGTTCGCTCAGCCTCGCTACGGAGAAGGTGTTAGCTGAGCCAACATCTGGGCCTCCTGTGCGCTCGAAGGACTAATGTTTATGTGTCACCCAACAGGCTACAGAAATACATTCGCTCGCGAACATACGAGGCAGATATGGCTAGTAATTGTTCCGTTTTTTGGTACAAGAAACCATGGTACGGGGAATGCATAATTTTTAAATGGATCCCGCGTAGCTTGAACTACATTCCCACGTAATTCGGTTCGACATTAAGGCATCTGTCGTATCGTGGCACAAGTGTTTGGATATCCTCTTCGTAGAAAGTCTGCCGCCTGCGTCTTAAGTCAACGTCTTTGGAATCCAATGCAAAAACAGTTTGTGCAACAGGAGCGATTTGTATTAATTTTGCGGAGGGATACTTTCGAAGCGTCGGAAGTGCCGCGTTACCGAGAGGCGTGGAAAGAATGCTTGGAGCCGAGAGGAAGTGGAAACATGCTTTGATGACGCTCGTACACCAAACCCGGTCTCCTATCCTACGCGCGTGTTCTCAATCACGTGCTTTGCTACACGATGTTACGGGTAGGGCTGGGCATACTGGGCAGTAGCCCACTTTCTTTGGTCAAAGTTTTAGGTCCTTAGCACGACTTAAAGAAACAAAAGCGTGCATCAGCCTTACGAAATGAATTCTGGTATTACACTAAAAGGGGGGGGGGGGGGGGGGTAGAGGGCAAATTTAAAAAAATATAATAAGAAAATGAGTAAGCGGCTGTTATTATTATTAACGCTTAACACGATATTCTTTCCCCCCTGTATATCACTAGTTGTCTATTATAGTTTATTTTACATATGTCTTCATGAGGCAATCTCGCATTGTGTGAGTTCCTGTGATTGCTATATGTATGTGCAAATATATATCTCGATGCATCATTTTTACATACATGATAAATTTTATAATCATTGTTCATACGTCTTGGCATCTTTTGAATTTTAAGCAGCCAGTCTCAGAATATGGGAACGAATTCTTAATTTAATCAAATAAACATCGGATTCAAATCGTCAGTTATCCAGAAGTTTTAAATAATTTCTTCCGCTGAATCGTTCGTGACTAGAGACGGTGGCTGCCCCGCAATGCATCATTAATGATCTGCCGGCCTTCAATATACGTTCGAACCCGTTTTTGCACCAATGCTCCGCTCGTTGCGGCTGGTCTTTCGCAAATTTGACGATGTATCTTTCACGGTCTGCATGGTCTGATATTTATCGCTTTCGAAATTCTCATCACGGACCGGACCTCGGAATCGGCGGGCCGTTCTAGTCACTAAGACAGAGTTAATGTAAAGCAGAACCCGCAAAAATAATCACGGTCTAACAAAATGGCGTTAATGATTGACTAATGAATGAACAAAATTGCTCATGTGTGACTCAGAAGTGACTACTCTCGTGTACGAAATGTAATTATCTTCAGTATGCACATCGTATTATTATACTATTTGCTTATTCGAGGAAATTTTGGTGATCATGTACTCTAAAGTCTCGAATTTTTGGACTCATTGTACAGACGCTCCCAGCCCTAAATAACGCCCAAAACATGACTCAACAATTGCACTCCCCGTCAGAGTAGAACTTTAGTAAAGCGTGCAGCTTCTTCCGCGGCGCCGAGAGTATTGCTGAAGACACGGTACCCTATTTATAAAGAACCCTCCCCCCCCCCCCCCTTCCCTTTCCAGAAACTTTTTTGTCCAGGCGTTCGTGCATCCAAGCATATCATGTAGCACATCACGCCACACGACTTCACGTCACGTCATCATGGGATGACGTCATCACGCGGTGATGTGACATGACGGTCACGTGGCATTGAATGCCTTCTAACAAAAGGTAAGCGTTCCCCGCATTATTCGCCCCGTTTTTGTTTGGCAAAATGCTCAGTGGCGCCGTCTATCGAGTACACTTGGCAAACTTCCGGTTCGCGTATATTTCCTATTTTTTTTTACACATTATTATTTCACCGTACGAGTGAATTACGTCTGATTGCTTTACGAGAACACTTCTCGAGGATCTGATTTGACCGACACTTTAAAACCCGCCGTCTAGTTCAGAACCGGAAGTGCTTAAAAAACAATAAACTTACAAAAAAATATATATATATATATTTTTTTTTTGCTACTTGGTGAGGACAAGCATGCCTAAAAATATATGTTTAAACAAAATCTTTTTTGCTCACTATTTATTTTACAATTCGAATTTTTCAATTTGCGGGCGAAACCGTAATTGTACGCCTGCGGGATGATGATGATAACGTTTGTACCCAACTAGTGTGCGCTCTGGGGACCAGCGAACTCAGAACGCACGCTCGTTGGGTACAAACGCCATCATCTGCTCGTTGAGTACAAACGCTATCATTGTCATCACACAGGTGTACAATTTTGGTTTTGCCCGAAAATCGAAAAATTCTTGTTGTAACACGCATATTTGGCACAAAAAAAAAGTTTCGACAAACATTGTTTTTTTTCTTCTTAAGACATGCCCTGTCCTAGTTAGGTAGAAAAAAGATTTTCCATAGGTTCAGTGTTTTGTTGAGTTATATTTGCACACTGACGCCACCACGCTTCAAATCACACGAGAAACAGGAAATGGAACTTTGGAGATAAAGGTGGCTATACATTTTTGTAACAGCTCTCCGCTCGCCAAGTGTCGTGAACGTACCTGCAGGCCCGGGTCCCCGACGAAGATGCCCATCTTCTCTGTCGGGGTGACGTACCGCTTGGGCCCCGAGTTTTCCGGGATGGAGGCGTTGTACACGGGTCGAGTGAAGGCCAGGCGGCGGCCGCCGCCGACGCCGGACTCCGGGGACGCCAGCCCCGCCCTGGCAGTCACAAGCAGCAGCAGCAGCCAGGCGCCGACGGCCGGCCATGGCCGCCCGCGCTGCACCATGGCGCTAGGCTCGAGTCGTCATCTCCACCGCCTCATCGCCGCCGCCTGCACACGGGAAAAAAAAAAAAAACACACACGCAGGGACTTGTCAGTTGAATTAGATACATTGACTTGAGTCCTGGACAATTCGTCGAAAGCGCATTCGTCGAAGGCAAACTCGCAAAACATTTTTCAAGAGTCCATCAAGCAACATCGCCAGTCGCCATCGCTAGGTAGCGCAAGCTACCGCACGTTACAAAGTGTATAGCCATTAGTATCCAGCCGTTCATCCATTGGACATGTAGCGTGCGATTGGATACGAGTTCTCGCCGAACACTGACGCAGGCCTCGTGCTCAGAAATGGCGGACAGTCGTTGGCGCGGACTTCTGAAAAGGGGTCGATTCGCATTAGGCCGATTCGTAGAAAGGCTAATATGTCGAAGGTGTCCGTTCGCAAACACGATATATTCGTCGAAAGATGCGATGCATTGTGATTGCTCGCTTTTTCAGAACGACGCTTGACTTTGCACGGGCGCGCGTGCTTCGCAGGGACGCTGGAAGCCCGGAGTTTGCTCTTGTAACTTCTGGCTGGCCGAGAACTGATAGTCTGTTAATTAAATGTTCACAAAATTAAAAAAAAAAAATTATGCATGCCGAAATCTTCAATGGAACACAATCTACGAGTACAGGAGAAAAACGTCGGCGGTACCAAGTCACCTCCTGTGATGACGACTTAAAACGCGAAATAGTTTCCATGTGCTATGTCTTCTCAAATACGTATTTAGAAATAAATATAACGCAATGCATAAAACACAACTTTTATGACAACTTATAACAAAAAAACAACAAAAAAACACGTTGATTCGAAGAATTTTTTTACGATTATTTCGCGAGGAGTGAGTGCAGGCCTGCTGCTCCAGGAATCACTGCGCACGAGTTATAGATTCGATATTTCTAGCGATGGCGGTACAGCGGTGTGAGTACAGCAATGCCCAATTCGTGGACGACGGACTTCACGATAAAGGTGCTCGCTTACACCCTTTAGAGATACAACTATTATTTAACGCTATAAATAATCCTTGTATTAAGAAAACAATTCGAATGATACCTTTTTCAAAAGTGTGCGCCCTTCAGTGACTCCTGCGTCGAATATCCGAACCCGCCAAATTTTGGCCATTCACATCGAGCATGCGTTGGAAAATGAATCATGCCTCAGTGCTCGGAGCGTATACTGGAGTCAAACTATATTCGACGCGAATGCGGCGTCAGTGCTCGGCGTGAGCTAGGATTCAATATCACACGTTTCGCTGAGGAACCGTTGCCCTAAATATGGCGTCCGCCCGTGTTGCCGGACGTTTTTTTTTTTTTTAGAAAAGAATCTTTTTGTCGTGAGATATCACACTCGTACCCGAACGAAATGCGAAAGAAGGTGTGGTTAACTGTATCGCGAACACTACACACAACTATACGAGGGGACACGACTGGAAAGATTACGTGTCTGAATGCCAAAAGACCTTGCACATCCACCCACTGATCTCTACTATTCGCAACTTTCAGCGATGGTGGTACCGTGGTGCGAGAATCGCGCTCCCTACCTCCTGGATGATCGGCTTCACAATAAAGGTGCTTTCCTACATGTTTCTGGGGTGAAAAAATAAAGTTAGGCTCTAATACTGCTTGTATAAAGCAAAACTAGAATTACTTACGCGTCGCAGACCGCGCCTTGTACTGCTGTTCTACGACGATCATCCAGATGACAGCCATTTTGATAGGCGCTAGCGTGCCCCTTATAGGTCGTGAAAGTTGCGAATAGATGGGCGGTTAACCGCTCCCTGGGCCGTGCGTGAGTGAAGTCAGCGGAGGTTGGACTCTTGTCCCGGAAACAGGGCGTCTGCTGGGCTTCTTGTGCATCGAGTCAATGTTTGAGTCCACGCTTCCTTGCGTGTTTAAGTGTGTTTTAAAACTACCCTTACCGTTAAATCCCGAGAGTGAGGCATTTCAACGTGGGAGATGTCCAGATGATCAAATAGGATCTCGAAATTCCCACATATCAAATTGCTTCACAGAAAACTTCACGGGACTCTATGCGTTCTTAATGCGCAACAAGCAAACACCATTGAGATCAGAAGAAAAAAAAAAAAAAATCACGACTTGGACACTTTTTGGAAAAGCGCTCGGCAGAGTTGAAAAGTCACAAAAACGCTAACTTCCCGGACAATCCGCTTACTTCCGGTGACTTCATACCTGTTTGCTCTATTGCGCCGTCCAGCCCCCTGTTGGGGATGCCTGTTAGATGCACTAATCCCCTGTTGGGGATTAGCGCATCTAACGAGACTACAGGTAGGATAGGGTGCATTCCGGCACTTGGGTATTTGGGCACGCTGGACATTCCGTCTCGATTTGATCTCGTCTTAATGGATATTCAGTCTCGTTGGACATTCAGGCCGCAAAGCGGACTGGAAAGCGCCTTCCGGCGGCGGCTGCGGGAGCAGCACAAGTAAGGCGCGGCAGTCGTCGTGAGCAACCTCGGGACGGGGGCCCTAGGAACCCGGGAGTGTTCGCGATCGTGCGCGGAAACCCTGATTCCGAGTCCCCGGACGCGCCATCGACCGTGCCCGTCGCCCTCGCGCATTTCCACATGTCCGGACATTCAGCGACGCTCTCCTGTTCTTTTGCTCGGAGTCGCGGGCGGCTCCGACATTGGGGACGGGTCGCAGCCACGGTTTGGACACTTTTTGGAACGGGGGTGGACTTATATTTATTCCCGAGAGTCGCTTTCGTATGCCAGTTCATCCGGCGCGCGAGACGTGGTTTGACTCGCTGATGTCCGCGTGCTGCCCCCTTCCCCCCCTTTTCCCATTTCTCCGGTTGACTTGGTTTGAGTAGTGTGCCTACATCTCAGAGTGCTTCCAACCGCTCGATTGGGATCACGTGGTTCATCGGCAGCGGTCAGATAAGACCATATTCAAAACCCCATCAAGCAACATTGGTGGTTGACCTTCCTTGGCTAGGTGGCGCAAGCTACCACCAGTTAGGAAGAGTGCAGCCGTTAGAATCCATTCATGCATCCGTGGACCAGTAGCGTGTGTTTGGCTCGCCGACCGCTGAAGCGGCCCTCGGGGCCAATACATGCTCAGAGGTTCGTGCCCGAACAATGGCGGTCGCGGATAATTGGCGTAGCGGCAACTTGATGGCGAGCACGCTCGAAAAAGGGTCTCAACAAGCTGCGAGGAGGTGGCGACAACAGCGTCTATCGTCTGCAAGGATCTCCGAATCTCCACACGCTTTCCTTTTTGACACGTGACCAATCACGTGGTCACGGGGTTGATTATTTTGGTCAATCTGTGTTCCTCCATTAAACTGCTAACGCTCTCCGTGGTTCCAGTTGCTCCCTCTCTGAAATCTAGGCCCAGGGCTTGGGCTGCGGGTCGCTTGATTCCTTGGTCCGCTGAGTCTCGCTTCCTGGCGGTCCTTTCTGATGCCTGGAGAGCGGGAGAGCACTGATTGCCTTCGCGTTCCCTGGTTTACTCTGCCGCGCGCCTTTGAGCGGCACCAGACACGAAGGGAAGGGACGTCATTTTGTCTCGTCTGCTACCGAGGGAGGGACGACCTGACGCGGGTTTCCTTTCTGTCTAGCTCCGCGTGTTTCTTTTCGTGCGTTTTTTTTTTTTTGCGTTGAAGTTGGGGTTGTTATAAGGAAGAATGTCGGTCTTCGTGTCCAAACTAACACGCTTCGAGGTGGATGGAGTCTCATTTACATGTCGCGGGCGTTTTTCCAGGGGGACTGGGCGGGTTTCATTACTGCAGCGCTCGGTCCACCGAGTCTGACACCTTGAGTATCTCATGTACCCTCGTAAAAAAAAAAGGAGGTTGACTGCTTGAAGGAATTGAAAAACAAAATATATATATATATATAACAAGGATGTGAGCAAAGCGACCCGCATCCGCGAGTTCTTATATTGTTTTTGTTGCTTCAGAGACGCCTAACCTAGTCAGAAGAGGCAAAAACACCGACAAGCTTTTCACATTTCGTGTTTGGGGAGGAAGCTTTGCTCGGCAATCTTTGAACGCAGAATCACGTAGCTAACCGTTATTTTCGTGTCTTACAGCCCCATGCGGATAATGTACTCGGCAGCGCAAGAGCTCCGTTTAACTAGACGAAGAAACAGCAAAAGCTACCTGAAGGCACTTCACGTATATAAATGAACCCCGTTAGCAAATTCTTGCTTTCGTTTTGGCGTGACGAACTGGACTTATATTAAATTATCTAATCTACCCTGTCACAACCCTGTTGCAAGTTCTCCGCTACAACCCTTGACCGCTGAGGTCCAGCTCCAGGTGTGCAGTGAGTGTAACATTTGAAGCAACGGCTGCGAACTCCCATGCTTCGTTTTCAAGGACACTAACGTCATCTTGACATAAATGTCGACACGCGCGCACATGTTTCCTTGTCATTCTGCATTACAATGGTATTTTCTTCAGTTCTTTGTTTTTCCATACCTGGCGGAGACCAGCCCGACGCCGCTTCGAGCTGGTCTTGGAGTCCACCATACGATTACGGACCCTTCCGCTTCTAGCTGGATTACTAGGCCTCGTTTCACGTCACTGGTTCTTCTCGCCTGCTTGACAGCCCGATCTTCGACCATCGTTCCTCGCTCCTCAGTTGTTCTCTGCGGTGATGTTGTCATGCATCCTGGCCCTCCGTTTACCTGCAACCGTTGCTCGAAGCGTGTTCCCTGACATTCAAGCAGCCGTGTGGTGCGATATGTGGGCGATACTTGGTCTCGTCGGAAGTGCGTACACATGACACTGACCGAGTACCGAACGCTTGGTCGCTCCTCCGATCCCTGGCACTTCCTCGGGCTTTCAATTGGGTCCCTCATTCGTTCCGATATCTCCAGTGACGGTTTCAACCCTCCCTGCATCACTGTCCCTTCCTTGAAAACCGCGCTTGCGCAACAAAATGTGCGTCCCCTCTGACATATACTCGACGCAATCCGTTCAACGAGTCTATTACGTTCTGGTACGCCAACTGCAACAGTGTGAAAAACAAACTGACCGATCTCAAGCTTGTCTCATCTGCTCTTCCAGGCAACAACGTCGAACTTCTTACGAAAACGTGCCTGGATATCAATATCTCTGACGCAGAACTCTTTGGCCAATCTACCCTGACCGTGTATCGGCGTGACCCTCGATCCCAAGCTGGCGGCGTGCTTATCGCTGTGCCGTCCAGTCTCCCAGTTATTAAACGGCTTGTCTTCGAGCACCCGGATCTGAATGCCATCTTTCTGGACCTTCGGCACCCAAAGGGTAGTTCACTTTTTGTTTGTGCTTACTGTCCTCCGTCCACTCGTGCTGCTGCTGCGTACAAGATCATCAATGAATCCCTCATGATGGCGCTGGCGTAGCCCTGCCGTCAAGTGTTGCTGTTGGGGGAATTTGATAGCCCCATTGATGGAGCTCTGATGCTCCCATCTCAAGCGATACGACTGGTGACGCTCTTCTGAGCCATGAGTTTACATCGAGACTTACCCAGATTTACCGCTCTCCCATGCTACATCCCTTGCTCCAGGTTTGTTGACCTTGTGTTTGTTTCCCAGCCCACTCAAAGCCTTCTTTGTGATATGTAATCTGGCCTCTCTCGAAGTGACCACCTGGCCATTGAGCTCTCATATACCCGGAAGGCGTGCACGCCTTCCGCGTTTTCCTTTTTTTTTCGTTCAATTAAAAGATTGATTAATTGATTGGTTGATTGATTGATTAAAGAATAACATTTCTGTACATGCGCTACTGCTAAACACCGCTCGTAAGTTGTAAAGAAATACATGTGGTATCTTTAAAGGGACACTGACGCCCCCCAAAAATGTTTTTAATTTTTACCCAGGCGATTTATTACGGTGTCAGCAGACTACCCAATCAGTGTTTTGCTACAGCACCCCGTATATTACTAATGAAGTCAAAATACGCAACTGCTCGAAGCCGAAATCGATACTGGGCTGGGGAGGAAGAAAAAATATAGAGGAGGAGAAACTTACCAAAAATCACGTAGCGGTGCAACTTTGTTTTTTAATCAACGTTATTGTTTTTTTTTTTTGTTGTTGTTTCTTTTTTAAGCCACACAAAATGAGCATCATATTTCTTGTCTATTTCTAGTATTGAGTGTGTGCCTTCGATGACCCATGACTTTGATTATCTTTGGTGGTTGTGTCTAAACCTTAGAAAACGGCCCGTGACCACAGAGAAGAGAGTGAGCGCTACTCAAACCGGCCAATTCTCGATCGGCGGTTTTCGGGCGGAAAGAAAACGAATTTTGAGCCGCAAATAGATTTCTGAGTAGTTGGGCTCTCATATGTCATGTACAGCTAAAAACCTTGGCCACCACAAATGCTCTGTCAGTGTCCCTTTAAGGAATGTACACGCGCCCTGAATTCTTCTCCTTCTCGCGCATGGGTCTAGTCAGCATATATTTAGGTGGATGTTCAATTCCCGGATAATTTTTTTTCTCAAGTGAATAAATATTTTTTCTCAAGTCCCGGATAAATGATTTGGTCAAGTGGATAAATATTCTTCATCAAATCCTGAAAAAAAAAAATCTTTTTAAACTCCCGGATAATTTTTTTTTTTTTTATTGTTGATAAGTGGACAAATCGTCTTTATCGAATCTCGGATAAATCGTCGTTATCATTTTCCGCAGAACCCTTTTTTATGAAGTGGATAAATCTTCTTTTTCAAATCTCGGATAAATCTTTTTTTTTTTTATCAAATCCCGGATAAATATTGTTTACGAAATCATCTTTACCGTGTCTTTACTAGCAACGTGCTGTTAAAAAAAAAAAAAAAGCCCGCGCTTGCTTTAGGTGAGCAAACGCGCGTGCGCAGAAACCAAAAAATGGCGTGAAGCGTATGAGCCATGGGCAGTGCCACAGTGGACGCTACGGACCGTTCTAGCCAAACGAGCACAGCGAACTAGTCACGTGACTAGGAGCTCCGCGCGTCGCAGCGGCCCTCTTGAAGGTCACGCGACGATCGCGCGGCACTGTGGATCTGCTGCGATAGCTCGAACCGTCCACTTCGGTCCACGCGTAACGCAAAACGGAGCACGGCAAAGTCTGGGGCTAGAGGAAGCTTTCTCAGCTCCCCAGTTCTTCCCCAGTTCACGCGGACGCCATATAGTAGAACGCGCCGCTTCGGGAACGCTCGGCGTCTCTAAACAAGGCCTAGCTTAGCGCACAAAAATAAATAAATAAAAGGTTGCAGCATGCCGAGGTTTCTACGAAGCGTGCCGAAACGGGGCAACCAAGCCCACCGCCCTGACTGAAAGCGATGGGAGAACCGGTTCGGTTCAAAGGGCACCGCCATTTATTTGACGTGGAGTCTGGGCGCAACGGCCGGCTTGGCCGTCGAGTTTCCACGCACCGCAGTGAAAGCCACTGTCCAGAAAACGGGCAGCGTCTCGTTGGACTGTCCGCCCAGGCGGACAAAAGAGTGACGTCCGCAGTATAAATGAGGGACAGGGGGGAAGCGGACACTGACCGGAGGGGGTGACCCGTCCGAGCGGGAAAAAGTTGACGAATGCGAGTGTCCGCCGCCGCCAATGCCGCCGCCTCGAGCGGAAGAATTTCTCTTAATTATGGGACTGCCGTCATCTTTCACTCTTTCCTTCCCTCTAAAAAACGACCTTTTCTTTTTTTAATTTTTATTTATTTATAAATATTGGATTCGAACTTCCGAAAAGGCCGTCTCCGAAAATGCTTCCGGGTTTGAAATGGTCAGTTCGAACGAAGTCGTTTCTCCTCAAAAGCAGCCTCGTGCTTTGACTTGCATTAGACGGCTCCGCAAAGTAGTGTTCACTATAAAGAGACAATTTTTATAGAGACAATTTTTTTTTCGCCCTCTCGGGCTGAAAAATACAGTGACCACGGCATATTACGAGTACCGATGGAGGGTTCGTGGAAGCGTAGGCGATCCCAAGGCGACCGAGGGACAGCTCTCAGGGGCGACTGCTCCTTCCAGAGCGCCGCAATACGATGATTATTTATGGCTATCAATTTCGAACATATCCTCAGGGTGCTCCGCAATGCTTTCGAAAGCTGAGGGTCTTTGAAATAAGAAAATAATGAAGCAGCATTCACACGACACCAAAGTCTCACGATGCAGGCTCGATATACGGACCGGACGTTGGTTCAATGACGCCTTTTTTTAAATCTGAGCGCCATCTATAAGTAGCTGTGCCAACAATCCGTGTCCCCCATATTTTCGGGCAGGTACATTGCGCGACACTGGAAACGCGAACAAGCAATCGCATTTTTTTTTTTTCTCTCGCAAAATCAAAAGTTTGTCATCAAAACTACTAGTGTAGTTTTATTATGTGGTTTGAAGTGTGGTTTGAGGCGTGGTTGGAAGTGTGATTTGAAGTGTGTGGTTTGAAGAGTGGTTTGAAGTGCCTAACTTGGTCACTAAGCTACGCAGTGAAGTTTTTTTTATTAGTTGCAACAATGCGCCGAAGCGTCTTTTTTAGCGAATTATGTATTCAAGCAGCGTCTCACAGACATATCAAAGCCGCACTCCAGCGCCGCGCGAGCGGAAAACGACCGGTCATTGGGGAATTGTAGTAGACCGTTCCCGCAGCCCGCTAAGCACCCGGATAGCGCTCCGTAATCCGCCACAAGACCTTGAATTATGCAGAATAAGGCTGGCGGCGCGCATGCGCAGCTGCGGCGTTTTCTTCAGGGATACCGTAGCGGAGGAGAAAAACGGTCTACTACAATTCCCTATTGTTAGATTCCGCGTTCAGGAGGTCCTGAGGTCGGTTGCAGCAGAACTGCGGCCAGAACACCCTGCCCGTCGGACGACCCCCGAGACGGCTTGCGGTTTGAAAGCCGCACTCAGCCCCGCCTCGGGACGGCGGCCCTAAATCCTGTTTGCTGGAAAATGGCGCCGCTGACCCCTAACCAAAAAAAAAAAAAAAAATGTTTAGTGTATTACTGTTTTTTTTTTTTCGTTTTAAGTGAAACGGAGTATTGGCATTTTCTGCGAAATCGACGGCACTAGCTGCTCAAACAGAAAGATGTAGCGACTGGTTCGCCTGCCAGCTTTCTCGGGCAAAGGAAATATTCACAGCGACTGGCGGGCTAGAGACAATGAAACTATAGTTTGAGAACACGCGGCGAGAATCGCAAATAGCTGGCACGAGTTACAACCCTTTAGAAATGGCACAGCCACTTTCTATCCCTATCCTCCTCAGCCGGCGGCGCAGTACGCACCGAAGTCCGTGTTGGATGAGACAAGACAGCCGAAACCAGAAGCGAATCTCCTCGGCGGGAACTCTGGGCGACGGCGAGACGCTCGAGGACTCGCGACGAAATTGCTCGCGGTGCCGAGTAAAGCCTCGAGTTTCGTCGACGAGGAGGTCGCCCATGCGGGTAGTGCGGGCTCGACTCCATTGTCTCACGCCGTCGCTACCCAATTGTCTCGGAGGACGCCGAGGCGTTCCCTTTCGACCCAAGATATTGGGTCCGCTCGTACGAAGTGACAGGGCCAATTACGTTTGAGTGCGTCAACACGGGGGCCCAAAGTAAGCGCGTGTTTGCTCTTTCAAAGTGCCGCCATGTTTCGGTGGCACCCTTCGCATTGCCCTCTTATGAGGTCACGAGGCGAGTTGGTGTTGATGCTGACCGTACTTTGTTTCACCATACAGAAGAGCGCAGTCAAGGGCTCGAAGACACGCAAACTCGGGCACATGTCCTGAAAGCTCTAGGTCAAGTCACGTTCATTTATTTATTTATTTATTCGTCACCTACATTTCGCCCTGGGGGCATTATTGTAGGGGGGTAACTTATATGTAAACACAACAAATACACAAATTGGATTTCAAATGGATTTCATTTCATAGTTGTGGAAAAGGAGAGAGTAACAAAGAGTTACACATTGTAGCTTCACAATTTCCTGTAAAGATTTGACGGCACTGTCAGCACATAAACTGATCGACGTTATACGACATCGGAACAAATGCAGCACTATAAAAGTTCGCGAATAAAAAAGAAGTATGCAACGTCCAAGGTTCTTATAAAATGTATTGTCAATGAACGGTTGTCTTATCTGACCATTTGACACGCAATATGTGTAAATACTCATTTTAATAAATGTGTTTCTATTACACGGGACAATGTGATGAAGCTTTTGCAAATCCGCAAATTGTTCTGCCATGTTGCACTCTCCAATAGTCTGGATAACGCATATCCTACGTAGTCGGCTTTCGAACAAGTAATGCCGTATCGAGGAATCATTTGTTGCTACGATAAGTACTATTTCTGTATATCTGAATAATTCACTCATTGTAAAAGCGGACAAAAAAGTATTGCCTTATATATTGAATAAAAAAAAAGTGTGTGTGTGACAGGCATAAGCTACACTCCCTACTAAACGAAGGGCTTTATTCCGCGATACATAATCTGCTCTAATTTGTTTTAGTCGTACTGCCCCAATAAAGTTGATAACAATTTAATTGTGCAACGAGCAACCCTTCGCTTCGGCAAATAAAACAGAGCTTGTAAATACCACCTACGTAGTATTTATTAACATTATCTATATGTTCGTTCCAGCTGCGCTTGGTTGGTTTAGCTCATGACAGCCAACGCACACAAATATAACAAACGCTGCGCTTGTGATGCTGCCTGACTCACCCGACTACTAAGACTCGTACGCGCTCTAACCGAAGACTGGTTCACACAGCACCGTTTCATTACGATTTATTACGCCAGGTATAAGTAACCGAAACATACGTGTCTCCAGGCACGTATCCAGGGGAGAGGCCCATGGGGCCCGGCCCCCCCCCCCCCTCCCCCACGAAATCTTTCATTTTGCTGGGACCTCCTCTCCCCCTCCCCCTCATACAGCATTTTGTCATGGGCGCCCCCCCCCCCCCCCCCCCCCCCCCGAAACAAAATCCTGGCTACGTGCCTGCGTGTCTCTAATGTCGCGTGCCAGTCTATCTGCATGAGCTGGTAGTTGTGCTTAGAGCTGCCCCGAGGAGGTTTTTCAGCTCCCTTAAATATAGCGATAACTCACTCTGCGGGTTCTAAGAATCCTAGAAATCCAAAAATCACAACGACGCGTAGCCGATTTCGCTAGAAAAAAAAAAAAAAAAAATCAGTCAAATATCGAACACACCGAGGTCATTTCGGGAGATGGGAGGAGCATTGTTCCGGCAGTCAGGACGACATGTGACCAATGAAAACGCGATATTTTGTTGAGATTGCAGACGCTGTTATTACGAAATGCGTTTGCTTTTGTAGATGATACAAACAAATAAGAGTAGTCAAGACATGTAATTTTTCGCGGAGAGGGAACATAGTACTGCAATAATCGTCTCAAAAACAACGCATTACGTTGTTTTTTTTTGTTTTGGTTTTGTTTTTTGTTTTCGTGGGAGTGATGTGTTTGGTCGTCAGCTTTTGAGCGTGCGCTCGCTGGGTTGAATCGTAGTCCGGGCTGCATGGGCAACGAGCCGCGCGCATTTGAGATATCACTCCGCGGTTCCACCGGCCAAAGGCACGAGGATCCTTCGCTCGCTATTGGCTGACACAGACTTGTACACGTTCCTGTAAAAAGTAACCGATTACAATTACAATGACTTCACTTGTAAAAGTAACCGATTACAATTACAATTACAGCGTCAAAAAAGTAATCGAAAAATTACTTTAAAGTAATCGATTACTTCCGAGGTTACTTTTTCATTAATTTTTTTTTTTTTTTTCATTACGGTAGCATAATCCTTGGGGTCTCGCGCTCAGTTGATCCGAAACAAAAAATGAAAAGAAAGCCTTGACCGTTTCTGCTTAGAGCTGAGTGAGGGACGCAACACACCCAATCCCTCTCGTGAAAACAAAATAAAATAAAATAAAAAGAGCGCTGTTTAAATTTATTAATCACAAGAGGCTGGATAAGGTAATGTTTCATACCCAGACGTAGTCTCCCGTCTACAAAAAAAAAAAAAAAAAAAAAATGTACCCAGGAAACGAAGCATAGTGAAGTGGCCTAGTAACCCTCGAGGTCCCGTGCTTTGGTTTCGAAAACAAAAAAAAAAATATTGACCGTTGGCCAGAGCTGAGTGACTCCAGCGGATCTAACCCTCCCGCAAAAAAAAAAAAAAAGAAAGAAAGAAATTGAGAAAAATTGTAATGGATAATTTTGTAATCGATTACAAAAAAAATGTGATCCAATTACAAGGATCCTTACTCCTTAAAGGAAGTAATTGAAGCGTTACAAAATTACAGTAAAATGTAATCGATTACAAGTAATCCATTACTTGTAACACGTTACATACAAGTCTGGCTGACAATAACCTCGGTGTGCTGCGGTCTTGGATTGTTGTTTTTTTATATTCTTTTAATAGGGAAATCGGTCGCGTACCGTCAGGATTTAAGGATTTCTAGGATGCTTAAAGCCAGCAGAGTGAGTTATCGCCATATTTAGGTGATCTCAAAAGCAATCTCAGGGCACCTTTAAGGTAAAACGGAGTATAGTAGCTGGCACAAGCGAACAACTGGCCTGTGAATGCGGACACAAAGCCTGCGGAGGCATCTTCGACTACTGGTCAGGTGCGGGTATACAGAGTGCCACAAGCATCCTGATTCCACGTAAAATGAAGAGGAAAAACCTTCACCAGTATACTGGTGAAAGTGTACAGATGGCAATCTGAAATTTTTATACAATGTGAGTTTTCCTGGTTGCTTTTGCATGACCAACTTTCAAGGCGTAGCTTTGTTCCTGTGCAAAATGAAAACTCCGGGAACATTTGAAATGCTTGGCGCAAACGCAGACCCCTTCTTTCCCCCCGCCGTCTCTCTGCTCTCCCGAATAAATCTAATAAAGGTGACTCTAATGAGACAGATACAAGGACCATTTAGTTCCGCTTCTATAGCCAAAATTTATTTTAGGATTGGAACGTTTTCAAACCCTCGAAACTTCCCAAATACATATTGAGAGGAACACAGTGCAGCGGACAAAGACTTCGAAAGATTAATTTTACCCTTTTAGAAGCAGTGAAAGGATTCACTGTGTGGCACAAAGTAAGCCGACGAAGACACAGGACACATTCGTTTGAATATTTCCCACTCTTCAAACGACATCCAAGAGAAAAAAATAAACGGAAATTCAATGAATCGTCACCAAGAGAAAAATAAATGCCCTCCAGAGAAACCTATAAATACAACCGAAGACACAAGAAGAATAACTAGTAAAGCACCCGACAGTGTAGAGGCAAAATGTTTCCAACAGTCAAGACAGTCTTTTTTTTTATTCCGTACGACTTGCTGCATTAATTCTATTTGCTCCCCCCTCCCCTTCCCCAACCCTCTTTTAAAACAGACAATTTCGAATGCTTGCCTCAGTCAGCCAGCCTCAGCCGAGCCAAGTCGGGCCAAGTTTATCCACGATGGATTGTGTTGTGCGTCGTAATTTCAGAGCGTTTTACAAAGACGCTTCCGCATATATTGTACTGGGAAGGGGGGGGGGGGGGGCAAAGTTTTGCGAAGGGTCCTCGGAACGAATAGCGAAATCGCTGAAGTCGGGAGACTACGCGGCTTATCGTGGGCCGGAACCGCGTATGCAAAGCCAGCCTTATCGAATTACCCATGGACTGGGAGTCGGAACAAAAACGCCGGCTGAGCGTCTTGTTTTTTATTTATTTTAATTTCTTTCTCTCTCTCTTCCTGGATTCTCCTTTCATCTAACGTATGGCCCTCAAACTCCGAGAAAAATATATACAGCTATACATCTATATATGTATATATATTCTTACCCTTTTCCTTCCCTTATATTTAAGAGAATATATATATATATATAGGGAGAGAGAAAAAGAGAGAGAAAAAGCAGGGGGCATTATGTACTGCAACCCTATTACGCAAGGATAAAAAACAAAAACTCCAAAGGGTATTAACAAGAACTATCAGTGAAATCGTTTTATAGGTTTGGAAAGCGAGTATGTTGATCTAAGCTCAAAGGCCAAAAACCCAGACGTGGGCCTTGATTGAGTAATTGATCAATGAAGCGTTGACCAAGCTATCTTTCTTCTGATTTGTTCGTTAAAAAGCAAAAATTGATTTTGTTCTACTCCGTGTCCCAAATAGCGGCCAAGCTCTTTAAAACGACCGCAAAAATCGGTTTCTTAAAGGGCCCCTGCAATCATATTTAAGCGTCTACCTTTTTTGCGGTTTCCACGTCTCTTGGGGTTCGGGCAAGCCAGCGGGTACGGAGAGAGTAACTAAATATCAGTGCGTCATATTTTAACCGGACGACGCGGAAACCTCCTGCACCGACGAGAACGACCCGCGGTACCGCTTACTACTGGTCAGAGCCGCTAAAAGCTTCTTTTTAGTCGAAATACAAAATATAAGTGGCGCGAACCGTTTCAATTGTGTATAAAAGTAGTTTTTGTTCAGTATCTTAGATCAGAAAAGAATCGAATGCAGTTTATAAAGTACGGAAACAAGAAATGACCCGTTGACATACCCGCCACCAAGCGGTGGAAAAGGCGGCGCATAGTAGAAAGGAGTAGTGGCATCAGGCGCTGACACGAAAAGGTCCCGGATGTACGCGGCGGCGCTGCGGTCGTATGGACAGGAGGATCCGACCGGCTCCGAGCGTTCCGAAGGCCTTCGGCGAGAAGCTTTGTATTGCGGTTTGGCCGTTTCGCGGTATGGCAGCGTGAAGTGGCTCCCATTATGAACTGATCTTTACCCCTTGTTTGCTGTCGTTTGTGGCCAATGAAGTGTCATTCCGAATTAGTGTTTAATCGCGCAGCAAGTGCAATGAGAGTCGCTCTGGCCGCCCGCTGCATACAGCCTACCCAGAACATGCTTTAGTGGCACCCTCTCGCGCCGTCGGCACGAAGTGCGGCAGCCGTGAGCGCTTGATAGGCTCACTACCCCTCCTCTAGTACACGGCCACTCAAGCAACCAAGGACGTCATGAGGGAGGTTATTTTTTGCTTGTTTTTGTAATTTTAATTTGCCTATAACTTTTAAAATAAAGCGAATTTCGGGGAAAGAAAAGTTTCATTAAGTTACTACGTTCAGTGCGCCCAGGTTCGGTGCAAATTAAAGACCAGTAAAAAAGCCCTTGCAGGACCCTTTAACCTATCGCGTTCCGATTTTGTACAGCGTTGGCCACATGTAGTGCATTTTTTCTATAAAATTCGCAAAGAGCGGAACGCGATAGGTTAAGAAACCGATTTTTGCGGTCGATTTAAAGAGACTAGCCGCTATTTGGGACAAGGAGTACATCAAACCTAGTTTGCCCTTTTTTCTTTTTGTGGGGGAGACAAAAGTTGTGACGGAAGGAATTTAAATGTGATCATACTTGAAGAGTTGGCCTGCAAAACGCGCCAATATATAAAAAAAGAAAACGAATTCTTATTGTGTGCTTTTTGTTTTATTAGTAACTATTTATTTTGAGCACAGCTTGTGCTCAAATTCGGATGCTGAATAGGCTAGCGCACAGTGCAGCTCGGCAGCTCCCACTGCAAAAGCAAGGGATCCTGGTCTCAATCCCCCCTGCCCATTTCGATCGTGTATGACTACTGCGCGATGCGCTCTTAAAGACCCCATGGCTAGCGGTTGTTCTGCACTCGCTAAATTGCTCGTCTACAGCTGAGACACCAGCCGCCCACTGAGGCAGACTAACTTCCGGCTGTACAAACATACACGCAACATTATTATGCATTATTTAGTGGCCCGAGCGAAATAAACGAAGCTCGTGACACCACAAACCTTCGTGTAAATAGTGTGACGTACGGCGATTCATTCTGCGTGAACGCCGCAGAATGGTCGCTGAAGTCGGATTCACAACGCGAGATTCTGCTCTCTATTTTCAGTCGCGACGTCGCTCAGGCTGCAAAAGCGTGAACGGTCGCTGCGATGCTTGACGTCGATACTGGAAATCGCAAGCTGAAAATCGCAAGCAGAATCGAACGAAGTCAATGGGGCATAACAATTAGGTGACGGCAGCTCGTAACAATGATCAACCTCTCCTTGTATTTCCTGTTTATACCGAGCCTACTTACCCCAAACAACCTTCAAACTTAAATGTCTTTTGACACCTGCACTTACTTCTTACCGCAACCTTTGGACTACTGGCCGCTGTCGTTTGAACGAGCAGACGACAGTTTGACCGATCAGGTCGCCGTTTAAACGTGAAAACGCACTGAACGGGGTCCGCGGATGGTCCGAACAACTTGATGGGTTTTCTCGCGTTCATGTTGGAACAAAACAAATAAATCGGATGACCACAAGTATTCGTGAATTCAGGTCAAACTGCTTCCCGCACAAGCAATCGTGGTACGATGGTGTCTGGTTTTCCTTTTTCACGGCGCCTATTCACGTTCTCGGGCAAACCAGGCAGACAGAAAACACTTAAATACTGATGCTCACACCTTTCCCGGCTTTTTTTTAAAAAAAAAGAAAAATTGGGTTGTGTGAATGTTTATACAGCCTAGAACTTGGTCTGCCTCCAAGGGCGACGAGTCTCCCAGCTGAAGATGAGCAATTTAGCCAGTGCAGTACAACCGCTGGCCTGGGGTCTTTAACGTGCATCACGCAGTAGAATACAGGCCCAGTGGCTGCGTTTTGACGAGAAGGCAGGTTCATGTCTGGCTTCTTCCAAAACAATACAGGAATGCCCGTCTCGCATGACGGCCTCCGCCAACACCCCCTGACCGGAAATCCGCCCGATGCGCCACCATCACGGCGTGCCTGCGCCTTCGACGCCAGAGCCTGTCGCCAAACCTGGGAGAAAAAACTTTCAGCCCTTCCACTCTGGTGAAGAAGGAAGAACAGCGGAGCTGTAGCTTCTGTTCTCGGCGATGGCTTTCCAGGCGAGCGATCTGCTCTTCTTTCGGAAGGGAATCCGAAGCGCTCGACGGAGTGGAGCTTTAGGCGATAGCGGCTTCGCGGAGGTTGCGGAACCATTCGCTCTGCTGCGCACATCGCCGCTCGTTCCGCTCCCGCTCTTCTTCCTCCGAAGAAAGGTTGCCGCCATCTATGAGCGACGGCGGCAACCAATTGTCTGGTTGCCACCGTCGCTCATAGATGGCGGTAGCGGTCCAGAGTTTGGTGTCATAATTTCTGATCCGGCGGACACGATACTGGGGAAACTAGCCCTTTGCTTTGCCACGCCTAGCCCCCAAATTCTTTCTTTCTGTCTGTCTGTCTTTGCGTGTGTGTATGTGTGTGTGTGCGTGCGTGCGTGCGTGTGCGCGTTAAAATACTACCGTTTTTTTCCCCAATTCATCCCCACTTTCGACCTACCCTCCTTTTCCTGTCCCGGAGCGCATCCTCTTACTTCCGCGAAGAGAGGAAGGTAAGTAGCCGGTCCTTCGTTTCGCTTTTCTCGCAGAATACAAAAAAAAGAGGGATCTTACGACATGGTTCGGCTAACTGCCTTACTATACTTGCGTGGCGCTACTTTCAAGATACTTTTTTCTCTTCGCCTGCCGCTCCACCTCCCTCTTTTACGGCAACATGGCTGTATATCGTTCTGGCGCCGAAGGGACACGCTTTCATTACGTGTTTTCGAACCTACTTCCACGACTTCGTCTTTAGACGGACGGGCGCTCTGAATATCTCAATCGCTCGAGAAGTCAGGCGAGCGAACCTGCCGCAACAGTTTTCTTTATTAGACGCTAGGTGCCGCCGATCTTGCCGGAGACGGCAATATAGAAGATTTTTTTAAACTTTTATTCATGTTTTATTTAAGCTTTGGTTTTAGGGTCAACATCTCGAAGTAGAAGCCTGCTTCGGAACCGCTCTTGAACGGAGTATCGGGACGTAAATATTGCGCTAAAGGGCTATTCACGCGGTGAATTCTTTTCAACGCGCAGGGGCTTTGCGAAACGGAAGTTTCGCGTTATCGGCTAATTTACATTCGCGCAAGAACAGCGGCGTATTTACTCCCGCGAATTTTTCGAAATGTTGTCATTTGCACCGGGAATATCATGCGTGTCGCAGCAAATGATGTGAAGTACGCACTGTGCGAAGAGACAGCCGTCTATTAAAGTGATGCTAAACCGAAATTTCGAGCTCACAAAACAAGGCTGGACGGATAGGCGGGACGCTGCAAAACCGAAAAACGTCACTCATACAGCGATATCTTTAACGGATCGCCGTATTCCTGGAAAACAAATGCGCGATTGAACACGGCCGAAGAGCAAATTGGCACGTCACGATTCCCATTCCCTCTCCTCCTCGCTTCGTCCCGTCCCGCTGTTAAACCGAAGCGAGGAGGAGAGAAGCGAGGCCGCGTCCCCTCATTCTCAAATTCTCCCGGAGGACAATGACGTCAAAGACCTCGCTTGATGGCGCCCTTTTTTTTTTTTTTTCAAAAGTACGGCCATCCGTTTGAGATATTGATATATGGGTGATGTTTTGGGGTTCGCAGCGTCCCGTACATCGCTTCTGCGGTCTTATTTTGCGAAATCCAAATTTCGGTTCAGTATGCCTTTAATACCACTCGAGTATTTCGGAAATTTGTGAACCGCTAAAAGATCAGTTATCCCCAGTCGACATGTTTGCATGCTGTGCTTGCGCTTGTTGCGACTGTTGTGGAATCTGCACCGCGCGCACCCAACCCGTTCCGCACGTAAGCACCGCGTCTCAGTGCACGCCGCTCACCGCTATGATTTTTTTTCAGCTTTTTTGAAAGTTTTTTTCGCCTCGATGATTAGACATGACAGCGATGTGGATCGGCCATTGGCAGCATTCTGGTTTCTCCTTCAAGTGACTCAAGAGAAAATCGAAGAAATTTCAGAAAAATCTCTGTCCGAGAGCGAGCAGTGCGCGCATCCTTTTTCAAAAACGCGCGTTTTTTTTTTTTTTTCTCGTATTGTTTAAAGGGTGCATCTCTTGCGTGAAACCTTGTTTCGAGGCACTATACTTGCCAAAAAGATGCACCGTGTAAACTGACCTTTAAATTCCCTTTTTATTTTAGGGGGGGGGGGGGGCGGGGGGGTATATTTATTTGTGACAGACGCGTCCTATCAGGCATTTAAAGAAAATTTATGTTGCGAGTCCAGCGTATCTGTAAAGCGGAAATCGGGAAACAGTTTCCGAGACGGAATTCGATTCTATGACGTCACACCACTGGGGTGGCGCTGCTGTCGGCACTGGTCACGCACATGCACTTCATCTCTCGCGAATCTGGTTTCTGCGCTTGCGCAGACCCCAAATCGGGTGTGGACAAACACGGGATGCACAACAAGCAGCGCGCTGGTGTACACTTACTATGTTCTGCTTTTAGCTGACGATGCGCTGGGAACTATACTACACGCTCGCCGAACCATTTTATTTTATCACCTGACCCCGCTCTCTGCGCATGCGTGTGGGAGGAAGCATGATCACGTGACAAAGGATAGACGCGTAGCTCATCCACATAAATAAATAATTGGAGTTGTGTGGATATTTAGACAGCGTGTAGTTGGTCAGCCATTCCAAAGTTGCGACGAGTCACTCGCTGTAAATGAGAAATTTAGCCAGTGCAGTACAACCGCTATCCTGGGGTCTTTAACGTGCACCACGCAGTAGTGATACACGACCGCACGCCGGTACGATGCTCATCCTGATCGAAACGGGCAGGGGGGAGGATTAAGCCCAGGATCCTCGGTTCTGCAGCGCGAGCTTTTCCTCAACATGCTCCGAGCTGGTGTGCTTAGGGTGCCTCAATGTCCTTCTGTTTAGGGTGATGCCACCCTTTGTCGTACCCGATGCCGACACCACGCGCTCACGGGTAAAATACAAAGCAATCGACGAAAACAAAATGTCGCCATAGCACGGTCAGCGCCACAAACGCGTACAGGGACACGCGCTTCTGAACAAAACAGAAAACTAAAAGTGTGGGACAAAATGGCCAGATGTCTCCATCCCAAGCAAAGCGCACATGAAGGCACCCTAGGTGTGCTAGCCCACTCGGCCACCGATCCCCCTGTGGCTAATCCAACCATTACATAATTTCCACAGCACTGCCAGGTTAGGAGTGAGCGGAATCACACAGAGTCGAACGCGAGTCACTGCGAGGTCCGTGCTTCGAATGCCGCGTTGCAATGAGTTCAGGGAGAAAACTTGGCACGCAAGATTCGCACCACGGACATTGCGGTGACCTCGTGTTTGCAGACTGTCCTTTGTAACATGTATGAGCAGTGCGACCCCGGCTTTAGGAGCGAGAGGAGTCCCTTGGGCAATCTACAGGACGCGCCTTCGGTCGGCTCATTCACAGAGCTGCTGGTGGCCAAAAAGGGCAACTTTGGGCAGGCCGGCCACGCCACCAAACAATTGGGCACGAGCGATGCGTCCCAGTTCGACGGGGCTTTCGGACGTTCGAGCCCGAAATCGGATCTAATGATTGCGGCCGTGGGCCGTTCAAATTTTCCAAAAAATTTCTGCATAAGATGGCGCTATCTTTCGAATCAAACTTCGCCGCATCGGTCCGTACGCGCGTTGCCCGACGTGCAGAGGTCCCGGTCGCGGAGTCTCAAAGACGCGGCGCTAATAGGATTTCCTTCCGCTGGCGCGCGGCTCGTCATTCAAATCAGGGGCCGGGAACAAGCCGGGCCTCGACGGGCACGTGACACGAAAGACGTCGATCAACGGCGAGACGTACCGCGAACTTCCGGGTCGCAGTTCCGCCGCGCAATGACATGCGCGGCGCCCGTCTGTCGATATCCCGATGTGCGGAGAGCAACTGCGGTCTGCGGGGAAGGGTCGTCAAGGTTTCGAGATCCGATTGGAAGAAGGGTGGCTAGAGGAAATGGCTATAGCTTCCTTTGTCACCCACTCACTGTTTGAACGCGTTCGAACGCCGAACACGGGCGTACGGCGTTCGTACGGGAACCATTGCGCGACGAGCAGACGACGCTCTCGTACGGTCTGATTGGAGGAGGACAGTGGCCAGGGGCAAAGGCAGCTAGCCTTTGCGCCTACCCACTATACTTCGTTTCACTTTATCTGCGAGCGAAGCCAAAGCTAGAAGCGCGAGACCAGCGCTTTTTGCGTTTCTCCCTAGCTCGCGCGCTCGAGCAAAGCCTGAACGCACGGAGCTTTCGTGCTCGCGCTTCCAGCTTTGCCTTCGCTCGCACATAAGGTGAAACGAAGTATAATCCTTGCAATCACAGCGCGTCGCTCCAACGTCCCGGCGCGCCACTCATCTCCTCCTCTCCCTTACTTTCTCTCCGTAGAGGCAACAACTCCTTGATCGGACAGACTGCTCTGGGAGAACCGAAAACATCAAGTTCCACTGAACAGTCGTCTGCGAAAGAAAAAAAAAAAAAAGTTGAGCAGACCTGGGTTAATTCGCAGTACACTGACAGCGCTAGATGGGACACGTGTTTATTCGCTATTCTTTTAGAAAATAAAACTGTATATGTCTAGTGGATTGACGCGGCACTAACGCACTTTCTCACCCCTTGCTTTCTGAAAGCGCATCGCAAATTTCTAAAGCAGTTTTATATTCTTATCTCCGGAGAATTGTTGTTTGTGTAAATTCTGGGTCACATGGGCAGCTATCCCAGTGCACTGCCAGATTGCCCGGCGGGGACTGTTCAAGTGACCATGCATGTTATGTTGCTGCCATGGATGACCATGCATGCTGTCTCGCTTGCTTGTTATCTTGTTATCAGCGGCCCGTGGAATGTTTTGGCAGAGTGCCGGAAATGGCCCGCGTCGTGAAGCGCGGTCGACGGCGCGAAACCATAGAGTAATATATAGGGTGGTTCAAGTCACCAGGCTCGATCTAAAATGGACCGTAAAAATCGACGCCTGCACGTAACCGTCTAAACGTTTCGTCAAAGGTGTATTTCACAGGTCGGTTTTTTTTTTTTTTTTTTTTTTTTGTAAAATTACAAAGCGTAGTTCTCTTTTAGTAAAAAAATAGGGCCATGAAACTTGCCAGGGTCTACGTCGGGCGGCGACCCAGATGACCAAGTCCAGTAGCGGGGTGCGTTTGGCGTTTGTATTAATAGATGGCGTCGGGAGCAGCGTCTGAAGGTGCAGCCGACCAGCGAAAGATAGCAGACGACAAGCAGACGAAATCCGTCTGCAGCAAAAGCGCCGCCGTTATGCAGACGCGTTTTTTTACTTTAAATTTTTGCGTTTATTGTTCACATTTATTTCTTAACCGAAGGTACATTTCAAAAGGATTATATTAATCTTAATCAATCACGGTGGTCGCGAGCCGTCGCGATAAGGAGGTAGCGCCATCTATTAATACGAACGCCAAACACACCCCGCTACTGGACCCCTGTCGTCTGCGTTGCTGCCCGCCGTAGACCCTGGCAAGTTCCTTGGCCTTATTTTTTACAGAAAGAGAGCTACGCTTTGTAATTTTACAAGAAAAAACCGACCTTTGAATTACACCTTTGACGAAAAGTTTAGATGGCTACTTGCAGGCGTCGATTTTTACGGTCCATTTTAGATCGAGCCTGGTGACTTGGACCACTTTATACACAAGGTAAAGAGCGGACACTGTCATGGGTCTAGGGCAACTCGTCGAAAACCAACTCGTCGACGGCCCATTCGTCGAATAGGCCCATTCGACAAATAGGCCCATTCGTCATAGGGCAACTCGTCGAAGGAAAACTCGTCGAAGATGCCAACAGGTCGCCGCTTTTTTAAAGCCAAATATATGTTTTTACTTAAATTTTAAAGCAAATAGTGCCCTATAATAATCCGTGTTCTGTCTTTTATGTGTAACTCTTTCGACAAAAAATGTGTACAAAAGGCGCTCTCTTTAAAAAACTGACCTCCAGTCTGGTCTTTCCTGTCAAAGGTAACAACTTGCAGCTTTCGCCACTTTCACGGTGCAGTGGGGCACGGTCACTACGTCGCTCGTGTATCACTGGGGCGCGTGTATCACTGGGGCGACAGTCTGCGGCCGTTCATCACAAAATTGTCGACCCACCTGGCCCACCCGTTCACGCCATTCGCGGCGACAGTTTGCGGCGGCTCATTACAAAATAAGTAATAAAGCAAGGTAACAAAGAGACGATCTTGACATCACACATTTTTTTCAACCTGTTTAAAGGTTCTCTCCTGTCTTTGCCCTCTTGTAATTTTCTTTCAATCTTGTAACTTAACAAAGGCGCTGTCCCTAGTCCAAACACAAATAAAAATTTATAAGTCAAAAGAAAAAAAGGAACCACGAACTTTTACCTTGGACCGTCATATAACCCATTCGACGAACCACCCGTCGACCGATTCCCCTTACGACAAGTTGCCCTTCGACGAATTGCCCTAATACGAATTGCCCTATTCGACGAATGGGCCGTCGACGAGTTGGCTGTCGAAGAGTTGGCTTTCAACGAGTTGGCCGGATCCCCACTGCCATAGGCCCCAGCGGCCCAGATAGACGAGGGACAGCTAGCGCTCCTAGCGGGCGCATTAAACATAACCCTGTTCCGGTTCCGGTCAAGTTAGTTTCGGTTTCGGTTTGGGCGTTTCTGCTCCGGTTTTCCGGTACCCTTCTCCTTCTCTTTCTCCCCTTCTTTCCTTCCCGCGTCGCTCCTCGCTAGGCTCTCGGGAGCTCTTCGGCTCCCGGAGCCGCTGTTTCTTTTTTTTTTTTTTTTTTAATGTTGACGTAGTTTTGTTTTAATTTTTACAATAGAAATTGTGCAAAATCTGTAAAACAAAATTTCTATTTCACAAAACAGATGCGTATATCTCGTTTGTTTGTTTGTTCTACTGTAAAACATTGAAGTTCCACAATCTCCACGTCGACTCCTGACTGGTGGAGCATTTTGGGGTCAACAACAGTAAGTGGTTCAAAAATATTTTATTGGACCGCATTCGTATATACAGGGTGTCACAAAAGAAAATTTACACGGTCTTTTTTACCGCAAAAATAAACTAGGCATCTCCGAACGCTCATTCTCCGCCCAAAGGTAGCGCTATAGGTCACAACCAGATGCCAAAGTTTCAGCCCGATCCGATAACTTAATAAAAAGTTATAAGTGATTTTCTGAAAATTTTAATGGGAAAATGGCGGCCGACGGAGTTTTCGAACACATGGGGCTCTATGGCACCAGAAACCGAAAACTGGCAAAAAGGGGCTCCATTTTCCCATTGAAATTTTCAGAAAATCACTTATAACTTTTGATTAAGTTATCGGATCGGGCTGAAACTTGGGCATCTGGTTGTGACCTCTAGCTCTACCTCTGGGCGGAGAATGAGCGTTCGGCGATGCCTAGTTTAATTTTGCGGTAAAAAAGACCGTGTAAATTTTCTTTTGTGACACCCTGTACATGATTTACTTCAGACGCTCTGTATGTTTTATAAGAAACAGATACTAATACTCACGAAAATAAATGAATATGAAGGAGTTCGGCATATTGTACACTTCGTAATAGGTTTTTAGCAGAACCAAGTTAACAAAAAGTTTCCACAGGAAACATGCTGAATGATCCATTCGCTTTCACGCCGAATCGGGCACCGGAAGTAAGTGCAGAAATAAATAAGATATCACTATGATTACCAATCATAAGAGTGCAAAGTCACACAGGGAACAGTACGAATTCCCAATTGCCGGCTAATATAAAACATACGAATTGGCATAGCCTGAAACCCCCTGCGGGCGAGCCATTACCAAACAATGAGAACTCTATTGAGAATCGGACAAGATTCAACGTCCCCAAACATTCCTCGAAATACATTTGACCAGAAAGAAAGTATGGCTTAAAAAAAAGCGGCTAAAAACTATAGACAGTGGATACAAAAGTGGATACATTTTCTTTCTAATATCTATAGCATCTATACACTATTTTCTATAGAAATTCCCTAGAAAGTGGATAAATACTTTTGCAAAAGGGCCTTGATACACATTTGCTGGAAATAAGAGAAACAAATGTTTGGAGTGCAAGCTGCACCCCTCAATTAATAAGCACTTTCTGTTTCTGATTCGGCAACCACATCCGTTAATACACTATTAACAGTTAAACTTGTCTAGTGTCTTTACAGCAACTGAAGAGTGAAACCAAACTTTGTCCAAGTTCCGGTTAAAAAATCGAACATGCCAACACAAGCGTATTCTGCAAAACATTTTTAAAAACCATTTGGGGCACTCTGAGCAAAGCTAAAACTACCCAGACCTGAAAGTGTGTTATATAAGACAGCACACACTCCTCGAACATGCGCCACACTCTCTATTATGGCAAGAAAGCGATTTTCTTGTTGCCGAATGCAATTAAAGGCAGCCGGGGATGATATATTAGATCCCCAAAGAGTTTTCCAGACACGTGATATGCGTTAAGCACAAGAAAGTACTGGTGAGGCCTGGTCAAGCTGTCAGACTCTTCCCTCAGCGGCTGAGAAACGCCACAGCTGTGGGTTGTCAGTTCAAGGAAATGCTTGATCAAATAGCCCCCAACGTAATAAGTGGACGAGTCATCAAATACGTTAGACCTGATGTCTGATGTCAGCTAGAAATATTCTCTATTGGCGGGAAGTTCTCAATTGGAAGACATTCCGCACTGTCTGCATGCAATTGATCTTTCATGGTGCAAAAATATTGGCAACTCCTTGAGGAGGTCAGCCTTGCCATCCTCTACGTTTTTTTTTTTTTTTTTTTTTGTTCGACAGTTTGAACAGTCTCTTTATCCCTATGTATTTTAGTCCTGAGGTGAACTGATGCACTTTTGGGTTTGTATTGCAGCTCCAAAATTGTTCTAAGTGGGTCTTGCTGCAGGCGTCGTGTAAGTAAGAACTTAAAGTCATAGCTGTTTGAAAGCTCCCCCCAGAGCATGAGGACACTCTTTATAGTAACTTGACACCCTATGATGGTTTGTGGCTGCCTCCTACTTTGGAACTTCCATGCTGAAATTCATTCGATTTGCAGGTGAAGGAGATCGAGTACTTCAGATTCTCCTTTCAGAATGGCATGACACAACTTCCGCCCTGTCTTCTTGAATTGTGAGCTTTTTAGAAAGCTGTCCATTCTATCGCAGGAATAGGCTGTGGCCATGGCTGTCTCAGGAAGTTTGGCATAAACAAGGAATAGAATTGCAAGACAGACTGAGGCACTCATTACCTGTGCGGCACGCTTTACTTTCATGTTACTGAAAGGGTTTTGAAAAATGTGTCTCTCAGTAAGTTTCGGAGCCAATCGCAACCTCATCTCATGGGTAGGACGATAAAGTTTAACAATATGGGACCACTCAATGACCTCATTTCCAATGCAAAATTTGCGTGCTAGGAGATTGTTTCTGGTTGTTTTGATGAGGTGCGGAACGTCAAAGATAAAGTGAACATATTCGTTGTCAAGTTCGAAAAATGGCTCAACCACAAACACACCAAGTTGGTTGGCCAAGCTTACGTTTGAAGCCCCCTAATTACAGACCGCAGCCTTTACTGTGAAGCCAACAGTCTTAAGCTCCCGAATGAGAGAAATGAGGAGACTGCGTTTAACAGAGGACGGTGTTGGAGTTTGCCCAACAGTGTATGCAATGGGCTGAACCCACCTCCTGGAAATTCTAGAGAGCACAACGAGCAAGGCTCTATCTGCAATGTTAGAGGTTCATTCAACACCGTCATCTGTAAATCCATGGACAATGTCATTCGCAGGGTCATAAGTCAAGTCTATTTTCAAAGAAATCTCATCGAAAATCAAGGTGCACACACGATTGCAGCCCGACAGCCCGACGGAAACAACAAAGCGAGAGGCTCAAGCCGCTCGGCTCCACAAACTCACGCCGAGCATGTGAGCACGTGGGCAGTCATGCTTCACCTTGTTTGATGCAAAGCCGACTGAGCACGCTGCAGAAGAAAGCAAAGACGGACGGCACGCACGGCACGGACGAACGACTCACGGACGAGCAGAGGCCATGAAGAATTATGCTGAGTCGACGGCGTGCAGGCGAGCAGGCCCACGGCAGACCATGGCAGGCGCCATTCCTCACGTGGTTTTTGTGTCGTATTAAACTATTTAGTCGTTTTAAGTACTTAAAATAATTCTAAAGCATGACAATTTCAAAATAAATACTTCTCATAGAAAGAGTTCTAACTTTGATCTTATTTTTTGAAAGAGTTCTGTGCCGTCATCTCTCAAACTTCTTCTCTATAAATCACTCGTTAGATCGAAGCTGGAATACGCAGCCTCCGTTTGGGACCCCGGCATGGAATACCTCGCTCAATCCTTGGAGGCCGTCCAGAACAAATCCGCACGTTTCATACTTTCCAACTACCACCGTACTTCTAGCGTAACCTCCATGAAATTATCGTTATCATTACCCACTCTTGCTTTACGTAGACAATATTCTCGTCTGCCCCTTTTTACAAAATTTATCATAATCCGGCCATGCGTCACAATCTACTAACCCCTCCATATTACATTTCCCGCCGTTTAGATCATAAGAACAAAGTGGGCGTCTTTCCATGCAACACTAATGCATTTTTTTATTCATTAATTCCGCGCACTGCTGTAGAATGGCACCACCTTCCTCAGGATATTGCCACCATTGATGACCTATGCATTTTTAAAGATGCTCTCTAACTTTCTATTTTTTTATATATGACTGCGCTTATTTTGCCTGTTGTTATTTCTTCGTATTTCCCACTCCCCTCTGTAATGTCTTCGGACCTTGAGGGTAAATAAATAAATAAATAAACTAATTTGAACCAAATTACAGAAAAGCGCCACGTAGCGGAGGGCATTAAACGTACTATCTGGGTCGCGAATCGGCTTCTGTGTCCTCTCTATAAGTTTACTATATTACTTTATGGCGAAACCGCAAAGTGTTCCACTAGCAGCTATCGCTGTAAAAAAAAAAAAAAAAAAAAAAAAAAGAAGCCAATCGGGTAGATTTTGTTTTTCTGTACCGTTGGAGAGGTGGCTTCACCTAACCATATTTTTTTAAAGCTTAAAACGAAAACAACAGATAGGCTGCATGTTTTGTGTAAGACTGAAAGCATACTTGCTTTTCAGGGTATTCGTTCGTTCTCCGTCCAATGAAGAGAGCTAAAACCCTCGTCCATAGAAAGAATTAGGAAGAAGAAAACTTTTTTCCCGGCGCTCATAAAACGAAGCAAGTCCTGAAATTAAGGTCTCTTTATTAGAAATTTATAATGAACCGGCGAATACTTTCTGAACCCGTACCCAGGAACCGGGCTCGCGAATGGACGGTTTAGTTTTGTGACGAGTAATCCCCTAAAATTGGATACCGTTGGTGTTTTCTTACGAAGCCGAACGATGTCTGCTAAGCAAAGAAATTTTATTTTTGTCTTTTTCGTATATACGAGGAACGCGTTGCCGTGATCTCTGCTTCTACTTTACGTCTCTGGATTTTTTTTTTTTTTTAGTGCATCCACTTCCATTTTATTGTTAACTTTTCAGAAGGAATATTTCTTTTCGCTAAGTGAGCAATGGCGGTACATTGCGGATCCGCAATAACCATCAGAAACATTGTGCAGTTAAGTGAAGCCTATAAAATTCTCACTCCGTTTCAAAAACATAGATTAATATGATATACATGAGGTTCGGACCGGTGGCGGGCGATAGATTCACGCGCGTTGTAAAGTCAGAACAGGCAGGCAACACAAAGAGGTAAAAAGAAAACAAAAAAAAAAATAATTAGCGGTAAAAAAAATAAACGCGCATGGCGGCAAAAAAAAAGAAAGCGCTACAAACCACACCCGTACACGCGTTTTACCCTAAAACAACCCCTTGAAACTTCGGGCAGTTAGGTCACGAAGAAACAAAAGACTGTTCAAACCACACCACAGCCGAACAAAAACTCCGCTCGCGGCACGCAGTCGGCCGGCCGAAAAATAGTCAAGAAACAAAGTAATGCAAACGACATATTTTTCGCGGGTTCAATATTTCGCGATTTAGGTCAAAGCTGAAGTTTTGGAATAATTCGCGGGTTCTAATATTCGCGACCCGGTGGGACGTCAATATAGATTTCAATATGTCTACATTTTAGTTTGTTTGCGGGACCTATTTTTCGCGAATTGTATTCGATTCGCGAAATTCTCGAAAACTAGGTCCTCGCAAAAATTAAGTCGTTTACAGTATTAACTGTGGTACCACACGTCCGCGCCGGCGCAAAAACAAAAATAGTTAAGAAAAACAAGTTTTAACTGCAGAACCCAATGTCCAGGTGAACGTCCGAAAGCTGGTCGAATCTGGGCGGATGTCGGGTCCGAATGATTGTCGTGATCCCATGGAGGTCTGGACGACACCACATCACCTCACACACGCACTCCCGAAAAGCGAAAACGAACCGCCCGTAGGCAAAAACACGCCCGAAGGCAAACTCGCAAAAACGGCCAACGCGGCCCACGGGCCATACGCCGAAACGGCACGAAATAAGCTTTGGCACTGCGTTCCTTTCTCTTGTCAAAACATTGCGCTTGTGTAAACGACGGCTGCATGCCCCAAAGTTGCGCGCTTAAGGGTACGGAAACCAAATTCTAGAGCCCATCTCTTTGCTTGAACATAAAGAGGGTTAAAATAGGACTTCACCAATACCAATATTCGGTAGGATAACGCGAGAAAACGAATTTTAAACTGAATAAAACGAAAACCAACAACCACCTCGTGGATGTCTGTGAAGCTTCGATGGAATGCCATGACGACAACATGCCCGTAAGAGCAGCGCCACAACGGGAAGTACTGTCACTCATAGGCATTACTTAGGCCTGAACGTAGTACCGAGGCGCTTTGGTGGAGAAAGCAACAGCAGAGTTGGCCACCGTTCGTTTTAGTATCGGGTGGTCTTTCCGGCAACGCTTCTTTGGGGTGGTTTGGAGTTGTGTACGTGCGATGTAATATTCACGCTACGAAATGTCTGTTTAAACGGGCCCGCATGCCCACCTTTCCTGATCACGAGATAGCCGCCTTCGTCGACCGCAACTGATAACGAACTCGATCGCTAAGAAGTCAACACAACTACCATCGTTGCTAAAAGGAGACGGCCCGTACGGCTCTGCAAAGCGGCGCGCAAGTAAACAAATCCCTGCGGCGCTTTTCGGTGATGCGGGAGAGAGCCAACGTCCAGGAATATACGTTTGAAGTAAAAGAGTGTCAGCAAGATCCACGTAAATACCTGCTCGCACTGGAAGCAGAACAGCACTGGCATTGCGTTCTTGGTAACCGCTTCGGGAACGGTCTCTTACAACCGATTTTATGAACCGCTGCACAATCGCAACTCGATGCTGACGAGACGCTCGGCAGAGAAGGATTGGACCGGCATTGAGTCGCTCCCAAAAACTGCTCTAACTTGACATGTGTTGGCGTATGATGTCGAAATAAAATGGACATCTAAAAAAAAGTGTACGTACCCAAGTTGCGAAGGCAATCCATATGGCGTTTATTTGAGCTCTATAACACACACACACACACAAAAGGAGATTGAATCGTGGAAAGTGTCCCTTCTCGACGAGATCGTTCGTCACCGCTGCATCGGAAAACAAGCTAGGTACGACGAGGGGAAAGATTGGCCTTCTTACCCCAAATTAGAGGTCAGGGTTCAAACTATTCATACGAGGAGGGTCCACAAAGGTCGCGTGGGCGGATTCCATTCATCAAGCCAGCCGATAGTGTGCAGATGGTCTTGCCCCGGATCGTCGAAGTGTTTTGCTAAGCCTAGCGTCTTTGGTGGTCGCTTGGTCGGTGGGTCCTTGTCGTTGTAGCTTTTTCAGGTATCCGTGGTTCTAGCGTTTGTCTCCGCCGCGGCGTTCAGTTTCAATTACTTTTTTCTTCTTCTTTTCTCTCATTGGGACGCGCACAGGGAGCACACAGAAATGCACGTTGGTCGTCGCGACGACGTAAGCGAGCGATGTTGCCGGCGATGTAAATTTGATCATAAAAAGTGCGTAAAGCTTTGTAGCTGTCGTAGGATCTCATCGTATACAGCGTGCGAAAAACTTGCGATAATTTCGCTTCGTGAATACGGAACTTTTCTTAGGTTTTGCTGTAAGATCGTTTTGTAAATAAGCTCTGTTACCTGTTGCGGACGACGAAGACAAGACAGACGGGTCGTACAAATACGACTCTAGGCAGAATCGCTTCTCGGCCATCATGGCCTGGTGATGTAGCGGCGTGGCGGCATCTTCGTCCTTATTAATGTCACCTACCCACCGCTCTCGTCGCGTTGGTCGGCGACCATTCACTCGAAGCCGCTCCGCCGGCTCCGACCGCAATATGCTACAGCCCTCGGGTACTTCGACTATGCGAGATTGTAACACGCTGACGCCACCAAGTGGCAAGACTCATAACTACGGTACGCTTGGCTTTCCGAGGCATGATGACGTCAAGACCGCGCCGGATCTCCCGAGATGCATCGCGCTCTTCGAAGGCTGATTTTGAAGCGCTCGCCGAAATCCAGGCATTTAGAACGAAAAATACAGCCATCCGCTTGAAATATGACTATGCGATTATCAATTACAGGTTTATCTGATTCCATTTGACTTATCTCTAGGTGTTTCCTGTATATTTTAAGTTTCGATTCAGCATCCCTTTAAAGCCGCTTATTGGCGAGGAGATCGAACTATAGGGGGCGCAGTTTCATTATCATCATAATCACCACAAACAACTCCGACGCCTGCACTTGCCTGGCGTATACGCCGCATCGTTTTCCGCGCTCGCTGCATGTTTTTTATAGCGATATGGTACGCAGTTGCTGGGTACCGCAGTACTCGAAGCATGCTTTTGAACCGGGTATGTGCAGCGCGGAGGACTGCAGCAGGTGCGCGACCATGCGAACACTGTCCGCCGTCGGCTCTGGTGCAACGCTGCACTCGATGACATGATCGCAGTGGAACACGTCCTCTCCTTCAACGAGACACCCCTTGCTTTTGCCGATGTCGTCCGTGATTGTCGCAAGAGACAGAGTAAAGGCCCGTTCACACTGTTGCGACCGAGTTCGACCGAGAGAGACCAGACCGGTTTTTAAGCCTCTTGCGATCTCTTAGGACCAGCTCCGCTGCAGCGGAGCTGGTCTTAAGAGATCGCAAGAGGCTTAAAGGGATGCTGAACCGAAATCTGGATTCCACAAAACACGCGGCAAAAGCGTGCAACGGGATGCTACAAACATCAAAACATCACTCATACAGCGATATATCAAACGGATTACCGTATTTTTCAAGAAAAGGAGGCGCATTTGACAGGTTTGTTGACGTCATGTTTCTCCGAGAAGGAGAGGGAATGGCGAAGCGAAGAGAGGAGGAAACTAGGTATCTTGACGTCACGCGCCTCGTCGGCCTTGATCATTCTCGACCTCTTTTTCTCAAAATACGGCCGTTCATTCGAGATATCGCCTTACGAGTAGTGTTGTAGGGATTGTAGCGTCCCGCCTACATCTCCTGCATTGTTTTTCTGAAATCCAAATTTCGGTTCACCATCCCTTTAAAAACTTGTAGTCCCGGCCAGCTGTCCTTCAAAGTTATCGTCCATACACTCTCGCAAGCTTCTGGGCTAAAACGGCAGACGGAAATTATAAAAGAAAGAAAAAAAAAATGGTTCCGACTGCCTCATTTTTACGGGCCCGTTTTGCGGCTCGGTTTGGACCTCGCTTTAACCTGAATCCATGACTGCACTTCTTTTAAACACTATTCAGAGGCCAGGGTCACCGAGCCATCCTACCTCTCCACGAAGGACAACGCCAAAGCGGATCCGCGTAAACGAGGCTGGTTAGCAAAAAAAAAAAAAAAAAAAAAAAAAGCAGCGATAACAAAAATGCAAAGACACTCTCTTTGCAAAAAGCGGGACTCATGATCTCGATGACCACCTTTACGTACACAAGCCCCGAGAGTTGAGGCGTTGTTGACGACGAAAACCAAATTCCACAAAACCCGCGGTTCAACACGGACTTCGCCTCCTTCTGACCTCAAGAAAGCTTAAAACGTACACAAAACGTCATAACTCCACAAATTAAAAAAAAAAAAAAAAGTCACACAATTTTGGGACACAGATACTCTGGGAGGCGTGTTTCTTTCTTTTATGAAAGTCCTTTCACATCCGTTACCTCAAACACGGTATGCAAACATGTTTTGAAACATACATATATGTATAAAGAAAACATGCTTCCCAGACGCTCGAGCCGCGTTCGCATGCACGTAATTCTGTCGTCATGTCGGCAGTAAAATTCGTGTTTTTTTTTTTTTTTTATGATGCCTTGGGCAGTTTGAGTGCGGCTTTAGGGAAATGATGCCTTTATGCACAAATAAATCATAAAGTCAAGCAAAAAAAGAATGAAAACTTGCAGCGTGTTATTATTAGCCAACCAGCGGATTGTGCTGTTATCAAGACTGCCGTAGTTTCCTGCAGCAGCCCCGCACGGCTCCATGAGCCCCTTAACTCGTTTGCACACCGAGAACTGCAGTAAAATTAGTCCGGTTCCTCGCGGAGCATTACTAATTTCCCCCTTTACGTGGAGAGTTAAGGCATGTGCAGGTGCATTTTGACAGCAGTTGTGTTAATAAGTAATCGGGACGTACACGTTTCAAACACCAAAAGCATCGCATCATCCTCCGACAACCAAATCTCGTAAGAACTACTTCGCACGGCGTATGAACAATATTAGAAACTTTTTTTTTTGTTCGTGTGAATCAAAGCGTTCGCACGAGTTGTTTGACGGCATGGGGCACTGGTGTGGTGGGCGCTATTCGCGACTACGACTGTCTATGGGTGACACGTACGCGACTCGTTTTGCACAATGGCGGTTGGAGATGAGTGCTGGTATACACCTTTTCTACGAGGGCGCCGCCATCTTCAATTCTGGAACTTCCGGTATGCGTCAAAACATCGCTTTCTTCTCGCCTCGACAGCAGAACGTGTTAACATTTTAATTGCAACCCTCAGTCGTTCAATTGTTATGACCCTTCTATACTTTTTCACTTGTTGGGGGCTGTAATCTCTTGGTTTTTGTTCGGAATGCATACCGGATAGGGGGACAACGTGGCTGGGTGCGAGGCTAAACGAAAAAGGTGTATACACCTTTTCCACAAGGGCGCGGCCATCTTGAATGTCGTCACTTCTGGTATGAATTAAAGGGACACTGACTGTGTGCTTATGCTCGCCATGGTAGTTTTTTAGAGCCCAGCTCTTTGGCGCCCGTTTCCGGTTTGAGCGGTGTCGCCGTCGCCGTCGGCTTCGGCGTAACCGTGAGGTCACGTGACCCCCGTGACGTCACGAGGGTCACGTGACCTCAGGGGGGTCACGTGACCCCCCCCCCCCCCCGCCCCCGCCATGAGACCACGTGACCCCCGTGAAGCCACGTGGCCCCCGTGGCGGAGTAGCAGGCAGGATGAAGAGGTGAGGAGGAGGGAGGAGGGGTATACCCTCCTTTCAGTACCCTTCCCTCCTCCTCCTGAAGAGCTGCGCTCTAATTTGGCGTTACAGGGCGTTTTAAACGGCTTTCATTTTTTAGTGTACATGACACATACGAGCCCAACTACACAGAACACAATTTGCGACTCGAAATTCGTTTTCTTTCCGCCCGAAAACCGGCGATCGAGAACTGGCCGGTTAGGTGCCAGTTCTCGACAAAAAATGGAATCGATACAAATTTTATTTAAAAAAAATATCGCCTCTGTTTGATGTGTTTAGGATATGTTCACAAAACGTATAAATCAAGATAGGCTGTTCTCAGTACAAAAACCCCAAAACACAATCCGAGTCCGACAATAGAAGTGTGTGTGTGTTTTTTAAGGCATCGCGTGACGCATAGGGCTTTATGTTATACACATGCAGTGTTTATGTCTATGTTCATAACGATGTAAGAGTTTTCATGTGCTAAAAAGAAAAAAAAAGACCTTTCTGTAAAGACTATTCTGCTTAAATGGCGTATTTTTGTGATTGTGGCGTTTATTGCGGGCCTCCATTACGGCAATTTCTTTTATAACCAATACAATCAAGATATTTTAATAAGTAGTTCTTCAAAGTCTAATATAATTTGTTTCTTAGGATCTAATTTAAAACGCGGGAACAACTATGGCAGTCCAAAGTTCACAAATTATCATCACTGGTGCCATTTGCAGCATTCCTAATTAAGAAGGTAAAAAATGAAAATAATCTAAAATCAATGGAAACGTTCTAGCTAGTGTGGGAAATACACCTAAAATTACATTAATTGTATGTAAGGCATATGTATTTATAAATATGGTTATATCAGAGTCGCGGCTTTTGAGAAGCGACAAAATCTCTAAATTCACCGCCAATCCTCCGGACCGAGTGCGACCCCCCCCCCCCCCCACACACACACACACACACGCACAAAACAAAAAACAAAAACAATACGTTTTTTTTTTTTCAAAATTGTTTACAACATTTTTTTTTATTCACCCAGACGTTTTACCATTTTCAGTTAGAAGGAGCGCCAACCCGCTTGCACGTCTGCTCGTTGGGAAACCGGTGAAACAATACGCCTCGCAAGTGGGCTCATTTTCGTCTTCTGCGCATGAGAAAGGAGGTAGCGGTGACGTCAGAGCGCCGAGCCCAGATTGGCTGATCGCGACCCCCTATCTGAGCGTCGTCTGCTCCTTTGCAACGTCGTCTGCTCGCAACGTCGTCTGCCGCTGTCTTACCTTTCCTGCGACTTTCGGAAGTGCAGGTCTTTACGAGCGAGCTCGACTTCGCCTTTCAGAGAGGGCAGACGAAATAACTCAAGCGGTACATTGTTTTTGTCTAACAACTAGCAGACGCGCATCAAGGAGGGAAGTCAAAGGAGTCACTGGCGAGGTGTCCCGAGGCGCCGAGGTTTATTTGCTAAGAACCGAGAGTGTCCGCAAGTTCCCTCCCAAATACTTTTTCCCTCCTTGCGTGTACGGCGAGACTCCTCACTCTTTAACGGCGTCGGCGGGTTGGCGCAGTTAACGTCGTCTGCTTTACGTCTGATAGTCAAAGCGATGGCTGCTTTACCTTTCCTGCGTCTGTCGGAGATTCACCGCTTTTTCACCGACGAGAGTCACCGCTGCCTCGGAAAACAAGGAGATGACAAGAGGAAGAGATTGACCTCTTAATCTAAAATTGAGTTCAGCGATCAAAGTATAATACGAGAAGGGTTCACAAGGGTCGCGCGGGCATATTCCGTTCAGCACGCCAGCCGGTCGTGGGTAGACGGTCTTGGCCAAGGACCGTCGAAGCACCGCTGCGCGTGAGTCGGAGTGCCTGCTAGGCCTATCTGCCGAGCTCGCTTGGTCGGGGTCAGTGGAATCGTGGCCGTTGGAGCATTTCCCGGGTGTTTGTGGATCCAGCGTTCTTGTTCGTCATGGTTTATTTCATGTACCTTTTACTTTTTTTCTTGCTGCTTGTAGTCGGGACGCGTGAGAAGAGCACGTACAAAAATAAACGTCCGTTGGTCGTCGCGACCAAGTAACTGGGCGACGCTGTCGGCCATGCTGATTTGATCGTAAGAAGTGCGTAAGACAGCTTCGGAGCTGTCGTAGGATTCCGTCGTAACCTGCGAAAAACTTACGATCATTTCGTTTCGTGAATACGAATTTGTTCTTACGTTTTGTCTTACGCACATTTTTGGCGTAAGATCGTTTTGTGAATCTGGCCTCTGCACTTCCGAAAGTCGCAGGAAAGGTAAGACAGACGCAGACGACGTTGCGAGAAGACGACGTAGCAAAGGAGCAGACGACGCTCAGATAGGGGGTCGCAATCAGCCAATCAGGGCTCGGCGTTCTGACGTCCCCGCTACCCCCTGCGCAAGAAGCAGACGAACTTGCCCTCCGCATAGTGAGTTTCAGTACTAGCGTTGCGTGTTCCGCACTGCGCGTGCACGGAGCCCAAAATTGCGGCCTTAAAGGGGCGATGCAACAATTTTTGTACTTTGCGCAAATACCGCTTAGAACGGATCCCTGACGTTAATGACCTATGAAACACGCGTTCGTTTTTCACCCCACGCAATAGAAGTCCCAGTAAAAAATTAAAGAAAAACGAGCAGCGTTAACCCCCTCAACTCACAGCCAGAACAAGCGGCCACATGAATCTGGAGCCGATTATATGCCGCCAATGTTGATCATAGCCACGCGCTTGGGTCGGCAAAGCACAGGACACGCGCTGAGTTCCAGGCAGTGATTAGACACGGGCCACTACCCGAATGCTTCTCGAGCTATCAATTATCACGAGCCCAAATCGAGTGCTCACGCAATGCTCTTGTACAATCTATGAGCCGCATTCAAATATCGTCCCTGGAGGATGCTGCTACCACCAGGGTACGTCATCAAAATTTGCGAAGGAGAGATTGAAGGAAAACGCTCGCTTTCTCCTTGAAATTACACCGCAACAAAGAGGTTTCTTGGTCAGTGGCGTTGCGTGCGAGTGTACTTGGGTCCCACTAGTGCCAGTAAGCTCATACAAAGTGAAAAACGCTCAAAACGAATATCGTTGCACCGCCCCTTTAATAACAGGCGGAAAGTCAGCTAGTTGATACATCGATGAAAAAAAACAAAAAAAAAAAAAAAAAACCTACCCTTCCAGCTGACCTCTTATTTTGCGGTCTTGGACTGGCGCATGGCAGCGACGCGCATGTGAAGCGTAGATCACGCAACCCCAACGCAAAGGCGCAGCATTTTCGTTTGCTTCTATAGGAAATACTAAAACTCTCTGTAGCCGGCGACAGGCCAAGAACCCAGGGCGAGAGAAAGGAAGGTTAGGGAAAGGGAAGCAGATGAAATACTGGGGATGAGAGGAGGAAGCATCCCCTCTTCTCTCCAGCATTCCGCCTGCTTCCTCCTCCCCAGCCTTCCTTTCCCTCGCCCTGGGTTCTTGACCTGTCACCGCGAGCGCAGAGTGAACAGTGCGCAGAGCATAGGCGGTGATTTACGGAGTCTGTTGTGGCATGCATCCGAAACCTGCCGACGCCCGGGGGGAAGACTACACGGCTCTCCGAAAACAACGGTATGCGGACCACTGCGAGGTTGGAATTCGCACCCCGTCGCAGAGTCTGAACCCCTGCGCTAAATGCTAACGCATTTCGTCGAGAATCAAGCGACAGCAGCAATTTCCGCATCTTTTCTTTTTAATATAAATTTCGTGCCTTTTTTGTTGTGTTCAAAATCCAATTTCTTAAGAACTGGCATTTGCGGCTGAGCCGCTGCTGCAAGCTCACAGATTACAGACGCCACGCCTTCCGTTGTAGCCCATCGTATACCTGTGGAAACTACATTGGGAATGGCAATCTGTCACAAAGCAACCGACGATGAGTACAGCTCTATGCTGAATCGTTTTGTCGGTTCTAGGGTTCGCTCCGGTGCATCGTACTTTCAAATTATGTTGCCCAACAGGCGTTCCCCGAACAAGCAGGAATGCCGACTGCATGGTGCTATGACGTCGCGTTTTCGACTGGTCTGTTTGTCGAGCTCTCAAAAGTGGTTTCTCGATTTCCGCCTAACGATATCATAGAAGTGTCATGCCTATACCGCGATCCTGGGAGGGGCACAGAACCGGAGTTTAGTCACAGTGGACGCCTGCTCTGCCCTAAGTCGATCGCCCTGCAGCGAAGCAGTCCACGAATAGCAAAGCAGACACGAGTTGAGACGCCGCGGTGACAGCGACTCGGGCATTTCTGGGACCAACCTCCGAGATCGCGACATTCCGATTCCTGTCGTGACGCGTTTTTTTTTTTTTTTTTTTTGCCACTCGAGCACTTTCAGTGCATGGGCGGTATGCGGAGAGCGAGTCGTCTGCTTCTTGCGTAGGAGTTCACGTTATTAAAGGGCAACTCCACTTCATTTTTACAATTTTTGGGTTACGATCTGTGTAGTCGAAGTCGGCGACCCTGAATCACGAGATATAATTTGTTTTTCGGTAGTGTGTATAGTTTTGTAGATATCGCGAATCCAAGTATCGTTCCGGCGGCACGGCGAAACCGAAACTACCAGCTGGAGCAGCTTGGCAACACTGATATTAGTGGCGCGTCGTCGGCATGACCTAGTTCTCGTCCCGCGCTTCTGAGCCGACGCACCGACAATGTCGGCTCAGTTGCACGTGGAGTTTCAAAAGATAAGGTAAGTTGCACATTTTCTTTTTTTACCGCTTCACTTTGTTAATATGCACCAAATGTAGTAAGTTTTCGTGTGTATTTATAAATTTGCCGGCCGAAAAGCGAATCCGACTGCTATAAATATGACGCAGTCAGCACCGGCGCAGCGTGACTGTATTTGTTTCTTGCTCGCGGATCGAGAGAAAAAGAAATAATGGGAGATAGATGGACAGATGTATCCACAAGCGGTCTAAGTTGTTAAAGATAAGGTGCATTTATGTGCACGCTAGTTAGATCAGCCGCGACCTGCTGCGTCCGGCCGATCGTGCTAGAGCAGCCGGCGGACGGTACGTGAACAGCGACGGCACCGCATCGTTCTTCAAAGACGCATGTTTCGTGGAGAAACCCGCAACAGTCAGCAGCCGCAGATCCCGTGTGTAGGTGTCTGACGTAAAGTGCTGGGAGCAGAGCTTCGCGTTGGAGCTCGGAGTCGACGGTCTTCCGAAGTCTATCCGGCGAACGGCACCGACCCACACCTTGTGCCTCTTCCGGTCTCTTGGGAACTGGTGGAACCGCAGCTCCGGGTTGCGCACCGGACTGTTGGTGCAACCCATAGCACTACAAGTCGTGCTCGACATTGCCCAACGCGAGTCCGGCGAGTCTCTCCGGCTCCACGACACGCGCGTGAGCGAGCAGCACCGCTTCAATCTCTTCCGCACTGTCGCGGAAGCAATGCTGGAGTTAAATTAACTGCCTGGACACTAATAAAATAGGAGAACACAGGATAACGTGGTAAGCACCTCTTGCCGTCAGCAGAATCGCAGAATGCCACGGGAAACGAAGCGTCCGCGGCGTCCGTACGAGAGCGTAGGACTAAACCTACGTCATTGCCCAGTGTTGCTTCACTAGTTCACCGGTGCCAGCGTTGCTCACCCGCTTTCGGGCCGCTAACCGAGCCGGGAGACCATTTTTAATATTGGTTTTAATCGGTAATGCGGCATCGGTTTGACGTGATATTTTGGATATGACCGTATTTTGACCCCCTAAAGCGATATCAGTCATTTCGATAGGGTCGACTTTTTGGTTGGAGTTGCCCTTTAAACTAGCTCAGTTACGGAACTGCTCATAGACGCTGCTTGCAGAGCAGTACGCCTTCCTCACTCACCACGACTCGCCTCCCGTCGTTCGACGCGCCAGACGGCCGCTATGTTAACTGCAGTGTATTCTACGGAATACGCACGTTTCGAAGCATAGCGTCTAGATGGCGCTCCAGCTCTGCCCTATGGAATACACAGTTATGAAACGAAAATCTAGATGGCGCTTCAAACGACGGGAGGCGGACTGAAGTGACTAAGGGGGGGGGGGTACCCCCTTCCGCGAGAGTTCTACAACTGAGGGTTCCGCGGGAGTTCCACAACTGAGGTAATCTAGTAACGTTGGTAGGAGTTGCGGTCACGTCAGAACGACACCGAGCTCCGATTGGCTTTAATTGGAAGGGTATTGGGTAGACCTCAATGCTAGAGGCATCGAGGTCAACCGCCATTTTTGTTTCCATAAACGGATAAGATCTTGGCGTTCTGACATCATCGCAACCCCTTTGCACGAAGCAGATGAACTTGCGCTCCGTACAGGGTGGTAGACGTACGAGTCGAAGGCGTCTTTCAGGCACCGTAATGCGAGCCAACGTCAGAACGATTTGGACGAGCAGACTTGGACTCGAAGGGCACGAGACGCTCGCTTCAAACATTTTGTTGGAGAAAGTCCGAGGCGGGGGCAGAGATTCGCAATGCAGATTTCAGATTTCGACGTCGCTGTCAGGAACGCTCAGCTGTTTCCTCCGAAACGCTAGTGAAGAAAGAAACGAGCATCACGCCGCATGCATTCAACGATAACCGAATAAAAAAAAAATGAAACCGAAAAAAAAATTGAATTGTCTGCGTTGTCGTGGAAGTCTGGCGCGGCAGCGTGGCGGGGCAATATGCTAACGTCACATCCGCCAACGAAAGGAATAAAAAGAAACGATCGAGGAAGAGACCCGCGCTCGAACGCCTTGGCAGCTCCAATGTTCCGGCTTAGAAAAAATAAACAAATAAAACGCGCTAGCAGCTTTTGTTGCTTGTTGTCCAAGACGCCAGGTTTCATCGCGCAGTGCGCAGAGCTCACTAAACATACACCAGACGGCGCTCGCAGATTTTTCGAGCTTACGGGGGTGCGGACCGTAATTTCGACGATAGAAACAGCTCCCGTCAAAGTAGCACAAAGTTCAGCAATCCTGGGCCCAAATCACGCCACCCACAGTGGCAGCGGAGGTCGGTCAAAGAAATATATAGTGCACCGGACGTGCGGACGAAAAGTTTGCCGTGTTTTCTTGTTTGTCTGCTTTTTACCAAACAAAAGAAAACTACGTATCGGTGAAGGTAAGGTTTGACCGCAACACACGCTATATGACTCAAACGGAGCCAACCAAATAGCACTAAGAGCGTATCGCCGCGGCGCTCGTAGTTCTTGTGAGTTTGGTTCACTCGGTGATGGCGAACGCTGGATGGATGGATGGATGCTAATGGTTGTACCCTCTATAACGGGCGGTAGCTCGCGCCACCTAGCCTAGAAATTGAGAACCAAAAGTATGATTTCTTGCCTTCGCCCCTCTGCAATTTCGTAACTATCACCAGGCGGTGTGCGATAACACAAAGATGATGCACTTTCGGCGCTGTACTTGACTGGCTTCGTCTTGTCGTATAGTGTTCGGCTCCGGTCGGACTTGATGCGAAACGGAGCATAAAGGTTCGGACCGCCTGTCGAGGTTTCGAAGCTTGCAGTTAACTAAATAAAATTGAAAGCTTTTTTGTTGTTGTTTTACAAAAAATTGGGGCCCGTTTTTGTGGTGGCCTACGCCATTTACCTCATCGTGCCACTCGTGGACTTTATCGGCTACAATTTGCTCATTCAAAAAGAAAAAAAAAAATAAGAAAAAAAAAGGGGGACTCATAACTTTATACTTGGAATGGAGAGCGTGCTGGTAAGGATAATATAAATACTGGGAAGAACGTAAAACGCAAGGGCGGACAAGACTTCTTGTTCGTCCTCGTGTTTTTTGTTCGTCCCATTATCTGTATGTTACGCATAACATTCTATTTAGATAACGGCAAGCTCTGGAGCTTTGGCATCTGGTCAGGACCGCTCGTGGAACACGTGGGCGCGAGCGGTTTGGAAATGCGTAATACATTTCAAGGATAAAAGAAAAAAAGAGAAAAATGAGGCCATTCTTTTCTTCAGACATCCGGTATATCGATTCCGACTCCTGCCCGTTTCGATTTGAATGTGCGTCGTCCGGCGAGGGGTCATGTTTATTTACCACTGCTTGGCGAATGTTAAAGGGGCACTGACACCCCAAAGGTCGTATTTTTTTTTATTGTCTAAAACGACGCAAGTTGTAGTCATAGACACGCAAAAAAAAACCGCATCGCGAAAAAAAATTTCCCCGCGCGCGCGCGCGCCTTTTTAGTTTTGGCGTTTAAATCTCCCGCCGCCACCTCCTTGCTTCTTTTGATCGGTGACGTCAAAAATCAGGAAATTTAGAAGCTTTGTAGGCGACATTTCTATAACATTTAATAACGGCAATCGTAAAACATGTTTTTTAACGCAATTGCGAACGCACTACGGCCCCTCTTTTTGAAATACCAAAAATCAGAGTTCGGTGAGATGTCCCCTCCTAGATTTGTGTCCTCTCTCAGAAAACTTGGCGGTGCTCGAGCAGATCGGCGAGTCGGAGAAGAAACCGGTTTTTTTCCCGCGCGCCAGCTCGCCTCCTCCTCGCATCGGGTCAGCGGAGGTCCGAGAGAAAGTCGAGTCGCAGGAGACCGCAAAATTTGACTGACTGCACTGGCGTGGATCGCGCGGGAACTTCAAATTCGGCATTTGAAAATTGTTTTTTTAATTAACAAATACTGAATTCCCAAGTTTCGAATTTTGAGGGTAATGTCCCGGCACCGTTTTCAATCGTTTCGGATAATAAAAAAAAAAAAAAAATATATGATTTTGACGTGTCAGTGCCCCTTTAACAGTCGTATGCTTTCTTCGCGAAAATGATTGCCCATCTACAGCGGTTCTCTAGGCAGTACATTCACCCGTTCATTCATTCACTCATTCATTCAATGTACCCTTAAAGACACCTCTTTCGAGGGCATTACATAAGGAAGGGGGGGGGGGTAAACACGTAAAAAAAAATACAAGAAGCACCATATCGATGGGTGGATGGCAGCTAACAGTGCTGACGCATTAGGAAAAAAAAAAAAAACATTGGCGGGGAAAGATTGACGTAACTGAGACAAAAAAAATATTGACGCGACCCGTTAGCTGAAATAGGAAGTTACAGCATTACGAAAGGAGGTGGGGTCATCTAGTACCACTATTTCGGATGGAAGGTCATACCAATCTAAAATAATCTCGGGTGAAAAAAAAAAAAAGTTGGATTGCAATAATTGGTGCGTCCACTGATTCGCGACACATGGCAGGAATGACGTCGTGATGTTCCTCTACTAGGAGGAAGCTGTACCGAAGCACGACGAGTTGGACGCGACAATAATACATTTTATGGAAAACACCTAAACGTGATATTTCACGACGTATACTTTGAAAGTTTTGATATCCAGGTGGCGTCGAAGAGAAGAGACACTGGTTGCTCCATGATGATCGCTAAGAATAAACCTGATTTTGCGCAAAGCAATAGCTTATCAAACAGCGAGATCAACAGGTGGTGCCGGTTTGCTGCGCTTTAAAATAAACAAAATTGGGGATTAAAAGGAAACGTAGAATAGGGTATCTAGATAGCATGCAGGCTTAGCGTTCATAATGTTTTATTTCAATCAAAAAATATGTATTAAATAAAATCTACGAAAGATGAACTAATGAGGTCTGTGCAGGTGAGTTATCCGGCTAGAGGGACTTAATTTAAGGGGCTAATTTTGATAAATTGAATAATTGACTAAAACGACTTAATTATAGTTTTAACTAGGTAAAATAAACAGATGGTTCCAATTATAAACCTGTTGAGCGTCATCAAAAACCACAAAATCACGAATTTTATGAAGGACTTAACGCACCTGGGAAGCACGAGAGGGCGCTACAGCGGTCCGAGAACGCAAGTGAAAAGATAAGTGACTTTTAGCAAACTGTTACCGTGTTCCGCGTACAGCACTACCAGAGCCTCTGAAGCATGCTCTTAAGTGCGCGCCCGAGTGATCCCGTGACCGAGGGGTGCTCCCTTAAAAGCACGTTTCAAAGGCTAAGGTAGTACAGTAGACGGAACACGGTAATGCGTTCCGTCTACTGTCCTTTTCTCGGAATCGAAAGGCTGCCATTCAAACCACTAGTCCGGTGGAAAGTGCCCGTGTGAAGCTCTAAACTATAAGCAGCAAAAGGGAGTTTTCGAAGATCGTTTTTGCCATCTCGCAACGCTCTCCGGAACCTGATACGATACTCGGAACTTTATACAGTCAAGGCCATCGACGCGCAGGCGCAGTAGCGGCCTCTTCGTTGCGGAGGAAGTTAGCGGAGGGGAAAGCGCTATCTACGAAAACTCCCTAAATGTTTGGCGTCGCCAATAACTCTGCAAAGTGAAACGCGAAAAAGCGACGATGTTGCGTTCGCGCTAACGGTGCTGCAGCAGTGTGCATCATCGGTACTTTTTTTTTTTTATCCTAGCTTATAGTTACGTAAAATTAAGTTAGCTAAATTCTTACATTAATTAATTGGAATAAAATTAAGTTCGCCAATTTAATTCTTTATTTAACTGAACCCGCAGTTCCCAAGGGCCTCAATATAGGTGTTGGGAAAGGCAGAGATATTCAAATCTACGGAAATATTAACATAGATATAAACAAAACGAAAATAACAAAAGATGCACGCGAGAATTAGCTTCTATTGTCGTAAAACTGTTCAGTGTGACTTTTCCTGTCGCCTCCGAACTTTCCGCGTAAACAAACAATCCGTTGCCGCTTTTTTTTTTCTTTTATTTCGTACCGAGTTGCTTAGTCAGACAACGGGTTCTTCGCGCAGGTGCTCTAACAGTCACGGGGGAGCAGCTCGAGAATTAAGACTCATAATATGCCGGCGAAAGGAGCCCGTAAATTGTCCGCCCAGTACAATCCCGCCCAGGAGACGACGGACCAAAAAAGTCAAATGAAAAAAAAAAAAAAAAGAACCGCAGGCAGTCTTTGAAAGCGCTCCGAGAAATACAACGCCGGATGCTAGCTGCCTCCCCCGGTTCGGGCCACCCACGCAGCGGGTGTGGGAGCGACCGCTCGGTTCAAACAGCATAAATTTAAACCGCCTTTTTTTTTTTTCGTGTTTACAGTGTCACACGCTGTAAACACGATTTTTGTTTTGCCAATGCAGCGCCAATGCCAGGCTATGCCGCTTTGGATTATTCATTGGCATTCCTAATCTACGAATCCGCGTTCGCTTCTCTTTCTTATCCGCCCCGTGGTACTTGCCGGAAACATTCGAGAAAAGCGAGCAGCGTTCATGAACGCTGCTCGTTCCGGCTGAGAGTTGAAGGGGGTGTTCGTGCACCCCCTTCAACTCTCAGCAAGGAGCCGATTATATGCCGCCACTGTTTATCGCTATACCCGTTTTCACCTGAAGAAAAAAGCAAGTTTTGCGCATTGTTCAAACGCTGCGCGAAGTAGTTCTTACGAGATTTGCTTGCCGGAGGAAAAAGCGATGCTTTTGACGTTTGGAACCTGTGCGTCTTGATAAGATAACGAATATATAATCTAAAATTCACCCACATATATCTTAATTATCCACATAAAGAGGTAAATTAGTAATGCTTCGCGAGGAGCCGGACTCTTTTTACTGCGGTTCTTGAGGTGAAAATGGGTATAGTTGGTATTGGCCACGTGCGCGACCAAAAGCGTCGATGTGATCGGTCTTCCATTATTGGACAAACGCTCACTACGTCATCTTCAGTTATGATGAATTCTACCTCGATTAATAGAAATACGAACAATGTCGGTTTGTCAACTTGTGACGTCAAGATTCCACCGCGCTTTTTACACACACATCGAAATTGTCGCTGGCAATGGATAGTCCCAGTCGTGACGTCGCAGATGGGACCATCTCGTCGTCAATATCGCTAGGAAGAAAAGCGCGCCAGACGCGCAGGAGTCGGCAAGGGATAGGGCACGCGCCGAGTTTCCCGTCGTCACAGCGTATGGGCACGAGCCACGACCCTAACGGATGTCCAGGCATTGATTGTTACAATCCCGAATTGAATGCTCACGCGCTGCCCGTGCCCACTGAAGCCACTTTTAAAGATCGTAACCGCGGGGATCGCATCTTCGGCAATACCAACATTGCGATCCCGACAACTTCGTCATTAAGTTATCCGAAGAAGAGGCCGAAGGGGGAAAACCCGCGCTATTATCCTTGACGTTACGCGGCGACAAAAATATTTCCCGGTCCGTGGCCTTGCGTACGATTATACTTGGGTCCCACTATAGTGCCAGTGAGCTTGTGAAAAGTGAGAAACATTCCTACACAATATCGTTTCACGGCATTATTAACGTGTATCGCGCAGTAGTGATTACACGACCGCAAGTCTCACATATCAGATGAAAAATGGCTTTCACGAGTGAATTCAATAAAAAAAAAGAAAAAAAAACACTTCAACTATCAATCAATCAATCAGTTTTATTTCCTCTCCATCTGAGGGGGAAGGCAGGGGAATAAAGCAGCATGTCGCTTGACGAAGCCCCCGCCTCCCCTTTACATCCGCAGAAGAAACTATAGTAGCCGATCGTCTTTTTACTTTCAACGTCAACTACTATAACTATTAGTACAAATCCTATCGTATATTAATTAATGTACGTCGAATAAAACTATTCTACGATTATATGGTACTATAAAAACAATTAGTGCTATTACAATGATTACTGACATTACAACTACAACAACTATTAGTATGCCGTCTTACTACTATAACTACGAGTAGTAATACTACTACAACTACTGCCTTGAACGTGATGTCATATGGCACTGTACCTGCTGCCATTGCTCCGAGTACCATCCCTGTGCCCGCACCTTCGGCGGCGCACATTTTCCACCATCGAATTCGTTCTTCTCGGCGAGGCTTACCGAAAAGAAGAAATTAGATGGTGCCAAATGTACGCTGTGGAAGGCACGCGGGACCCGGAGCATGGTCCGGAGCCATGACGGCTCATGTGACGTCAATACAAGCCAAGTCTAACAACCATTGCGACTATTTGTATTGTTACTACAATTTCTCCTCTTTCTATTATTACTGGTATTACTACTATACACTATTATGATTAGTACTACTATGAAATTGAGACAGACGCTTGATGAGCTGCGCTCGCGACACGCACGGCCCCTTCCTCTCGCGTCGTCCGGCGCACGACGGTTCCCCGGTTTGCTCGCTCGCATGCCACGCACTGCCGCCTCACCTTTACGAGCCGGGGGATTCCACCTGCAGCACGCAGGGTCGTTGGGTCCGCCTGCTCCCGCAGTAAAAAGACGATCGGTCATTAAAGCGGCTCCGGTATTTTAATGGACGGCCCCGACTTCGAAGCTCGGGTGGAGGCACAAGTCACGTGATCACGCGTCGCAGTACGATCCGTCCACCCCTGCTGACAGTGCGGTGGAAGCTGCCTGCTCGTTGGATCAATCGCACGTTCATATTTCGCCACGTGATCACGCTCCTGGCAATACTCTCTTCTAGGAGAGACTGGCGCGCGATAGATGGGCAGGCTGTCTCCAATAAAGAAATAGTTTTTTTACGCAAATGTTATGTTATGTTTTGTTTTTTTACGAAGACACAAGATTTTAGAGCAATAACCGTCGGCAACATTGTTCCGCACTGAAATGTGTTTCTTCTGCCGATTACCCACTGACATAGCCTCCTCTATACTAACGAAGCCTGGCAGTTCGACGACGGAGCCATAGAGTGCCCGGTCGCAGATTTAGAGCGCGAGGATCTGGTATACTCTATTTCACCTTATGATGTACCACAGGAAAGGCTGCAAGTGAGAGCTCCTTGCTCTGAGGCACACCTCGGCGGCACAAGCTCTCGTGCATTAAAGGGGCACTCAAGCGGTTTTTGGGGAAGCTACTTTGTGGTGCGATGGCGTTAGGGAAGTGTCAGTGAATGAGTATCTTCAGTTTTAGAAGTCAGAACCGCCTATTAATCACGCTGGAATAAAATACGTGCGGACTCTTTTCTGTTCCTGCGCCGACCAATCAAATTATCGTATGTTTGAAAATTTTGGCGGCCTTTCTTTCCCCGCTGCGTTGGAAACAACCGCAGCGACAGACCAATCACAGGTCGAGGAGAACTGGTTGCGCGCGTTGCATGCCGGTCGTGGGCATGGCGTCGGTGGTGATCGTTGGCGTGGTCGGCGTGGTGGAAGCTCATCGTTCCGCGTAAAAGCGCTATCCTTGACTGTGAATTTTTGTCGTGTGTCGCTATGATAACCCAGCACGTACTAGAAGGGAAGATCCACCTACTCGTGCGGCTATGTCGTGGCGGCACTCTCAAGACAGCAGAAACGCCCGTGCCGTCGTGTTTGTTTACTTCGACCACAGTGGTGCTTTCTAAGCATTTGTGTCCTCGAACATCGCCCGGATTTCTCATTTGGCGCATTTCATGCGTGTGCTCAAGTTCAAGGTATTACTGGCGCGTACCGTATAAAGGATGCGAATTCTCATGCGTTTTCATCACCGGAGAAAAGTGATTAGTGTCAGCAATCCTGAACGCTCGCAACGTCTATCTGATCACGAAATTATATTTCTACGTTGCTATATCGCTACTAAGATTACATCGTCTTTTATAATCGTAGAAAAGGCGTGTGGCGATATTTGTACTATTGGCAAAGTCGTGTATTAGAGTCGTGATCGTCCCAGACGGCTTACTGAATCTTTTTCTTTCATCCACGGTACCCTGCAAGCCTATCACGAAAAAAAAAGAAATAAAGCTTTAGGCTTTAGAAAACTATGTCTATATTTCGTTACAGCATTGAGTGGCAGTGCGTCCCCTTTTTAGAGACGCCGCTGAAACAGCTGACGGCGGCGTAGAAGCGGTCGCCGTGCTGACGACCCGCTGCGCTTGTTGCAGTGGTTGCTGGTGTGTGTACGCGCGGCGCAGAGCGGTCGTTCCGGTTGCAACGGACGCAGTCGTAGGTAACGCGCTCGTTGCACATGTCTGAACCAGCCTCCTCCCGAGGCAAAAGTTAACGTGGCGACATCGTTTGACATCACGTACCAGAGGTTACGCTACGATGCCAAACGTTGGTTTGGTTACGACTTGCCCCAACCGCAAATCGAAGAACGCCCGAAAAGGCCTGCGTTTCGTCGTCCTCGGAACCCGAACACGACTCCGAAGCGCTGCTATCGTCCACATCGCACGTCGGAGTGGCGTCATAGGAAATCATCCCCAGGTCGGCTGTCCGCCGAACAATTTCAACCTCTAACGGCGTCAGGTCCTCGAGCGTAGAGAACTCCGCCATGATCGAAGCTCGAATGACAAAAAAGTTCGGCCGGTGCGGCTCCCTCGGGGTCACTGCGCGACGGAACGTTGTCCAACACCATTGGCCCGAAATCCTTTTGATAAGCGTGCGAGGACCAATGAGAGTGGTTTCGATTTCGGATGGATCCGAGGTTTGGCGGCCTTCAATTACATTTTTATTAAAGAAATAATCACCGTATGACTATATTTTTTGGTTTTTAGGGATACTTAGGGCGTCTAGATTCAGTTGTCATCATCAAAACACGAACTCAAAAACCACTTGAGTGCCCCTTTAAGGGCAGTTGCCAACGCTATGAGCTCGCGCTTCTAGCCTTCGCTGCAGTACAACATAAGGTGAAACGGAGTATAGGGAGTATTCACTGGCGGCCATAGCTGTGTGCTGAATGCTGAGCGCGTGCTGGTGGCGAGCTTCCACAGTTCTTTTGCAACGTGCATTCCGCACCATCAAAAGTGCCGGTCTTAGCAGCCTATTGATGTGAGCTCGTTCTGAGCATGCGCTCTAAACAGCACCCACAAATATAGCGTCTAGTGAATACTCCCTATAGACCTTTCCAAAAACGAGCTTGTGGCCGGTGCCATTTTGAGCGTTCGTGCGTATGGCGCGTGCTTTGCTCGCTTTCCGAAGCGACGAACACGCACGTGCTGGGCTGTGAAGACCGCACGCTGGACTGTGATTTTGTAAACATTGGAAAGGTCTATAGAAGAAAGCATTTCTCGGGGAAGCTGGTATTCAGCGCACAGCTTTTGTAATGGTGAGGACCCGAAACATGGTTCTCAAACCAGATGAGAAAAGAGGCGGTAGCGCGAGGAACGCGAGGAGCACGAGCGGACGTTCCATCGCTCGGGAGAAGTGTGTTTCGGCGTCTCGCCGCAGCGGGGCGCCCATTACGGGGCTTTCCTCTCATCCGTTGTGTGCTGGCCTACCTTTTCACTTTCGGCGGCCGCGTCTCGTGGTGATCTGCCAGGCTTTGTCAGTATAGAGGAGGCCATGCCACTGCATACGGTTTTTTCTTGGTGCAGTTCCTTCAACCAACAGACAAGTTGTGTTTGTTTGTTTTTACTATGCGATGAATTGACACGGCTTGCGTTGTGTTCACTGTTTCGTTTTGGTCTGCTTTATGCGTGTCAACATTAAGTGAGTATATTTTACGCCTATTGTACCCACCTCTGTCTCCAAATAATGCCTCCGGCGCTGCGGGATAACCTGAAAGAAATAAAAATAAATATACACCGACGCGCGGCGCTGATGTTACGCCTCTGGGGCAGCGCTGCTCTCTGCACGGCACGTACACATTCCCTGCCCCTCACGAACACTGTACCCTCACCCTAAACTGGTTTCTGCGCACGCGCAGTGCCCACCACACCTGGCGTGGCCAAACGAAAGGGATCGGTGACCGAGTGGGCACAATAGATCGGAGCACGTGGAGCGAAAGCTCGCGATGCAGAACCCAGGGATTCTGGGTTCAATCCCCACCCCTGCCCGTTTCGACCTGAATGAGCACCGGCGTGCGGTCGTGAATCACTATACTGCGTGGTGCACGTTAAAGACCCCAGACTAGCACTTGAGGTGCACTGGCTAAGCTAATAATCTACAGCCGAGTGTATGTCTATACAGCTGCATAAACATACACAGCGAAGACAATGTGTGCAAATGCGGGCTTGTTTGTCAACAGAGCGCTAGTTTCAACGAGGTGGAGGGGCTTAGAGTGACAAACTATTATCCGTTCACCAAACAAAAGTGACCCCCCCCCCCCCCCCCCCTCTGCCTGGCTGCCGCCATGTTATACCATTTTGACCACTAGACACGTGGCCATACCAAATCCTGAGGCTTTTACGCAAAACTGAGTCGAGATTTGTATTGCGATCACTATAAAAAAACACGATAAAGCATTTTTCAGTACTGTTAGCCCCAGAGATCAGTGTTTTTGTCGTAAAAGCACGTTTTGGATTTAAAACAAACGAATTATAACTTACCTCGTCGGTACTGTTATTTAAGATCAGTAAGCAAATTATCTGTGCGCGGTACTTGTTAAAATCTAAGACGTAAAACTACAAGGTCACGTGTCTAGTGGTCAGATATGTGCAACATGGCGGCGATCGGGTGGGGGGTCACTTTCAGCTGCCAGTTTATTGCTCTAGTTTGTCTAGGTCAGGTGATGAAACGGAGGCGTATGACGGGCCCGACGAGCGCGTAGCTTCCATTGCACTGTCCGCCTAGCGGAGAACGGAGTTTATAGCGGCGCCGAATTTCGTGACTGGGCCGGCAGTAAAAGCCAGTTTAGTTTCGTGTCCTTTTCTATTTCTGTTTTCTTCGTCCTTCCTGCTTTAAAATGTCGGCAGAGGACATTAGGTTGAAAGCAAAAGTCCTAGTTTCCATTTAGAGTACGCGCGGTGGCATCGCGTAGCTCAAGCGAACAATCGTGGCCGTAATTCTGCGGGTTCTCGGCGTTTTTTTCTTTTTCTTTCTACGAGGCCATTTTCGGCCCCAATCTCGCCTTTGTCGAGGGTTTTAAGGAAATGTCACCGGTCACCATCGCTCTCATTTTCTTTCTTTTTTTCCGTGTAGGAAAGGGCCAAGTCCACTTCTAATACCCTAATGACTTTTTAAACCGATTAATGGGCAATTCTCACGGCCGGGCGTGCCCTGGTTCAAGACCGAAACGGCACTCGTTAGATGTCGGTTCAGGGCGACCGACTTTTCGCAATAACGCGTGGCCGACGCCTTCGTCGTCAGTGGCGCTGTAAAAGAGGGGTAATGAGGATTACGATTAAATCACCAATATCAAAACCAATTTTATTACTACTACTCAAGATGGTGTAGGTGGTTATGATGATTACGATGCAGTTTATTAGCAGCATCCCCATCACATGAAAGCACTGATATCTGCTCTATGGCACTGGATGGCACTGGACAGAGCCGTTTATAGACAGAGTTTGGCCATTCATTGGGAAGTATTGGAAACAAATTAGAAGGAGCCATTGGCTGAAACCGGGCTGGGCGTGTTCCAGGTCGTCTTCAGAAATTCATATGTGGCCAGCCAGAAGGCGCGAATAATACCCTGGTGGTGGTCGCGAGAAACGAAATTAATAAGTGCGTCGGAGTAACCCTCGGTGACTGAAAATGTGGTGTACGTGATGTTTTGATCACGGTCACAAAAAAATCATGGTGGAAGATATATATAAAGATATAGAAGATATAAAAAGCGTGCGCGACTAGCAGAACGACCGACGGAATCCGTATGCCAGGCGCCGAGGGCCGGGAATCCGCCGTCCGCGAGCGGTCAGACTCCGTCCGAGAAAAACAAAGTTCGAGCGGCACTTTCGTTTCTTACATCTTTTTGCATGATCGTAATTGAAACGCCAGGCGAACCATAGTTTGAGACCTGAAAAGTTACTATATTTATCTCTTAAGCACTTATCAAAACTGTTTCTCGCTACCACAGCTAGGGGATTACTTTCGGCTTCTGGTAGGCCAAGAAACATGTCAAGCCCTCTTTCCGCGTCTGGTGCTCGCCCTGGCTCTGCTCGCTCCTCCGATTGACCAAACTCTCTCTATATGCGGCTCGGGGGCTGGTTAAGTGTAAAGCGCTGGATGGATTTCATAAACAAGTACTATCAAGCTGGTGGATGCTATAGGACGCACTTGAGCCGAAAATGGCGGAGCGTCGCCACCAATTTAGTTTGTCATGGCGGCGCGGCGCCGGCATCTACAGTAAACCAATAGGGGCGTGTTTGCAAACGGCGGCGCGTCACCGGCAGCCACAGCAGACCAATAGGAGCGTGGGCGTCTGGATGTGGGATGCGTCATAAGCCAAAAATGGCGACGGGTCGCCGGCATCTAATAGAAGCGCCCGCGACACGTTATGGCGGTACTTGGATAAGTCGGGACATCCAGCACTTTAATCAGCTGTTCTCCGGGCTAAGGTCATTTGATCCTGAGAAAGTAGCGCCATTGCCTTACCTAAGCTCACAGGATCTTGTGAAGGTAGCGCCATTGCCTTCCTGCCTGCTGACAGGACACAAACATGTACTATCATACGGAAGACCACAACCTTGCAAGGCAATTCGCCTATCGGTCTTTGTTGCCATGGAAATCACCATTTCGGTCCTTTCAAATCTTCGAACCTTCGAATGGTTCGTTGCCAACCAGCTGTGCCAAGGTATAGCCATAGAGCGCAATCGCACTCAAATAGTTCCTCACATATATACGTGTCCTCGACACTGCGTGTGCAATCATCCTATTAATTACATTTGTTTCCACAGATCTCTAACAATGATATTATTTTTCTTGCTATTTCAAGACAGGGGAGTTAATTTTCAATCCCGCCAAGCATCGACGACACATCTTGGGCTGGGTGAAATCCGGACCGCTCGCGTCCACCGAGACCAAACTAAATACGATAATAGCGCCACCCTTTAGCGACTATTCAAAACATGCCAGTTCATTTCTATCGCTACTGCAAAATGGCACTGCGAGATGGCGCCACCGGCCCTTGCGCGACTCGATCTAAACCGATACTGGCAGCAAGGAGGTTATATAAAACTAAATTCGAGGTTATATACAAATGCCACAAGCACGAGAGCTCGAGGTCATATCATACTTAAGTCTTAATATAACCTCCTTGACTGTCGGACGTGCAGTTCCCGAAATGGCCTTCTCGCGAAATTATTGGTTTTAAATTTGGTCTGAGGGGTTGATAGGATCTACTGGTAACATTGAGAGTAGGAAGTCAGAGACTGTAATATGAGGCAATAGGGGACATTACAGTTCCATTCCGATAGGTGACAAGAAGTTGGATGTTATGAAAAAATGCTAATAAAACTGACGCCAGCAAAAAAAAAAAAAAAAAATCGTAAAAGTATTGCGTTTTTTAAACTGCCACACGTGAGCACACTAGAGAGCGGTGGCAAATATTAACGTTGGTTTTGGCATCCCCTTGATTTGCCGTTTTCTCAAAAGCTATTTTGAATTTAGTGATAATAAACAGCAAGCCGGAAAAGAATACTGTAATGTCTAGGAATTCCGAAAATGTGTTTAGTTTGAGTAACTTAAAATACCGCCGCAAAAACGGAATTTTCTTTTTTAAGTGTTATTTTTTGGTTTTGTTGTAATTCTGACTCCTTTAGGCGTGCGACCCCAAACGGCCGGCGTGGGAATAAAAGGCGGCCACCGCCGCATCCCAGTGGCAGCAACAGAGGCCCCCGGACGCAGACCGCGCAGAGCGCAGTTTCTTCAAAAAAAGACCGGCCTCCGTGGACGCGCTAATTTCGCGCGCAATTAGCGAACAAAGTAATTTCGCGCCGACGTAATGAGCGGCACTGGGAGCGACACGCACTCCGCGCGATTAGAACGAGCCGACAGTGCGGCGATAGCTATAGCCGCTCGTCGGAACTAGGCATGTTGCGAACCCGCCGAGGTTTGAGTACATGACCAGGTTCGAATTCATTAGGTACATTGTTTCCTCGTTTCTACGTATGAAACGAACTAAATCATTAAATGTATATACGCTTGTTTCTCGGTAATCCTTCTATAACGCATAAAACAAATTTTATAACCTATAATCGTTTCCCAAAATTTCCTTTTTTTTTTTTTTGCGTAGAAGTCGGGCAACGGCGTTTTCGAGTCGAACTTCCTCATTTTCCCGTTAAAAGTTCGAAGGTTCGGCGAAGCAATCGAACCGCGAGTTTCGACAAAAAAGTTCGCAACTTACTAAGTTGAAACAGTCGCGTCTCGTTGTTTGGCCACGTGATCGCGCTACCGCTCGTACCCAGGCTTAAAAAGCGGGGTCGGGGGGGAATGGAAGAAGGGAAGCGGTCGAGTGGTCCGGCGAACGCGTAGCCTCCATCGTACTGTCAGCTTGATGGTGCAGGGAACGTAGGAACGGCACAAGCACGGCCCCACGGGCCGATAAGAGACGCGCGCTTCGAGCACAATGCGAACGCAGATGCGCTTGAAAAAAACAATTCCCTCCCACGGCGAGAATTGCCTGTTGCAGGCCTCGTTTCTGCTTCGCTTTCCGCGCTGAATTCCCGTAAACGCAGGTGGCTCACGAAAGTGTTTGTGAGCCACCTGCGTACTCTACCCTTGCAAAAAAAAAAAAAAAGTTGATTTCGTGATGTCATTGAACACTTCGGCATCGCACCGTGAGTCGCGAGACATCATGGTAAGCTGAGGTCACTTGACATCATATCACGTCATGTGCGCCACGGAAGACGCCACAGGTGGTCATGTCGTATCATAGCCTCCTCTATACTCACAACGCCTGGCAGTTTGAAGGCGGAGCCATAGAGTGTCCGGTCGCAGATTTGGAGCGCGAGGATCTGGCAGCACAGAGCATCAAAGAGCCATTTCTCGGGGGAACCTGGACGTCAGCGCAAACCTTTTGCAGCGGCGAGGACCCGAAACACACTCGTTCGCTCGGGAGAATTGTGCTTCGGCGTCTCGCCGCAGCGGCTCGTTGCACGCCAAAGAGATATCAACAAACATGCGCTTCATAACCACTCCCAATCCACCGAGGGAATTTCTCATTCCAAACAAATGACACGTGGAAATATTCAGCTAAGGAGAGCGTGTGCGGAACCTGCACCCACATTCCGAGCACTCTCCTTTGAAAGGGTCAATTGCAAAACTTTTCTGTCTCTTTTTTTTTTTTTTTACCCGGCGTAATTATATGTTTTCGATAGGAAGAGGGCGGATTTAAACCAGAGATTTGATGAAAGCACCGAACCGCGGCTCCACCGTACCGAGCTACAAACTCGGTTCCCTCAAAATCCTAATTGCTTCTATTTATTTTCACAGCGCGTAGGCCAAGATGACATTTTGGGGATACAGAGGTTACTGTTACTTCCAGATACCACAGACGCCCCTGTCTGCTTCATGCTTCCCGCCGGTGACGTCAAACTTGAATAGTGCGGGAAAAATTGGAAAAACTAGGAAAAACGGATTCCACCGAGGTTTCGGTTCAGGTATCAAACTAATTATGACGTTTTCTTTTTGTTTGTTTTTAATTTGCTAGAGTGAATATGTGGAAACGAGATAGCGAACATTTTGAAGCAACCCGGGACTGAGGAATATGAAAGTTGACACAAAAAGAAGAGAACAAAGACGTCTAAAACAGAACGGGACAAGAAATAGCTTTTTGGAAACAGGAAGCCACCAGCATTCAGATAATGGCCTTGGATTAGACAGCTAAAGAAATGAACGAAGTTTACCTTGAAGGCTGCTTTAGGCATTTGCTTTGGAGTGTAAAAGCTAGTTCACACAGTTGCGACTACTAGGACTGTGTGAAAAACCTCTTAAAATCTCTTACGACGATGGATGGATGCGGCTGAACCCTTTGAATCGGGCGGCGACTTGCGACACCTAGCCAGTTAGTTTTTTTATTTATCATATATAACATAGAGTTATATACGAGATGAACACTAGCCCCACCTATCAGGTAGCCGTAAAACACTCTGCAGTCTCACATATTTCGTTCTTTTTTTTTCGCGCGTCATTGTTTCTTTTTTTTGCCTTGGAAAACTTTGGTCAATGCTACAAATGACCAATTCTCATAGGTGATGCGTACATTTTAGCAGCCAGACTGCGCAAAACGTTCGCATTATGGTGAAATGCAGTTCCCGTCTCTCCGCATCGATCGCGCCAGCCAGAAAGTGAGTCTCTTTCGTTGTGAGAGATTTAAGAAGTTTTAGGGCACGCAGCCTAAGTAGTCGCAAGTGCCTGAACGGGCCTCTAACCGACTGCGTCACAGCCACCTGGGACTGCTTAGGACGAGACGGTTGCTACCGCAACCGCGGTCCGTGCAACGTGTTGTAAGGGAACGCAAGCAGTCGTAACATAGCCGGTCGTACTCGAAATGCGAATACCTCAGCCAGCCATTACCGAAGAATCGCTCAATATTCCTATACACTGCAAAAAACGTCATTCGCGTCTATGAGGAGTCAGCCACAATGAGTTATTTGCCGCCTTAACCAATAATTTTGTTTTAGAAAAAAGTTAATTATTCCGAGCTAACGCGCAGTATTTACGCTCAGTTCGCCGTCGGACATTGGCTAAGACCTTGAGTAACGCATTGTGAAAGGCCATCCTCATGTGCAGCGAGGAAACGTACCCGAATACGAAACTTGGCAGCAAAACTTATCTCCAGAGTGAAATGCAGTATTTAAGGAGCGATCGCTTAAATGTATTTTTTATAAGACATTATAAACAGTCATTTCGGAGAGTGAAGAAGAACCCATGATTTTATCAGTATTGACGTCAAGGTAACCGATGCAACAGGTTAGTTTTCTCGCCATATTTTGCGGGGAAATTGAATTGGTGCATAGATATTCCGTGACGTCAGGTAATGTTACGTCATCTTCCCGGATCAATTTAGCGGGAAACTGAAGTTTAGGTCAGGTGACGCGAATTATTTCGCTAAAGAAACTGACAGTGCAGAGATCACCTGAGATAAATTTTTCCACCAAATCTAGCGGTGACACCGAGTTGGTGTATAGGTCACGTGACATTAGGTCCCGTGGCGTCACGTTTTCCGCTAAATTTAGCGGAGAAGTGACTTGGTGCACGGGTCGCGTGACATCACTTTCCCCGCAAACTCTTGCGGGGAAACTAAATTTGTGTACATATCCCGTCAAGTCGCGTGACGTCACGGGATAGGGGAATTGTGAGAGGAAAATGGATGTCAGATGACGTAAGTTCACGCGTAGATTTTCCAGCTTAATGTAGGGGAAACAGCTTAATCTAGGGGAAAGCGAATTAGTCTAGTTTACGGGACATTAATTTTTCTTCCAAATTTAGCGCGATGGCTGAACTGGTGTTTAGGCCGCGTGACGTCGTGAACAGGTGACGTCGATTTCCTCCCCATAGTTGCCTCAAAATGCCCACACGGATGGACGACGACCGGACAAATATTAAAACTAAAACATTTTGCTAGAAAAAAACTTTTTGTTTGGAATATCTTTGCGGTGTGTTCACAAACGTCAACGATGTACTTGAACGCGTATTTTTCCATGCCATGTACTACAGCAACTCATACTCCAGAAACACTTATTGCCATTCTGCCCATTAACTCTCTCCTCGAACCGATAATTCATGTAAAGTTCAACAACTCCGCTCTCACACTAATTCTTTTTTTTTATTTTCTTCCCTTATACTGCCGATTACAGATTGCAATGATTTGTCAGACCAGATGGTTACTAACACAAATAATGAGTCATTTAAAGAAATGTGCGAGCACCAGTGTCCCGAGTAGAACGTGTATAATTCCCTACACTTAATTTTCCTTTTCCTTATGTGTTCCGTCAAAATCGAGTTTTGTGTAATGTGTGAACCTGATTTTGCAACTTTTTCTTTGTTAATTACATGTGGTGCGATCATGTTGTTATGAATGAACTTTACCGCCAACCCCCCCCCCCCCCCCCTCCTCATGTAATGCGTCTTCAAAGCACGCCTTTAAGGTAAATAAATGAAAAAAAAAATTGAAACTAACAACAATAATTGGCAGGGCCGCGGGGAACATTATATCTCAAGTCCTTTATGAACGGCATCAACCGTTCATAAAGCACTTTTGTATATATATCCCGTTACCTCATGTCAAGTGACAGGGTTACGGCCCATGAGTTAAGGCACGGTATGCGTGTATGCACGGACGCAATGACGGATTAATTTCTGGGACTAAAGACTTAATATCGATCATGATATATATATATATATATATATATATATATATATATATATATATATATATATATATATATATATATATATATATATATATATATATATCGTCTCTGAGTTTGAGCTGGCGAAAGAATAGATCCGGTTCCCAACCACGCCCAGCTGTTCTCTGTTAGCTCAGAACCAGCAGGCGCTTCGAGGATCGGGTGCGCGATAGCGCCTGAAATGAGGTGGGACGGAGTACCCGCATCTGAACCTCGTTTCCCGACACTTTCACAACGGAGTTTCGTTCGCGCACGAAACTGTAGCCGTGCATGAGTCCGAACCCCCATCTCCTCGGGGCCAACCCGACACACGAGCCCAGGTTTTCCAATTACGGCCCACGTTCCGGGCAACCCCGGAAGAAAATGATCGGTCATTACGGGAAGCGCGAGAGAGGGGTCAACTAATTGCACGTCAACCTGGATGCACGCGCTACAGAGGCGGACATCGTTAGAGCAGGGTGGCGGCCGCTGCGAGCCATCAATTAAGTCGGTGCGCGCGGCAGGGAAAAGCCGCCCGCGCTTGACATCTTCACAGAGTAATGAATCGCTTATTAGTTCGACCTAAACCCGAAGGGATCAAATTAAGCGGGTGCTCGCGGGCTTCACTGTGCCTCCACCGTCTTGGATCGCCGCGCCAGTTTGCGGAAGCGGGAGAAATTGATTACCGATGTGCAAGAAACATTCGTCGGCGTTTTTTTTTCTTTGTTTTTTGCCGAGGCATCGGTTACAGCGAGTTCGGATTCGGCCGGTACTTGTCATCGAGCTGCGTGACACCGGCAGCTCCGTCGATCTGGAGGACAAGGACAGCCCTCGACGTCATCGACACGCTCCAAGCCGCAAAGACGCTGAAGCTTCATGCGCGAGAGTGCGCCGCAAAACGGCAGACGCGTGTAGACCTTTTCATTTCAGTAGTTGCCTGACCGTCGGGTAGAGGGCGCATGGCGCACTCGCCGCCACGAGGTTGCTTCAATTTGGTTGGTTTCGGTTTCAACGTGCACGGGATCGTGTTGCTATCTCATGTTGTTTTCGCTTCTTTTATGATACAAATTTCTTTCTTGTAGCACAAAGTGAATGAAACAATGGTACTGAGCCACTTGGAGAACCAGGAAGTGGTTTCGAGCCTAAATTGCGAGCACTTTCACGAACACCAAATGCGTCTGATTACCTCCATCGTTCATTTCAATCATGTTCGGCGGTGAAACAACCGCGCTGATGCACAGGGAGGATTACCATCATCCACGGCCGTACCCGCAGACACTAGTTTCCAGCAAAATTAATAGATAAGGAGGAGGACAAGCTCCGCCTCAAGCGGCTCCAGCACGTGCTCGTTGCCTGCCGCCGTGCTTTGGCTGCGCGTGCACCGTGTGGTACCGAAGGTAGATAGCTCGCGCTCAAGTCAGAGATTCTACTGCTCATCTCATATTGCAGCAAACTATAATGCTCTAGTGCACAGTGAAGAAGCAGGTTGACAGCATGATTAACAATGTGCTGAATCATGAAGAACAGATGCACGGACAAGTTTATTGCTCGATGTTTGGTTTTTGTACAAGTTTTTATGAACTTCGCACTGGACAAGTCTCCTACAGTGACGGAGAGAATATAAAGAAAAAGTAGTATTGTCTCGGACTGTTTTATTTATTAGAGAAATATTTTATAGGTCATGGCCTAGGCCGACTAGAAAATTTCTTTAACTGAAGTACTCAATAACAACATTTCACAATATTGGCATTATGAAATAGACTGTTTGTTGTATGGACATTTGCTTACGAGGTTCCCAAGGTATGACATAAGTGACATGCCCCTCAAATGTAGTCTGAAATTCATCTTCCGTAAAATTTGCCAAATAAAGTTAAAGGGCGCAAAAGAAGTGATACGTGGAAAGTTTGTCTAAAGTCGAGCGCTAGGCGTTACGCCATGGACCTATGTAGACAGCTCTTTACTGGTTTGAACCGATGCGCTTCGTAGATTTCGGCGTCGACAGCTACTGAAAGTAAATCCCTATTCGCCGTCGACAACGCTGCACTCGGGCGATTTTCATGCGGGCGGATTCTTTTTGGTGTCGCATATTGTGTACCCCAGGCACTCTCAAGCTGTCCTTTTAGAGTTTCTTAGGTAAGTAGTCGCAATATTTTTTTTAATTAAATAATTGAAACGAACTGCGTGGTTACAGTTACTTGGAATTCATATATAAACTGATCAGGCGAATGTTTATATGGCAAAAACAATTGAGAACGTCAAACAGATGTAGGTGATATTGTAAACACATTGTCTGAGGTTGACGTACCATTATTTCTAGCATAAAAAAAATTCAAATTAGACGTTTGTACTCTATCTTGTCCACGAGTTCCCCCATATACCGCAATCAAAAGCAACTGCTCTCGGTATGTCATAAATACAAAAACACGATGCTTTCAGGAAACACACGTGGCTATTTATGCTGAGTAATTTTGTCATCTTCCTTGCGATCCTAAAGGCGCGATCATATATATATATATATATATATATATACTTACATTGTTCTTCCTATTGAGAATGTTCCGCCACTATTAGTAAGCAAACCTGAGTTCTCATAAGTTACTGTCTTTTGAACCCTAGTGCTGTTTTGGAGTGAAACATCTGCTCAATGTGCGTGAGCGCTAATGCTGATTCACGTGCCCATATAACCTCCTAACACGTATCCGGTGACGCCGACGGTAAAAATAGTCAAACCTTGCTACAAAACTAACTGCAGAAGTTGTGCACATAATGATATAATGCAATTGCGTGGTAAGTATAAGTATCGGACAACACTGTCCGGAGTAAGGTGAAGAAACGCGGTGACACGCGCGACAAAGAACACGAATTTAACGCATCCCCAAGGCGCGGAATAGCGAGGAGGGAAGAGCGGAGTAACAAGTTGAAGCAACCTAATGGCAGCCGCATCACGTGATTCCAATATGGCAGCGCCCTTGTGGCGGAGGGTGGCGACGCCGACGCCCGCGTCTTCTGCGTCCACTCGGCAACGCCGCATAAGCCGGGCCTCTCACCTGGTCCGTGGATAAGGTCGTGCTGACGACGTATTTGAGCCGGGGCTCTCACCTGGTCCGTGGATAAGGTCGTGCCTACGACAACGTATCCGCGCGTTAAAAAATAAGAAATCAGTAAGACTTTTTGTTTGCTCAGTTTTCCGTTTTCGTGTTCCGCGACGTCTACGCTACGAGTTAACGGAGCCTTTCCATAGCTCTGAATGTGTCACGTGTCTTTTGAGTACATCGTAAGGTGAAAAAGAGTATATAGAGTGTCGGGGGCTAAGGGCGCGCCACGCTGAGACGCGGAGTGGATTCGTGTGTCTGACTTCAGCCATAGCGATAATATATAATAACTCTGGAGGAAAAGTTCCGCCATTTTCCCATGCACTCCGGCTGCCGCAAGCGGCGGAGCATGGAGGCAGACCTTAGGGGTCCCACATATGGTTACCAACTGCCTTCGATTTCACAAATATAATTATATCATAGAGCAGTTTCATGAACTTCGAAAATCCACGTACTTACCGGTGGAAATATATGTGCGTTCCTTTCGAAGCATTCTTTTTGTATAGCGCGCAGGTGTACGCCCTCGCGTCAAGTTGTTGGACAAAATACTCGACAAAAGTAATTAAGTTAAGTTACTAAATACCTGCTTCATAAAGTATTTAAAATACTACTCAAGTTACTTTCCCTGTAAAGTATCTTGAGTAGAGTACAAATACTTAGAAATGTAATTCAGTTACTTTTGAAGATACTTCCGCATTGCGTAATTTAAATCGACGTCAGTGACAAGCACAATTATACGGTTGCGCAAATCCGGTTTACCAGAATGGTTTATTTGCGCGAACCAACACAAAACAAAAAAAAGAACATCGTAAGGCTATTTAATGCAGTCCAACTATAAGGATCAGGATATTGTCACGAATGACAAAATGATGAGGCGGCGAATAACTGAAGAAACTAAACGTCTAATGTGGCAAACTTATGCCCAAAACAAAATAGAAGTAAGTTAGCGTCGCAGGCGCCGATGTCGGCGGAACAGCAGGATCGAGCGCTGGACGAGACTGGCACCGAACCAAAAAAAGAAAAAATTGGCTTGCTTTCTCAACAGGTGACCGGTCGCTTAGCTGTAGATGAGAAATTTAGCCAGTGCAGTACAACCGCTAACCCGGGGGTTTTAACGTGCATCACGCAGTAGTGATTACACGAACGCGTGCCGGTGCGAAACTTATCCAGATCAAAAGGGGCGGGGGCAGTGGGGATCGAACCAAAGAGGTTCCCAGCGCAAGCTTTCGCTACCGCCACGCGGAGCACCTTTTGTACCCGCGTGGGTTTCTCGAAAATTCGGCGTAGAACGTTCCTGGCGTAGAATATTCGTAACTCGATCACACGACAAGGTTCTCGAACTTTCGAGAATGTCAAGTTGAAAGAATAAATAAAAGAGGAGTCCGCTCCCTGGAATCGAACCCGGAAGCTCCGCGCGAACCATTCGGCCTCGCGCTCGCTCGGCGACGCGCGTGGCAATATCACTGATACACGTTACAAAACATTTCTGGGACATAAATAAAGAGGTCGCTTTAGCTATAGTGACATCGCTGAATATCACGTCCAGCGGCGCACCTTAGACGCAGCGTTTAACTACAATCCATATTCCCTATATGGGGAGTTTACTATAAACGAACTTGGGATACGGATACGAGTGAACGGATAACGAAGAGAACCCACATAAAAGCCATCGGCAGTGGTCGCACCTTCTTCAAGTTGGTTGCGTACAGAAAGGCACTCAGCTTTGGGGGGCACTTTTGTTGGGATTTCGAGAGATCATCACACTTTTTGTTCGTTTCCTGTCCTGTTCTCCGCTTATGAATGTTCGCGAAAGCAATAAGAGACGGACTGACGACAAAAATAAAATAAACAAAAGGAAGCCTAGACGTTTTGCGGTAGCGGGTCAAAAATACAACAAGTAAAACAAAAATGTCTTCTTTTTTTCCTATCCACTTCTCTTCTTTTTTTTTTATTAGTTATTTTCTTGACAGTCAAGTCTGCATTGTTGTCGTAGCTCGTTTCCCGGTCTGCGCCGCGCCTCAGTGTCCAATCCTAACTTCCGTGAAACCACCCCTTTTGTTTGAGGATTTTTTGGGAGAATCTCTGGAAACAAAAAGCGCCTTTGGGAAGGCGAGGGGAAAAACTTCATTGCACGAACTTCGGGGTGAAATATGAGTCACAATCGTCACAAAAGCGATCTTTTCAAGAGCTCAATATAAGTCACCGTAGCTTATCGGAGCTAGCAACAGGATTTGGTTGCTCGAAAGAATGTTCACGTTTCCTCGTGCCACGCCCACGCCACTTTATACCGAAAAACTCGGAAAATGGCGGAATGTCGAAAATGTATTTGAGATAATGAGTACAAGATACTCAGAAATGTATTTAAGATAGAGTATTAAATACTCTCGATCAAAAGTATTTGCAAGATACCAAGATACTTCAAAAAGTATTTAAGATACAGTATCTTGAGTAGAGTATTTGAGATAGGCACAAGTCTGGCGTCAACACAAAACTAAAGGCCGGTTCTCACATGAAGCGAAGCGCTGATGTAGCGCTCCTCACGTGCCGTCAGCTACTTATCGCCTGCCACGAGCAACAGTTTTGGCGGTGCGATACAAAGCTGGTGAACGCTCCGGTCAGCACGCGCTTAGCGCGAGGTTAGCGCTATGCTTGTAGCGCTCCGCTGCATGTGTGAACAGGCCATAAACCAGATAAGCGGCTTCGCGCTACGGTTTTGATAGGCGCGCCCCGGGAATACGAAACAGCGTAACCACCAGATTTCCGAGATTTGGACAGAATTAAGGGAAGTTAATGCAACGTAATGAGTATTTTACTATTTATAAGCGTTCGAATGGCTCAGAACTTAGGTAACAACGTTAAATTATCACTGTTTATTTTGCCGAGAGTCTTCAGTCTTCGCGATTACCATTGCGACTGTTGTCCTTCAGCTGGTAACATTGGTTTCTTTCTCTCGTGTTCTGTCGCGCTCTTTCGCGATCTTTCACTCGGGACTCCTAATGTCGGCGCACAGGATTTGCCACTCCTCTTCAGCCACATGCAACCCCCCCTGACTTCAGCCGACGCGTGATAAAAGAACGGTGCCGCGTTAGCAGGGAGTTTTTGTAAACCGTTTTCCCACCTCCGCTGCACTCTCCGGAGCGAAGACGCCACTATTGTGCGCATGCGCGGTGCTATAGCCTTGCCCACAGAGTCCCGGATCTCTGCAGGGAGTTGCGGAGGCCGTTGCGGGACAGCGAAAACGCCCTCTGCTCCTTACGCTTCAGTGGCTACAAAAATAAAGGGGTACTCCGGCGATTTTTAGAGCTACCTCAACTAACTATATTTTCTGACTCCCCGGCCTTTACCCTTTCCGGTGTGCTATTTAGTATCGCGAAATTCATAATAGTTATTGCGAAATCGGAAAATGAAAATGATGCAAAAACCAACATTCAAATATACCCGCACGTTTCAGTGCCGTGACGTCAGTGGCTGGCAGGCTTGCCAGTCGAGCAAGGAGTCTAAACAATAGAATATGCCAATCACTTGTTCCGTGCAGGTGCGGGGGTACTGGAGCGAGCTTCCAAAGCATTCATTTGACACCATGAAACTCCTTCCAATCAGTTGGGAACAAATTCTACAGTCAAAAGAGTGAACCCATGCCTTCCACTGACGTCACTTTTTCGTTGTTGCCAGTAGAGACTTTCAGTTTGAAAAACACGGTGAGGACCAAAACTGTAAATTCAATAACTTCGTCAAGAAAATTATTTTAACATAATATTTGGGATACTATTTGAGCGATTTTGTTTGGCGAGTTTAGCAAAATTTCAAGCAAATCGGTGACCATGAAGAAATCGCCGGAGTACCCCTTTAAGGCCGGTTCACACATACAGCGGAGCGCTAAGTTAGCGCTACGTGAGCGCTCGAAGGAGCGCTCATGTGGCGCTTCCTAGCGCGTGATGTTGCGCTCGGTTAGCACTTCAGCAGCGCTCTGTTAGCGCTTTATTAGCGCTACAGAAGCGCTTTGTTAGCACTCTCACGCTCCTTGTGCCGTGCTTGCTGCTGCGGAACAGCGCGTGCACGGCGATTCCTTTGTTGTTATTTTTACTTTGGCATTGAAAGCAGAGGAAGTAAAAGAGCCGCTCTCCAAGCAAAGAGTCAGGCAGGCGATCCAGAGTCATAGACTCTGAGCGACTAATTGACTGGGTACGACCTCATCGCTTTCTATTCGATATGCGTGACCCTGGTTTCAAAGACACGCAGCTAAAAATAATCCACAAAATTGAAAGAATAAAACACGGAGAAAGTGGTTGTCCTGTGCTTGTCCTCCGTGTTTTATTCTTTCAATTTTGTGTATTCATGTTCAACCCGCTCGCCTTCACCAGAAAAATAATCGCCTTCGTAAGAGCTCTGTGTCTCGGTCCCTCAGCCTAGGAACAAGGTTCGCCGAGTACCCGTGGGTATCTCGGTGGCGAAAGATTTCGCGCACCCAGAAGGCTCTTCTGGGCGTTAAGCCGTCCACACATATATGCGCTAATCGCGTATGTAAGAGCATTTGTCGCATTTCTATTTCAGCTTCCCACATGTCCGCCATGGTGTTGCTGATGCACACCCAACCACAGGAACCGGAACCGCAGTGCACGCGCTAATCTGCAGCACCGCGGTACAAGAGGTGCTACTGAAGCGCTAACACGGCGCTACTAAAGCGCTAATCACGCGCTATATTAGAACAAAGTCACGCGCTAGGAAGCGCCACATGAGCGCTCCTTCGAGCGCTCACGTAGCGCTAACTTAGCTCTCCGCTGTATTCGCAACTTTCACGACCTATAGGGGGCGCAGTGGTGCCTATCAAAATGGCTGTCATCTGGATGATCGTCGTAGAACAGCGGTACGGGGCTGGGTCTGCGACGCGTAAGTAATTCTAGTTTTGCCATATACGAACAGTATTAGAGCCTTACGTTATGTTTTTACGCCAGGAAGGTGCAGGCAAGCCCGTTTATTATGAGGTCAATCATCCAGGAGCTAGGGAGCGCGATTCTCATACCGCGGTACTACCGTCGCTGAAAGTTGCGAATGTGTGAACAGGCCTTTACTCATAGTTTCCCTTCGCAATTGATACGCGTTCATTTTCTTTAAGTCCGCAGTGTCTTCAATGTTCCCTAATATAATTTACGAATTATAACATGTTTATTAGAATTCGATGTGGAACATAAGTTCCACATTGAATTGATGTGGGCCTAATGCGGTTTTGCATCAAGGCGTTAGCTAGTACCAAAGAACTTTTTAATTTTATTGTCATTGTTTTTTTTTGTTTTGGGGGGGGGGGGGGGGGTGGGCATTTCTATGGATTTCTTTTTGATCGCCATATAATTGCCAAAGTGCCAGACTTGAGACAAAGTTGCCACATATGAAGTGAAGAACAAGTTGTGAAACCTAAATATAGAAGTTGTTGGGCCATCTAGACAAAAAGTATAGAATTTGAAACTTCCTGCCTAACGATCTTCGATGCTCACGTAATTTTTAGCCCAGCACTAAAACACTACCTTTTGTGTTCTCATATCACCTTTACTCTTATAACCGCCTTCTAAATTTAGTGAAATTAGTATGGCTCCTATGAGTATACAAGTCTTGTTGTATATCCCTTGATTAGTAATACTTCCGTTTAGTTTCTGAATAACCTGCGGACCCAAACTAGCAAACTGCTTTTTTGAGTAAGGTGCATGAAAGCTTACCGACAGAAAAACGAATTTAATTTCATTGAATTCAATTGAATGGAATTGCGCAATACTTTTGACCACCCGGGGACCTTTTGACGTGCAACCGAAATGTCAGTTACATGGTACGGTGCCGTGTCCGCGATAAGCCTCCGTGGGTATCGTTGCGGGCACCTCGGTCGGGATTCGAACTCTTCCACTCGGAGATCAGAGTCACCTATACCTGTTTTCACCTCAAGAAAAAAGTAAGTTTTGCGCATTGTTCCTACGCGGCGCGAAAGAGTTCTTACGAGAGTCGGTTGTCGGAGGAAAAAGCGATGCTTTTGGCGTGTGGAACGTGTACGTCTTGATAAGATAACATATATCTAATCTAAAATTCACCTACATATGTCTTAATTATCTACATAAAGGGGGAAATTAGTAATGTTCCGCGAGGAGCCGGACTTGTTTTACTTTGGTTCTTGAGGTGAAAACAGGTATAGGTGGCGTAGCGCCACGTTCTAGGGCGAATTTCGACAGCGGTCACTAACCATTGGGAACCTAGTGGAGAGCCGTCGAGGATCCTGCGTTGCCGCATGGGAAATGGCCGATCCCTGTAACAGAACAAAGAGCCAAGCGTAAATACACTAACCAATTAAAATTAAGATTAGCCCATATTAATTCCGCGGATGGAGTCAAGACAAGACGGTACGGCGTGTCTTGAGCTGCCCTTGGGCTAGCGTGACACGGACGCCGTTGCAAGCGACGCAGCGTCCCCTGACACCGCGAACAATTAGGTCATCGGGCCAAGGGAAATGACATCGGGAAGTCACAGTGTCTCGTGACGTCATCGCCTCACGTGACATGATGCTGTTACATCACGCTCACGGCGTCACGCGAACAAGGTCCGCTAAATACGTCGCGACGTAACACCGCTCAGCTTGGCGGGCGCGTCATAGTTTTTCATTACGAGTTTTCATGGTGTCAACGTTTATCGTGGCGTGACGTGCGTCGCACCTTCTTTGGAGATCCCAGTCTCTGAACATATTTCGCGTGAAAAAAAGCTCATCACGCCTGGCCAGGACAGATAACACCGTTCCGATGTTTACGAAATCACAGACCAGCGTGGGAACGTCGCAACCCAGCACGCCCATGGTCATCCCTCCGGAAAGCGAGCGAACCACGCGCCTTACGCCCGAGCTCTGAGAATGGCATCGACCAGAAGTCGGTTTCCGGAATGGTCTATTTCTGCCGTTCTGATGAAAGTAAGGACGCGAGCGGGTGCCTTCGGAAAGTGCCTTCTGCGCGATATTGTACACTCCGCGACAATGACCATTATGGTGTTGCAGTACTGTTGAAAACGGGAAAGAGGGCATGCCTAGTTGACAATGCCCGACGCGACAAGCAGAAACCAGAGCCGTATATAAGGAGAGTTTGGACAATAGGCGGAGCAAAGGCCAAACCCAAACTCAAGCAAAGACAATAGGCGGAGCCAAATATTCCCCCCACGCTTAGAGCGTAAACTAAATTTGAGACACAGCGTCGACCAATCAGGAGACCTCTACTCCATCTCACAAATGTCTGCAGTGAAGACAAAGGCACAGGCGCGTGAGCCTAGCTCAGTGAAACGCTTTTGTTCGTACGAAACCTCGTGCATAGGAGGCACTTTCCAAAGCCACGCGCTCGTGCCCATGCCTTTGTCTGCACTGCTAGAACAGCGTCCTGAGACTGGCTGAAAGAAAGCAGTGCAAAGGGTGGGGTGAGCGAGCGTCTTGAGACGCAGAGTTCTGCTCGGCACGGCTCAAATTATACTCCGTTTCACTTTATCTGCGAGCGAAGCCAAAGCTAGAAGCGCGAGACCAGCGCGTTTTGCATTTCTCCCCAGCTCGCGCGCTCGAGCAAAGCCTGAACGCACGGAGCTTCCGTGCTCGCGCTTCCAGTTTTGCCTTCGCTCGCACATAAGGTGAAACGAAGTATAGTCGTGTCACAAATTTAGAGCACACGACCACCGCTAGGGGCTGTTTCGCGGCCTGTGGTTGGCCCCGAGATGCTCGCCTATTCAAACCAATGTATGGCCAAACTCTCTCAATAAACGGCTCTGGCAGAAACAACCGACACCGAAAAGCCTCAAACACGTGCAGCGAACACGCGGTCGTACCCTTGGCAGGCTTGAAATCTCTCGGTTGCTCGTGAAGTAAGCAAGATTGATTGCAAGGCTGCCAAAGGTAAACTCAAGTGCAGGCTGCACACCTGGGGTGCTATGTTGCGCTTTTTGGACTCCCAGGAGACTTGGAAGAGGGAAGTGACGTCAACAACGCAGCAAATGCAGATTGGATGTTGATTTTGTTTTCTTCTGTCAACATCCAATCTGCGTTTCTCTAGTCGTTGACGTCACTTCCCTCTTCCAAGTCTCCTGGGAGTCCAAAAAGCGCAACATAGCACCCCTGTTGCAGGCTTGTCGGTGGCTGCTGTTTCTGGTTGTTGCTCTAAAGGGACTCGGGGGTCAAAGCTCGGAATTCATCGCCGTGTTTTTTTGTTTTTTTTTAATGCGGAAGCATTAACATTGCCATGGAGCGGAGCCGGCGGCGTCTGTAACCGCGAAAAAACGCGAAAGAAATGCCCATTCTGCTGTTTGCTGAGCAAAGCGGCTCCTAGATAGCCGCTCTCGCGTCTTGCGTTGCCGGAAAAGGGGGGGGGGGGGGGGGGGGGGGGGGTGGGGGCTGCGGCGCGAACTCAGCCGCCGCTCTCGTGTCAGGCCCCACTCAGCGCCGAGGAACATCTATATCGGCGGCGGCCGCAACCTCGGCGGTAGCGAAACGTGGCCGTCCACATCAGTACACTGCAGACGAACTAAGGGAGCGGAAGAACGACATTCATGCTTTCGCATTCACAACTCCTAAGAACTGCTTAGGTGCACCTCGGATCTTTTTTGTTTGACTCTCAGTCATGAAATACTGCGATAAATTATAATAATATAGTGGTGCAAAGTGCTCGGTTTGGTTGCTCACCTAACTGATACATTTTGATGTTCGCGTACCATTTCGCAGTAAAAGCGAAAAAACCGTCAGCGTCATGTCTGCGCTAACTGTGTCGCCAGTGTATATCTAACAAAATCCGTCTGGCTCACGCTACACTGTCTATATATTAGTAAGCTAGAGATACTGATACGCGCCGTGACATACTTAAATAAACCAAGATAGTTATAAGAAGAAGGACGAATGGGTGTCATTTTATGCCGCGTACACCTTGCAGAAGTGACGAACATACACCTTGTGACGGCTTGAAGCTCAGCTAATTGGTTCATTACTTGTTTAATGTGCCAGCTGAGCATGAAGGAAAAACACGGGAAGTGCACATGACACATAAACATAAAGGCAAACACCATCGGTGTTTTTCAAACATTTAGAAAGTGGAGATGCATAAGGGACGATACAAACAGGACAATCCTGTCTGTATCGCCCCTTATGTGTCTTCACTTTCTAAATGTTTAAAAAGTACCAACACCCTCAAATAGTACAAGTTTAAACCGACGGTGTGCTTGCGCTTTCTGCATCTTAATGTATTCTTTCTTCATGGGCAACTGGCATCATAAAAAACCAAAGAATGCAACCTGCTGAGCTGTGCACTTCTAAACACTGAAATGCTGCCCCCCTCCTCCTCCTCCTCCTCCTCCTCCTCCTCCTCCTCCTCCTTCCTTCCTTCCTCCCTCCCTCCCTCCCTCCCCCCCCCCCCCCCCCTCCAGACGTTTTGAGAGTCAATGCTCAGCCTGCGCCACTACTCTGTATAGGAAAAATAAATAAGGCGGTTTTCGGCAGCATTGATCTCTTTTATGAACCCTGAGGATTATCACCTTCTCGTCGTGTGGAGGCTGGTTTGGACGATAGCAAAGCTTTCTCGTAACATCGCTCTCTGTCTGACTCACATTCGTGGCTGTGGTCTACGAATAAAACAGGTCTGCCTGCCAAATACTCAGAATCACACATATGTACCGAAAGACGGCACAACGGTAGCACGAGTAGCACAATATATAGGTGTCACGCGGATAATTGATGACAGAGGAACATGAATAATATTCCAAGGCTGTGCCTGTACCAGGCCGACACAGCTCGCCGTACGCGTAACGCGACCAAGGTTCCTCTCCCCCTTCTAAAACTGCTTCAGCCGGGGCTGGTCAGGTTGTGTTCAAGACACAAAACTCCCCAGCTGTCGCTAGCAAAGAATCCCGGCGCTCGAGCTCCCTCGAGCTCCTGACAGCGGTCCTTTTATACTCGTAGATTTCACTAGTTACTCCATCTGTCGGCCTGTCAGTCAACCGTTTATTTTTTGCAATTTGTTTACGTTTCAACGTCACATAGGGTAATTTAATACTAAGCCTCTTACTGCCTGCTTTTGGTTTTTACACGAAGAAGAAAGCCAAGATTAAAATCTGCTCTTGCAGTTTGACGGGGTCCTGATGCCCTGACCGCGCTGACACACTTTGGCGGGAAGGCAGTACCATAAACAAAAAAAAAAAAAAAAACGCAAAAAAACTGAAGCACCAATGATAACAGTAATAATAAGGTGGCTATAAAGAAAACAACAAAAAAGGTCTTTCAAAACAACAAAAGGTCTTCCAGAAATTAACTGGTATAGTTGTTTTTGATGGAGTTCAATAAAGTTTCTAATTAGAACCACATGTTTGTTTTAACTAGTTATGTAAAAAATTGGCGTCACTTTAATTTACAAATGTTAGTTAATTATTTTTAGTTTTAGTTTAATTATTATTAGTTACTTTACAAATGTTAGTTAATTATCTGACTTGTACGGATTTGCCCTCTATATTATATCCACCTGGCCGTAAAAGTCACCCGCAGAAAACAGATTAGAGTACAACTTTCACGACTTTTTTTAATGTGTAAAACCTAATTTTCTGAACACACCGTATATGATCATTACGCGGGTGTACTTTGTACCATTATTTTTTTTTATATTTGAAGTGTTTCTTTTCTCCCTCCCATAAAGTGGCGATCACACTGCTAAGACATCACACAAATGACAGTCTGCAGACTGTCATTGTATGACGGTCACATCGGTCATATAAAAACTCTCTGTTTTTAGGCATGTTCAAATCACACATACGTATTAAGCGAACGTGGTTCGCACATATGCGTGAGGCGTTTCCGCAGATAATTTTGTTATGGCTGCAGTGAACGCCATTTCTTTTCGTTCGATGAGCGAGAAGTGTGCCTCTACGGCTGAAGAGTTCTCATTAGGGCTAATGGCTGATTCGTAACACTCGCGTTTGCTATAATGACCGACTTCTCGTGACCTGTCTTACTCCAAGAAAACACACCGGCGCACGCTGGCGTCACCTATAAGGGGGCCCTGGAACTGCGCGTTTCGCGAGAGCGAAGGTTTCGCGATATTTGCGAGATCAAATGCATATACTATACTCCGTTTCAACTTATGTTGTACCGCAGCGAAGGCTAGAAGCGCGAGCTCATAGCGTTGGTAGCTGCCCTTAATGCACGAGAGCTTGTGCCGCCGAGGCGTGCCGTAGAGCAAGGAGCTCGCGCTTGTAGCCTTTCCTGCGGTACAACACAAGGTGAAACAGAGTATAGATGTGACAAATGGGCCTTTCCCTAGGGAAAATTAATCTTATATGTATAAGAAATTTCTTTGTCCGATAAACGCGTATGATCAAATAAGATCATGAAAAAGCGTGCAACAACCTTATAAGAAAAATATAGGATTATATAACAAATTAGAAGAAACTGATAAGAAGTTTATCGTAACTTCTCATTCTCATAAGGTTCTTGTATGCTCTTATATGATCTTATTTGATCATAGGCGTTTATTTAAATAAGAAATTTCTTATACATATAAGACTTTTTACTGGGGTCATTTATATATATATATATAAAAAAAAAAAAATTTCGAGCCAGTAAAAAACGATTATGAGCGAAAGAAAGGGAAATAAACGGAGATTGCGAGTGTTCCATAGCTATCCGATAGATGGCGCCAGTAATTTTTTTCTCGTCGTAAAGGACGTTCACAAGAGGTTGTAAAGCCGCGGTAACGCGCAACTACATATTAAAAAAAGACCGTCTGCAATATGTTTCTAAGATGACAATCCTCTCGCATCGATCATTACAAAAAAAAAAATGTTTTTAGACAGGTTTTAACATGTACATGAGGCAAGCGTGCTTCGAACATGGTTAAGGCATGCCCGCATATTTTTCTTTTTTTTTGGTGGGGGGGGGGGGGGGGGGGGGTTATGTGCCAAACCAACGACGGGCATCTGGCACGCCCCAGCGGAGGACTGAGAATTAATTTGGACCACCTGGGGATCTTTTGACGTGCAACCGAAAGCTCGGTTACACGGCGCTTCCTCCGCAATAAGCCTCCGTCAGATTGCAGGCACCTCGGCCGGGATTCGAACCCGCCACATGGGGATCAGTAGGCCTGCGCTCTCGCCTCGGAGCCACCGAGGCGGCTGAGAGGCATGTCCGCAGAGACGGCTGCCATAATGTCTGAAGCGAACGTTGGTATAATGTACGAGCAGTGCGCGACCGCGCTTTTAGGCACTCGGTCTTAACTCGCAATCAGTCGCGAGTATATGAACCAACATTTATAGTACTCGAAAATAAATAGATAAATAAAGCGCGCAGCCAGGCATCGCGCGGGGGGGACCAGCCCGTCCGAATTACACGGACCGCTTCAGTCTACCCGGAATAATTTGGCGCCCAGAGGCCCAACCTCTCTCTCCCCATCCATGCCTACTGCGCACGCGGGGATGCCGACGACGGAGTAATTAGCACTTTTCGGCGCGCAACACTGCAGCGCCCGAACGCGACACAGCCTCGCGAAGTCCTGGGAATTGCCAGCTATACACTAGCTCACACTCCCAGCGCCGCTTCAAGAACGCACAACGTCACGTCTGCGGAAAAAGTTGCGTTTTCTTGTCTTTTTTTTTTTTTTAACACACTGTGTTTATACGCTCATTTGTATGAAAATTGTAGCGCCTCGCCTGTCACGCTCGACAGCTGCTCCGAACCGCTACCGCATAAAAAAATTACATAAAACATACAGGCCCATGGTGACCATTATGAAAACACGAATACAACAGTAGTACCGAAGGGAGGGTTTGAACTTGGGAACAGGGGCTGCTCGTTAGAACCGCTCTCGAGACCCAAACTGCGACAGTTTCATCTCCGCATCAGTGCCAGCGAGATAAGCGACTTGCTGGACACGAATTAAGGCTGATTCTAAAACCGAAACTAAGTGTGTCTGTATACCGGTTTTGAAACCCTGCGACGCCCCGGGAGCTGACTCACGGGCGGTTTTCGACCATAACAAGATGCACGATGTGGCGCACCGGGATCGATGTTCTCGGTTTCCCCTTTTCCCTTCCGTTTCAACCATTTTAAGGTTAGTTCACTCGACGCATCTTTTTAGAGGCGAGGTGGATCGTCTGCGCACACTCCGCTCTTAAAGCGAGATTTTGCATGAACCTCACCGAGTTTTGTCATTCACACCAAAAGAGAAACGCGGACGTTGTCACGGACGCTCGACATGGTTGTAACGACTGATTTTCGAGGACTGGGGATTTCGGAAGAACAGATTGGCTGCCTGTTCTTTGAAATTCGCGACCTTGCCCCGGTTTGGCAGGCCTACTGACCCGAGTGAGCCAAATATTTGCCTACGAAGTTTTATCCACTGATAATTAATAAAACAGACTGACTCTTCAAACTGCGCGAAGTTTACATAATTTGCTGCAAACCGCTTGATATTCCCGGTGCAGACGACAAGGTTTGGCGAAATTCTCGTGAGTCAATACGTTACTGTTGTCGTGCGTCAGACATGACATGTGAAACAGTCGATTAAATAAGGAAAAAAAGGTCTATATTTTTAAGACATGTTATTTACGAGGGGTATTCTCGTGAATGGAATCTCTTCACTATAATTATTTACTGCCCCCTTTTTTAAGTTCAGTGTTCATTTTCCACGAAGAGTGGGAAGTTAATATTAATTTTAAAACAACTGTTCATAATCCATCAAAAAAACGAAGCGTTTTAGCCAACAGTGTTTACACTGTTAATGGTGAGCCACGTAATATCACGCATAAAAGGAAAGCTTAATTTCTCGCATGTCAGCTCTATTTTGGTATGGGCTTGCACTGTATGGAAAATGGACACTGTTGTTCTGGCAACCAAGCTTGAAAAGGTACAAAACAAAACTGCCCTATTCGTCTTTATATATATATATATTAGGAAACGTTATATTGTTTCATAGCGTATTTCACCGTAAAACTGGAATTGAAAAAGCGAGTTTGCTTCACCCACATCATTATATTTTTGCAAAGAAGGGATCCCTTTAATAAGGTAAAACAATTCCCTTGCAGAGCCAGAGTGTTTTGTAATTATTTTTTTTCTCTAAAGCCATAAGGGCATAAGGGCTGGAACCAACTGTTGGCGTTGTGTCCAGCGATATATCGTTTTAAAACTGTCGTCATAGTGTTTCTAGTTTTTTGTATATTTGTATAGGAAGAGCCCGTTAATTGTTATGATAGGTGTTGTATACTAGAAAATGTTTTGCGCTATAGCAGTTTTTATATTGCTAAGTCGCGCAACTATTACTCCCTCAGTTTCTAATGTTTCCCCCCTACTCTAGTGCCTTAAGGTGCTCTAGCTACTCGAGTGAATAAATACACGGAAAGGAACCGAGGAAGAGAAGAGTGCGCGCGGCGATGTCAGAGTGCCGAACTCTGATTCGAAGGATTACAATGCGTAGGCGCAAATGCCAGCTGATTTTCTCTCTGCTCACTTTCCGGACGGGTTCGATGCGAGACACTGCGAAGGGGAGCAGACGACGCTCTTGCTCCCTCTGATTGGAGAGAGACAGGGGGTAGAGACAAAGGCGGCCAGCCTTCGCGTATACTAAAGCAAAAACATCTTGACTTTTTTTTTTTTTTTTTCGTTTGTCGAAGAAATTTTTCTTGATATGTCTTTCAAGTTCTGGCTGAAAAACACCTTTTCCGAAAGCAAGTAGTGGTTGACCACGACCCCTTTGTGATACGCTTCTTGCTAATCAATAAATGCCCCCCCCCCCCCCACCCAAAAAAAAAAAAAAAAAAAAAGAAACAGGTTTAAAACATGTTTCGAATGAAAAACATCTAAAAAAGTTATCTACCAACTGTGGCATAGCTCTTTTTTAAGCAAAACAATCCCGAGACGCTGTGCATGTTTTTTTAAGCGTGTGTACTCTCAAGCGCCTGTGTTTTTAAAGGGCAAAATGGCGACATTAGATGCTGTTCTTCATTCAGTGAGGATAGCATCGCACAAGACAATACTTTTGAAGTCCTGTGGATTGAACCCTGGGTGGAACACCACCAAGTGGCTGAGGTAAGTTGACCGCACTCGAATATACTTTGCGGACCGAGCGACACGACCCGTCACAAAAGAGGCCCGGCAAACAAAAAACATAAGCCGAAAAGCGAAAGCATGACTCTTAACAATGACTATCAAGCTGGAAGCTATTGAAGAAATGACTCTGAGGGTGTTGGTGCCAAAAGGAATTTGTTTTTTACCCGTTTTTTTACTCCATTATCTCAAAACAGGGTTTTTTCCAGCGCATTGGTACCATTATTTGCTTAACCTGCCATTATACAGGGTTCATTTTTTTTTAATTCCTGCCACCAACAAAGGTGTTGAAACGTACTGAACTAGAATTAAAAATATGCGCCTAACAGTTCTTGCGCAACACTATTTTTAATAAAAAAATTAAAAAAGTAAGAGAGTTAACATTTCAATATCAAGAAAAAAACGATAACGAATTTACTTTTCAAATGGTTTAAATAATCCTAGTTCGGTATATATACGTATATATATATATATATATATATATATATATATATATATATATATATATATATATATATATATATATATATATATATATATATATATGCGTGTGTGTGTGTGTGTAAGAGTATAGGATCCATCTCCAACTACGAGCGCGAGGACACTAGGGGCACACACGCGCGGTGTCACACTGTTTTAAAGGAGCTGTGCAACGATTTTAAAGTTGAAATAATTGGCATCTTCTACTTTTTACATTGTTCATCTTGTCACAAATGATAGAAAACACACCTCCTTTCATCGAAATGTTGCGATTCCGCCGCGTAATAGCGAGGCGAAAATGGGAATATTCCCCGACCCACAGCCGCGAGCGGCGGCCATGAGAAACACGCGGCATGACGTCAATGGGGTTCTTGTAGAAAGATAGCAAGTTGTGCGAATACCTGCTCGATAAAAGGTAACTTTTCTACAAATCTTGCCGTTCCAACATAAATATAAATGCGTCAAAAACCTGGTATCATCGACAAAACTTTTATTATACGGAGTTTTAGTGGCGCCATCTATCCTAGGTCCACAAAACCGTCAGCTCTCTGCTACCGCGAACAGCCGCCAGAAGTCGGAGGTGGAGGGGGACAGGGCCGGATGGCCGGACCAAATATTTTACTTTGGCCGGCCATCCGGCCAAATACTATTTGCCTAGTAAAGTATTTGGCCGGACCCGGATGAGACTTTACTCCTTTCACCATATTGTTCGCGCTGCGCCCGCCAGCACGTGGTCACGCGGTCGCGATCGAATGAGTTCTCGCTGCTCACTGATGGCTCTAGAGAGAGAACTTTACCGGAACCCCGCGCCTACCCCATCGACGTCACTGCGCACGTGACCCGGAAGACGATGTACGAGTTGAGAGGTGGCAAAAACCTGGATCTGTCTCATTTTTTAAAAAAATAAAAACTAGGGTATCCAGGCAAAATCTGTTTTCTGTACTTCACTTCAGAAGTGTCAGGCATCAACTTCCACAATTATTTAAGCAAAGCCTTGAAATTGTTGAACAAGTCCTTTACAGGTCAGCGTTTGCCCCATCTGGTGGCCAAACGCCGACTTGTTTGCAAACAGCCTGTCGGCCTATACAAACAGCCCATCGTGGCTCAAAAGTAAAGAGTTCCCAGCGAGAAGGTAGCTATTCTCCGACAGAGTCCCGCTCAAGGACGAAATAATAAAAAAAAAAACAAAGGGAGGCGGACGGACAAAGAGCGGAAGGGAAGGGCAGGCACCGGTAACCCCGGAGGAGGAAGCCAGGTACACGTCTCGTAAGTCTGAAGACAAACAGGAAGAGGGGGGGGGGGGGGGGGGTCTCACCGGAGAAACAAGCCGGGACGGATGAAAGCCACGCAGAGAAAAGGGCGCCACAACAGGCGACTACAACAACGGCGGACAACAAAGCTTCCCGGGAGAGTTGCAATCGGGAAGACAGTGATTGAATTTGAAGAGCCGGCCGAACAGGGAGGGAGGGGGGAGGGGGGGGGGGGGAGTGTATCGACTCGGTCGTTAGTGCGCTCGAGCGCCGCCGCTGACGGGAAAGCGCCGCTACGGGGGGAGGGGGTGAGTTTGCCCCGTCGGGCGCCAATTGAGGCGGCGGTCCTTTAAACTTCGGGTGGGACGAGACACGAGAGGCTTAGTTTTCTTCCGAAGCGCCGATGTTGTACTTTTGTCCGCCTTATTTGTGCTCTTATTCGTCTTGGCTCGGAACAATTTGTAAAAACAAACATACAAAAAAAAAAAAAAACCGCGGAGGCTCCGTTGGTTATCACTAGAATTCCGCGTTTTTCCATAAATAAAAAAAAAAAATAATCCAAAAGACACTTGCCGGTAAACTTTGCGTCAATTCCGTATTATTCGAAAAAAAAAAGAAAAAAAAAAGAACTCAGAATTTACCGTTTATGACGAAAAAATGAAAAGCACAAAATACGGTGCGTTACAATTTACAAATAATTTCTTAATGGGTCATTGGTCTTGGAGAGAGGCCAGTTCAGTTCCCTATGAAATATCGGACGACAGACAAAAGGGAGGACGGGTCAATGTACCTTTGGGCCACGACAAGAGTATTTTCTTTTTTAGGCTTTCAGTTTGAACAATATTACTTGTGCTTCTTAGAGGAAGGTGGACTAATATATTTATCGCAGTGAAAAGTAGGAACCCGTAGATTTCAATGGAGGGTGAGTGCAGCTGAAGCTTCGATGCTCCCCAGTGATTACGTCTAGGAGTTGAGCTATTCCGAAGTATCGACTGCTATTGAGGCAATACTGCTTTTGCAAAATATTTGTCGTGGTATACAGTTCGTATTGTCAATGGCCTGGGCTCCAATGCTAAATGCGGCTGCAGAGAATTATCATTCTAGAAAAGTGAGTTATGATAAATGTAGCGTACGGTTGTCTCCGGACACTCTCTCTCTCTCTCTCTCTCCCGCCACGATGCCCGTTGTATATATACAACGGGCATGGTGGCGGGAGGCCGAAGGCGTGGGTATATAACTGGGAAGAAAAAAACCCTTGGTGGAAACAGCAACAACGGACGATTTAATCTTCGACATTTCGGTCGGAGTCCGGCCTTCGTCAGGAAGAACTTTTACAGATGAACGCGGGTGGTATTTATACAATACCACCCGCGTTCATCTGTAAACGGTCTTCCTGACGAAGGCCGGACTCCGGTCGAAACGTCGAAGATTAAATCGTCCGTTGTTGCTGACTGGAAAATGTCACTAAATTTATCAAAGACTGTATGTATGTCAATTACTCGAAAAAAGGAGCCTATCACTTTTAATTATTTAATTGGGAACCGCAGCCTTCAGAGAGTAAATTCATATAAATATCTGGGGTTGACAATAACGTCTGATCTTAAATGGAATGTTCATATCAATCAAACAGCTAGTAAAGCCATGCGTAAGCTGGGTTTCTTGCGTAGGTATATGAGGCAGGCCTCCTGTGATACAAAACTACTACTGTATAAAACTCTTGTTCGGCCAGTGCTAGAATATGGAAGCGTCATTTGGGATCCACATACCTTATTTTGTATTTCAGAACTTGAGCGAATTCAAAGACTAGCAGTGCGCTTTGTGTATAATATGTACTCCTCATATGTATCTCCAACAAAACTCCGTAATGACGCAGGCCTGGAAACTCTACAGGAAAGAAGGAGAATAAACCGCCTTAAATTTCTCTACCTTATCGCCAATGACGAGCTTGGAATAGATAAAGATAAATATATAACTTTTTTTTGCCCCAGGTCTACCAGATATACACATAGCAAAACAATAAAGCCATATAAATATAAAAAAAACGATACATTTAAGTTCTCCTTCTTTCCTCGTACAATCATCGATTGGAACAGCCTACCACCCGACGTTGTAATGCTACCACATATTCAGATTTTTGTTTTCTGTTGTCGCAGCAAGTGCATCCTGCTTGAAAGTGTTTCAATGTACCACTCCTGTTACGATCTCGCAAGAGATTGGACAGTCATCAATACTAAGAACGAAGCAGAAACGAAAAAAAGAAATCACCCACTATATATATATATATATATATATATCTTATATAAGGTTCCTGAAAACTTTGATTCTTTGATTCATTAGATTAAGTACGGTTCATTCATCTGCATATGTTTGTTTATATATATATATATATAGTTTTAAAACTTTGGAAAATTGAAAATATTGTACAACAAAACTCCAAATAAAAAATAGAAACGTGACAAAATTAATTTTATTAAAATCTAAATATATAACAAAAAAAAAATTCAGAAAGCGTGGAATTTTAATCCTGTTGTAATTGTGCTTTTCATGTGTTTGTACATACCGATACATTCCGTCGCATAATTTACGATCCGGTTTTATCGAAATCAGGGAACACACAAGGACCCGGAATTTAAGCACTACTTGAATGAAAAAAAAAAACAAACAAAAAAAACTAGTATTTGAGAGAGGAAATTTTCACGCGTAAAGTTGTGCGTTGTGTTGGACAGGAGCCCAAGTCCCAACGAAACATTTCTACGACGAGGCTGTTCCTCACTTCGGGAGTACCAAGCACTTCCTGCCCGTTTCCTTTGCTCATCGGCACCGGGATGTTTACCAAACAGTATTTGATCACGCGCGTGTTCTTCTGAATGCCATAGTACCCACGTTGTTTTATTCACTTACATTAAAGGAATCAGGACAGGACGGGATTATGGAACCCCCATGAAACAACGAAGTGACCCAAATGTTTTTGGTAAATGTGCGATTTAAAGAGAAAGCGAGTATTCTGAACAAAGAAGCCGCCTTGCAGACAGTTCAATCTAAGCTGTGTCTTGGGTCAAAAAAAAAGAAAGGAAAAAAGATATGAAACGTTATATGTAACACCTTTTTCCCCGCGAAACTCTTTTTTTTATATATAACAGCAATTTTAATTCGGAGTTTTTTCGATTCTCCACGATTTTAATAAAATCGTGCCGGAGGTTAACTTTACGATATTATATGTAAAAGAAAAATTAAAAAAAAAATTCCAATGAAGCAGGACTTATCCGGAAAATTCCGGTCAAAGTAAGAGCACGGTTACGTTAGATTAGCTTACAGAAGGGCTTTTTCGGCAAAAAAAACAAAAAAACAGGGCTTATATTATCTGTCCTGAACACATGTTTCTTTTTTTTTTTGTAACTAAACAGTCTAAATATACCTGCATTATCGGTAAAAAAGAAGTTTTATTACACTAAAGAAAAATGCGTTTTTTTTTGTTTTTTTAATTAACACTCTACAAAACGTTCCTCTATCTGTCAGAAAACAGGGTTCATCTTATTCCCACATCCCAAATACTTTTGGTGAATAAACGAAGTAAAACAAAGTCAAATTAATGTAAAAAAAACAAAACCAAAAAGCTTTTTTCTCAATCAATGAACGAAGCCACAGAATTCAAAGAAATTATTTTATGAAGCAATGCACATTCGCGATACGACGCCTATAAAGACAGAAAAATGTAGCAGTCCCCCGTTAATCCCCAGTACACAGTCCCAGCGATAGCTGCTGAACAGAGAGTTTGGCTGGGAAACATTTCAGCCACTGCCACACACCCTCTCAGTACGCCGTACAAAAAAAGAAAAGCAGTTTGCAAAACATTAGAGAGTTTGAGGGTAAGCAGTGATAGAGTGCAGGCGAGCTGGTAATTAATTGACATCTTGAAAACCCTGAGATGGGGAACGATAAAAAAACGGACGAACATGTTCGTCGTTTTTTTATCGTTCCCCATCTCAGGGTTTTCAAGATGTCAGTTTGAGGGAACGGTTTTTGCGCATCCGATACGGTATACGACGGGCCATCCTTCGGCACGAACTGCGCATGCGCTGCCACAGGAGACTCCCATAAGCGTAGTTCGTATACCGGAGGACCCGCCGTACCGTATCAGATGTGCAAACACCGTTCCCTAAAACTCCCCACTTTCTCGGGCGTGTTTTGTTTCCTCGTGCTGCCACATTGGCCACGCGAAAACTCCCTGCAGACAAGTTCCAATCACACTAATGTAAAAAAAAGAAAAACGTTTTGCACATGCTCGAGACGTGTACACACATAAATGTGTCATCGTGTCTGCGGCCAACTTCAAAAGCCGGGCTCACACACTGCTCGTATACGCATCATACAAAAAGACGGTCTGCCAACGCGAGTCGCCGCAATATCCCTGCAGTTCGAATGCCGCGTGTGATGACGTCAGAACGACGCCGAGCTCTGATTGGGTCTGCTTGAAGGACAGTGGGGAGACGTCGAGGCATGCCTGCTTTGAGGTCTACCCAATATATCCTTCCACCGGAGCCAATCAGAGCGCGGCGTCGTCCTGACGTCGCCACAACTCCCCGCAAAAGAAGCGGCGGAACTTTGGCTCAGCGTAGGGAGTGTGACCCCGGCTTTAAGTTGCACGGGGGAACTCGACGTTCGCGATATGCTGATGGGTTTTTGAAGACGGCAACCTCCCAGTGTGAAATCTAAAAGAGCTCCCCGACGTTCTCGTACTGCTGGTGACTATAGACGAACAAAAAAAAAGACACAAACTTTGCATTTATATCCGTGTTAGGAAATAAATGACCAAGAAAAATAGGGCCCCGAAATATTAAGTCCGAGAAAATTTATCTTTTTTAAACCTGGCACTAAAACGCGCGCACAAAACAAATGTTTTAAAACGCGCGCACAACATAAACTTTTCTCTTGCCGTAGATCATCGAAACTGGGCCCGTCTACGATACGTTCTTTTCGCGAGGCCGCACGGTTCTACTGATGCCCTAACACACTGCGTCAGTCGCTCTTCTTTTTTTTTTTTTTGACCAGTTTTTGAGACAGTGAATAAGAAGCTTACAGTCCGAAATAAGAGACTAAAGAGGTTCCCCGTTGCTTTTATAGTGGCACCGCTGACGGAATAACCGAGTTATATTGCGTCCTCCAAATGACTCCGAGAAAAGGCGCCTTTGGAGCGTGTTGTCTCTAATGAATGACGGTGTGATGGAAAACGGAGCGTAGGAAATGTCCGTTTCTTGAAAGACACAAAACACAGCGGGCGAATTAAAAAAAAAAAAAAAAAATGCAGACTGATGATTCAAAGCGCCGCTGTTCCAGAAAACGAATCCCCAGAGACATTCGTCGGGCGTTCGCGGCAGGCGCATCATCCATTAGGATCGTGTTTCCGACTGCTGCATTTGTTGCCGAGAGGCGGGACTTTCCGTTTGTCAGGGAAGCGCGCGAGAAGGCGCGAGCGATGCCATACCGGCGGCGAAGCCGAGCGGGGCAGCCAGCGCACACACAACACTGTGCCTGGCTCAGCGGACATGCCCTTTTCTTTATTTATTAATTGTTGAAAGAGCCGTAAAACTTGGACGTCCAAGAACAAAGTTGGAGCTACAACTTGCAGTGTCTCTTTACCAATAGAATCCATAGAGCTCAATGCTTGCACGCGTCTGAAATTTATGCAAACGCGTGCGCTCCTTGGCGCTATCAAACAACGCCGACGCGACCTACAAGGGGTAAATTAGCTTAGAAAGGCGAAGGAAGGAATGGCAATATTTTGTTTTCTAGGCTAGGTGGCGCGAGCTACCACCCGTTATAAAAGGGTACAACCGTTAACATCCGTCCATTCATCCTGGCACTACGTGGATCTGTACTGATAACGGTGTTTGGAAATAAAGGTGCAGGCCTTGTCATCGATCTAGAGGTGGCACTACTGTAACAAAATATTTTGCTGGCCTAGTTGGTTAAGCAGACTACACAAAATTAGCGCGAAGGACGAACACAGGAAGAAGGAGATACAGGACAGAGCGCTCTGTCTTGTCTACTCCTTCTTCCTGTGTTCATTCTTTGCGCTAATTTTGGGTACTATGTGGTTGCTGCTGTCGCACTATCATTATCGCACTATCTTTGGTTATACACGGTCGCGCGCGAGACGGTCTAGATTCTTGAGTTTATTCTGTCGCAGAGTATCGGTGGCAAAGCAATTTTAGCAGAAAATTATGCGGTACACTGTTCCGTGTTTCAGTAAATATCGAATCGCGAAACCAGCCTACGGCCGGAATTTAGATGATCGCTCGCGCGGATGTGTCGTACGTCTGCTCTGGGCAGACTTTGGGAAGCATGGATCACCACGTTGGATGCCTGTTTCTGGGTGAACTGCACAATTTATGCGAAACACTCGTTTCTTTTAAAAAAAAGTGTATCGTTTCCCAAGCGTGGAGATGCCACAAAAAGAGAAATTCCAAGCCGGGTACTTGCATATTACTGGCACTGTGGGTTGCGAAATCGCAAGTTCTATGCATTTTTTTGCGTAACTTTTACTTTTTGCAGTAGCACAAATATTGCGCATTCAGAAAAGTTAAGTATGTATTAAAAATTACCGTGCTATTGATAGCTTCTATGCGTAAGAATGTTCCGCTGCAGCCAATATTTCCCAAGGTGTCGGCAAGTTTTTCGGAGTCGGAACAATCCTGTACACGTTGCGATGAGGACACTGATCGTTGGCAGTACAACCGAGACAAGTGAAACAAACTGTTCTAGTATATCTGCCGCGAGTGGAATAAACGCGTGCAATACGCAGCAGCGTGCGTGTTATTAGGTGCTATTCTCGGTAATGTGGGTTCACCCTCTTTAATTTTCTTGGGGATGGCCGCGGATGTCAAGACGCTAATATTATAAATTTCTGGCTCAATCCTCTTCTATTGAAACGTAGTAGTCTCTGCGATACCAACAAACGACCCGCGCCACGACACAGGCCGCATCGGCCGCAGGGACTTACTCACCAGACTTTCTGATAACCCTCCGCCCTAACCCACAGTGTATCTTACACAGTGCCCTAACCTTACTCACATTAGAACTGGGCAGTTCCTCAATTAACCTTCGGATTATTTGTGCGAAACGTTACAACCTTTAGTAAGAAGAAACAACAACAAAAACAAAGAGCACTTAATAAAGAGGGTTCAGCTCAGCCGAGAAAAGGCTCGCGTCGTCGAGATCCGTGCCCCCGAACGTGCGCCCGTAGCTGACGACGCACGGCGGTATCCCAGCTTTCGCATATTCCAAATATCGGCCGCACGGTGGCGACACGGGTCGATCTTGAGGCGAATAGTTACACGGGTAACCTTAACCGGCCTTAAAGGGATGCTGAACCGAAATCTGGATTCCACAAAACACGGCGGGAAAAGCGTGCAACGGGATGCTACAAACACCAAAACATCACTCATACAGCGATATCTCGAACGGGTGACCGTATTTTCTAAAAAAGGGAGGCGCATTTGACAGATATGCTGACGTCTTGTAGAGTCAAGACGGAGAAACAACGGCCTCGCGTCTTCTAATTTCGAGGGGGCGAAGCGAAGAGAGGAGGAAACGAGATATGTTGACGTCACGCGCCTCGTCGGCTTCGTTCAGTCTCGACCAGTTTTTCCAAAAATACGGCTGTCCATTCGAGATATCGCCTTACGAGTAGTGTTGTAAGGATTTTAGCAGCCCGCCTACAGCTCCTGCATTCTTTTCTGAAATCCAAATTTCGGTTCACTATCCGTTTTTAAGTCACCCTTAACTGCAGTTTCCCTTCACCGCCGTTACCACACCCTACTCTCGGACACTTATAATTCAGAAGAAGTGAAGAACGCACGTGCACAGCTTTGATGGGCGCTCAAGATGTGCAAGCGCACGTGCGCTCGTAGTCTTGACTGCAATGGCAACGGCAGGTTTCGGTGGCTCCGTCTTATAGGTCCTATCTGTGACGTCACGAGCAGAATTATCGATTGTCTGCGACAAGTTCGATGGTACGATTAAACGGCACCGTCAAAGCTGACGGTCGGCCATTCCTCTCATTAAAGCATGAAATGCTTTTTAACGAAACTCCCACTCCCCCAATCCAAGATTTCTGTCCATCCGTCCGTTCGTTTGTGCATTTTCCGCTAAATTGAGTGGGAAAACTGAATTGGTGCTTAGGTCACGTGACGTCAATTGATGTCATGTGACCTGACGTCACGCGATCTATACACCTGTTAAGTTTCCCCGCCAAAATCAGCATGTAAATTGACGTCACGTGACCTACCGTCACGTGACTTTTACACCAACTTTGTTTCCCCGCTAAACTTACCGGAAAGATGGACGTGACCTATGCACCAATTCACTTTTCCCGCTAAATTTTGCGAGAAATTTGATGTCACGTGACATGGGGTCACGTAACCTGTGCAGCAATTCAGTTTCACCGTAAAATTTGGCGGGTAAATTTCCCGCTAAATTTCGAGTGGAAAACGACGCCACGTGACCTATATGCATCCAGTTTCCCCCCTCAATGCAGCGGGGAAATTGATAAAAGAAAACAAAGATTTTTTTCTTTAATCCTTTAAACGACGGTTTTAACGTCTTCCAAATAATTGTAAGCGATCTAACCTTAAATATTGCATCGTGTGCATTATATGACTTTGAAGGAAAAGGTCGCTGCCAAATTTTCCACTAATGAAATTAGACTTCATCATAATCAAAACGTCATAGGAAGCGTTTGGCCAGTCGTGGAAGGCCGACCGCGGCGACGCCTTTGGAAGCGCACGTCTCCACTAGCCACACAAAGTTGTCCAAGAGTTACAGTGTGGTAACTGCAGGGTTAAGCGCAACTGCACTTAAAAGTAACCTAATTGCGGTTAAGGGCGCCCCATGTAGCTAGGGTATAAACGAGCCGTCGAAAGACTCTCTTTAAAATCCGGTCTATACACGAACTCATCTCTCTGACGTCACGGCGCGGTGGTGGCGCGTCGGTCGCACTTCCGGTCTGGGACTGTGGGCAGAAGTCACCATGCCAGACGTGTATTCCTGCGTTGTTTTGAAAGGAACCAGACAAAAACCTGCCTTCTCGTCAAAACGCCGCGATTGGGGCCGTACCAAAAGTGTCGAGAAAGATTTGAAAGTCAGTTTTCACGTGCTCGGATCGTCCGAGAATTTGGATATCTGCCGTGAAAAAGGGAAAAGCAGACGCCGTCGGACAACGATTGCTTGGGCGGGAAGCACTTTGGGTTGAATTCACGGATACTTGTGGTCATCAGATTTATTTGTTTTGTTCCAACATGAACGCCAGAAAACCGTCAAGTTGTGCGGACCACCTGCGGACTACGTTCAGTGCGTCTTGAAGTTCAAACGGCCGCCTGATTGTTCGAACTGTCGTCTGCTCTTTCAAACGTTTCTGCTTGTCGTCTGTTCTCTTAGACGACGCCGGTCCGTAGACCAAATGTTGGCCCGGTACTTGCGATAAGAAGTAAGTGCAGGCCTCAAAAGACTTAAATTTGAAGGTTGGTAAGCAGGCTCGATGTAAACAGTAGATACAAGGAGATGTTGATCATTGCTACCAGTGACCATCACCGACTTGTTATGCCTAATTCAGTTGGTCCGATTCAGCTTGCGATTGTCAGTATCGACGTCGACCATCTCAGCTACGGTTCACGCTTTTGCAGCCCGAGCGGCGTCGCGACTGAAAATTCCGAGCGAAATCTCATCATGCGAATCAGGCTTTAGCGTACATTCTGCGGTGTCCACGCGGAATGAATCGCCACATGTCACATTATTCACGCGAAGTTTTGCGGTGTAACGAGCCTCGGTAATTTCGCTGAAGCCGCTCAAGATAGTCAGACATCGCCAGGAAGACGTAGAACCAACAATGTGAACGCGCAAAAGGGCAGGGGGACTCACACTGACGCCGACAACATCGCATTTCAATGGTGTGTTTATGGGCGACGGCGAGCTTCTTGCCCACACCCCCATCGCGCATGCGCGGCGCCGGTGGCGTCCGCTAGGGGCGCACCGGGCGCTTCGGTTTGTTTGCAAACATGAGTTGGTGTATACTCCGCGACAACTTTTCTTGGCAATGCAGTGGAAGGTAGAGGCCTGCGTTCCCTCTCCCATTTTGAATGTGCGCGGGTTCTCCTCCTCTCCCCGGAAATGGGGACGGGAGGAGAGCCCGCGCACAGCTTTGCTGCGCTCAAAATGAGAGAGGGAACGCGTGCCTGTACCTTCCACTGCATTGCCAAGAAAAGTTGTCGCGGAGTATAGTAGCTGTGTCCCAAGCCCCCCCCCCCCCTCCCTCCCCCCCACCCCACCCTTTCCAAAAAAGAAAAAAAAATCTTAATTTTGAATGGTTTTTTTTTGAGTCGGGATCGATAACGTGCCACTTCCGTTGTTTCTCCCGCAGCTCGCCTTTGGAGAAAAGACTTTATTTTCTGGCGAACGAAGTCTGGCCGAACGAACGCTCAAAACTCCACGTCACGCATGAAACTTTTCCGTACAAAGAAAAGCGAAAGTTTTCGAAAAGCATAGGGCTGAAAGCGGGCAATTTATTCTAACAAGTAGTTTTTTGTTGTGGTTGTTGTTGTATTTTGCACGGACAGAGCTTTATTTAGGTGCTCTTGGTTTAGCGTCACCGCCACTAGAACAAACATATTGGGGTGTCTCAGACTGTCACTAGGCGACTGTGACCTTTCGAAATGGGATATTTGGGGGTCAAGTCGTTCCTGGAACTGAAGCCAGTTAAGAATCCAAACAGTTGAAATATTCTATTAAAGCCGTTAGGAATTTATGCCGATGGGCTCTTATCCAAAACCGCTCCAGCTAACATCGGTCCAAATAGGCGTGTGCAATTAACGCATAACCTTTTCTAGTAGGAGAGTAACCCCTTGAACACAACGAAGGGTTAAAGGACAAACTTTCGCTTTTTGGAGACCCAGTATGACGAGTAACATTACTCAGGTTCTCATTTCTTATTGCCCTGCACACAACCAGTAGTAGTAGTATTAAGCGTTGTAAGAAGTAAGGGGGGGAGGGAATCTCAGAGCCAATCGTGTACGCGCGGTGGGCGCATTTTCCACTGGCTCTCAGGCGGGTGGGGAGTAGGGTGAAAAGTTGGGAGACACACACACACACAACCAGCACCTCATTGATCCCGACTGGGGACGGAGGAGAGGGTGTGATGTGATGCGAATTCAGTAATATAGAACCAATGTGGAATAGCATCAAATAGGCAATCAAGTCGAGTAAATCAACACGTGCGCTTCTCTAGACGCACAAAGCTTCACGTGCGGAAGATAGAAGCGTTGGGGAGAAACGAGGTACGATTGATGTATCTTTTAGTGACGTAGCTCAGTTGTCGATTCAAGAATGAAGCGTAGAAACGCGTTGCGTTTAGACTGGTTAGCGAGCGTAGCAGTTAGTTAATATTCGAAAGAGCGAAGAGACTTCACGAGTTAAATAGACGTCTTTTTTGGACGCGTACATTGCGCCGCTTTTAGTGCTAACACGAAAGCGGTGCTTTTCTGCATTTTTGCTCGAACGAAGTAGTGACGGGCGCCCAAGTTTACCGCATAGGTTACTTAAGTTACTGCCCTGAATGGGGAACGGCAGCTAATCGAGTAAAATACCAAAACGATAAAAAAATGGCGATCACTTGTTTGCGCAAACGGTGTCTCGCTGTGTACACGTCTGTCATACAAAAACCAAACGCTCCCAAGAAATGCCGTCAGTTTCGAGGCGAGCGACCTCCTGCATCTATTCCGACACGAGGCCCATACAAACTGTGCGATCGTCGGGCGAATCGCCTTGATTTCCGCCAACACCGCTCGCACGGAACCCCCTTCCCGATAGCGGCGCCGCACAAAGACCGGCGACACGTCGGCGGCCGGTTCACCGGGAACGACGTATTAGTCCCAGAACCAATGATTGGAAGAGGAACCCCCGCCTGCCGCATCGCGGCCTGCCCAGAAGAAAGGCAAGACGTCGTCAGAGCAGCGGACCGGAGAGGGAGAGAGACCCGGAGGAAGAGATTAGGAAGGCCACGTGAGATGAAAAGGAACACTCGGATTCACATTACCATGGACCTTAGCGGACGCTACGAGCCATTCCAGCCAATACAATGTCACGTAAGTGTCACGTGGTGTTAGAGAAAAAAAAAAGGGGGGAGGGGCGGTGACGCGGTGAAAGCATAGTCACGTGCTAGTTGATGGAGCTGGATGACTCGGATGACTCGTAGCGCGCGCTGTTATTGGCCGTGAGGTGAAACAAAGTAAAGTTGGTTAAAAGTAAAAAAAATAATATATATTTATAAAAAAAACAGCTCAACAGTTAGGCTTTTTTTTTAGTAGTCTTTGTTTTATTGGGCTGTTTTTTTTTCCTTTATTTGTAAATGTAGCACATGACAACGCGCCCCGCGCGGCGCTGTGAAATGTCGTGTGTCAGATGACCTTCGGGAGAGGCTCCCAATGTCACGTGACATTGACACCGCATTTTGGGTAGGGTCCGATGGCCCGTAGCGTCCAGTGTGTTCCAACTTCCATCGAACGGTGAGAGGGACCATAGGGACGGAGACAAGCAAAAAGAAGAAAACAAATAGGGCTCGAGCAAAGGGGATACGTCGGCGCGAGCCGAAATCATGGGTGGCCTCCGGGCAGCGGGCGACAATCGCTGACGCCAGGCGATGGCAGCGTGGGAGGCCCAATTGATCGTAGGACGCGACAGATAGTGCTGCGGTCAACCGCCACCGGAGACAGCCCGGCGATGACGAGAACAAATGCGGGCTGCGATAAGGGCATTCGGGGCGCGCCTTCCCCCACGCTGTGGCCACTGGTTTCCCGACGCGGGCTCGAGGAGAAGCATCCGGCGGCCGACGGGGGTAGAGTATTTTGGAAAACCTCGAGGAGTAAGTCGACAGAACCAATTCCGGCATTTTGATTGACGCCTTTTTATGGACGTCACATCGCCAGGTTTATGTCTCGTCTATACGCCTTAGTGATTGGCGCTCAAGCCTTTTGCCAGGCCGCAGATTTGTTTTTCCTTAACGTGGATGTTTGGGCTAGTTGGTAAGACATGATAAAAACAAAACAGCGCAAAGACAAGGACGAAGTAGAAGGAACAACAGGACACAGCGCTGACTTTCAACTGAAGATTTATTCGTGAAGGCGTCTGTTATAAATAGCAAACATTCCACCCGAAAAAACCAAGGAAAAAAACACGAAAGATATATAACATGTCACGTTTTTGAATATAACACTGTCACTGCTTATGCCCTCATCGTTCTAGGAACTGCCGCTCCTTATCCGAAAGTACGATTGACGGGGCACTTACACAGTCAGGACCAAGTCGGGCAATATCACGGGCTTCTATTATTTCCCGCGTCACTCTGTCCTTATTCTTAAAAACCACTTGGCATCTCTCGAAGGCAGGAATGCACCCACAATCTCTGCAGTGCACGCCTAAGTGCCCTGACACGACTTTAAAAACGTTGTATCGATGTTCTCTGAGTCGATCATTTAAACATCTTCCCGTTTGTCCTACATATCGACGGCCGCAAGATAAAGGAATCGAATAGACCACTCCTTGCACACAAGAAACGAACTGATTTTGGTGTTTCGTAGTGCACTTGATCTTGTTGTCAACATCTGAATTCATCTGAAAGTAAATTCAGATGTTGACAACAAGATCAAGTGCACTACGAAACACCAAAATCAGTTCGTTTCTTGTGTGCAAGGAGTGGTCTATTCGATTCCTTTATCTTGCGGCCGTCGATATGTAGGACAAACGGGAAGATGTTTAAATGATCGACTCAGAGAACATCGATACAACGTTTTTAAAGTCGTGTCAGGGCACTTAGGCGTGCACTGCAGAGATTGTGGGTGCATTCCTGCCTTCGAGAGATGCCAAGTGGTTTTTAAGAATAAGGACAGAGTGACGCGGGAAATAATAGAAGCCCGTGATATTGCCCGACTTGGTCCTGACTGTGTAAGTGCCCCGTCAATCGTACTTTCGGATAAGGAGCGGCAGTTCCTAGAACGATGAGGGCATAAGCAGTGACAGTGTTATATTCAAAAACGTGACATGTTATATATCTTTCGTGTTTTTTTCCTTGATTTTTTCGGGTGGAATGTTTGCTATTTATAACAGACGCCTTCACGAATAAATCTTCAGTTGAAAGTCAGCGCTGTGTCCTGTTGTTCCTTCTACTTCGTCCTTGTCTTTGCGCTGTTTTGTTTTTATCTTGTTTTTCCTTGTCGGGTAAGCGAATCAGCCGACTAAAAGGCTAGTGAGTGAACAGCTGAGGAGTGTTCACTTAAGCCTCGGCCCTCCTCCTTCTCGCTCTCCTCATGTAAACCAGGCGATGGGACGTTCATGAAAATGCGCCAAACAAAGTGCCCGATTTGATTCTGTTCATTGACTCTAGGGGGAGGGGGGGGGGGGGGGGGGGTTGGTTGACGTATGACTCAACTTGTTTTGACATTATCTCAGCTTCACTTTAGGCTAGCGACTTCAAACTTTCCAGACTGTTTATTTAGTGTTTCTGCATGCTGCTTACATTCTTTTATTAAAAAATAACAAAACATGTACCACCTATTAAAAAAAAAACTTGATGACTTTTTTACATTGATTAAAACGCCCCTGAAAAGAATAAAAAAAATTTAAACAGTCTGGTCAGGACACGCATGTAAAAAAAAAAAAAAAATTTTACGCGAAAAAAAAAAATTAGTACAAAATTACTTTCGCGAAACGCGATTTAGCCGGTAGTCACCATTTTTCCACGTGTTTTCTCTCCCGTCATTCCGGGCGCGCGGAGGAGAGGTGGATCGACTTCGCCTCCACGTTGAGGTCGAAAGACCGCATGACCATCTCGTTGAGGTGGAAAGAGCGAATGACCATTCCGTGACGTGATGGACTTTTCGCGCAGAGTTTAAAAGAAATCTGGCGCCGTCAATATTACTCAAAATTTTTTAACGTAAAATTCCTTTTTTTGACACGCGTGTCGCACCCAGACTGTTAAAAAAAAAAAACATCTTTTTATGGGCTCTTCAAGGGAGGTAGCGAGAACGGAATTTGTCTCGCTCTCTTACTCCAAACATTGACTTTAGGCAACACTCATAAAACGCAGCGTACCAACATCCTGCGAATAATTTATTATCGCGTAATTGGTTTAGGATTTTTCGTTTAGTGGGAGACGGGATCTCGGAATGAAGGTACAAACCAGGAAGCACGAATACGGCGGAAGTCACGTGGTCCCCCAAAACTGCGACACTGTGGAGCTTTTCACCCTATGCTCTCGTGATAATGCACCGAGAGAACACACGAGCCGCGTGACAATTTTTGAGGCTACGTGATCGCCACCATAACTGCTCCCGTTATGACTTCACACCAAAATTAGGGCCCCCAGCCGCGCCAAAATCTAAAAGAAAAAAAAAACGCGATAGGAAATAATTTTCAACGTTTTGGTGCCTCCCACGTTTCTTTCCGTGATTTGTGAGACGGCATGCTCATAATTGAAGTAAAGAAAAAAAAGGCGAAAAATATGTCCCTAGTTCTTTTTATTTATTGTTTTTCCTAAAGCGATAGTTTTAACAGGATCCCTCGACTGAGCTTTCTTGTTCTGGTGCCACGTGATGCCTGCGTCATATGACGTCATGATGTTATATGACGTCGCAGTGTCACGTGACCTGAGAGCAGAGTGACGTGACATCACAATATCGGCAATACATTTCTCGAGGAGATATCTCCGTTGAATTCCAATAGAAAATACTGGTCGTTAAAAAAAAAACAAAAAAACAAACACCAATCAAGTGGTTTTGCATCTTCGTTGCATTCGACCGAATGTTACAGCCAGACGATATGTTGGATTTAAAATTAGCAATTTAATTATTTATGTTTTTTTTTCTTTCTCCTTCTTTGAGCTAAAAACACTCCCCTCTCGTTGAATATTCAATAAAAATTAAAAAAAGTCGGTTGATTTATAAGTTAAGAGAATGAGAAAGAAATAAAGCGCTTCGCGCCTCGTTTAAAGATGTTCCCTTGAAGTCGACCACAACCAATTTGTTGACTTTGTTTTATTTATTTTTTTCTCTCTCGTCTATACCGCACGCAGCAATATGGCAGTCAAGACAGAAAAGGGGGGGGGGGGGGGCTCATTGTTATTCACGGTTACTTAATTTCTGGCGCCGCAATTTTTTTTTTTTTTCCTTTTCGAGGCTTCTCGTTGGTTAGACGCACCCCGCTCTACCGTTGCCCTGAGGGAAAGCAAACGCATGGGACATTATTTTCATATTTTACAAATCCCGGTTAGTCAGGAAAAAAAAAAAAAGAAAAGCTTCGGGAGTGGGCGCTTTTCACTTCTGCGTCGGCTATCAATCAGTCGCCATCTTGTTATCGATCAGTGGCCAATGAGATTGGAGCATCGGAAGATAAGAAGGCCAAAGAATGAGTGACCAAGACACGTGGTCCCGATAGGTCATTCTATAGATTTCCTAGGATGTCGTTAAGTATACAAACTCGAATGAAGACCATATTTCATTATTTGAGACCCGGGAACGAGACGATCGGCTACGCGATAAAAAAACGTCTCAGGTGTTTACCCTGGCCGATGGCGAACTTAGACCAACTACGAATCTACTACGCGAAAGAAAAGTACCCAGCGCGACACTACTATCGCGAACGAGTGACCGCCAGTTTTTCATCTGTTTTACTAATAAAGTTAACCCTGTGCCACAAAAAAAAAAAAAGGTCTAGTGTTATGGAAAGTTGTTATTGGGGGTAGTAATTGAAGCGGTAAATTTGGCTCCGCTCAATAAACTGGCCGAACAAAATGCAGGAAAGCGACAATATCGCGTGCATGTTAACAGTGTCGCGCGGTGTACAAAAAAAAAAAAAACTAATTTGATTTAGCAGCTTTTGAGTTACAAACCTTTTAAAGCAGTCGACTCGTTCGCGTGCATTAATGCATTTTTATTCAAGAGAACATGAACAGACAGCCTACACTCACTAAAAGCTTTAAAAAACAAAAAAACTATGAAAAACGGATAATATTGCCTCTTATGTTTGTTCGTTTGATTCTTCTCTTTCATAAATTATTTCAAGTTCGCTAACGAACGAAGAACCCCCCCCCCCCCCCCAAAAAAAAAAAAAAAGAAAAGCCACTAACTAAACTCATTTACAGCGTCCTCTTTATTCAACCAAAACGTAATTGGCGAAAACTAACGGGGGAGATGTTCGCGAATATTTCGTAAGGAATTTCCTGGGCGCCGCCAACTACTGCAGCCCCTTAACGCTAGGCACCGCGAAACTAGCGCCAATCGGTGGCAAGACGTAACTCTGCTCTAAACCTTATTGGGCCGAGCTCACTATATACTCACTGATTGAATGAAAACGCGAAAGGCAAGGCACGTCTTCTGAACTCCTAGCCTCGGCAGCGTGCGCTTCGTGCCTTCCGCAGTGCTTGGGCTGAGACGCACCGAGACGCTGAAGCATTGACGAATTCAGGAAGCTCGCGCCACTCGAGAGACGGGACAAATGAAGCTGCTTTCTGTCGTTCTCGCCTTTTCGGTGAATATCGGTGTTTACGATGCTTGCGGGACCAACCGTGGGTCAACGCTGCTCTCGTAAACTGCCTATTGTATATGAGAAAAAAAAAGGTCAAAGTGCCGGGCTCAGGTGAGCAATACACAAGCGCGGTCTCGCCTCTGGTGCTACGGCATTCCAATATACCAGAGAGGCACTGCGAAGATACCGGAACCCCTTTATTGATTGATTGATTGACTTTACTTATTTTGAGTGACCCACAAACGGCTTGACGTCTCCTTGGTGCTGCAGCTATCAATGTCAGATGGTAGTTAAGTCATGTCTCCGTAATATGAACCCCGTAAATATGAGTACCCCGCTATAGGGACCCAATTCTCGGGGACAAACTGGGAAATCACACGCATTTTTGTCTCGTTATTTTGGACAACTCACGTTAAGGACGATTGTTTTGCGGGAACGGAGGTGTCCGTATTAACGAGACATTACTCTTCGGTGCTCGGACACAATTAAAAAAAAATTGAAAGCTAGAACAAAACATTGGTAGAAAGACAATTTCTATATTTACGCTTTTTATATAAAAAATATTTAGGCTAACATTCCCACAAATCTATACTAAATGATTACACGTCAATTGAAGAGATAAATCAAAATAATAAAACAAAGAAAAAAGCATACTAGACCTACGAGAAACGCTCGAGAAGACGTGACTCTTTTTGCCTATATTAATTAGCTAGAGCTTTGCTTTATAATATTAGTAATTCATTTGGACTTTATCAGTCACGGGCAAAAGCTAAACAAATTTTACCTGACGAGGCCCGTCCACCCTTGTTCATCGCTCTGCAGTAAAACACACACACACAAAAAAAACAGCAAAAACCTACACTTAAAAGTCTAGTCAATCAATAGAGTACAATACGACGTGACCCGATAAAGCAGTCTTACAAATAAAAAGTCAATTTCCAACACCGCGTCATTAAGAAAGGAGAGTTAAAAACGTACAAGTCAAGAACCGTTCGAAATAACAATATCTACAAAAACAAAACAAAGAGTTTGACTTACTATTGCCTGGATTTTAACCCAATTTGCGCATTAGCGCCTTTCGAGGACTGTTCTCAACTGCTACCTTGAATGAAGCGAAGAAATCAGTCGGTTTGCCAGAGTGCGGCTTTATTTTACAAAAATGCGGGCGAATGAAAAAAAAAATAATAAAGAAAACCTATGCTTTCTTGTGTGTTCTTTTGTTTTTTATTTGCTTAGACAAACTTTTACAGCAGCGTGCGAAGCGTACCAGAGAACAAATCTTGTTTCAGGCGGAACAATTTTCCTTCGAAAAACCTTCCTAATCTACGGCCCCATATATTCTGAGATTGATTTTCTTTTTCGGGGGTTCGTTTAAAGTGATTTCAAAATATTGGTACTTTTCTTTATAAACGAGTGGGATTCCTCAACCTTAATGAACAACGTCTGCCTCTACACCGCGTGAAAGAACCTTCAATGTGTTCCAGAAATCCTGGTCGCGAAAAAACGAGGAAAAACATCGCGTGCGTCGAGCGTTCTTGTAAAGCGTGCTCCGCCGCAATATGCCTCTAATAGAGGAGAAGCCCATTCTGATTTCTGCAGGGGCCCGCACCCAGCGATGGTCCCAAATCGGCTCCAACTTCTCGCTGCCGCAATATATTTTTCCCCTCGTTTCTTTTTTTCTTTCTTTAAAGTTTAGTTTCTGCATCTGAACAAAATGGTTTATAAAGTAGGCGCTCAGCAACAAACCGAGTCAAGAGGTTTCTCGTGTTCCGGTAGAGTCTGATGGGAAACTAGAACTGCGGAGAAGAGTGTTGTCTCCCAAGGACGCCAACTCGAATGCATCCGGCACTTTTTCGGCGGGTTGCTTGTTTTCACGCCTGGATCCAGGCTCACTTCTGTCCCCGGAAGTTTGGCTTCGAGGATAAGTGAGACAAATATGCCATTCAGGAAAGGGTCGCCGTTCGTCCAAGTGCGCCTGGGAAAGCGCTGTCTCGTCTCTGTCGTAAAACCGTCTCGTTTTCTCGGACGTCGAGAAGCCAAAAGCTAAAAACAAACCTGGCAGCGACCTGGGTCTCCCGAGTCCTATTGCGCATAAAATACAGTATTTAAAGAGGCGATGTACCAACTTCTTTTTCCTTTAAGTAAATACAGTTTCGGATTATTCCTTGAAGCCTGTGAAACACGCGTTAATATATTTTTTTTTTCATGCAATGTCAGTCGCAGGAAAAAATTTGTGATTCGGATATCTCTTCCGGCGGCTGTTCCACAAACCCGCATTCGCCAGCATAGCGACCCTGGCGTTACCCGTAGAAGTTTTCATCTCCGCGTAAGTGAGCACATCAACGTCATCCGATATCCACTCGGAGAGTGACCCTGTCGAGTACGGTTGCTCCGAGCGCGCAGCCGCGGGAGTCGTAGTGTGCGTCCGATCCCCCTGAGCGCTCTTCGACCCGAGGGAGTAGGTGCGGCGGCGCGCCCGGAACGGTCGTTCACGCACGGCGATCGGCCCTTCCTCGGGATCTCTTTGTTCGCCGTTGGCCGTCTCTCCCGGGAGTTATGTGGGTCAGGGATGGACCGGATACGCGACCCCTGACGGCTTCCCACGCGGCGGCGCCCGGCGATCGATGGAGGCGCGCTGGGCCCATGGACCGGATCGGAGACGGGCAGAGCCGCGTCTCGGGCACACCCGCGCCCATCTCCGGCCCCACGGTTCCGCCATGCCATCCTTTACTTTGTTTCACCTTACGTCCGGATGCAGTCGACGCTACGAGCTGATGGGAACAATGAATCGGCGCCCAAGCGCCGGTCACTGGGCCTTACCTTTTACGCGATTGGTTCGGAGATCAAAGAACGCGCACGGAAACGTGACGAGCCCCATGTTAATGCGCTTTGAACACTGTGCAATTGAACTCATCAGTTCGTAGCGACGGCTGCGACCAGACTTGATGTGAAATGAAGTACAGCAATCGGTTACTTATATATTCCGATTCACGTAACTTGAAAAACGGTGAAGTCTACGGTCCAAATTAGGACAAACAGCGCGTTAAAGGGAGGCACGTGACTACGTATACTCTATCCCACTAGTCGCGTGCAGGGGTGTCGAAGCCCTGGACGAGAGGGAAGAAGAAAGCCGCTTTTGTACGCATTTTGAGAGGCAGGCTAATCTTCCAGGAGGAAAACAGGGACACCTGGGATACTTGATCGAGGGTCTGTGTAAGAGGGCATTTCTCCTTCCTCGCTTCTTCGACTGTTTGGGTTACGCCCTCGCCCCTGTACATTTGATAAAAGCCGTCACGTGCTCCCCCCCCCCCCCCCCCCCCGCCGGTCGCTCTGATTGGCTGGACGTGGCCGTAGCGTTCGCTCTTTACCAAGTTACGATCCCAAATTACGATTCCAAATGTACCAAGTGTACATGCATTGCACTGACGTCACATTGTCCATTTCCGACGAGAACGCAAAGATAGACAGAAAGAGTTGGGAAAGCTACTTTTGCACGAATTTTGAGTGACGGTTTAATCTTCTATAATCTTGTAGAGGGAGAGAAGCAACGTCTGGGCAAGTCTTGGGTACACAAAAGAGAGTCCCAGTGAAAGGGGAGTTCCTCCTTCCGTTCTTCTCTGGTGGTGGCCGGTAAGCTGACGGGTTGACGTCATGGACTAGGAATGTTTAAGGCTCCGCGTTTTCGGTACATGCAAATAAACCCCGAAAATTAAACTTTCAAGCTGGTTTTTATTAAAATAAAAAAATAATCCCGAAAGACCCTACAAAAATAAAACTGACAATGAGCGATTTAAAAGAAAAAACACGAAGCATTAAGGAATTTTTAATTACCGCTTTATTTTGTGCCGGCTCCGAAGACAGCCAGCACTGAACTGTCAAAAAGGTGGGTCCTTTCTTCGTGAATTACAGCGCTCATCGGCTTTCCTTTTCCTATCGATAGCGGAAGAATGTTCGTGTGTTTGGGTCAAGCACATGTTCCGGTTAAAGAATCATACGTCCTTGTCCTCGTTTCTTCATCATATAAGCAGAAATGAAAACCAATATTTTGTTTGACACCAACCCCTTGCACCAAAAGTCACGAATCTGCGGTAAAGATGCAGCACTCCCTCAACAATAAATAAAAACAAAACAAAACACTTACTACCTCGAAGGGGAAAAAAACAGAAAAACCTAACACGCGAGACTCTCTAGTAGGTGACACAGGTTAGAAGCGAGGTGTAAGCTCCTCCCACGTTTTTCTAATTCAAAAAAAGGAGCGCTGGAGAGCAGTCGGCCTCCTCTCCATCTTTCGCTCTGCTAAAGTGGAAAGAGGTAAGAGGCGAGCTTCCGCTTCACTTTTACCCTGTCACCAACTATACAGTCGAGACCGCTTATAACAAAGTCAACGGGAATCAGAAATCACTTCGATATATCCGCTATTTTGTTATAACCGACTTCGGTTATAACGAAGTGCGAAAGGAAATGGGAAATCGTGATCGCTTCGCTATAGCCGCTGTTTCGTTATAACCGACTTCGGTTATAACGAAGTGCAAAAGGGAATGGGAAATCGTGATCGCTTCGCTGTAGCCGCTATTTTGTTATAACCGACTTCGGTTATAACGAAGTGCAAAAGGAAATGGGAAATCGTGATCGCTTCGCTGTAGCCACTATTTTGTTATAACCGACTTCGGTTATAACGAAGTGCAAACGGGAATGAGAAATTGTGATCGCTTCGCTGTAGCCACTATTTCGTTATAACCGACTTCGGTTATAACGAAGTCCAAACGGGAATGGGAAATCGTGATCTTTTCGCTATTGCCGCTATTTTGTTATAACCGACTTCGGTTATAACGGAGTGCAAAAGGGAATGGGGAAATCGTGATCAATTCGCTGTAGCCACTATTTCGTTATAACCGACTTCGTTATAACCGGTTTCAACAGTAGTTACTTCTAGAGTCACTGAAAACGTGAGAACAACAGGGAGGTCATCCCGCTTGCAGCCTTTAACAACACTTCAAAGTGTCGTGCTCCTCCAGCGTGAGCGCGCGAGCGGACAAAGCACTGCGAACGCTGTGGAGCGCGCGCTGAAGGTCGGGCGTTCGAAAGCCACTCCTTCTGTCAATGACTTCGAACAGCCGGCCTGTACAAAATACTGAGAAAACGAATCTTATACCCTCGCTTCCCGGGCATTTGAAAGGCCTACAGTATTAGCACGGTACTTTAATGGCTCGTGATTACTAATAATTTAGTTATCTCGAGAAATAACGAAATCCCACTAGATACGCCCTAAACATCCCACTATACAGATTCTATATGTAAAATAATAATACAATGTACAAGCCGAAGGGACATACTTATTACTGAAATAAAGGTTATGCGCAGGCAAGGTGGGAAAAAAACAGTGAAAAAAAAAAAAAAAAACTTTTATACAAGGGACCAAAATCGGGACAACACAACCCCATGTTGTGTTCTCCCAATTTTGTCTCTAGTATGAAGGTGTTTTCCTTTCCTTTTTCCGCTATTACACACTGATGTCGTTATTCCTCAAAGCTTATAACAAGAATGTCTTAAATTTGTCAATTTAATATTTCGCATAGGAAAGACGAAAATATTTCTGACCATTACCGAACGCTAGACAATCGGGCAAGAACACTGATAGCCTAAACAATACACCGACACAACAATCCTATAGACCGGTACTCCTCATCTTCTAGTATAAATATATATAAAAAAAATTGCCTGACTTGGACGTTCTGTCAAGTTCAATGAAGGTGCGTTTACACTTGACGGGGTTTTTGGTGGAGAGCTTTTCCCCGCTAAATCTAACGGGAAATCGTGACAACACGTCACATAAAGCTGTGGCGTCACTTGACAACATGACATCACGTCACGTCAGTTCATGAATTTTGTTCTAAATTTAGCGGAGAGATCGATGTCATGTGACATAGCGACGTCATGTGGTCGAACCAACGCAAGCAAGAAAGGCCAGTGAAGGGCTCACATACTAAAAAGTTTAAAATCAATTCGAATTCAAAGTCTACAGAAAGATTTGTTTCCACTTGCCCTCGCGAGAAAAAAAAAGAAAAAAAAAGAATAAAGATGCAAGTTAGTTTGAAAACGATCGCGGGGAGTTTCTCTTTCCCCGATCAAGAAGTGGAGAAAATCGAAAACGAAGTACCTCCGTAATAAAATGCGTCGCAGAACGTCCCTTCGCCGAAAAGCTCGGGTCACGCTCTCAAAGAAGAGCTCGTTATTTTTGGAAAAAGAAGCGGCGTGCGCTCCGGAGTCCGCTAAGAGCTGGGCCAGATTAGCTATCGACCGTGGCTCGGGCCGCTTTGCCTCGTGTAATGAGCATCAATTATCGCCCTATCTGCTTCGCCCGGCAAACAGGGGAACGCAGTCGGGCGATGTCTTCGGCCCATCGATCTGCCGAAGTCCTAGTCTCGAGCATCGCGAAAGACCAACGCCCAACTGAAAACAACAGTAATTGCCGTCGCACTTTGTGTGCGTTTGTGTGGGCGCGCGTGCCCCTCTACTCGAAGCTTTTCCATCAATTCCCGATCAAAAAGACGCTAGAAGAGGCAACATATCCTGTCAATGACCGACCGCGGTCGCAGTCACCATAATTACGGAAGGGATTGAGCCCTCAACAAAAATTTAGAAAAAGAATAAAAAAGAAAGAGCGTGGCTAGAAGTATCTGGAGTAAGTGCCTCAACATCGATCCTTTCGATCTTCTAATGTAACTGACACTGAACAAACGATTTAGACGTCAGATGTTTTCAGACAGCCTTTGGGGTACGGTGCCATTGTTCCGCGCTGGGAAATTCAACCGGAGCACTACGACTGCTAGCCTGGGGGTCTTTAATGCGCATCACGGATTAGTGATTACGTGAATTGACAATAAAATTGCCGAGAAAATTCGTTTTTAAGAGAAAAGGTAAAACAAGAATAGGAAGATACTTTTTTTTACAGAGTGTTTTTGGGCGCAATTGTCGGTGACAACTCAAGAAGATATGGCGAGGGAAAGAAAGGTGGGAGAGAAGGAAATGAACGCAACGCTGGTGAGAGGAGGAGAGAACCCTCTCCCCTCGCCAGCGTAGCGTCTGTTTCCTTCTTTCCCACCTTCCTTTCCCTCGCCCTACCTTCTTAATCTGCAACATACTGTAGTTCGGTGTATGAACCTGAGTGCCATTTTGTTTTATCTGTTGAACTGTTTTCAGCTGCTTGGCCCACCTATCTGAGAAAATTACGCTCTACGCTTTTATACATTTTTCCCCGTTTTCCTCGTTCAAGGGTATGTTCCATTTTTCTTCATACATAATTTTTCGAATATTTTCTGAATTTATAAATGCTCTCTTCAGTCATAGCCTCATGAGGGACTGAAGGTATTATAATATAGAAAATAAATAAAATATACAAAATAAATAGTACGAATGCACCAATGAACGGAGCACAACGAAACTTTTCAAAAACGTGTCTTTAGGTAGAGAAGTCTGTACAAGCGTCAAATTTTCCCAAGAGTTCGAACGTTCGAATTTTACAGCGCTCGTTTTCTAGCTTGAATGTGTTGCATGTTGCACCCTAACCTCAAAAACACCAGTCTTCCGTTGAAAGGCACAAGAAAACTAATTTTAAAGCTAAATAAACGATCTTTCAATGTGCACCTGGTGGATGCATGCGGAGCCTATTTGGGAGGTAATCTAGCAACGTTGGGGAACTTGCTACGTAGTCGTGACGTAGCAGAATTCCCTCGGAGGAGCGCCGCTCTTTGGCATTTCAACATTTTCCTTCTTAGCTTTCCTCCTCAACTCACAAATCACGCATTGAACCATACTGTCCAAGAAGACGGAAAGGGTGGACTCCCCTCTTTCTCGGACCCTCGTTTGTGCACCCGGATGCAGCCATTCTCCCCCTAGAAGATTAGCCAGTCGCTCAAAACTCGGACAAAAGTTGCTTTCCCCATCCCGTTCAGCCCTAAGCTGACAGTGCTGTGGAAGCTACGTGCTCCTTGGGCCAGCCACACGCTCGTCACCCCACGGGTGCTTCGAACGGCTCGGTTGTGACGCGTTAACGCTATTGGCACCACCACAACGCTGACAACGCCACCAAGGGCAAAGCTCATAACAACGCCAGCCTTTCTACGTCACGAATGCGGGGAATCTTTTCTTTCTGTTTTTGTTTGCGCCGGATATCCCATGACGCATCGCGCTCTCCGTTCGCTTCTCTTCGAGCGCTTGCTCGAGTGCACCGTTTGGAGCGAAAAATATAGCCAATCGTTCAAAATACAAACGTGCGATTATCATTTACGGTTATTATCCGTCATGCTTGACTCATTTCCGAACGAAATTTGAATATTTCAATTTTCGTTTCCGTACCCCTTTTAGTGTACCAAGATTTTTTTTCTTTTTTTTTTTTGGAACTACGCCGCACGAGAGCCAATGGGAGCCTCGTTCCTTGATGACGGGCGCCAGCCAATGGGAGCATAATTCATCAGAAATCGGCTTCACTTCGCTCCATTGGGAAAGGGTATTTTAGGTGTCGTTTAGGCCAACGTTTGGCGTAGTTTTAAACCTGATGACGTCGGTTCGCTTTAAGGGACAGTTAATGCTTCCGCATTAAAGAAAAATTCAGTTAGACTAGTTGAGAGGAAAAGTAACTGACCGTTATTTAATAATAAAAAAATTAGCCGCTACTTTTCAAATTTCTGCAGACTTGAAAACGACAGATTTTTTTGCCGGTTCGAAAACGGGCCTTTCTTTCCATTCTCGAATTAGTGCGACCAATTTACAAACTATTAACCTTTTCAGTGCATAAATTTAATATAATAGAAGCGCTGTTCTGTTCATGATATCAAAAACTGTATCATGCTCTGTCTGCCGTTTTCGTTGACATGATTGATGATGTCGTGTAATATGTTCGCAAGTGCTGACTAAGCGGTCCAAGTCTGTATGGGAGGCAAGGACCTGTAACGCTACGCGATTAAGATTTGTTCCTTGTATCCTTCTCCCAACTGGAGTCAATAAAGTTGAATTAAATTGAATTGAATGAAATTGAATTTTGGTAGACCATCCACCAGTCGGAGGCCTGGTTCGAGGATTCCTCGGTAGGCAAAATTGTAGAAACAAAGAGCGGCATTAAGAAGAGGACTAAAGAAAAAAAAAGTATTATTAGTCCAAGGGCAACTAGATTAGTCTCGCGGTTACTTCCTAACAAATGGTAATGAAGTATTTACAAAATTAATCCTAAAAGTATTCACTTAGGAGCAATTTGATTACCGCACAAATCCCCTCAGAACCCTGTTAGACGAAGACGGGTGCTCACAAAAGCCGTCAACGTTTCTTCCCCTAGATATATCGTCACTCAAAAAAAAAAAAAAAATAATAATAATATCGAGAAGAGAAAAAAAAAAAAGCGCTTCGAGGAAAATGAAAGCTTCAACACTCCTACCGCCCCCCCCCCCCCCCCCCCCCCCCCCGAAAAAAAAAAGAAAAAATATATATATATATATATATATATACATGCACGCGGAGGTTGCCTGGGTAAGCCGGCACGAAGTCGAGCAAAAACAGCGCGGCCTGTGGCGCGAAAAGAGAAGCCCCAAAGTCGGCATCATTAATTAACCGGGGTGGAGGCGGGCATTAACATCGGGACAGCCGTTGTGCGTGCCTGCGCACAACCGCCCGACCCCGGGAAACATCGGCAGGCTCAAAACACACGCAAAGTGAACGCCGACCAATAAAAGAGACAAGCATGGCAGAAAAAAACAAGAAAAAAAATACAGCACGAACCAAGTTCCACGGGTGGACCGGCACGAATTAGACTCGCGCGTCACCATACGATGGACCATGGAGAAGGCTATGAGCCATCGGAGCCAATCCGACGCCGTGTCGCTGTCACGTGACCTTGAAGAGAAGCGCCTAGACACGAGGAGAGCCTACAAGTCGAGCGATAACGTCGATGGCCACTGGATTGGCTCGGATCGTCGGTAGCGTCCCATGTGGCCCAACTGTAAGGCGAAAAGCACGACTCCGTTCACTTCTGAGCCGAAAGAGCGACTGAGGCTATGCGTTTCTCATGGGGCCAGTCATCTTCCGCCGCAAGGTGGCGGCTTTGCCCATACCCACGCGCAGTGAGTAAAGTAAGGTAGTCAAAGGGAGGCTGCTGATTTGTCCGGTGAAAGCGTAGTTCCAACCTCAGTGTCAGCTTAGAGGTGAACGCAGTATAAAAGAGCGAGTTACTGAAAGAAGAAAAAAAAAAAACTAATGGGGGAGAGGCAAAAAAAAAAAAAAGGCGTATTTGTAGAGTCGCAAAATGAGAAAGAGGGATTCGGGCAGCTATGATGTATCTAATGGGGATGGATGGCGACGATTCCCCATTTGCCTCATTTGGCTGCAATAGGCCGTGTAATAGACCTTTTTACAAATTCAGTGCCATCTAGTGTCTGAAATAGCAGTTCAAATTGCTGTATGCTAATGGCGGATAAAATCTGGTGCCTTTTCATCAACGGTAGGCGTACGAAAGTTAGGGTGTTTTCCGTTGAACGGTTATTTCTCTATCTGCTCCAGTTTCGATGGTGTCAAGAAACTACCGCTCTGCACAAGACGCTTATAGTTGAGTAAACCTCTCACTAAAACTAACATTTCATTGTCATGAGCTGTCCTGGGGCGTACTTAAGCCGAGCATTCCAAAGACTTGCATGACAGCCTCAAATGCGTAATGCATATAAGCTTATAAGTCTAGATGCTCAGGCTCCGCATCGGTTTCTGTCTTCAAGCTCTTCCTTCACCAGCCATAGAAAGGCCGCCATTCGCATGTACAGATGATACACACTTAGGTGATGATAGCTATAGAGGTGGCCAGACTGAATTTCTGGAAGGGTCTATTGAGGTTCGCCAGCTTTACGTCCCTCTCCGGAATAATTTGATTTTTTTTTTTTTGCGTCAGGGGTGCGTGTGCGTTGTAAGAAATAAACGAAAATACGGCTGTATATTGATCTATAGCGATCAAACTGCTGCATATGCAGAATCCCGAGTTTAGCACGATTGCCCCTCATGCAGCATCCCTGTCGAAAAAGCTCCGCGTCATTAGCCCCAAGTTTCAAAAAACCCGCGTTCAATGCAGAGGGCAAGTTCGTCTGCTTCGTGCGCAGGGGTAGCGGTGACGTCAGAACGCCGAGCCCTGATTGGCTGATCGCGACCCCCCTATCTGAGCGTCGTCTGCTCCTTTGCAACGTCGTCTGCTCGCAACGTCGTCTGCGTCTGTCTTACCTTTCCTGCGACTTTCGGAAGTGCAGAGGCCATATTCACAAAACCATCTTACGCCAAAAGAGTGCGTAAGACAAAACGTGAGAACAAATTCGTATTCACGAAACGAAATTATCGTAAGTTTTGCGCAGGTTACGACGGAATCCTATGACGATCAACTCAGCATGGCCGACAGCGTCGCTCTGGTCGCGACGATCAACGGACGTTTATTTTTGTACGTGCTCTTCTCACGCGTCCCGACTACAAGCAGCAAGAAAAAAAGTGAAAAAGTACTTGAAATAAACCACGACGAACAAGAACGCTGGATCCACAAACACCCGGGAAATGCTCCAACGGCCACGATTCCACCGACCCCGAGTAAGCGAGCTCGGCAGATAGGCCTAGCAGGCACAGCGCTGCTCCGACGGTCCTTGGCCAAGACCGTCTGCCCACGAACGGCTGGCGTGCTGAATGGAATATGCCCGCGCGACCCTTGTGAACCCTTCAATCTCTTCCTCTTGTCATCTCCTTGTTTTCCGAGCGGTGACTCTCGCCGGTGAAAAAGCGGTGAATCTCCAACAGACGCAGAAAAGGTAAAGCAGCCATCGCTTTGACTAGCAGACGTAAAGCAGACGATGTTAACTGCGCCGACCCGCCGACGCCGTTAAAGAGTGAGGAGTCTCGCCGCACACGAAAGGAGGGAAAAAGTATTTGGGAGGGAACTTGCGGACACTCACCACCCTCACTCTCGGTTCTTAGCAAAGAAACCTCGGCGCCTCGGGACACCTCGCCAGTGAGTCCTTTGACTTCTCTCCTTGATGCGCGTCTGCTAGTTGTTAAAAACAACGTACCGCTCGATTTATTTCGTCTGCCCTCTCTGAAAGGCGAAGTCGAGCTCGCTCGTAAAGACCTGCACTTCCGAAAGTCGCAGGAAAGGTAAGACAGACGCAGACGACGTTGCGAGCAGACGACGTTGCAAAGGAGCAGACGACGCTCAGATAGGGGGGTCGCGATCAGCCAATCGGGGCTCGGCGTTCTGACGTCACCGCTACTTCCTTTCTCATGCGCAGAAGACAAAAATGAGCCCACTTGCGAGGCGTATAGACCTATTGCCAAATTACCCACGCGTCAAGGAGAATGCAGGGATTGGTGTTCCACGCGCCGCACGTGCTGGCCTCAAAGTAGTAACTTTTTAAAGAAGATGCCTAAAACAAATTGCATCTTGCACGCGCGTTCATCAACGCTTTATTTTGGTTATTTACTTCGAACGTTTTATACGGGGAAGGCATGCGCGTGTGGCGGCTGGAACACCAATCCCTGCATTCTCCTTGATGCTTGGGTAATCCGGGACGTGGCAATAGGTCTATTGCCGCGTCCCGGATTTCCCGCGTGCTAAAAGTCCCGTCCTCACTGTCACCGTTCCACCAGCTGCGCGGTTCAAACATCAGTGTTCCATATCTTAACCTAATCCGTTGAGGATGTACAAAGGCTATTTTAAGTGAAAGGAAAACACAATGCAAAGCTTGCATGCGACGTCATTCGCGGCCAGGAGAGTATTTTATGCACCGCGAGCGTTCAGTTCGCCGTGTTAGTTGCACACCGTAGTTTAGAGAAACCAGTAAGTAGAAATACCCGTCCATACCAAACAATGGCGACACTTGTAAGCTATGTATAAGGTTAACTAGAACCGCCGAAAAACGTACAATGACCTACAAGTGGCCAATTGCGTAAATCTGCACCACCAGCAATGCACTGCGCTGTCATGGAGGGAGCTCAAACGCAGATGTAAACTGTATCTACCTAAATGAATACGAATACATTTTTTTAACGACGTAAGAAAAATGGAACTGGCGTTTTGTGCGGTGATAAGTATGGCGCCATGAGCAGTAGGTTAAAGGAGCTGTGCAACAATTTTAACGTTGAAAGAATTCGCGTTTTCTACTTTTGACATTGTTCACCTTGTCAAAAAGGACAGAAAACACACCTCCTTCATTCGAAATGTTGCGATTCCGCCGCGTAATCGCGAAGCAAAAATTAGAATATTCCTCGACCTGCAGCCGCGATCGGCGGCCATGAGAAACACGCGGCATGACGTCAAAGGGGAATCTTGTAGATAGATAGCAAGTTGCGCGAATACCTGCTCGATAAAAGGTAACTTTTCTATAAATCTTGTCGTTCCAACATAAATATAAATGCGTCAAAAACCTGGTATCATCGGCAAAACTTTTATTATACGGAGTTTCAGTGGCGCCGTCTATCCTAGGTCCACAAAACCGTCAGCAGTGGAACAGCCGCCAGAAGCCGGAGGGGGAGGGGGGACAGGGCCGGACAGGTATGGCCGGACCCGGATGAGACTTTCCTCCTTTCACCATATTGTTCGCGCTGCGCCCGCCAGCACGTGGTCACGCGGTCGCGAGCGGATGAGTTCTCCCTGCTCATTGATGGCTCTAAAGAGAGAGCTTCACCGGAACCCCGCGCCTTCCCCATTGATGTCACAGCGCACGTGACTCGGAAGTTAGTGTAGGAGTTGAGAGGCGCCGAAAACCTCAATTTTTGTCCATTTTTAAAATAAAAACTAGGACATGCAGGCAAAAGCGGTTTTTTGTTCTTTACTCAGAAAGGTCGAGACACCAACTCCCAAATTATTTAAGCAAATCACTATAACTGTTGCACAGCTCCTTTAACAGTTTTGACAGAACCTGTAAATTCAACGCCTGCTTTATCGTCAACAAAAGCTTTGGTTCAATGCTTTTTGTTAAAAGTCGTCACTTCAAATGGTTTTCCATGAAACCATTATTTCCTACTTATTTTCGGTTCTAACGTCGCAAGACGAGAAAATGCTTAGCGCAGGCCTGAAGAACGGGAAGTTTCATTCAGTTACCTCTTACTTGAGTCCCGGGCACGGAATGATTACGTTTCCTAAGGTCGCGTGCACACTTACTGTCTCTTTAGTGAGAAGCAGAATGCTCCGCCGTCAGAAAGGGGACCCGGCCGCATGACACAGGGGATTCGCGTCATGGGCTTCTAAAACTGGGGCTTTTGAAAACGGGGCAAAGAGGACGGGGCGCTTGCCGCGGGGCATTTGACACGGTGTTTTTGACATCGGGTGCTTTCGTGCACCACCCCAGAATTACGATGTCCGCGAAACGGGTAGGTCTTATGACATTCTTTGGCGGCCCACTCTGATTGACCGTCAGGTGACATCAGGTCGTGGCAACCCAGGCGTCACGTCACCAGGTACGATGTCACGTGACCTCACGTGACCTGACATCACGTGACGTGGTCACGCGACCAACGCGCGCCCTCCCGTATCGCCACCCAAATAGAAGGGCAGGGAGTCGGAACTCGCCGCTAAATGCCCCCCTGTCGCTGCGAGGGATTACATTGTCGGTGGTGGGGGTTATACTTATATTTCTTTCTCTGTTTCTTTTTTTTTTTTTTTTGCGCGGGTCCATTTCGTAGGGGGACAGAGAGAAATGTGTGGTGCCTGACAAAGTCTCTTCCCTCTAAAGCTCAGCAGTTCGAGATAGTTACATGATTATGAGTCTCTTTCTATTAGATGCGGACAGTTGATTATAACCGTGATTTATCGCCCGCCATCTGGCTGCACGGCTAACTTTTTTTTTTTTTTCATTTCGTTGAGAGCCTTTTGGACTATGCCACGTCTTCAGGTCTTCAGTTGACGTTGATTGGTGACTTTAATATCGATATCCTCTTTTCTACCCCAACCTGTATAAACCTTATGGAACTTGTAGAGCGTTATGGGTTTTTAAGAGTTAAAAACAAAATGACACATGTTGAAATGAGACAATTTGATAGACCTTCGCGAACGGGCGAAGCAAGAAATTCAAATATGTTACTGAGTATCGGTCTTAAAAGTAATTAAGGTGGAGTAGAAAGTGAGCAATTGAAATGTAATTAAGGAAGCCGCTAACTACGGCAAAAAAGTTGCAAATTTCTCTGAAGGTACTTATGATATATATTTTTTTTAATAATAGCAAGGAAGTATGGGGGTACGCACCCGTTAGCGAAATCCCGCTAGACTGATAGAAAGACAGCCATTTCCTGATTTTTTTACACCAAAATGCTCTTCCTTTTTTTTTTTTTTTTGGGGGGGGGGGGGGGGGGGGCTCGAATAACCAATTTGTTTTCAAAGCTGTGGTCTGAAGGTCCTTCTTCTGCGTGTACCAGCTTCTCGTTCTTTTTTTTTTTTTTTCATATTACGCATTGCGAATGTGCAGTTTTACTTTGAGTGTTTGCACTGTTTGAGCGTAATTTTGCAGGCAGTGTTTGCTGGTTTATTGCCCTTATGTGTAAAACAAAAATGTCAGGGGAAATCATAGCGTTTTTCAAATGATCTTCGAATCTTGAAATACTTGCATTTTCTGGGTTCCGGGAAGAGAAAGCAAGGCAACAAGCCTCTTTTGTGTACGCCTTTAGCATGCGATTCTTCAAGCACACAAGGAAGCACAGGAGCACCACACCAGCTTTGGAGCTGTTGCCTGCTTTGAGTGAGGACGCAGCGTGTGATGGCAACACCCCATCAGTGGGCGAGAGTTCCTACACGGGGGCAAAGGAGGTAAGGGAGACTACCTAGTACTTTTCTTTTTTTTAAGGCTGGAATGTGCTTTTTGGAGAAATCCTAAGAAATGTCTTGCAGAAATCCTAAGCGGTGGCACTGGAGAGAGCGAGAAGTTAGCGCCGTTGCTCGCATGCCTCCGCCTTCTCGCCGTCACCTCTAAGATCGCCTCTATCGTCCGGTACAACAGCCGGTTGTACCTTGGGTTCCCGGCATTCCTTTCGGCGCCGTGGACGGTGCTGTACGTTTCAGAAAAGGCTTGTTGCTTGTCTTAGGAAGCTTAGAGACTAAAACAAGCTGCAGTTGGCGGTGGTAATCCCGAGGTTACCTAGCCCCACTTGATACACTCGAGACACACTTTCCCGTTTTTGTGCCCAGAAAGATAGCTTTCTGTTTGCAATGCAATTTGCAATTTGCACTTGAGGTCTTCCGCCTTTTCACGAATATCAACTGATCTGATGGCATCTTATTTCTCTTTGTGGAAAAATGTTTGTTTTTAAGCAAACGTACCGCAAAAATGTTTTGAAGCAATGTTTCATCTCTGTAGAAGTTACTCGACAGAAGTATTTAAGTAACTACTAATTACCGACACCAAAAAAGTAATTCGAAGTCATTAGTCATTAAATTACTTAAACTAGAGCAATTTGAGTAAAGTAGTAGAATGACGTACACTACCTGTTGAAGATGCGGGTCTATAATTTTTACATCAACCATTCGTTCACATTTATGAGCTGGCAAAATTATGATGATAATGCAATTAAATGCCAAGGTGCTAGCGAGCTGGTCAAGAAGGACGAAAATAATCGCTGGAGAAGGAGAACAAGGGGGATAAAGGACAAACACAAAACTCCAAACACAGCTAGGTGACTGGTGCGCGACCGCAAAAAATCCGCCTGGTCCTGGCATCGAACCAGGGACCTTTCCATTTCAAGTCGAGCGCAACAGTCACCTAGCTGTGATTGGAGTTTTGTATTTGTCCTTTGTCTCCCTTGTTCCCCTTCACCAGGGATTATTTTCGTCATTCTTGTCCAGCTCGCTTGCACCTTTGCATTCAATTGCATTATCATCATAACCTTAAAAATGCAGGCCGTTCATCCTTGTTGGTGTTAGACTGGCGGCAGCTTATAAAACTCGTTTGCTCCACTGACGTCTAACTCCTGATTAGGTCAGTTGGTAGAGCGCTCCACTAAAAATGGAGACGTCCCTGGTTCGATACCAGGACCAGGTGGCTTTTTGTGTTTTGAGTTTTGGGTTTGTCCTTTGTCCCCCTTGTTCCCCTTCTCCAGGGATTATTTTCGCCGTGGCAAAATTAGATATGATTCGCGAAAATTAGAACCCGCGAATAATTTCAATTTTTCAGCTTTGGCACGATTCGCGAAAACTTGAGCTCGCGAAAATTAAGTCGTTTACAGTAGTTTATAACACTTCCCGGCTTCGCGGCTAAAGTGCATGATGATAATTTAACCGGAAACTTTTTTTAGGTTTATTCACTTAAAAACAGATAGCAGTGGAAACTTGAATCGGTTTTCTTTTTTCATTATAGCCGCGATCGACCTAAAAGCTATAACCAATGACAACTTAAAGAACGCTGGGCGTGCCATTATGTTGAGCATTCATGCTCTGTAATCAGTTCTTCTGCGCTTTCATTGACTAATAGCGCCATATCACAGCACGCCGAGCATAATAATAAGAGGTTAGGAATTCGTGCATCTTTTAAGCTATCATTGCCTACAGTGCCTATCGATAGATATCAAAGATATTTTCAATTTAAAAAAAAATCTAGAAAATAATTATCGGCCATGGCGGCCATCGAGGCACGAGTGTAGCGGAATTACTGACTGGTTAACGGAAACGCAGTAATCGCCATTTTGAAATTTGTGCCACACCTGTTGCCAAAATACCTGGTAGCATATTTTTTTAGGTGGGGAAAACGCATTAGTTTGCACTCAAGAGTGGCAAATTTAAAGCGTCAAGCGCCCACTATATATATATATATATATATATATATATATATATATATATATATATATATATATACTCGTTCCTTTTGGAGCTTTAGTAGCTTAGAAACCCAGCACTCCAAGAGAGGTGAGAGTGAGACGCGCTCCTTTTCTGCACCTCGCTGCACGAGCGATTACTCTCCTTTACTCACTCATGCAGCAATCGCTGGAATCTATCTTGTTACAAGCGTGAAATATGCATATGAGCAAAAAAATAGCAACGGTCGCAGACGATCTGGCATGGCTAAGTGCTGTGGCGCAACGTCACACCGTCATCGCCGGTTGCTGTGGTTACGCCGCTCTGCGACGAGATGCTTTCTCGCATCTGTTGGGTAGAAGGCAGGGTTAATTAACTTTACACACGATTTTAATCGCAGACGACGGACGTAAGGGGGACAAGGCCCGCGTTCCAATTGCAGACGTGTTTGTCCCTTGTCCCCTTTGTGTCGTCCCGTCGCCTCCGGTTCGAATCATGTGTTTCGTGCTTTAGTTCTGAAATTTCGAGCCCTTGACTGTCCCCGATAAATTTATCCCCGATAAATCTAGCGGGGAATTGAAATGGTGTTGAGGTCATGTGGCGTCAGTTTTGCCACTAAATTTAGCGGGGAAACCGGCTTTGCGTATAAGCCACGTGACATGAAGTCATACGACATCATTTTCCCGGCTAAATTTTGCGGGGAAGCTGAATTGGTGTTGAGGTCACGTGACGTCAATTTTCCGCTAAATCTAGCGGGGAAACCGAATTCGTTTATACGTGACGTGACACGGAGTCAGGTGACTCCATTCTGTCCGTTAAATTTAGCGGAGAAACTGTATTGGAGTTGAGGTCACGTGGCGTCAGGATTCCAGCTAAATTTAGCGGGGGAAACTGTGACGCCACAGGCCACGGCTTCAGGAAATCCGGAGCAGCTAGCCAAAGAAAGCTTCACGTTGAAACAGCTCCCACCGTACCCTCCTCCTCCTTCCTGGCCTACCCTCAAAGCAAACAACAAAATACCAAACATCTACCACGTTATATCAAAAAATCAACATAGCGTAAACGTCCGCAATTTTTTTTTTCCTCCGAGGAAATATTGTTTTTCAAGTTCATGATTCAGCAGAATATTCGCAGATCGGCGATAATTATTGCGTTCGTAATGCGCCCATCGTGCATTATGAAAGCAATGCTTGCCTTTTGGTCTCCTGCCACTCGGCAATATTAAAATCACGGGATGCGTTACACCGTGACGTTGTACTTTTGGCGCTGCGAGATCGGCTCCATTGGGCCGTAGCGCAGGTTCCGGCCGGACACGAAGTGAAAGAGAATATAACCTTGCCTCGGAATCACGCAGATCCGTGCCTCATACACGAGCGGTCCGAACCCCCGAATTCCGCGCGGGAGGGAACATCGAACGCCCGGCGGACCTCTAGGGAAAAGGCCTCCTCGATATCGGGGAACCGCGCCGCTCCCGGCCCGACCGTATCCGTTCCAATACGCGGGGGTAAACAAAACGCTCCGTCGAGCACGCGGCTTATTACGGCTAATAGAGATGCCGACGCCGCTAGAGGGATTCAGCGCCGCTAGCAGATGCACCGCTGCCCCCCCCGCCCCACCTCCAGCGAGCGACGGAACCAGCGGAGGCGGCGTGCACGTTCGAAATAAGGGCCTAACGCGATCAGGTCCGAACACCGAGGGCCCTAACTCCGTTTTCGAGAGCTGCGAGTTTGGCCCGAAAAGCCCGGCCGGTGTTGTATACCGCCGAGGAGGGAAACGCGAGAGCCAACTGGCGCGAGCGTCCATGTTTCATCCTTGGCGCCTCTCGAAAATCGAATTACGCGTCCGCCCGGCTTGCCGAGGGAAACTTGGACGCGCCGCTGGGCTTGCCGCTTCCGGCACGTCACTTCCGATTGCACTCCGGGCGATGCCGGGACGATTCCCGAGGATGCCGAGCGGCTCTTTTTTTTTTTCTTCTTTTGTTTTTGTATTTTGTTGTGCTTGGGCGTTGCTCGGTGCAGGCGCGGTTCCTTGTGAAAGGCTCTGCTTCCGTAACGTCAAGAGAAATATTTATTTTTATTTTTTTTTCGGTTCGATGTTTTGTTGCGTTCGAGGCAAGGACGTTTAGCTTGCGGTCTGGTAGCATGCTCATATGACGTTCCTGCCAAAACGCCGGACGGTATTTATCTCGCAATTAATTTAACCCCTCCTTGGTTTTGGTATTCGTGCAATCTCTCCGGGAGTCTGGGTGAAAAAACAAGGTCACAGCAAAAAAATAAACCAAGCATCGCCGAAAGCTCAGTCTCTGCCGGTATAATAATAATAATAATAATAATAATAATAATAATAATAATAATAATAATATTATTATTATTATTATTATTATTAAATATTATTATAATAATAACCCTTATTTAATGTTCCCCGGAACGACAATAGTTTTTAGAATGGCATACCTCCACAAGAATAATACAACTAAGGAGCAAGGATATACATGATCACAATAAAGAAAAGAAAAAAAAAAACTAGTACAAACTATTTAAAAAATGAAAATTAAATAGTAAAAAGCGAATTACTGAGCAGGTGGCGGTACACGGAGTCCGATACACAGATGTCAATATCCGGACTGTCAACACTGTCATAAATCGATATATAACTCCTGGAACTGTGACATATACGCCGAAGTTGCAGAACTCGTAGCGTTACCTTGTCCCAAAAATTACGAGTCACTATCGCACATCTTTAATGTGGCAATGAGGGCGAACGAAACCCTCTCGAACGCATGGAGATGAATCGCGTCTGCAGCAGGGAGCGGGCCCTATATTCTCGTTGAAGATTTTCCAAAATATCGCTCTTATACTCTCGAGCAAGAGAACGGCAAGCTCCCAAACATTGGCTAGCGGTCCGGAAGTCCAGCACTACATATGAACCCACTAAGGATTCGGCGATGCGTACAATTATTTTCGCGGTAAAAAAAAAAAAATAATAATACGTAAGCATTTCTCACAGACTCTCTTTACTTCTTGAGACGGTCGCCACGTGGCGTGCAAATCACGGTTGTGCCGTTAATTCTAACGCGGATGGCGTTGCGCTGAATACAACAAACGCAGATGTCTGAACCACCTTTTTTGTTGTTGTTGTTTACGTATGTCCCGTAAAATATGAAGCTACACTTTATATTAGACCCGGCTGTATTCCCTGCCCTTTTTCGCGTTCGAATTGTTGGTTCTACGTCTTCCTGGCGATGTCTGACTATCTTGAGCGGCTTCAGCGAAATTACCGAGGCTCGTTACACCTCAAAACTTAGCGTGAATAATGTGACATGTGGCGATTCATTCCGCGTGGACGCCGCAGATTGTACGCTAAAGCCTGATTCGCATGATGAGATTTCGCTCGGAATTTTCAGTCGCGACGCCGCTCGGGCTGCAAAAGCGTGAACCGTAGCTGAGATGGTCGACGACGATACTGAAAATCGCAAGCAGAATCGGACCAACTGAATTAGGCATAACAAGTCGGTGTTGGTCACTGGTAGAATGACCAACATCTCCTTGTATCTACTGTTTACATCGAGCCTGCTTACCAACCTTCAAATTTAAGTCTTTTGAGGCCTGCACTCACTTCTTATCGCAAGTACCGGGCCAACATTTGGTCTACGGACCGGCGTCGTCTAAGAGAGCAGACGACAATGCGAACAATCTGGCCGCCGTTTGAACTTGAAGACGCAATGAACGTAGTCCGCAGGTGGTCCGCACAACTTGACAGTTTTCTGGCGTTCATGTTGGAACAAAACAAATAAATCTGATGACCACAAGTATCCGTGAATTTAACCAAAAGTGCTTCCCGCCCAAGCAATCGTTGTCCGACGGCGTTTGCTTTTCCCTTTCCACGGCACATATACAGATTCTCGGACGAACCGAGCACGTGAAAACTGACCTTCAAACCTTTCTCATATATGAAAATGTCTTCATCATGCGGATCTTTACAACCGGTTAAGAAAACATTCGAACGTAAAAAATGAAGTACGTGGACTACAAAAACTGTGTCGTTTTATTATTTCCTATGTCGGGCAGTTTTTATCGGGCACCTGTTCTCTGGCTTCGTCCTATTTGCAAAGATTTGGAGCGTGCGGTTCTTTGAACCCAGAACAAGCATCTTCGCACATATTCATGAGCAGAAAGTATAAAGCCGTACCTATTTAATGGAAATCGGATTATGTGGCTTTCAATTTATTTTGATCGTCTGCATGCACAAGGAGTTACTTACCCAGTGTTACTGCGTAGTTCTTGCCGTCTCTCTCGGTTTTCCGCATGTCCTTCGTTCGTTTGGCAAGTATATATTCCCCATACTGGAAAGCGCCGACGCCGTGTTCGCGCTAACAGTGTACGACAGTGCGCATAAATACATGTATGAAGCGGTTTTAGCACCGTTTTTCATGCCACAAATTTGAAATAAAAACGCCGTAACTGACCAATTATTTTGTCTGCGTGACTGAGAAAAGTTCCAATGTGCCTAGTACGTACGAGTTATTTGTGATATTTGCTCTTATAATTGAGCGCAGAGAAAAAATGCCCTCGCTTTTTCCCATAGAAATGCATTACCGGTTGCTGTCTGCTTCAATTTGCAGCAGCACACTAGCGCCAGTTGAACCTCTATTGTGCATTATAAAAACTCTATGACCGAGACCGGCACCCACGCGCTCACGGCGCCATCCATCAGGTAACTAGCTAACACGTGGCATATATGCTATAAACCTGATATACTTCGTCTCACCCTACGATGGACTAAAGACAAAAGCTACGGACCTCCAGATCCAATCAAGAGCCACTTAGATATTGAGTGTATTGCGCTTTGATGCACGTATCAGTGCCCGCGTCTCGGATCACTCATGGGGATGGGCGGACAGTGGTTAGAATCGAATAGCAGTGAATGACTCAACAATGTTACATTGCAAAAAAAGCTACGACGTACAGGCTGTTTGCAGTAGTTTGCAGTGTCGAAGCTGTAGAAATGATGCAGCTTTTTGGGGTTCGGAGCATTATTCGTCCACCCCTAATCAATGCTAGGCATGTCATAGTTTAGCGTGGAACGTGATTGGACCTGGCGGCCCATGGCTTTGGCCTTTAGTCCATCGTAGGATGAGACGAAGTATAGCAGCTTCCTGGAATGAAGATACTGGCTTTAGTCGGGTTTTAAAGCCTGGCGGTTTTAAAAGAACCTCCCGTACTCACCGGAATCAGCCAATCGGAGTTGATCACTTGACCTTTCCACGAGCCAATCTGCGTCGAGCTTCGCGGTTGATTCTTTTTTTAGCTTCATTAAATCTGGCGACCCCTCCCCCTTGACGAGCCAAAGAACCTTTCACGTTAAAAGAGAACACACAACTTTGTAAGCAGCTAAAGTTGTTTCTTTTTTAATCAAATAATGAATAAAAAAGTGTCCCTGACCCGCATCTAGCGGGCTGTACAAGCTTCCTCCACACGCCTTCCATTTTCCCATCATATTTGTTTCTCTTGAATCGCGTAAGGCCTTCCAAATAGAGAGAACATTTGGCCGACACATTTTGCAGCGATAGGCAACACGAATAAGCGAGGGGACTGGAATAAAAGATACCGCGCAGTCGGGCCGATTGTCCACCATGTAGATCATAATAACTAAGAACAACAAAATCGCTGGACTACCAAAAAAAAAAAAGAAAAAAAAAGGGCAGAGATAGCAAAACAAAGATATTAAGGCGGTCTTTTTGGGCTGCTCGTTGCTTTTAGTGTCTCGTGTTTCCGGGCTTCTTTTCCGTTTTTGGTCATCCTCAAACGAGGCCGTCCATCGGACAAACCAAGCTTTAGGGTTCCTCTCTAAAAGGTTCCGCCATTTAAGAACACCAAACAAACGAGGTCGGATGGCACAAACAAACAAAGGTGGGAACGGCAGATTTGGAAACACCCGCACGCCCACCATTTCCAGGTACACACACCGACCGCACAGCAGCGATCCTGCACCGACACGTTCCGAGGAGCAGCCCACGCACAGAGAAGGAAAAAAAGGGGGAACGCTGCCCGCTCTCGAAAGACGGGCACGAACAGATTGTTCACGTCGAGAAACGGACGGGCGCCCGAGCGTCCCGCCAACAAAAGCGGTTCGCTGTCGGACAATGAAGCCCCGAGCACGTCGACGAGCAGCCCAGAGGGGGGCCCCTCTCATATTCGATAACTCGCCATAAATCGACTAAGAAAAAAAAAATATATATATATTTATCTACCGCATGGCCTCCGCGCCAATATAAAAATCCGACGCTACGCTGGAAGCGGCGATGTTTGAGCGAGCGGGAAGAAACGGCCTCAAAATGGGAAAAGCCAAAAAGTCACAGTACAAAAAAAAAAAAAAATAATAATAATAATAATAAGAATAATACGAAAGATGAAGTAAGAACGAGAAAGATGGAGCAGTGCCTGCCCCCCTTTTCTGCACGTGGGATAGCTGCCTGCCCGGAGGGCCATGAAAAATTCAGCGGACCCCGGCCGGGCGGTGAACGGCGGCGGCGCCTTTTTCGTCATCGGAGTGGACGCCAGGTTTGGATGGAGAGGAGCGGCGATTTCGCCGCCGAATTCGATTCCGGGTCGAACGTGCGTGGATGACAGCGGAAGGGGGAACATAAGGATGGGGAGGGGGGGAGCTGTCCAGAGATGGGGAAGCGCACTATATATGTTCCACGATGGAGCGCGGACAACGCTACGAATTCCGTCGAACCCGACAACATATCATACAGAAGACAGTGTGCGCAGACACTGTTCGAAGCGTGTCTTCTTCCCATGTATGACAATCCTGTCTAACATGTGTTCAAAGCATACATATGGAATCTAAAGCAAACCATGCTTGGCCTATGCTCGAGGCGCGTGCGACCGCATAGAATTCTGTCGTCGTGTCCGCAGCGAATTCCCCCGTGTCTTTTGTACGAAGTACGGGCCGTGTGCACTGCGGCTTAATGCTACGTGAATGTCACGTGACCTCGGAGAGGGCCTCCGCAACGCGAGGGGAAGCGTAGTCACGTGGCGGGTTCGCAGCACCGGATTGGATGGGATGATTTCCTGGCTTCCTTCGCGGTCCATCGAAATGTCAAACAAAAAATCCGGGCGGGAATATGCGCTCGCTGGGTCGCGAATGTATTTATATATTTCTTCGATGCTTCCTCGTAGCTTCAATTTTTTTTACGTTATCTTTTGCATTTTGTTTTTAGCTATAGATTACATCGAATCCGTTTTAAAGAAGAAGCACTTTGAATCTGAAGTAAAAGAGGAAACGTTGACGGGATCGGCCAACGAGATTTGGGCGTATATAGCTCCGAAGGGTAGAGAGGTGCGCCTCACTGTGATTCGCCCTGGGGCCGGCAGTAAGGGGCCCCCGGGCGCGGGACATATCGCGTAGTTCCCGGTAGTTCTGAAGTCAGGCGCGCTGGAGCGTTACGGTGGAGCGTTACGCTCTACCGTAACGAAAAGCCGTTACGTGTGGGGCGAGGCAACGTGGGGCGCACGTAGCTCATAGTAGACAGTGCGTAAGCATTCGAAGCATAATTGGTCCTACTTAATTGTTTTTAGTGATAATTAGCAAAATATATAAAGCTGCGCGGCGGGAATCGAACGTCGGACCAGGAAATCCGTAACCCGATGCTTTTATTTACTTATTTATGCTTTCTTTTTAGTGACCCACAAACAGCTGGACGCCTCCTTCCTAGTGCAAGTATCAATGCCAGATAGTGGTGTAGTTGTTCGGACACGATAAGTAAATGGAAAGTGAGGACAAAACAATGGCAGCGACGTACTTTCTAAATAAAAAAACATATCTAGGCGTACATTTCCACAAACCTGTCCCAAATGGGTATACGTCAATTGATGGGGTGTCACTGGTGCTGAGTCATATAAATCGGAAGGATAAAACAAAGAGTAAAGCCTACTAGACCTACGAGGAACGCGCAAACAGATGTGACTTAGGGTGTGTTCCAAAATTTACTCGATCCGACTCCGGAGTAAAGGTTTCGTACCGTGGCGTTTCAAAACTTACTCGCGCTTACTCGATGACGTCAGAACTCGCGTTCCAGAAGCGGGTTGTTTACTCCGGAGTAATTACTCGCGCTACCCTCCTCGATCGGGGGGGTAACGCCGGATCAAATCGAGTAAATACGTCACGTGATCTGTTCGCCGTCTGCTTCCTGCGCCGACAGCCGTCAAAGCTCGTTTGCTCCGTTGGCTTTGGCGACGGACGTTCGAAATAACAAAGAATGAGGTGCAGCCATTTATGGTTGGTTATTGCAATTTGCTGTTTTCAACGCAGGAATTGATTGCACCACATCCAGACCGTGTACCTTCCCTCAGGAAGGTATACTTGTTATTATCAGAGTGCGAGCGTAAACAGGAGCTTCTCCGCATCCTCGTCCTCGGCGTTGGAGGGAACTCCGTATTCTTACGTTAAAATATGAAAATGTTCGAAGGCAGTAGATAATGTGAAAGTTTTTTGGAGGTTTTTTTTTTTTTTTTTTTTTTCTCCCCAGAGTGTGTGTAATGAGAGGATAACGCTTGTAAAGCAGTGAAGGCATCGAAGATTTTATTTTTATGACCAGTCAACAACCCCACCACATCTCCCTCCCTAATAAATTGTCTATAGCGGTTTCGAAGTGCTCTCTGTGATTTTATAATAATATTCGCGTCAAAGCGAACGTAAGTTACATACCACTGTTGAGAAAGCCCCATGCGCTCTACCGCTACACCGTGTGGAAGCAATATCCGCAAAACGTAATCGGTGTTAATTACGATGAGTTGAGTATTGTTGACGAGTGGGCTAGTTGGTCATTCATATTAGCGGAAAACAAACAGCGCAGTTGTAAGTCAGCGCTGTGTGTGTCTACCGCCTTCTACTTTGTCCCTGCGCTGTTTGTTTTCCGCTAAGATGCGTTGAGGCTGTTTATGACACCTGGACTAGACTTACAGCGATTGCGCAGATTAGTGAAAACAAAAATGTTGACGTCTAACTGAAAGGAATAAGTAACGTTTATATCAATATTCAGCCCAAAGGGAAGGGGAGCAAAAGGAACCGATGGAGCCATCTCAGAATAAACCGCGTCGTCACTGTCAAAGAAAAACTTTGAAGCGGTTAACGTTATCGTCTCTATCTGGTTTCTCCATGATCAAGAGAGATCGTCTGCTATTTTCCGCCATCGCTGCTGTTTTCTTTTTGCCGTAGCTCAAGACGAAGCCAATCCGCGTCCTATCCAGGTGATTATCCCGGCAGTTCCAAAATCAAGTCGCGGATCGTTTACTCGCGATGTCACGCGGTATTACCCGCTGACGTAGGAGACAGGTTACTCGGGTAAGATTTGGAACATAGCCTTAGTAGCGCCGGTGAATCAATTGTACCATTTACGATCTTGTACAAAAACATCAATCTACGAAACATCGATCCATTTTGCTCAGCACCCGGAAGAGGAGGCTGAGAGAAGGGCAAGCGGCAGGGCTAAGTATGATCTCAAGGCAGCCTGCGGAACTGGACGACTCTCAGCGCGTGCAGCGGCTTCCCAATGACGTATCGTAGTTCTCCCGACGTCAGGGGTCCTGAACAAATATAAACTCGTCTCAATAATTTTTATAAACCCAGCGAGTACACAGTGTGAGGTGCGTCCAACGAATCTGAAACCAGCCAGAAAATATTCCGTAACCAAGCATAACAGATTCTAATGCACGCGAAATGCACGCACGACTGATTATGTGCTTTCCGGTTTATCAGAATGCTCAAGACAACTTCGGATGATGGGCAGTAAGCAGCGGGGTTGCACGGTCTGTCTGCTGGGTGTCCCATCAAATACGCCCGAGGGTCAAATAGAAAACCATGAACACATTTTCAAACATTCGAGCAATCGAGTCCGCCAGACTAAACGGACACAGTTAAAAAGGTGTGGTCGCACATTTTCAACGACCCTTCAACTAATTTTCCTCAAACCCCAGTAGCTGATATCGCCTGGGGCTCCCTCACATATTGTCTGTTTTTCTGCGCACCGGGGGCACCTCCGTGACAAGTCGGGCGAGAATGAAGCTGTCGAGACTAAATAAACATGTAGAAGCAAACAAAAAAAAAAAAAAAAGAAAGAAGAGAACAGTGCCCGAAATGCTGGCATATTGGTTCGTGACGGCAATTTGTGCTGGATCCTGACGACCGTTATCGGTTCTAAATGCGCTTCGTTCCTGTCGGTTCTCGACTTTGACTAATATCCTTTTTTTTTTCTTCTCGTTCGTACCTCACGTAGAGACTCGTTCCTCCATCTGCGGTCGTGTTGAGTGCAGCCCCGGCCAAGCAGCGGAGAGAGAGAGAGAGAGAGAGAGAGAGCTGGCAGTGGGAAAACGCCGACGCACGCAGCGATAAGAACTGCGAGATCGAGCGAGCCTCCGCTCTCGGAATTTGTCGATCTCGAACGCGGGGGATTCTCATGACTTCAGACGTGTGGCGCCTCAACAAGTCGCGAGCCTAACTAACGCCTTCGAATAACCAGGGGGTTTACCCATACGCTCTTATGGCTTCGTTAACTTCACTCCCCTACTTTAAAAAAAAAAAAAAAAAAAAGCAGGCACCTTTACCGTTTGTATTCCAAATACCCTAAAAAAATACATATTTTCAATTTTTTTTTTTTAAGTCGCTGTCAAACTGCTGCGTTATACAAGACGCGAGGTTCGCTACAAACATGACGACAAACTCTCTGTGAACTCGACTCAAACATATTCGAAGCACGTTGACTTCGTACGTGTCCACGTTACCAACATGTCGGCGGAGAGTTTTCGTACGTCCAATACGACACGCTCGTCGTGCACCAAAGAAACACGGCTCGGAGCGTGTCGGCGCACTGTCTTTTGTATGATGTGTTGAGCAGCGTGACCGCCTTCGGCTTTAGTGAAGAATGCAGGGGTCAATCAATTTGACGTTCGGCCGCCCGGTTGTCTACCGTACTTTCCCGTTAAAGGTGGCACATAAATTACACTATTTTCCTACGGGTCCATCTTTAATAATTGTCCGATTAGGGAATTAAATAGACGTAGTGCGCAACACCGACAATACCTCCCATATTTTATGCGGGTAATACGTGTACACGGTAAAGGCGATAGTCTCGAACTACCTACAATTGTAGAGCCCGCGGATAAAGCTGCTTAATTTTCGGATTTTTTTTTTTTTTTTTTTATATGCGTCCCTCGTATAGTATTATGCGGGATTGTACGCGCGAAGACGCGTTCGGTCTTCAGCTGGTTTGTTGTTGTTGAATACTCACCGCGGACTGTAATCCGCCACTCCGTTTCGCAGCATTAGCGCCCGATATTGTTTTGGTTCTCTTATGCCTCCTCCCAATGACGTCACGACCAAGATAAGGCGGTCTAGAAGGAGAAGGACGAAGATCGCACAGGCGAACGCGGTCCCGCAATTCGTGCCTATCGAGAGCAGCGTTTTCAGGAAACAAAAAAAAACCCTAAACTCGATGCCGGAAAAAGCGGCCACGTGATGTGGAGCCAACCATATGTGATCTGGAGCCAATCATATGCGGCTAACGTTTATGATAGCCCCACGCGCTGGGGTTGGCAAAGCACGCAGGGCACGCGCTGAGTTCCAGACATTGTTCGAGTTCTGCTATTCGCGGCGAGAAGTTTGGGCATCGCCGCCTGCAGATGGAATTTTTTCACAACCCAAAAAGAGGGTACTTCACCTTTCTCCACTGCTGCAAGCACGTGCAGTGCCAAAGCTTCTGTGCACTATGAAAATTAAAGCGTAAGCGCGTGGGTTATGCGTGGATAGCACGTGCACCACCCATAGTGGATAGCACGTGCACCACCCATAGTGAGGAAAACAGAAGCGCCCCTTGCGAGCTTCTCACCGCGAATAGACCATTTGCTATTGGGCAGGAGATCGAACTATAGGGGGCACTTTATCGAGCTTGTTGTCCCCACAGCCCGGTGTTTACCAACACAGCATAACCAAGAAATGGAACCTGGCCGAGCACGGTCTGGGCACGAGCGCTTCGCTCTGACCAGTGCTTTGGTCGCACGAGGAGTGGCCTTCGAATCGTCATCTTCGATTTCTCGGATCAAAAACAAACAAGAAAATACGGTTTGTTGTCCCCACAGCTGAAGCGCACCGCTAGAGGCGTGACTGTTTGATCTCCTCCCCAATATTACCCAAGCATCAAGGAGAATGCAGGGATTGGTGTTCTACGCGCCACACGCGCACGCCTTCTCCGTAGAAAATATTCGAAGTAAATAACCAAAATAAAGCATTTACGAAAGCGCGTGCAAGATGCCATTTGTTTTCGGTATTTTCTTTGGAAAAGTTGCTACTGCTGAGGCCAGCACGTGCGGCGCGTGGAACACCAATCCCTGCATTTTCCTTGATGCTTGGGTAATATTCGCCTCGAGATCGAACCGTCACGCGCACGGTGGCGAAAGGCGGAACTATGCCTCATTTTGCACTCACTTGGAGCACAGTGAAGGCTACAGACGCGTGGTCGAAGCTCTAAAAGGCGCTAATTTAGCGCCTAGCTAGAAGCAGCATCTCAAGCCAAGATCTCGCGTCTCTAGCGTTGCTTGTGCACTCTAAAAAAAAAGGGAGTAGTACTCCCTCCCTAAAGGGAGGAAATGAGATGTCCCCTATGTTACTCTCTAAAAGGAGGAAATTTGCCACCCTCCAAAAGGGAAGAAATTTCCTCCCCTAAGAAGGGAGGAAAGTTGCCACCTATTTTGCTCATGAAGAAAACGTTCCTTCCCTAAGAAGGGAGGAAAATCGCCACTTTTTTCGCCCAATGGAGGAAATTTGCGCCCCACGTGTAGTTTATATAGCTTCCACCAGATGGCGCTCACAACAGAAAAAAAAAATGTTGCTGAAGCGCCAATTTTATTGTCCAGACTCCAGTGCCCCCTACCTCTCGAACGCTGCATGGTAAATACACATACAACACTGAACACACAGAATGCACGAAACACAAGCAGAACATCCCACAACAACAACAACGCAGCAACGTCGAACCCCCACCCCTCTCTACGTACGCTAAGTTCGCACTGTCTCTATATATGGCAGTGTTATTTTTGAATCCGACTTGGCCGGTGACTGCCTTCATTTGTCGTAAAACACAGAGAGACGGAAGAAATATTACTCGTGCTTAATACATTTTTTTAATTGTCTCTTGGAGTAGCCCCCATCTCTTAATTCAACACCCTGATCAAAGCAAATGTAGATCATTAGGCTAATTAACTAAAATTTAATAATTATTTTTTTAATCAGTTCGAAGAATCATGTTGGCAATGCAGTGTTGAAATGCAGTGCACTGGTGCTGAAATTTGCAACCAAGCTATTGCTTGATTGGAGTGTTCAGTGTCAGTGTAATCTATTCAGGTTTTGGTGGGGTAATTATAATCTTAATTGTTGCACAAGTATTTCAATTAATTTTTCAAACAAAAATTATTACTGGTTTTAACAAGACTCCTTGCAACAGCAGAGAACTTATATTGGGTCATGCTTTGTCACCCGTATTAGAGAAATTTAATATTGTTTTAATTTTCTAACCTGGAGCGTTTTTCCTATAAAAAAGTAAGTCCCGGGAGTGATAAGGACACACGAACCATGACTTTGGTATGGCAGCAGACAACTAAAATGAAAATGCCTTTGGTGATATAATGAAACCGCTTGAAAACATCACGTTGCACAAGTCAGAAAGTTAAAAAGCCTGTGTTGAGAGTTTTAATAGATCGTTCAGTCACTTCCGCAACTCAATGAGCAATCCGTTATGGGTATGGCGTCCGCTATATATACCGTATACGGAGTCGCGTTTTCATGTTTTAGAGAACGTTTGCAACCCGTTGCAGAATATTGCGTTACGAGAGCTAACGCAATGCAACTATTTCGGACACTAAAGCTAAAATAAAAGTTTGTACAGAAATTGTTAGTTATCTTCTATTCATGTCGCTATCTAAATAGAACGTTAATTTATTACCGAGTAAGCTTATGTTCATCCTTGCTTCTTTTAAAAGTACGTCCAGTACATTTGCGACGAGTAGACTTGAAATCCACGTTGCCGGGTCGGCTTGGTCGTGTACTACAGCCGCGCTCGTATCACGACACGAGAGGAACCGCGCGATAACGAACTAAGTCGGCCGCATAAAATAAAAGAAAAGTGCGACGGAATTTTTGTTTCACTTCATTTTTTTTTTCTTTTTGTGACTGCGTTATTTGATATGTAGCACACAGTAGCGGGAGATGCCGCACGAACTAAAAAAGCTGCGGTGAGCCGTCCGCTGTGGTGAATGATCCGTTCCTTCAAGACCGCGAATCCGACCTCCCTCCCCCGCTTCGCCCCGCAACCGGAATGGAATGTCTGTACTACCCTTTCTTCCAGGTGGACTCTTCCCGAATGAATAGTTGACCTTGTTTCCCGGATCCGTTGCTTCGTTCCTTGCCGAATCGTCATTTCAGTGTCATTCCTTGTGCGGGGCTATAATTTTTGAAAAAAAAAAAAAAAAAAAAAAACGCGTTCTCCCGCAAGCCGGTTGTTGTCCCGATCTTGACGGACTACAGTGTGTGTCGGACGCAGTCGCTCGCCGCAACGCAGTGCTCTTTCCTATCGACTGGATATGCTGTTCTGTTTTACACAGAACTGAAATAAACGCCGCACGGATTACCTTTCGCTGTGGTACGTACGCTTTATTTCAAGAGTATATGTTTCTCGCGAAGGTGACGGGGCTAGGAACGTAGAGACGTCGACTCGAATTGAGCAGCGATCTTAGCAACTACGTAATCACGCAAAAAAAAGTTCCATAATTATGACGATTTATTTCTTGCGCGCCCTACTTGTTATTAAAGTTAAAGCAAATAGGCAGGTGAGCCTGGTAAGAATATATAGACATAGTTTCGTGCCTGTCCGCCTTTTTTTCTTGTTCCCTCGCTCCAGAGTTACTATGTCTACATGTCATGTAGCAAGTAACGCGACGAAAGTGGTCGTACTTGCTATGCCAGTGATAAGTCGCCACCTGTACTTATCGCAGCCGCAAGGTTTAATCCAACATGAACAAGCTCGATTTCGAAGCGAGCACATACGGCGTGATTCTCGCGAGACACACGCCGCGCTACGCGCCTCGCTTTTTTTTTTGTTAAACTAGTGTATCTCCGATAGCCCCCGCAGTTCCGCTTTTTCTCTCCTAGCATCGCGCAGTAGTGGGATTGCTCAAGGTGACGGTAACCAAGCCTTCAAGTTGCCGTCACCGCCATTGAACATCTTCACAGCGGCAGCGGCGGTACGACCGCCGCTGTCGCCGCGAACATGGGGGAGGAATTTTCGTCCCTTTTTCAAGCGGCACCAGGTGGCGCTGCATCTAAATCGGTGAAATGGAGGAACGGGTGCGATTTCCTCCCTTCTGTTGGCGACACGGAGGAACATCGCTCTTTTCCTCCTTTTCTCCTCCCTTTTTTTTTAGAGTGTGGTTCATGATGAAAGCGGGGACGGTTGTGGTCATCTCCTTTGCGTTCACGAGAGAATGCCCATAGGAAACCATGGATAAACAAAAGCACGTGTCCCCGCTTTTGAAACTGGATCTCGAGGCGAATAGACGCTTTCTGTTTTCTGTCGTTCTCAGTCACGTGGGTTCCGTATCTGGTATGTGGGACGAAAGAATAATAAAACATCGCAACCTGGAATATGCGAGAAAACATAGGCAAAGCTAAACAAGAGTGTGTGACGATCACGGATTTTTTGGAAACACCTTCCAGCGGCGAGGAAAGGTCAAAACGATGTTTTACCGCATACCAGAAGTGACGATATTCAAGATGGCTGCGGCCTTGTGGAAAAGGTGTATAGCAATAGGTCTATTCCCGTCATTACGGCGATTGGGCAGGAGCGACTACCCGAATACTCGTCGAGGAATCGACTGTCGTGAACTCAAATCGAGCACTTACGCACCGCTTGTGTTCATTCTATGAGCCGCATTTGAACATCGTCTCCGTGAGGTAATTGCCAGGATTACGCCGACACTGCAAGCCCTGTAACTACGTCATCAATTATTTCAAAGAAGAGATTTCGCGAAGGAGTTCGCTTTTATCCTCGAAATTACCCCGAGACAAGGAAGCTTCTTGGTCAGTGGCGTTGCGTGTTAGTATACTTGGGTGAGACTAGTGTCAGTAAGCTTGTGAAAGAGTTCCAAAGCAATAGGAGGTATTCACTGGCCGCCATATTTGAGGTCACTGTTTAGAGCGCATGCTCAGAACGAGCTCGCATTAATAGGCTGCCAGGACCGGCAATCTTGGTGGTGCGGAATGCACGTGGCGAAAGAACTGTGGAAGCTCGCCGTCAGCACGCGCTCCGCAGCCGAGCACACAGGTATGGCCGCCAGTGAATACTCTCTATAGTATGGCACGCCTGCTGGAACAATCTCCCGGACTCTCCTAATACGCCCGATCTCCTTTCTAAATCCGCAAAACGGTTCCGACAGTGCGACAAAGTAACGCGGGAGAAATGGGTCGTTCTTCTGAACTGCTAGACCCGCGTTAACAACTCGGGAGATGGTGGAAGTTAGCGAAAAAGCGAGTTGAACCATTGTGCGGCGGGCGAGTGAGCTGTGTAATGCTGACGATGTCCATTGCTGCCCGTTGCTGAGTCGGCGTTCTCCGGAACCGAAGCGCCGCCTGTCGTAAGGGAGAAAGGAGTCCTGCGGAAAACTTTGGCGGCGGGAGTGTCGTGCGCAGCGTTGATATACTGACTGGTAAACGGAAACCCCCTCTAAACTGTCGTCATCTTCATTTTTTTTTTCGTAAAAGCACACTCACCACGATAAACAATATTGCAGATAGTTTCACATTGTATGGATTGTTTTTATTTCTGAAGCATGAAATGCTTTTTAACGCTATAGCGTTTTCGAATTGATTTTCCGCTAAATTTAGCGGGAAACGTGGTGTCACGTGACGTCACTTGGCCTATGCACCTATGGGAAATTGACGGCACGTGACCAAAATAAAACTTGCGGCCCCAATTCCCTTTCCCCGCTGAATTCCCTTCTAGTGACAGAGACACCAATCCAGTTTCCCCGCTGAATTTAGCGGGGGAAACCGGCGTCACGTGACCTATACAACCGTTCGGTTTCCCCGCTAGATTTGGCGGAAAAATATACGTCACGTGGCACACCAATTTCCTCGCCCAGTTCCCCATTATACATTTCATGCATTATAGTACAATAAAGGTAAAGGTCGCTGCAAACATTTTCGAAACCGTTTACGGGACGCCATGTCGTTTTCCTCGCTCGCAGCGCATGCTCAAAACTCCCGTGAATCGGCGTCCTTGTACGGTCGCTATCGCAAATCAATCACGCACGGAAAAGGCGCATGATCAGAGCGCGTGATTGCTCTGCTACTCTGCTACGTCAAACAAACAAAAAAAAAAATGGGTGGCGGGACCGGTGGGTAGCGTTTATAAAGCATTTGCAGGTATTGCCAGAGAAGTAGGCGATATATTTACTAAGTTAAGAAATTTTGCAAACCGGAAATGCAGGACACATCTCCCACCTAAAGTTGTGATTCTGATAAAATTAGAATTTACAGCCATAAGTAATTTCGCCAAGAAAGAAGGGTACTGAGAGCATTGCTACACGTACAGCACACCTTGGCAGCATTGTCGGTGAAACATTCGTAGGAGCGATCGGCGAGGGTGCTTGTAAATGTTTTCCCTCGTTTATTTATTTAGACAGGTCTCAAATCTTCGACAAAAATCTGAGTGACTGATTCGTCACTCAGACTGAAAGGGACACTTACCGCCGAATTCAGAAACCTCACTCAAACTTAAGGGCCCCTCCACTTCCTCGAGGAAGGCGCGAGGGCCGGCGCTGGCCAATCGCGACGGCGGGTCCGTCCTCGCGATTGGCCAGCGCCGGCCCTCGCGCCTTCCTCAAGGAAGTGGAGGGACCCTTAAGTTTGAGTGTAGTTTGAGTGAGGTTTCTGAATTCGGCGGTAAAACCCCCCATTTTTTTTTTTTTTTCAATTTTTTGCCAGGCGATTTATTATGCCATTATGGTGTCGGAATACTACCCAATTATTGTTTTGCTACCGAGTCACGTATTTTTTAAATAAAGCTAAAAAACGCAACTGCTGGAAACCGAAACCAAAACCCTCGCACCGCACGGAGAAGTGGAGAGGAGAGAGTGAGTGGCGAAGGTCATGTGGCTACATCAACCGTGCGATTTTCTTTTTGTTTTCCGCATGCAGCAGACGAAATGCGTTGCGGGATCCGTTTGCTATGCGATTCCTTTGCAGTTTTGTTTGTTCCACTCGCTGTTCTGTACTTCAAGATGATTTGTTTTGTACATTTAAGTGTTGGCAATTAGTAGTGAGTGCCCGAGTGCCGTAGTGTGGTGAATTCCCGTGATCGGCTCCGAAAAGAATACTCCCAAGTTGCTGCGTGAAGAGCTGCCTCACATGTCCTGCATCTGAAAGTGGCATCGTGCGGCAGAGTGCACAAGTTTCCAAAATATCAACGGGTCGGGATCAATGGCTGGGTGCAATTCCTGTAGAACCATTACGCGAACCTCGGAAAGCGGACGCTACCCGATTCATATGCTCCGTGCATTTTGTGGAAAGTGACTACATTGAGTTCGCAGGCGTCAAAAGGGAAATCCCATACCATTTTGTTCAGCGACGTATCGTCCAGAACAATTGTTTTTGCTTTTTCAGTGATAATTGTAAAAAAAAAAAGAAATGTAAACATCGCAAAATGTTTGACAAAAACAAAAATGGTACGCCCACACTAAGAATCGAACCCGTGCCCACTGCGTGTGAAGCGGACGTCTTTCCTCAGAGCTAATGAAGGAACTCTTTCGTTCGTAGTATTGCAGCCGGTCGACGGTATGTCGGAAAGTTTGCTACCGATTTCCCTCCAGTCCATAGACACCCGGCTTGAAGTCGGGCAGCACCACGCATTGGCCAAATCCGCACCTAGTAAAGAAACCGTACGCGTGCGTATTCAACTCGAAGTACGCACTTCGTGCTTCACGTTTGAGCAAGTGATGTCTTCAGCCACGAGAAGGGACGACGGCTCGGCGACGTCTTCGTGCAATCGGCTTGTTGGTCGGGCGTGTCGTACGGGATGAATATCAGTTCTTTTGATCGGTCCAAAATCTCTCTTTCGAAGGAAGACATAATTCACCGGTACCGTGAAAGGCAGTTCTGAAGTAGAGGTCCCACGCTCATCGTCCGCTGCCATCCGCTAGTCCCACGATACGCGAAACGACGCCATGTTGAGAATTATGCAGTGAACGCACAGAATGCTTCCGGTTGCCTGTGCAACCTTCTTTTTTTTTCAATCAACGTATTTGCAGCTTTTTGGAAGCCGCAAAAACTGGGTGTCATACTTTTTTTCTATTTTTAATATTTACTGTGTGCCTTCGATGACCCACGACTTTCATTAAATTTGGTGGCCGCGTCGAAACCTTAGAAAACGGCCCGTGATCACGGAGAGGAGAGTAAGCGCGACTCAAACCGGCCAGTTCTCGATCGGCGGTTTTCGGGCGGAAAGAAAACAAATTTCGAGCCGCAAATTCTGTTCTGGGTAGTTGGGCTCTCATATGTCACGTACAACTAAAAACCTCGGCGAGCATAAATACCTTGTCAGTGTCCCTTTAATAGACAAATCTGAACTAGTAAAATAAAATTATAAGTAGTAATAATTTCTTTTCGCGAAGTTATAGAAGTTTCAAATTTTGTCTGAGAGGCTCTACTGGTAATGCTGAAAACGTGACGTCACATCTGTCCGTGACGCCAAATCTCTGCGCAGAGCCCCTTCCCAAGCCTGATCGATAAATCCTAAATCCGCCCGTGGTATGGGGCCGTACACCTCGTTCACACAAGAAGTTTGAGAGTTTCAAATAAAAGCTAGCTAAGCTCACGCAAAAAAAAAGAAAAAAAAAACATGCCTACACTTTTATGTTTTTTAGACTGCCTATTTGTCTCCCAAGCAAACTGGTACAGCACTCATTACGATTATTCAAATTACTTGAATCGATCAATTTGGGAGTAATTTTTGTAATGATTTGAAACCTTTTACTATGAATTAATCACAATAGTCATTTTATTACTGCGGTTAGTACGAATATTACTAGGGTTGCGCGTCGATTAAAATGTTTTAACCCGATTAATTGCTGACCTTTAATCAATGAATTAATATAGTAATCGGTTTAGTTGACCTCCGGACATACCATCTTACAAAGTATACAAATTTCAGATTTTTGTTTCTCTTGACAAGTTTTATATAAAACATTTTTTTCGTTAATTTAGCCTTACAGTCGCTCTGGCTGACAGCCGTACGGAATGCTAAAACGATACACCAGTGGAAGACGACAATGCTCCCTCCTAAAGTAAATAGATAACAAAATATATACTATGATCGCAATCAAGTAAAACGGACATTTTTCTTCCCGTGAATTTTTGTAACGCCTACCCAGTCGATTAACCACTTGAAGAAACTGATCGCGATCTAAAGCGCTAATCAAATATCCGGAACGTTCCTAATGGTGCCTTTCGTTTGCACACGTTTCCTAGCAAAGAAGAATCCTCGAACCTAGTCTCAGAAAGGAGAATGGTCTACCGAAATTCGGGGATTAAAAAGATGGGCAGTCTATAGTTCGGTGATTTGAATCCAATAATTGGAGTGGCAGTACTCGGGATCCGCCTGGCTCCGCCGGTGCGTGACGCGCAGAGCATCAGGCTGTCGAAGTGCGAAGACGGGCAAAGGTCGTTTCCATCGGACCTGGTTTAATTACATATTTACAACATTGTAGCGAGCAGCATCGTTCTCTCGAGAGCGCGTCTCAAATCTCTCTCGCTTCCAGCTCTCGCGTCCTTTTTCTCCCCTCGTGAGCGAGGAGAGAAAGAGAGAGCGGGGAAGGTTTCCCTGTCGCCACGGCGATGTCCCCAGCAGTGCCGCTCTCGTGGAAAGGGAGGGCTCTCCGACTCAGCATACCGCCAAGATCCCTGGTCAGCCGGGCAGGTAATCCCCTGGGCTCCGCGCTGGCGGACGAGCCGGACTCGGGGAACGACCGGAGGCGTCAGCTCGTTGTAGAAGGCGCGGCTCCCCTTTTCGGCGGCTGCTGTCTCCAACAAGCGTTTCCGGGATTGTTCGGTCGCGGTTTTGCCTCTTCGGGGAAAACGGATTAGCACCGAAGGCCAGCTTGACCCACTGGCGATGTACAGAAACCCGTGGGAATGGGCGACGGGATGCTATCAGGACTCGATGGAGCCGTTTAACCGAAAACCGGATTCCTTCGCTGATGGCGAATTCGTGTGGTTCTTTCTGCACGCTCTCGAGCGCTCTTTCCAGAGCACGCGAGATCGGGTGGTCGAGAAAGAGAGTGCTGTGGCCTCATCGGCTGGTTCATTCCGAGGGCGCCTCTCCCTTTTAGAGCGCTCCCTGGCACTCCGTCTGTAGCCGTCGGAGTGCGGAGCGGCGCAGGCGTCACGTGGTACTTGGACGGGGATCACGGGGTTTTGTTGACGATGGCCGGCAGTGGTTTGTGGTGGTATCCGGGGTATGGCATGACGACGATTGATATGTGGTTCTACAAAGTGCTTGTGCATTCGACGGTGCGAGTATTGCAACGGACGGGTCGACATTCGTTTGCGACCGTAACAGGAAACGTCGACGTGTGAAGTATTCCCAGTGCTTTCACGAGATCGTTCATCTCACGGCGGTGAATCCGCTAAGCCTAACCGACGAAGAAACAGCTCGCGGAGCTCGCCGCTGTTTTACCGGGTTTTTGTGGTCGCTTCAAGAAATTTTCAGGTTTGGTAAAAGTGCGTTCAAAGGTTTGTGTTGTGAAATAAAGGGAGAGCCGAATATAATGCAGTGTGATTAGTGTCACGTGGCGATATGTGCTATATTCTGCTTGCACGATATTTCGCCGTGAGAAAAATGCGGTTTATTAATCATTTTATATTTGCCTGCTCTGTCGTACGCATGACCGCTATCGCAGCGCGTTCACTGTCGAAAACACGATGAGTTGACAACGCTTTCCATGCATTGGCTTTCGTTCCGTTCTGCGAAAATCAATTCCCATACTGCTGTTTTTTTCTTTTTTACATGCCGATGCGTAAAACAATTTACGTCGCAACCGTTATTTCATCATGTCGCGAGCCTAAATTTTGCTCAGTCGTCCACCGTACGCTGTAAGTTTGTGTTGTTTTAATGCATTACCAATGTCAAGAAATTTTAATTCCTTGACTGGTCTGAGAATCTCGGAGCGCTCTGAAGCCAGCAGTTGTGATCGGCTGAAAAGGATCCCGAGTAGCTCTGGCGGCGAGGAGGGGGCGCTCTGCTGAATCGAGGTCAGAGGAGAGAGGCGACCACCCGAATTCACCACGAGTTGAAACAGCGGGAAAAGGGTATTTCCCGTCGCAGACGCAACAACAGTAAAAATGACCCGTCTTGAAACAGACAGAACAATTTGTCGTTTTGAAAATCTGAAGTGGTCGGGAGGGTAATGGTGGGCGGTAACAGCTCAATTTGACGAGGGAGAAGAAAAAAGTGCACACAAACACACGCACGCAGCTCTGTGCTCTCGTACCAACTTGCCCCATTTTCTGCCTTGCGATGATAAACCAACTCGCCCAACTTTCTGCCTCGTTGAAAATGTAAATGTTGGTGTTGGCATTTCTGAACTATCAGATAATTAATAGCATGCCGGGAAGAGTTGAGCGTGGGAATACCGAAAAGTATATTTAGATTGGGTAGCCCCCCAAAAAAATCCCGGAGCTCTTCTTTTATGACTGACCGTGTGACGTCAGGGCCGCCTTGCTAGAATCATAGTTACAGCTGAGACAGTGTGATAGGAAGCACTGCCGAAGCTAGCGCTCGAGCGGAGTGGCACGTGCAGTCGAGTCTGAAGTGTTCGCGCGCCCCAGGGTTGGTGGGCTTTCTTTCACACGGTGTAAGCTAAGACGCGGATTTTAGCGAGCCAGCACTGTTTAATCGAGGTTAAAAAAATGTCATTATTGAAGTCATTGCGTGGAACGTTTTACAGCGAAGCTGTTTATGGTAAGGGTTCCGTGGATATTTCGTGTGCGTCAACAAAAACTCACAGAGGCCTCGCACCGCCCTCTCTTTGTCGTCGTTCCAAGCGCTTGTGTGCCTAGTTTCCTTTCCTTCCGCCGGGTGTTGCTCCCGTCGCGCGTGTCTAGTTTCCTCCGGCTCCTCGGGGCTGCGATATTCCTCGACATGTGTGTGCGTATACCTGTCGTTACGATGACCAGCGATCGAGACAATAAATGTGTTCGTTCCTTTGTTCGAAATTCTGTGTCACGTCTGTGTCGTGAGCTGAGCCGCTTCGCTGGTCATCCACCTTCACAGAGTGGAAAGGCTCATGATTTTCTTTTTAATCGCCCTTTGCTACTAACTATTTGTAACACTCTTTTAATATAAATTTATTTTCCGTCGTGGCTGCCGGAAGTGCGACAAGGTAAATAAATAGCGAAGACAGCGGCCCCTCGACGGCATTACATTCTCCACGACTTGTTCGCGTGTAAACACCGCTCCCGAGACATGCCTGGTGAGGCGGATAAATTTGACGCTCGCGCCCGACACATGCCAGCGACGTTCGGCCGACGAAACCGGAAAGGGCCGCGAAAGCGCGCGCGAGCGCTCGCTGAGGTCCCGGCGACGCCAGGAACGAATTCATCGTGTCTACGCGCCTCTGGGGGACAACATTTGCTGTTTTAAACATACAATGTATACAGTCTAATGGCTGGAATCCCCGAGAACAGTGCGACGGAACGACACAAAAAACCGTCGCAAAATGTGAAACAACAACTTCATAAAAAAAGATCTAAAAAAAACTCTCTCTCTCTCTCACACACACACACGCATAGCTAATAAAAAAGTGATAAATTGAGAACAAAAAACAACATACCGAAATCCTCCAATGTGAATCGTAACCAGGAGATCAAGATTTTAACAGGAAGATTCCGACCTTTTTAAGCCAGCGTCACACTGCTTATACGTCATACGAAAGACAGTCTGCAAACAGATTCGAACGCGAGTCACCGCCAGATCCGTGCTTCGAATGCAACAGGGCAATGAGGTGAAAGAGAGAACTTGCCACGCGGCATTCGAATCCGGTAGTGGCTTTGCTACGCCAAGGGCGAGAAACGTGTGGGTAGCCGCGTGACCAGATCGTGTGACTACATCACGTGATTTGACATCACGGATCAGATTAGGTAAAGATACCTAGGAAAGGGGGAAGCGAGCGAAACGAGCACGTTTATGTATATCGACTATATTCTAACAAATAACGACATACTCTAATGCAAGTTCCCCCAGGACTTTGTCCTCCTGTCACCTTTTTCTTTCTCTTCCACGGTTTATGCTCCTAGGTTTCTCGTTCCTGTCTCGGGTAATTAACATATTAAGCAATATGAGCCATTCCTCGGACTCATCAGCGAGATGAACATCGATTCGCTGCTTGATGATCTCGGACAATTCGGGAGGTTCAGGACATCGTGCTTTTCAAATGAACCTGGACTGCACGCTTACATCGATGGACAAGGCAATGCCTTTGTGCGAAATATTCTAGCACAAAAATGCATGAGACAAATTTGGCTCACCTCATCAATGTAAAGTTCCCTGAGTTTATGTGCAATACTGAACTTAAAGACCGACCTACGGAACTATTTTCCGCAAGGTAGGAAAATTCCCCTCGCGCCCCTCCTCTTCTCACCCTCTCCCAAAAGTCACGTGATGGCAGGGGCTTCTAAAGCCGAAACGAAAGAAGCCCCTGCCATCACGTGGCTTTTGGGAGAGGGTGAAAAGAGGAGGGGCGCGAGGGGCAGTTTCCTACCTTGCGGAAAATGGTTTCGTAGGTCGGTCTTTAAATGATGAAAAAAAGAAACGCTGAGTCTACGGTGCTACATACCAGTCTGCGTCTTTTCTTTCCGTCTTTTTTCTGTTACACAGAATGTGGTTTGGCTAGGGTTTCATAAAAATATTTTCCCCAAAGCATAACGCAAAAGTCTCATACGCTCAATGTAGCCGGACAACCTGGATTGGTGTATATAGTTATGCACCAATTCAGTTCGCGTAATTTAGCGGAACTTTGCGTGGCGATCTTGACCTCTGAAAAGCTCAATAATACTCCGAGAAAATCGTTTTAGTTTCTAGGCTAGATGGCGCAACCTACAACCCGTCATAAAGGGTAGAGCCGTTAGCACCTATCCATCCATCTATCGAAAACACGCTACACACTCTATGCCTCCCCCACTTGAGGACTAAGATACAAATAACATCAACTGGGATGACTGCACGACGGTGACCTGAGCTACATCCACCAGAGCAGGAGAGAGAGAGTGACAAACGAACGACACTCTACTGCGTGAGGAGATAATGGACTGAGTTAGTTTACCCAAGATTGACAGTCGTTACGTCAATGACTAACAAAAAGAACGTCAGGACACCAGCACAGCAATTTCAGCAGCGTGCCCAGAAATAAAGTGTTGTAAACGACAACACTACAGAGGTGGCGGCCAATCTGCCCCCGAAACCTTTCTCCGCGCACAGTGCAGCGAAGGCCAGATTCGTTGGACGGTTCAGGAGCACGGGCAGGAAGGGTGGACCCGAAATAGCCGATCGGGGGGGCCCCAAGTTCCGACGCTCTCGAAGCGGCCATCGGCGCCCGAAGAACGTGCGCCGGCCCGCTTAGCCCTGGCAGACCGGTCCGCCAACGTCCCCGACGCCAGGGACGAGGAAAGAGCGGACGGACGAGAAGAAGGAGCGACGTCCTGTCTCTACGCGGTTTGTTCGAGGTCCGCGACCGAGCACGCCAAGTGTCACGTGTGCGGCCGAAGAAAGACCCTGCATCCGCTTTCCGCGTGTAAACAGGGTCCTTCGCCACGCAGGGACGGCGAGCTCGTGTGTCGAAAGGGACGCATCTGTGCGTTTCCCGGCAAGCACCCGCGACTTGACGTGACGGACACCTTATAGGGCCCTTATGTCTCCTTTTGTTTCTTGCAGAAAACCTGCGATGAACTGGTGATGACGTTGCCATTAATCTGCGTGAAATCTCACACCACTGTACGTCTGCACCAACTCTCTCCCTGTTCTCCCGGCGAGCAGCTGCTTGCCTTCCTTTGTGTTCTTCGATTTGACGAACCCGACGTGCCCTCGCTGCCGCGGTTAGTCCATAGCTTTGCGCTCCGCTTCTTCTGCAACAAACGGCACCTGCATTCGACGCTATCGATGACGGACCCACTATATCATTTCGAGTGGGGGAAAAAACCACAGATATCGCTGTAAACGAAATAAACAGGAGAGTCCACAATGACGAGAAAGGAGTTATGCTTGTTTATTTTCCTGCAGGGCACGCGGAACGAAGACAGCCTAGGACAAATAAAAATGATGCTGATTACTACACTGAATTCACAAGCTTGAGACACGGCTGACGGATGTGTCTGCCCATTCACGCGTACGTATCTCAGCGTGCTTGACGAATGGACGGGTAAAACTGATCCCGTTCAAATCGGGCAACATCTCGCTCCTACTAGCCCACCTCGTCTCGACGCCAGAGTTAGCGGAAGGAGGCCAATTTAATAATTTCCGTATTTTGTAATTTAATGGCGTTTTTCGCACAAAGCTGGCTGTAGTAGGCAACGCAAGATCGTCGCATTCAAAATGGCGACGCACGTGGTTTGCGGGTTTGTCGTCGAGCCATCCAGGAATCTCAGAGCCTGGTTGCTTCGTTCGAGGAACACAAGAGACGTGCTCTTTGTGAACCTCCGCACCCGACCTACAGTCAGTTACAGATTAGTCTTCGAGGTTGAGGAAGGCTGAGGAGGAAGAAGCAGATGAAACGCCGGAAGGGGAAAAGGTTCCTTCTCTCCTCTTCAGCATTCCGTTGGCTTCCTCTTCCCCAGCCCCCCTCTCCCTCAAATACTTTTCTTAACCTGTAACTGACTATCCCATGCAAACCCTACTTCGACATATCAAGAAAACCCAAGAGCTCCTCAACCTAAGGGGCTAGCTAGCTAGCCAAGAGTACCCGGACGAGAGGCGAAACTCTTCAGTAAGACATTGATTCTCTCCGTCGAAATGGTTCGTCAGCCAAGACTTCTGAATGCAGGCTTGACTTTAACTCAACGCAGACTTTTTCAACGGAGGCTATTTTATCTAACGAACAGCGGTCTTGAATAAACCCAACGTGTCAGCTGTTACTGATATTCGATACGATGAATTATTCAAAAACTCGAAATCGGAAGTTTGAATCAATATTTAATCCGAATTGGAAACTGGAATACTCGCACTCTTCATACGGATAGTTTACTTCTAGATACTTATAGTGCGTGCGTCTTACTTGCAGACTGGGTGGACACTCGAACCGCACCGCGTGATCTGCAAATCCACAATTCAGAAATTCATCGCACCAGTGCTGCTGCGCACATTAATTGCGCAGCAGACACTATATTCACTATATATATATATATACATATATACAGAAAGAGAGAAATAAACTCACAGATGCACGTCTCTGGTACCGTCGGCAGTGCTGGTGCCGACATTTTGTCAGTGATGTTATATTTGTTTATTATTCTAGCGAGCTTATTGCCAACCGCGTGACACTTTTTTTTTTTAATTTGATATTGACCGGGAATGGGGGAGGGGGGGGGGGAGTTCTTGTTAATAGGGCCGGGCGTTCATGAAATATTTTATCCCGATTAATCGCCACCTTTTAATCGATTAATTAACCGACCAATCGGTTTCGCTCATTCCCATGTAAAATAATTTAAAAAAACTTTTTTTTTTTTAATATTTGATAAACGGCGCCAAGTACAATTTTGTATTTTGAATGAACCTTGATGTGTAGTTGAAAACAGAAAAAAAAAAGACACCACCACACAAATTTCTTCAGCCACAGAGGCAAAGGGGTTCGTTAATATTCCCCGGCAATAGCGAACTCCTTTGATTGTTCGCAATAGTCTCTGCTGCACCAAACGAACCCTAACACAACGTAAAAGCGGCAAAGAAACGTATAACCTTCACTCTACTTGTTTGGAGTTACAAATACCGCCAGTCTGGTTTAGGTAAAAAATTCACCTAAGTTTGCCTTCATACGGGTGTACTCGTTCACATCTGCGTAGTGAAAGCGTAAATTTTTTTTTTTTTTTTGTTTTAGTATATTATACTGATTATACGGTAAAAAAGATGTAATCGCGTATAAAGCACTAATTAATGAATCGGTAGGTGAATCGATGAAGTGTCAACTTGTCTGGCGTCTGATTTCCTGAGAAGGATTGCCCGGCGGTACGAAAACGAATGATGTTATCATCCGTTTTTCTCACTGCCGGCCCAGCGCCGATTGAACGAGTGGAAAGTTTAGCTCAGCCTCACACTTGCCACGTGCTTCCAAATTTTTCGAAAACTGACTGATTTGTACTTTTAGATGACGCTAAGCAAGTTTCTAATTGCAGCGGTTGTGTGTCCTCTTTCTTCTGTCATGTATTTCTGCGTTGCACGTTTTAATCATCTTGCAACCCCAAGCTAATTTTCACTAAATGAATCGCTAATTTGAAATTCATAGATAGTTATCCAACTAATTGTGACTCATATCCCCATACGAAATGTCCCCCCGATAGCATAATTCACCTGCACTTATCGCGATAGTGCACCTTTCACGGATGTCGCTAAATAAATGTGTTCAAATTAAATCAAATACCCCGGATAAAGCTTGCAGTACGAAACAGTAACAACGTCCGTAGAAACGTTAATTGGGGTGCTCTGAAAATTTCCCGAGAAAAAGTAGGGCAACTTGAAAAGGCAAAGAAGCGAATAGAGCAATGAAGAACTCCCGCCAGACTATGGTGTAGTGCACGCTCAAAGCCCGAATGCTCCCCCTACCCTAAGGCTTAGCCGATTTGTCAATTCCTTCTACCAGGTACTGGCGTCGTCTGTCCGAACGGGGGATAGAACTTTATCCCCCGCTCGAACAGACGATTCCGTTACGGTGATAACGGCTAGGTACTGTATCCACACGACGGACCGGGCCACGGACCGATTGAGCACGTGATGCGCGGCCCGCGGGCCGCCCGGCGGCAATGAGCATCCACACGGCGGACCAAAAGAGCAGACGACAGAGCGAACGGGTCGGTCTAACCCTCGACCTCACAGCTCCGCCAAACGCATGCAGCGAGCTGCTTTGAGGCTATTTGTAAGGAGCCAAGATGGAGGTTGAACGAAAGAGACGTTTGGCCGCGATGGCCCTGGCGTTGACTATTGAGGACGAAGATGACTTAAGTGAACCGAAAAGTTCAATCCCACAGAGCGGGGAATTGCTCCACGAGCGCGATGAAGTAAAAAGTTGCATCGTCGCACCATGCCGCCATCGTCGCACAACAAAAGGTTCTTCTTCTTCGTCTTCAACAGTTGGCGCCAAAAGAAAACGACTTTGGATTTGGATTCCAATCCAAACAAAAGTCAGCTTGTTGCCAGACTTAGCGCTTCAATTATACTAAAAACGCCGCGGTCCGCCACCAAGGTCCGGGCAAGAAAAGTCGCTTGGCATTTCTCAGAAGCGCGGGCCGCGGACCGCCGGCGGACCTCAAATACCGGTGACGTAAGATCACGTGATGCACGGCCCGCGGACCAAAACAGCAATTTGGTCCGTCGTGTGGATACACCTTTATCAGCGGTAGTAGATCGTTTCTCTCCTCCGCTACGGTATCCGTAAAGAAAACGCCGAAGCTGCGCATGCGCGCCGCCAGCCTTGTCTGCATAGTTCAAGGTCTTGTGAAGGATTATGGACGGCTATGCAGGTGCTTAGGGGGCTGCCGAAACGGTCTACTAAAACTCCCTATTACTAGTGGTAACGGCGATAACGGAATCTGGCGAGCGCTTGGTGTCAGCAAGCGCTTGACCACAAGGCACGCAAATATGGTCGCGTATTCGTCTTATGACATTTAATGTTACTCAATTTTTTGCAGCGCGATATGGCATGACTTTCAACTTTTGCTGTTCCAAAAATATAAAAAAAAAACGAAGAGAATTTAGAAAAGCGAATTCGAGTCCCCCAAGCAGAACGGACAAAGCGGGATAAGGGTGTAATCTGTTCACCCTCTTAGCCGGGGGAAGGAGGGGGGGGGGGGGTGGATTGGGGGAGAGTGAGAGAGAGATGTGCACTAACGTAGTTATCTGTTACTTCGTCCCAAAACTTCAAAACATTACGCCTAAAAACTCATTTTGCGTCTCTTTTCCCCACGCACACTTCCACTCTCTTGAAATATGGCGCTTATGCGTACCTGTAGCGTCAAAACAGTAAAAAAAAAATTGTTTCATAATTAAAAAGTAACGTAAAAATAACGCGCGTTACTCCTTATCAGTAATGGTGACGCGTTCCTTATATTTGGAAGTTACGAGTAACGTATTTAGTTACTTTTTATCGGTAACCGTAACACTTTCCTATTATTTTCAAGTAACGTATTTCGCTCCTTTTTTTTTCGGTAATGCGTACAGCACCGTTTTTTTGCTCTATAGAACGTCGGCGCGCTCCAAACTGATGTCCCGAACAGCTCTGGCCGGCCCGACCTGGATAGTTGCAGGTCGGCCTCACCTCAAAAACCGGTTCTAGCCGGTAACTAATCGGCGCTGCCTGCAGCAGAGTGAGGTCGAAAAACCGGGGCCGGTGGCAGCGCCCTCGTCGCTTTTAAACAAAAGTCACGGCAAGCGTGGGTGCCCCGGCTCGGCCGAAGAAAAGAAAAAAAAAACGCCGGAAAGCGGTTGACAACCCAGACAAGCGCGTGGGACGTCGTCAAGCGGTATAAATCCCGGCTGGACCGACTGTTTGCCCAAAACAAACTTTGAAACTTGTGGGAGCCACTGGTTCCCCTCCCCCGATGAAGGCGTAAGTCGCGGGCGATCCGGCCGGAGTCGCCGTCTGGCTTCGAGCCTGGTCGCTCCGTATCGTGTCGGGGAGAGTACGCCAACCTGTTGACCTACCCCCTCGCACTCCTCCGCGCGTCTTCCGTTTTCGGGGGACCAGCGAGATCGTGCGAGACAATCGGGCGTTCCCTTCCTCTGAGTGGACGGCCGTCTGCCGAGAGCCCTGGCCCAAACTTCCGCGACGACGTGTAGAGGCGAGAGTTCGGCCCACCGGCGATGACTCGACTCGCGATCCCTAACTTCGGCTCTCAGGTCGGCGGGCGCTGCGGGCACCCTGTTTCCACGGTTCGCTCGACTACGGTGTCTCTTTCGGGACCCCTGTTTCATAATAAAGGCCGTCGGATACTATGATCATCGTTGTTGGCGTGGCGTTGGCGAACCCGGCGCGGCGACCACCCTTGCTGGTAGACGTCGGCCGCGCGGTGGGACGGGCATCGAGAAATCGTTAAGTAATCACTTTAATTTGTTTAGCAGACTATATACAGTCTTGTATGGTATAGGTCCCGTCACGTCGTATCACCTGACGTCGATTTTCCTGTTAAATTTAGCCGGGAAACTACATCGCTGATCGTAGCCTGACGCCAGGCTACGAGAAATTAATTTCCCCGCCAAACTTAGCGGGAAAACTGAATCAGTGAATAAATCTGGCGTGAAATTCCATTGGTTCGTAGGTCCTGTGAGGTCGGGTCACGTGACATCAAATTCCCGCGAAATTCTCGGGTGGAAATTGAATCGGAGTAAAAAAACACGTGACATCAATTTCCTGCCAAAGTTAGCGTAGAAACTGAATTGGCCCGCATGTCCCCTTACAGAAATGATCAATGAGTTTCAATTGACTTTCTATTGCGTTCCTATAGAGTCAATTGAAACTCAATATAAACTCAATGTCTAATGAGTTTGATCATTAGAAACTCAATTTTGATTGACTCAATTTTGACAACAACTCTCAAGACAGAGAGGTTTATGAAGGCTGCGGCAACTCGAATATTAATCAAACTCTTACCCGAACCAAATCACCGGAGCGTAGCCCGTTAAGATTACGGGTCAATTCTTTTCACGGCAGATGAAAGTGACGGACGTGAACATCGCGTTTCTTCGTTGATGCGTCTGCTTCAACGCTAGGACTACAGCGCCTTGGACGCCTCACCAGCGACAGGTGCCATCTTGTTTCGAAAGCCGCCGACGTCACGTCAGCGTCGCGATTGGTTGCCGCTTCGCGGTTCGCGAAAGCGGTTGGGAAAAATCGGTCCCGAAGCGGTGGGCAAAGATGTGCTCCAACCGCTCGATCCAAGCAGCTTTGCGGTTGCGGACCCGCTTCCAGTGTGAACGCACCATAAAGGTGTGGCACCTCAAAATTCAGAAACCTACCCGCGGCCAGCGTTGCTCATTGTGTTCGACCTCCAGGTGTTCTGTGCTTGGGTTCAATCGTCTGCCCCGCAGTTGTAAGCGGGAGCGACAGCAACACACCCCCATGTTGTGGTTGTTTATTTTTTTGTATATATGTGCTGGCAGATGCCTCTACGAAGCCTCCGCGTGTTCGACGGTCCGAAAATAACTACGGGACGACATTCAAAAGGTGGCAGTGGGTGACTGATAAAATCTACGCGAGAAGTATTTTCCACTCCTCTGATTATCAGATTGCACTTCGTTCGCCGGCAGGTCAAGGAGACCTGCGGGGATTGGTATGATCCCGGCGGTATTGGCCGAAGCATCAGAGGGGATCCGTGCTATCAATTTACGAGTCTCGTGTAAAGAAACTTAGCGCCGAGTGTAGCCCCGAACGGTTTGTATGCGGAGAGCAAGTCGTCTGCTGGTTCTTGCGCAGGGGTCGCGGTGACGTCAGAACAAAAGTCGAGTTCTGATTGGCTTTGATTGGAAGGATAGTCGGCACACCTCATTTCGAGATGCCTTGAGGTCTACCTACTATATTTTTTTTTAAAGGCAGACAATAAGAGGTCGGCGTTCTGACATCATTGCAACCCCTGTGCAAGGAGCAGACGAACTTGCGAAAATGACGTTGGCTGCTACACAGGATCTCTATGCCAGTCTGGTCATGTGCAATTGGAAATTCTTCTGTTATGAGCCGCACCACGGCGCCACTGTATTCTGTGGGGGAAATTCGGTGGGAAGGAAGAGATTTAGTGAATATGGCCGGGGGGTAAGTAAGGAGGGTACATAAAGCACTGTTCCCGGCACCCTACGCGACTGCCAAACCGAACATGCTTTTTTTCAAAGCATGGCGAAAAAAAAAAAGAACGGGTAAGCTTTTTTTATTAAGTATTTCCACTTTGAAACGACTTCGAAAATGCACACGCAAGGAAAAACGATTGCACGTCCTTCAGAAGCGTGCACGCTCTTTCCGCCGCGCATATGACGAGTCCATCTAGACACTGACAACCGAGTTCGATACGTCGATCACACCAGAAAGACCGGTAAAGATGCTGGCCCGTCGGCTCTGTCCTCTTGCTCACTACTACATGAGCGTCTGCCACCGGTCACCTAACAAGCCGCCATCATAGCCACGGGGAACCGAACACTTTCACGTCCGTTCTCCGAGCACGGAGAACGGAAGCTTAGAATTAAATCTGTGCAGACGGGCAATGCGAGGGGGCAAAGAAGGCCGAGAGATGAATGTGGGAGGGAAAATGCAGGAGAAGCCGCTTTCACGATTTTTAAAACACGAAAGCAGGACATGAGGAAGGCATATTCGACCATTTCAGAGGAAGTGGTGTGCTAATTGAGGCTAGAACAGGAGTTTCCAAAACAAAACAAAAAAAAGTATAGGGCTAAATTTGGGGGCACAGATACAATGTGTGCAGCATGCCAAACGGAAAGGGAAACAATTCAACATGAAATTCTAAAACGGAAAGGACTAAGTTGTGCCCTTCCTTAGGGGGCGACAGATGTACCCAGAGCTCCGGGTTTCGCCGGGGGAGATAGAAGGTAAAAACAAAACAGCGCAAAGACAAGGACGAAGTAGAAGGAACAACAGGACACAGCGCTGTTCCTTCTACTTCGTCCTTGTCTTTGCGCTGTTTTGTTTTTATCATGTCTTACCAACTAGCCCAAGCATCCACGTTAATCAGAGATAGAAGGGTTCGTTAGAGCAGAGTCGAGGCAACAAAGTGAAGATTTGAGTGCTAGTGGAAATTACCTAGGTAAAACCAACTACAGCTAGGAAACAGTCGGGAACGACTAAAATCGGGACTCCCTCCCAACTCCGGTGTGGCTCCGGCCCAAAGTTTCCATCCTGTACCCAAGCCGGTCTGGTGATGGGGTGACGCCAACACGGTTTGAGCAGAGAAAAATTGGCTACTACCTCACCGGGGAGAAGAAACGGGAAGAGGTGATTTTAGGTTTTTTTGCATGATTCTTGAAAAGTTATTTTGGTGATCACTCCCGCGGTCTAGCGATAGTTACAAAATTTATAGAAGGGGAGAAATTATATACGTATACATTTTTAAGTGTTTGAGCTAGGTGGCGCGAACTACTGTTCATTATAAAGGGTGCTGCCATTGACATTTATCTATCTATTCAACGCTACTGCAAGTAATTGTTTTGGGACGAAAATAATCCCTGGAGAGGGGAAGAAGAGGGACAAAGGACAAACACAAATCTCGAAACACAGCTAGGCGACTGGCGCGCGACCGAAAAAATCTGCCTGGTCCGGGTATCGAACCCGGGACCTCTCGCGCACCAGTCGCCTGGCTGTGTTTGGAGATTTGTGATTGTCCTTTGTCCCTGTTATCCCCTCTCTCCAGAGATTATTTTCGCCATTTTGTCCAGCTCGCTTTCACCTTTGCATTTAATTGCACTATAATCATAATTGCATTGTGCGGGTTGCAATGAGAAATTGTAGCGGTCGCCATTCAACTGTGAGCCATTCCCCAAATAAATCTAGTCGTGTCAATGGGACCGAGTAAACAAAAACAAGAATAAAACATGTCGGACCATCTTACCTTCGAAAAAAAGGGTATCCTCCGCTGTCGCTCAATCTGGGGCCGTTATCCAAAACGCAAATCCCACGAGCACACAAACACACACACACACGCACAACACGGAGTACGGGCGCAGCTTTCGAATGCCTCGGGAGCGGTGCTTGATGCCAGAGGAAACAGCTTTTCGCCGTCTCTCTCTCTCTAAAAAAGAAACAGGCAACAACGGAACAACGGCTATCCCGTAATCCGTACGAGCGCTGGCATCTGGCAGGTAGAACGGCACGACGGCGTCGCCACACTCCGCTGTCGGACGGAACACACACTCTGTGGACGATAGCGCGGCAGACAAAATGCGCGACAAAGAACGTCGCCAAGCACGAAAGCAGACGAAGCCAACGAAAGCCACGACGCGAGAGGCCCGGCGTCCAATGGGCGTCTGCTCGAGGTCAAGGGTGGGCAACTTTTCCGAAAAACCAGACGGGCCCCAAAGAGGAGAGGGTAAGAGGAGCGGTAGAGAGGAGGCGCCGGGGTCGAGGCTATCGAACAGGAAGCGGAGGGAAGGCCGGAGGGAGAGAGAGAGAGACAGGTTTCGCTCCTACACGCGAGAGAGGGTGACAGATTCCTTCCTCAATCCCCTTTGTAAAACTTTTTTTTTCCTCTTTACATTGTGGGGCCACCTGGCAGAGTTTTACGAAGCCCCCCCGGGGCCTTCCTCACCCTCGCTCATTGGTCGAACGAGCCCCGTAGAGAGGGTCCCAGAAAATAAATGCAGAAAGACGACGAGCAGCACCCCCCCCCCCCTCCCCCTCCTGTCCCGTTTGTAAACTCTGGTTCAGCGTACGGTGGAAAACGGCGAAGGCTACCGTCCACCAGTGAACCAATCAGCGCGTGGGAAGGAGACACGTGACCGGTGTATCGTCGAAGTGCTCTAAAACGCGCGGATCGCTCTGACTGGCTGGAAGGGGGCCGTAACGTTCGCTCTGTGCCGTGTTATGGTCGAAGGAAGCCCAGCGTCGCTGCGGCGCACCCCGTCGACGTAGCGCAGAGATCGGCGGTCTTGAACTACTAATAACAAACCGGGGATCGCAAGAAGCGGCTTCTTCGGGGAGTGTGGCAGGGCGTCGTTCTGCCCCCATCGCGGGGCCCGTTCCTTCGTCGAAAAGAGACCGGAGAAAAAAAAAAAATAATATCAAATAATGTTTTTTTTTTTGTTTTTTTTTTTTTTTCGAGGAGCGGCTTTGCGCCTCTCCTCTCGCGCCTTGCTTGAATCTTGCGTTGTGCCCGGCCCCCGAAGGACCGAGGATTGCGCTCGGCTTGCTTCTCTTTTTTTCTTTTTTTTTCTTCTCCGGTTTCCTTCTGGTTCTGCGGATGCTCACGTTTGATTGCGTCTCTGAGACACCAGACGTCGACGTGGGCCTTTCAGAGGGTACCGCGGAAAGATTTCTGACCTTCGCTAGATGCTCAATACAATCCTCAGAATACATACGAGTTATTATTGATTCTATTTTCTACTTAATATCTTACAAACAAACAAAAAAAAAAATAGAGGGAACTATGGTTCACCAATGCTGAGCTGCAAGTTCGTCTGCTTCTTGCTCAGGGGTGGCGATGATGTCAAAACGCCGAGCTCTTATTGGCTGATTGGAGAAAAAATTGTTCGTAGAGCTCGAGGCATCTAGCATTGAGGTCTACCCACTATCCTTTCAATCAGAGCCAATCAGAGCTCGTCGTCGTTCTGACGTCACCGCAACTCTTGCGCAAGCAGACGACATGCTCTCCGCATAGACCCTTTCCAAAACCCCACGCTCTAAAAGAAAAGGGTGTCGTATTACACCCTTTGTCTCATATAATTCACTCCAAAACTTCAGTTCGACCTTACAGCGCATTGACATAGAACAGACGGCCTAAATTTTGCGAGGGGCTTGATAACGGTGCGATATAACTTATTCAACAACTAAAGTACGTATAAAGATCACTGAAAAGACGAACACTGAGGTTATCCTTTTTAATGAAACCAACAGGCACAAGAAAAGACCCATCCGCGGCGGCGTTGTCCTAGTGCGGTTTCAAGATGGCGGACAGGTTTGTGCTCGGTATTCGTTTACTTCATCTACGCTGATGCGTTTTGAGCGTTTAGGGCCTCGAACGTCACGCGCGCGTGCGGCTGCGTCCGAGGAGCGCAAATTTTCACCGGGCTTGTGGGATCTCGAAACCGTATTGCTCTGTTGCTATCTCTCTGCGAGAATGACATCTGCTTCTATCATTGCAGCAGTAGAATGTGGTGAGATCTGTACTCGCGGAAAGATCGCGTAGTGTTGAGGTCGATGTTTTTCTGGTGCGGCGTATCGCTTTATTTTTCTCTTGGCCCATCCAGTCTGATATCTGAAAAATAAAATCAATAAAGCTTGTGTCTATCAAAAGTCGCCTTTCCGCTTATAATGTTTTGCCAGAGAGCTACCAAGCGAACCATCTTTTGGAGGCACGTCGAGAACAGTCGTGGCAGCAGGAACATTATGTCGGAATACCGACTACCATTTTCGGTGGAAGTCCTCGCACTCGTCGTAGGAGCGCGCACTCATGTACTCACAGAGGACCCGTTGTAATCTCAAATGACGCGGCCATAGCTAACCGGCCACAAGTGTCCGACACGGTGCTGATTTTATGCGCTGGAGAGCTCGTTTCGTAATCCCATCACAGACGGACGTCAATGTTTCTTGATTCGTGACGAAAAAAGAAGAAAAATTAAACTTGGAAGCCACAAAAAGTCGGTCAAAGAAAAAAAGAGAAAAGAAAACGAAAGGATTTGGGGAGCTTTACAAAAAAAGAAAAATCGATGCCATGAGCTTCCCTCTTCAACTCACAAATCGCGCAGCGTTACCAAACAGCTTTCAAGAAGAGGGAAAGGAGAAACACACTTCCTGCTCAGAGTCTCAGCTTCGCCGTTCTCAAAATTCCAACAAAAGTTGCCCCCCCCACCCCCCCAACCCTCTTTCTGCCCGTGGCTTCCGCAGTATTGCGAGCAACAATCCTCCGTTCACTCCTAAGCTGACAGTGCCGTGGAAGATACGTGCTCGTTGGGCCAGCCGCCACTTCTATCTTTTGCCACGTGATCACGCTCCCTCGCGCATACCCACGTGCAGAGAATGGGGTCAAATGATGCAAGGAAGGCGGCTGATTGGTCCGGCGAGCGCGTAGCTCCCACCGCACTGTCATCTTACGGGTCAACGGATTATAGTGAGGTCGGGTGTCGTGTGACGTGGTTTGGGTTCCGCGGGTGTATCAGAGTGAAAAGGTGGAGAGCTGTCAAAGGAAAGGATGTTCGAAATTGTCCACTAATGTTTTCCGAATTTTCGTACCGAAAAGCAGGCTTTTGACTTCCTACCTGCATTCTTTTGGTGCACTAAACGATATGCTATTAGTAAAATGCCAATTTAAATTAATTCATCCCAGAAGAAAATTTATTTTAAGGCCCGTTTAAGCTTGCTGAGCGACTGGTAAATTTCCCCACCCCAGTACGGCGGAAACACACCGCACCAGCGTTGTGCAAAAAGGAAGATCCCCGGAGCTTCTCTTGTAAGCCTCTATAATGACCCGGAAAATTCCCCATTTTAGAAATGGCTGGCAGAAAACGGAGTTCGAGGACCCCGAGGACCCCGAGGATGAAACAATGCGCGGATTAGAAAGGAGAGAAAAGCAGGAGGTAAGAAGCGTCTCAGGACGAACTTGGGGGCAAAAGGATAAGCCACAATAGAAATAAACGAGACTTTGGGAGAGCCCAATTTGGTATTGCCTCCTTGGTGGAAGGAGTGGGTGCACTGGCTTGATCACTTCTTCACGTATTTTTATACCAGAATTGCTGAACCGGCGATTTTCTAATAGGTCAAGACAATTTCTGTCGGGATGTTTTAATTTTTTTTACTCTGCCCTCACCGTTTTTTTTTTTTTTTTTAAGCTGGATATTTTTTTTGGCAACACAAAAAAAGTTACGACAGATATGAGAACATGTTGATTACTTGCGCATTATAACGTGTCTCCAAAGGACAACAAAACTTTGATGGTGTGAAATAATGCCTTAAAGCTCAGCCGGCAGCACGAAATAAAAAGGGGGTGACATACTTTGTTTCTTAGAGCGCCTGCTCGATCTGCATTTTTCGTAACATGCGACGTCACACCCCTGGAAAGTGTGGGTAAATTCGAATGCTGCTTTTTGCCCTACCTTAATCCGCAGTTTTTTCGGTGGTTCTTTGGAATTCGGAGATACTAAACAACGTGCCCGGGTATTCAGAAAAGTTTAGTTAGTTTAGCTAGTTTGGAAAACCACCTGAATACCCATTGAAAGGCAGCCTGTGACACTCCCGAGAACGCGAATACACACACACACACACAAAAAAAAAAAAAAGAAGGCAATGGTGCAAAGCAGTGGGCGGAGCGCGAGACAAAACATCGTTCTCGGCCCACTGGCGCGGAGCAAGGTACAAGAAATGAGCATAAGAAATAACAACCGATTTATTCTCCGTCACATGTAAGCTCTCACACAAAACACAATTAAAAAAAATCGGGATAACGGGTTTTGCGACGCGCAGTAGAGGTAGAGTCAGGTTTCCACAGAATGGAGGCGGGGAAAACGTAGTCTGCGATTCTTGGAAGTAGAAAGCCTATATTTCAGAGAGAGAGCAACACAAACCATGGAAAGTGCAAGCAATTTAATGGCGGTGCCTAACAAACAAAAACATTGAAAAATACGCGAAGGAAACCTGCTTTCTGAGCAAACTGACGGCGCGTCCACGCGAGTGGCCAGAATCAATACGGAGGGAGGTGCTCTTGCCAGAGCCATGTATTTAGAGAGTTTGGTCAATGGGATCGAGGCGCAGGCAGAGCCAGGGCGTGCACCAGACGCAGAAAGAGGACTTGGCATGCTCTCTTGACCAACCAGAAGCCGAAAAGAGTCCCCTAGCGGTGTTAGCGAGAAACAGTTCTGATCAAAGGTGTATGTTCGTATATGGTCTTAATAAGCGCGTTAGAGTGAAATGTAGTAACTCTTTGTTGTTGAAAATAGGGTGCACGTGATGTTTCAATCATGATCATGCAGAAATATGTAAGAAACGAAAGCGCCGCTCAACTCTGTTTTGCTGGGACAGAGTGTGACCGCTCGGACGGCAGATTCCCGGCCCTCGGCGGTTGGCGTAAGGATTATGTCGATCGTTTCGCTAGTCTCACTCTTCCACCATCATTTTGGATGAGGGTGATTGAAACGTCACGTGTACCATATTTTCAGTCACTGAGAGTTACTCCGATGCCCTTATCAGGTTTTTTTTCTCGCGACCACCACCAGGGTATTATTTCCGGCTTCTGGTTTGTCACATTCGAATTTCTGAAGACGCCCTGGAACACGCCCAGCCCGCTTCCGGACAATGCCGCCTCCCCATTTGTCTCCTATACCTCCCAACGAATGGCCAAACTCTCTACATAGTACGGCTCTGGCTCTTGCCACCTCCTCGGTGCACGAGTTGTAGGCGTGGTGCAGCAAAAACCACGTGACCCCAACGAAGCAGTCTGAACCACTGATCTCTATTGTAGTAGGCTGGATCGTGGACCGCGGCCTCGGCAGCTGGGGCCGAGTGTCGCCACCGGAGGCCATTGATTGACACCAGCCAATGCACAGAACGAGAAAAAGTGACGTCTTCCCCTGTTTCTAAGCTGTTGTCGGCACTGAAACTTTTTCGATGCTTTTCGATAAGCCCGTCAAATAGCTTGCGTACAAACATTCAAACTGACAGCCCTCGCATTCTTATAAATAAATATTTTGTGGTCGAGAGTGACTCCGCTGTAGTGCAGCTCAATGAGGCGAGAGTTACCTAGAGTTAGCGCGGAGTCGGTGACGGTTTCGTTGAGTTGGGTTTAGCAGACGACGAGCTCGAAAGCTTTGCTACGCGGAATTTGCTCACTCCCGGAAAGCCGCTGTCGAGATGGAACTTCTTTGTCATTCATCAACTTCTGGGCTTCCCTAAGGACGGTCTTATTGACGGCAAGTTCCTTTGTTTACTCCACTACGAGAGCAAGCTTGCCAGCTCAGCCGTAGGTGCTCCGGTACGTTTGATTTTTTTTATTCGGCGACCGGACGTTTGACAAATACCGATTCGATCTCCAAACACCCGACATAAGGATCGCAACGCAACGTAAAATACTCGCCTCCGAGCACAGCGTACATGCTTCAATATGCTTACTTTTGTGCGTTTCTCCCATAGACTTGCGTGTATTGCCTGGTGTCAAGCAATGGCCGCCTGTGGCGACACCGACGGGCTGCCGATCCGCGATCCAGCCTACTACAATAGAGATCAGTGGTCTGAACTATAGTACGTCGCGAACCAGCCAAGATTCAAGTTCAACCAGGTACGAGTCCTGCGAACGTTTTACACGTAGGCGAAGGTTCGATGAATTTTGACTGCAATGTCTACATTCGTTGTTGTTCCAACGTTTTATTTACATGGAAATGAAACGAGCCACGTGCCGCTCGACTGTGTTCATCTAAATGGGGAACCGCCGAGAAGGATATGGGACAAAAGGGCGGAGAGAATATATATATATATATATATATATATATATATATATATATATATATATATATATATATATAATATATACACTATATATATATATATATAGAAAGAGAGAGAGAGAGAGAGAGAGAGAGAGAGAGAGAGAGAAAGGGTTAACTGTACAATAGGTGACCGGCATTTGAGCCGGAAGTTTCGTCATCCGAAGCGAGGCGTCACGTGACTTCACGCTTCCGGTTCGACCGTTGCCGGTCGTGGTTCGTCCGGCTGCATCGAGAGCCCTTCTAGGCGTGTTAGCCGTGCTGTATTCGTGGTGAAAATTGTTTACTGAAATTGAAATAATCTCTAACACAGTCTTTTGGCACCCAGAAAAAGGTATCGATTAATCCGCAAAGGGGTGAGCACTGTTTGTCGTACAAGGCATCCGCGAGAACGCGGGATGCGATCTCGCAGGCAATCAGTTCATCGCACGACGTTTCGTCGACATACAGTGTCATCGCCAGGCCGTTTAATTGTTACAGCGACAGCTCGGATTAGCGTTTTCTGTAATGAGCCGTGCAGACTGCTGCCGCGAAGCGGCGTGAACGGGTGGCCTTGCTTTAATATAAATAACAAAAGTACAGGTCGGCTTGCTATAATACCGGGTGTTCCCAAATAGCGGCCAGGCTATTTGGGACACCGGTATTATAGCACTTGCTCAAAAGGGTAAACGAGGCCTTGTGAGGGTTCAAAAGTACCTAATAAATGCCTCGCGGCTGTTTTCGCCGCCTTGTTACCCTGAATGCTAACGTGGTCGTGTATCCACGTACGTCACTGTCATTTGGCATCCGTGGGAGCGGAATGTATTGCATGGGATCGGAGATCTCGAGCTGTCCCATGGCGCTGGTCAGACGGGTATACATTCCCGCTCCGCCTCTTTGGTGCCGGTGGAAACGTGTACCGTCTGCCTCGGTGGTTTGAATTGAGACTGAACGGCCCACAGGCTGGCTTGGAGCTTCGCAGTTGTTGAACATGTGGTGTACGGTACGAATTTACTAGACGCCTGCTGGGCGGCGTGTGTATGGTATGTGACGCTGGTTTTCCCGTCGTTCGCCTACAGGGAGGCAACGGCTTTGATATGGCGAGCTGCAGCCGCAGATTGAGGAATGTTCCCTTGCAAAATGAGGCAAGCGTCTATTATTATGGAACAAGCCATACTGCGAATGGGCAGCTTTTAAAACCATTAAAACTATTTTTGGTGGTGATGTGGACAATGTGTTTGTCAAGTGCTCGCCGGACATGATTGTGACGCGGACTCTTGTGAATGTGCTCGGCAACAATGAAACGTTTCCACGAGATGAAGCCTTCAGTCATCGCATGTTTCGCTACAAGTGGACTGCCTGCCCAACTCTCAAGATGTATGACAAGAAGGTGCACCCGTGGCCATCATCAACCTGTTTGACAAGTACCTGGACGACGAAGACTATCACATTCGACGCAATCTTGTGCAATAAAGCTTGGTTCAAACTTTGAACACGGTCTTGAGTTTGGTTCACAACGTCTACTGTGACGAAAAGAGGTTAGGTTAGGTTAAGTTAGGTTATACTGTTACTAAGGTTACAAAAAGAAACGCTTCCTTAATCTGCGGCTGCAGATTGAGGAAGCGGCTAATACCCCTGTCAGACGGGAAAGTAAATGTCATTTTGATCGAATGTCATTCACCGCTCGGCGAATCAGCTCGTGATCCTGGTTCTTCACGTGATCCTGGTTCTTCATCGATCACGCTCATTGGCCGAGCTGTAATGTCATTTTGCTTAAATGTAATTTAACGTGCCCGTCTGCCAGGGGTATTAGTGTTCGCCAGTAACGTGTCCCCCTACGGTGCATGTCTGCACTCGTGGGAATTTAGAGAGCCCACATTACAGAGTGTGTCCAACTGTTCAGTCGGGGTCACGTGACCTATGGGCCGCGTTTGCAATACGAGGTGTAAGGAAGTGACCAACGCGTTGATCGTCTGCAAGCGCCTCCGCCTTTCCTCTTGCTTTGCTCCTTGCCACGCGAAAACGCAGCGCATGGGCACTAGCGACAAATCTCCGCTATTCCATTGCTAGCTCTCCCCATGGTTTGAGATGGACCATCTCTACACTCTAGGCTGTCTATGGGCATTAAGACCAAGCTGACGCCATCTGGCGAAGAGATAAAGCATGTAAAAAGTGAATATCTTTTTTTTTTTTCAGGTTAAGAATTGAACAGAATTTTGAAACGTTTGTATGTTTGTTTATAATTTAGATCAAACTATTGAATATTTTTTCCACCAATTATTAAAATACTAAAAGTCCGAAGGTTCGCCGAAACCGCCAAATCTCGATGTCGGACAAAGGTTCGACACGTTCGTACAGTTGGGACTAGCTAGATCCAGTATATCATAAACTCTTTAGAGTGACGACGGTTGGGCAACCTTGTTGCTTCAAATCGTGTTTCCCAGTTATCTAAAGCACTATCTTAAATGTCTGGAAATGCTTTTCCGTCCTCCAGAAACGTAAACATTTCACGACACTGCAAAACGAGGTCGCCTGAGGTTCCTGACAGCGTCTCTAAACTCCGGGAAGTCGCATATCTTAATCTTAACAATCGACAATTGCCGCCACTCTGCACATGAGCATCCAAATGGCTGCGCACAGAAGACGATTGGGGGATAGAGTGTCGGTATCCGAAGCGTATGCCTCGGCGACCATACTTGGAACCACTCTCAGGTCTAGGCACTCCGCTCAGAGGGCAGATTGACGCCCGGCCCCGCGTCAGCGCTCGTCTCCTTCCGGCCCGCCAAGTGGCGCTTGGGCGATGTTAATTGCAGGCCATGTTCCCGCCGGGATACACCCACGCCGGGGAGACTCACCGCCGCTCTCGAAAAATTAGGCCGCCAGAAGACAGCGACAGTCGACGCCCTTCCCTCGCCTCGCGGAGGACGAAACGCAGAGTAGGCGCACTTACTCGCAAAACCTTGTGGAATAAGTCAACAGGTCAACTTCGGCCCTCTGATTGGCGCGCTTTCATGAACGTCGCATTGCCTAATTTATTCGCTCTTTCTCGCGTGAGTTGAAACGTGGTGGCGCCAGTGTGCAAACAGCCCTCAATCACTTCCGGTTCCCAACTAGACGGCGGGTTTCACAGTATTTGAGAGATTCAGTCTACGCGCTATTTTTGGAAAATGGTCGCTTATGCCACTCTTACACATAATTCACTCTCATGGTGAAAGAATGATGCGTAAAAATTGTGAAAATATACCCGGACCGGAAGTGTGCCAGGGCTACCGGATAGATGGCGCCACTGCGTGTGTTGCCAAACAAAAAAGGGCGAATAGGGGGAGTGGGGGCGAGGTGTCGTGCTGTCCACGCCGGTGACGCTTTCGCGCTGCACCGACCTATCGAGACACCGGATTCGTCACGAAAGCTGAGCCGGCTATCTTGAATGTCTCTAACCATATATATGAATCCTCTGCGACAGATGGCGGACCTCTCAATTCAAAGGCTAAAAACCAAATGCTGAGCGCATCAAGCCCAAAAGCGCTCCATTTGGAGCGCGCATATTCCGCTCGCAGATCTGGCTCGAGCTGGTCATCTTCCCCTCGTAGATCTCTGGCAACGCCCGCTCCACGGAGCGCCTCAAACTCCGCCGAACTTGCTCTGCGGGATTTTACAGATCTCTCCGGAAATTGACAGAGCGGCCCACGTGACTTCCGTCTAAATCGGCAGTGCGCATGCGCGGCGAGGTTGTCGAGGTCGGCGGGCCGGACGGGTCGTCGAGTTGGATCTGTTCGGGTGCATCGGTTGTTTACGTGGGATTGTGACGGCTCGAACGCTTCTACCTAGCGTAGATCAGGGATACAAAGCCGGGACTGTGGAGCGTGGTAAATCGTAAGCGCTGACATCTGTGATCGTGAGAGGAAGAACGACAGGAAAGCCGGACGCAGACGCAAGGTTAGGCCTCTTCATTCCGCAGCCAATGATTGTTTACCTTTTTACACGGCTTTCCGCCGGCGTTTTCCCGTGCAATAAAGCAAGAAGAGATTAGGCAACGACCGTGCAAGTGATGGTTTGTTACCTCTGTCTCCACCGCTGGCAATCGCTGTCCGTGCCCCGCCGCTTCGACGCGGCCGAAAGGTATGTGACGGTGCCGAATGCGGACGTCTTCGTTATTTGCGACATGAGCGCCGTGGTACGTATAATTTCGCCCGGCCTGTGTCGCGTGTTATTTCTGCGTCGGAAAGATCAGTCGGCTCAGGCGTTGGTGGGCTGTCAAGTTCGAGCAGCGGCCATTTGAACGGCGGAGGGGCGCTCGCTGGGGAAGCGATGGGGAGGAGTGTGGGGGAGGTCGCTCCAAAAAGGCGAGTTTATCTTCCCCTCGTCGATTCGGAGCGGCTCCCACGGAGCGGAATTTCGCCTCCCTCGCTGATTTTGGAAAGCGCTCCGGATCTACGAGTGGAATTCACCATATGCCAAGGATGTCGGCGCGATTTTCGTGGAACAGGGGCCCTAATCTGGACACGGCGGCTGTGATTGGCCGACGCCGCACTTGACCTTGCCGCCGGCCAATCATAACCGTCAGATTTCTCGCCGTCTTTCTCGCCAAGTGTCCAGATTAGGGCCCCAGGACACTCTACCCTTTACCGCGGTTCTGTCAACCTTAACTGCTGTTGTTTCGCGTCACCACAGTAATTTCGTTGTGTGTATGTTTATACAGCCGGAAGACAGTCAGCCTGAGGGCCAATGGTCGTATGATGTTTCAGCTGTAGATGAGAAATTAAGTTAGTTCCATTGTCACTATAGTAACGTACAGTTACCACACTATACTCGCGGACAAGAGTTTTTGGTTATGCGGTCAAAGGTTCAAAGGTGTGGGCGCACGTGCACTTGAGCGTCTTGAGCGCCCAAAAGCTCAGAACGCGCACTCTTCACTTCTTCTGAAACAGCTGCCCGAGAGTATATATAGGTAAATGTGGCGAACCGTAACAGCAGTTAAAGGTGACTTAACAGCGGTAAAGGTTGCCCGTTTTGCAATCTGGAAAGGGTGGCGAGGAGAATTTTTCTACCCTGCGGAAAACTGTTTCGTAGGTGGGACTTCGGCTGAGACTGCCGCCAATGCCACGAGCATGAGAGCACGAGATCACGACTTTGAAATGTTTTTGCGGAGAACGAGCGCTCGTGCTAAAAAGGAACGACTGAAAGTCAAGAGCGCTTGTTATCTCGTGTTCGTACACTTGCGTTTGACTACGATCGACTCAGAGACGACAGGGGTTTTGAAGCCTCTTGTGACTACTTAAGACCGGCTGCGCAGCAACACTGCCTGTCGTAAGCCGTCACAAGAGTCTTAAAAAACCGGTCTTCTCTCAGCCGGTCGTAGTCTGTCACAAGTGTGTCAAGGAGTTGTGCAATGATTTTAACGTTGAAAGAATTGGCATCTTCTACGTTTGACATTGTTTATTTTGTCACAAAGAACATAAAACACACCTCTTTGTTTCGAAATGTTGCGATTCCGCCGCGTGATCGCGAGGCAAATATGAGAATATTCCCCGACCTGCAGCCGCGAGCGGCGGATATGAGAACCACGCGGCATGACGTCGATGGGGGTCTTAGAAAGATAGCAAGTTGTGCGAATACCTGCTCGATAAAAGGTAACTTTCCTATAAACCTTGTCGTTCCAACGTTAATATAAATGCGTCAAAAACGTGGTATAATCGACAAAACTTTTATTATACGAAGTTTTAGTGGCGCCATCTATCCTAGGACCACAAACCCGTCACCTCTATCTGCTACCGCGAACAGCCGCCAGAAGCAGGAGGGGGACGGGGGTGGAGCCGGATGGGGATGGCCGGACCCGGATAAGACTTTCCTTATTTCTCCATATTGTTCGCTCTGCGCCAGCACGTGGTTACGCGGTCGCGAGCGGATGGGTTCTCGCTGCTCACTGATGGCTTTAGAGAGAGAGAGAGCTACACCGGAACCCCGCACGACCCCATTGACGTCACAGCGCACGTGACTGGGAAGATGGTGAAGGAGTTGAGAGGTGCCCAAAACCTCAATCTTTGTCAATTTTTAAAATGAAAACTAGGACATGCAGGCAAAAGCGTTTTGTTCTTTACTTTAAAAAGGTAGAGACACCAACTCCCAAATTATTTAAGCAAAGCACTGAAATTGTTGCACAGCTCCTTTAAGAGACACTGACAAACCAACGCTGATGCAGCAGCTGTGTCCCGTCTCGCGCAGGCCTCCGATCGGTGGCGTGGAAACTCCAGTACTACGGCCTTGCATCGGAGAGGTGTGCCTAGCCGCGGTGACGCCGGCACGCCAAAACACGTCTTGGGACGGACGACCACCGACACGGTGCAAAAGCAGCAATTTAGACACACCGGGTGGCGAAGGGAACTGGCTGTTTTTCCGTGCCGATGTGGACCCCAACCTGCAGTGTGGTGGAGTTACGCCCTGATGAAGCCAACCTCCCCTTCATCACCTGACTTCGCTCTCTGCGCGTGGGTGCGGGAGGCAGCCTGATCGCGTGACGAGGGATAGACGTATGACTCGTCCAGGGAGCGCGTGGCTTCCACCGCACTGCCAGCTTAGGGGTTAACGGAGTATACGCGACGTCCTCGGGGGAAGCGCCATCCACGAAACGGGCGTCGTTCACGGGGGCCGTTCGGGGCGTCTCGAACACCTGACGCCGTGCAGCCGACGCCCATTGTTTTTCCCGATCGCTGTTGCGCCTCCGCGTGAGGGCTCTTTAAACCCGCGGCAACACGGCATGCTGTGACCAGGCTGCTTTATGTCATGCAACGCGTGCGCAGCCAGCAAATGTCGCAGGTGGGGCGCCATTGTCGCTTCCAACACGACAGAGCCACTGACGGCTACACAAGAAACGTGTAACGGAGGAGATATTTCTCGCGCCTGTGGCTAATGATCCAGCGCATCTCTCTTCCTTTGTCTCTATCTGACCGAGGTTCTTTTCTTTTTCTCCCCCTTACTTCCACGACGAACCAGTTAAGCGTCGCAACGTTGACCTTCTCACGACTCGTCTCCTGTTACCTTATCCGCGACTGGTGGCAGCTCGCATCGGAGCGGCTGTTCCTCGTGGATTTCACCGTGGAGCTCATAATAAATTTTCGGTTAACGATCGTGTGAAATTCCAGATAGCCCTACGCGGAGGACAAGTCGTCTGCCTCTTGCATAGGAGTTGCGGTGACGTCAGAACGACGCCGAGTTCTGATTGGCTTTGAATTGAAAGGATAGTGGGTGTACCGTATATGATAGATGCCTTGAGGCCTACCCACTATTTGTTTCAATCAGCCAATAAGAGCTCGGCGTTGTGACATCATCGCCGCCCCTGTGCAAGAAGCAGACGAACTTGCGGTCCGATTAGTCACTGACAGAGTGAGAACGCCAGGGAGGTCATCCAGTAGTCCCGCCTCCGGCGCGAATTACCTACTATCGAAAACGCCTTGGCGTCTGGCGAGCCCCGAGCGCGCATGCGCAGCACTACAAAATGCAGCGACCTGGCAAACTACCTCCCCACCCCTTGCACGCTGGTAGCAAACCGATCGAACGCCGCCCGAGTGACGCTGGCATATAGTAAGTTAAGTTTGTAATTGTCCTGGAGGTTTATTTTCTGGGACGGAGGAATCGCCTCGCAAAAAGCACAGAAGCCGGCACAACTCGAGGTCGAGGAGCGTTCTACCATACAAGTGGCGTCGGAAGAGGAAAAACGGGGGAGGGAAGAGGGAGGGGGGGGGGCGGCTCAGCCCCCCTTCCCCCCTTCCAGATATTTCGGACTGTTAAAGAAAACAATACGGGGAAAGAGGGCGTGGTCGAGCTTATTTTAATCTGAAATTATTTATGCCTATGTATAGCTACTGTCGCTCTTCACCGCATAAAAGATCGCGTACATGGTCATTGTTAGAAACTCGTTGTCAGAAGGCACTACTCGTCACATGCTTAGTGGTTGGGAAGTTCCAAGCTATGTCTTTACGACCTAAATAACTGTGCCAATGGTAAAAAAAAAAAAATAAATAAGTGCGGGGATAAAAAGCTGGAGAAAGAAAAACTATCAAGAACTCGCCGGATGTGTTGTATTCTTGCATATTCAGAGGTTCAGAACTTTGAAACAACTTTCTCCTACCAAAATGTGTACAGGCTAAAAGAAACACGTCCCAGGAACGTGAAGCGAAAAAAAAAGTTTTCTTTTAATGACGTGCTGAACTTGAACAATAATAGAAATCTTCTCCCATGAGTTAATTTATTCTTTAACGAGAAAAAACAATAAATACATTATTTTGTATTCTGCAGATGGCAATGATATGTACTGTCTGTGGTGTTAATTTAAATGCGATACCTCAAACCACTTAGACGAAAATAAATACCAAGTTTAGGGCATAATTGCATTTAGATACATGTTTGGACATTTCTTCGAAACTCACCTTGAATAACAATAGTCATATCTTAAGACGACACTTATCTAGGCTATACATAGATCATTCTTAAAAAGTTGAACATCTCTACACTCTAGGCTGTCTATGGGCATTAAGACCAAGCTGACGCCATCTGGCGAAGAGATAAAGCATGTAAAAAGTGAATATCTTTTTTTTTTTTCAGGTTAAGAATTGAACAGAATTTTGAAACGTTTGTATGTTTGTTTATAATTTAGATCAAACTATTGAATATTTTTTCCACCAATTATTAAAATACTAAAAGTCCGAAGGTTCGCCGAAACCGCCAAATCTCGATGTCGGACAAAGGTTCGACACGTTCGTACAGTTGGGACTAGCTAGATCCAGTATATCATAAACTCTTTAGAGTGACGACGGTTGGGCAACCTTGTTGCTTCAAATCGTGTTTCCCAGTTATCTAAAGCACTATCTTAAATGTCTGGAAATGCTTTTCCGTCCTCCAGAAACGTAAACATTTCACGACACTGCAAACGAGGTCGCCTGAGGTTCCTGACAGCGTCTCTAAACTCCGGGAAGTCGCATATCTTAATCTTAACAATCGACAATTGCCGCCACTCTGCACATGAGCATCCAAATGGCTGCGCACAGAAGACGATTGGGGGATAGAGTGTCGGTATCCGAAGCGTATGCCTCGGCGACCATACTTGGAACCACTCTCAGTCTAGGCACTCCGCTCAGAGGGCAGATTGACGCCCGGCCCCGCGTCAGCGCTCGTCTCCTCCGGCCCGCCAAGTGGCGCTTGGGCGAGTTAATTGCAGGCAATGTTCCGCCGGGATACACCCACGCCGGGGAGACTCACCGCCGCTCTCGAAAATTAGGCCGCCAGAAGACAGCGACAGTCGACGCCCTTCCCTCGCCTCGCGGAGGACGAAACGCAGAGTAGGCGCACTTGACTCGCAAAACCTTGTGGAATAAGTCAACAGGTCAACTTCGGCCTCTGATTGCGCGCTTTCATGAACGTCGCATTGCCTAATTTATAGGGGGAGTGGGGGTGAGGTGTCGTGCTGTCCACGCCGGGACGCTTTCGCGCTGCACCGACCTATCGAGACACCGGATTCGTCACGAAAGCTGAGCCGGCTATCTTGAATGTCTCTAACCATATATATGAATCCTCTGCGACAGATGGCGGACCTCTCAATTCAAAGGCTAAAAACCAAATGCTGAGCGCATCAAGCCGTTCAAACTATGCCAAGGCTGTCGGCACGATTTTCGTGGAACAGGGGCCCTAATCTGGACACGGCGGCTGTGATTGGCCGACGCCGCACTTGACCTTGCCGCCGGCCAATCATAAACCGTCAGATTTCTCGCCGTCTTTCTCGCCAAGTGTCCAGATTAGGGCCCCAGGACACTCTTGGGGGTACCCTTTACCGCGGTTCTGTCAACCTTAACTGCTGTTGTTTCGCGTCACCACAGTAATTTCGTTGTGTGTATGTTTATACAGCCGGAAGACAGTCAGCCTGAGGGCCAATGGTCGTATGATGTTTCAGCTGTAGATGAGAAATTAAGTTAGTTCCATTGTCCACTATAGTAACGTACAGTTACCACACTATACTCGCGGACAAGAGTTTTTGGTTTATGCGGTCAAAGGTTCAAAGGTGTGGGCGCACGTGCACTTGAGCGTCTTGAGCGCCCAAAAGCTCAGAACGCGCACTCTTCACTTCTTCTGAAACAGCTGCCGAGAGTATATATAGGTAAATGTGGCGAACCGTAACAGCAGTTAAAGGTGACTCTTAACAGCGGTAAAGGTTGCCCGTTTTGCAATCTGGAAAGGGTGGCGAGGAGAATTTTTCTACCCTGCGGAAAACTGTTTCGTAGGTGGGACTTCGGCTGAGACTGCCGCCAATGCCACGAGCATGAGAGCACGAGATCACGACTTTGAAATGTTTTTGCGGAGAACGAGCGCTCGTGCTAAAAAGGACGACTGAAAGTCAAGAGCGCTTGTTATCTCGTGTTCGTACACTTGCGTTTGACTACGATCGACTCAGAGACGACAGGGGTTTTGAAGCCTCTTGTGACTACTTAAGACCGGCTGCGCAGCAACACTGCCTGTCGTAAGCCGTCACAAGAGTCTTAAAAAACCGGTCTTCTCTCAGCCGGTCGTAGTCTGTCACAAGTGTGTCAAGGAGTTGTGCAATGATTTTAACGTTGAAAGATTGGCATCTTCTACGTTTGACATTGTTTATTTTGTCACAAAGAACATAAAACACACCTCTTTGTTTCGAAATGTTGCGATTCCGCCGCGTGATCGCGAGGCAAATATGAGAATATTCCCCGACCTGCAGCCGCGAGCGGCGGATATGAGAACCACGCGGCATGACGTCGATGGGGGTCTTAGAAAGATAGCAAGTTGTGCGAATACCTGCTCGATAAAAGGTAACTTTCCTATAAACCTTGTCGTTGCCAACGTTAATATAAATGCGTCAAAACGTGGTATCATCGACAAACTTTTATTATACGAAGTTTTAGTGGCGCCATCTATCCTAGGACCACAAACCCGTCACCTCTATCTGCTACCGCGAACAGCCGCCAGAAGCAGGAGGGGGACGGGGGTGGAGCCGGATGGGGATGGCCGGACCCGGATAAGACTTTCCTTATTTCTCCATATTGTTCGCTCTGCGCCAGCACGTGGTTACGCGGTCGCGAGCGGATGGGTTCTCGCTGCTCACTGATGGCTTTAGAGAGAGAGAGAGCTACACCGGAACCCCGCACGACCCCATTGACGTCACAGCGCACGTGACTGGGAAGATGGTGAAGGAGTTGAGAGGTGCCCAAAACCTCAATCTTTGTCAATTTTTAAAATGAAAACTAGGACATGCAGGCAAAAGCGTTTTGTTCTTTACTTTAAAAAGGTAGAGACACCAACTCCCAAATTATTTAAGCAAAGCACTGAAATTGTTGCACAGCTCCTTTAAAGAGACACTGACAAACCAACGCTGATGCAGCAGCTGTGTCCCGTCTCGCGCAGGCCTCCGATCGGTGGCGTGGAAACTCCAGTACTACGGCCTTGCATCGGAGAGGTGTGCCTAGCCGCGGTGACGCCGGCACGCCAAAAACACGTCTTGGGACGGACGACCACCGACACGGGTGCAAAAGCAGCAATTTAGACACACCGGGTGGCGAAGGGAACTGGCTGTTTTTCCGTGCCGATGTGGACCCCAACCTGACAGTGTGGTGGGAGTTACGCCCTGATGAAGCCAACCTCCCCTTCATCACCTGACTTCGCTCTCTGCGCGTGGGTGCGGGAGGCAGCCTGATCGCGTGACGAGGGATAGACGTATGACTCGTCCAGGGAGCGCGTGGCTTCCACCGCACTGCCAGCTTAGGGGTTTAACGGAGTATACGCGACGTCCTCGGGGGAAGCGCCATCCACGAAACGGGCCGTCGTTCACGGGGGCCGTTCGGGCGTCTCGAACACCTGACGCCGTGCAGCCGACGCCCATTGTTTTTCCCGATCGCTGTTGCGCCTCCGCGTGAGGGCTCTTAAACCCGCGGCAACACGGCATGCTGCGACCAGGCTGCTTTATGTCATGCAACGCGTGCGCAGCCAGCAAATGTCGCAGGTGGGGCGCCATTGTCGCTTCCAACACGACAGAGCCACTGACGGCTACACAAGAAACGTGTAACGGAGGAGATATTTCTCGCGCCTGTGGCTAATGATCCAGCGCATCTCTCTTCCTTTGTCTCTATCTGACCGAGGTTCTTTTCTTTTTCTCCCCCTTACTTCCACGACGAACCAGTTACAGCGTCGCAACGTTGACCTTCTCACGACTCGTCTCCTGTTACCTTATCCGCGACTGGTGCAGCTCGCATCGGAGCGGCTGTTCCTCGTGGATTTCACCGTGGAGCTCATAATAAATTTTCGGTTAACGAGTCGTGTGAAATTCCAGATAGCCCTACGCGGAGGACAAGTCGTCTGCCTCTTGCATAGGAGTTGCGGTGACGTCAGAACGACGCCGAGTTCTGATTGGCTTTGATTGAAAGGATAGTGGGTGTACCTATAATGATAGATGCCTTGAGGCCTACCCACTATTTGTTTCAATCAGCCAATAAGAGCTCGGCGCTGTGACATCATCGCCGCCCCTGTTTAAGAAGCAGACGAACTTGCGGTCCGATTAGCCACTGACAGAGTGAGAACGCCAGGGAGGTCATCCAGTAGTCCCGCCTCCGGCGCGAATTACCTACTATCGAAAACGCCTTGGCGTCTGGCGAGCCCCGAGCGCGCATGCGCAGCCCTACACAATGCAGACGACCGCGTGCTGGAGGAACCCGCTCATTGCTCATCCACAGGAGACACCCCTGCGGTTCTAGTCCTGTCAGTAAATATTGGCGAAGTGCGCGACCAAAGCGTCGCTGTGATCGCCTTCCCCGATTGGTCCGATTGGTGTGCGATTGCTCTTATTTCCGTCGACTATCGTCGGACGAAAATAAGAGCAAAGTGAAAGTCTCAACTCTGACGGTATTGGACGTGATGACCGGGCTATATACCACAGCTGCTTTTTGCGCTCGCTTCTAATAACCTTGATCGTGACGTCTGGGATAGGAACCATAAGAGGACGCCACCGAAACATCTCGTCGCCAATAGTAGAGCTTCAGTTAGGGAGTAGATTCCCCTTTGTTTTTTTTTTCTTTTCGGAGAACGAATTACAGCCACTCTTACTGCCCTTCTTGAGCCTTCCTGAGATACCGAGCCCACGAAACCGGTGATATCGAACCTAAACACAGCCTGATTTGTTGACAAGAACCCTGGGATCTGTCGAGGAAGTGAAATAGCCTTTCGTGCGATAATATTGAAGTGAACTCGAGGTAATTATGTAAGAAATAGGATTCAAAGGTGAGTTGCGACTACGTCCGCATGCGCAGTCATGTTCGCGACCAACAAACGGCGAAGTCCCTCTTCTTGTGATGGTCCTTCTTGCAGATCCGCCAATGCTATGACGCGAGGACCGCCTTCCTCACGTTTCGCCCATAGCGTCGCTCATACAGAAGTCCCTGTGAAAGGCGTCCTGGAACTGTCAGCACAGGTGCGAGCTCTCCGTGAAAAGCTGCGCGATCCAGATGTCTCAGAGACAAACGAAGTGTGGATCAGAACCGTGAAGCCACTCTGTCATCAATACCCTGTGTCGCGGATCGCAAGCGCAGCGGGTCACGTCTCTTTTACCGATTGACATACCCTCGCACCGTGGTCCAGCATCTCTTTGACGCCCTCAGAAGTAAAAAAAAAAAAAAAAAAGCGTTCGGACTTTTTTTTTTTTTTTTTTTTTTTGGGGGGGGGGAGTATTTCTCAAGAAATGTAACGAAATACATTTCACCCTGATTGTATCGCGATACAAAGGAACGTTCAAAATGTATTTCGATACAGGAATACAGATACTGGTGAAAAAAATGTATCGCGATACAGAAATACAGATACAAAATGTATTTCTGAAATACTATCGCGATACATTTGAATCGCGATACTGCCCAACCCGGCTACAAAGTGAACATGGACCCTTTAAAAGGAGGAGGGTACTGCTTCGATGTGTGCTCTCTTTCTTTTCCCAATTTCTTTAATCATATTATAGTCAAGTAAATAAACCCGTATAATTCGCGGCTTCAGATGCTTCGACTCCATTTCTGGAACGCGACCTGGTTCGAGTCCCCGACTGCGCAAGAGCATACGGCTGCAGGCCCAGTGTCCAATCAACGTGTCCAAGTACGCTCGGCAACGGGCTTGAGTCCAATTGCTGAGTTGGCACCATCCGACTGTGAGGACACTCTGTGGACGAAAAGAAGGATGTTCGCCCAACTTGATCATATAGGGAGTATTCACTGGCGGCCATATCTGTGTGCGCGGCTGCTGAGCGCGTGCTGACGGCGAACTTCCGCAGTCCTTTTGGAGCGTGCATTTAGCACCATCAAGGTTGCCGGTCTTAGCAGGCTATTAATGTGAGCTCGTTCTGGGCATGCGCTCTAAACAGTGACCTCGAATATGGCGTCCAGTGAATACCTCCTATACAATGTGGTGTTGTTTTTGGTCAGGGACGTCGCGTGCGTGCATATTTTCTTTCCACTTGTATCAGTGAGCTTGTAAAAAGTGAGAGACACTCATCTGCCTGGCCATAAATGAGACGGCTAATTCAATGTCAGGCGATTTTGATACATTTGTGTTTCGGTCCGAGACGTTCACGTAAGAAGTTATGCCGGATTCAGACAGTTGCGTTTGACTGGGTTTGACTGCGTTGCGGCTGCGAGAAACCAGGACATACCTGCTGCTTATATCGCGTGCCAAGATGATTCCTTGAATTGGATTCCACGCTTCATACGAAGCACAGATATTCCGGTGACTCGATTTCGGTTCTCGACGCAACGCAGTCAAACGCAAGTGTCTGAACCGGCCTTTAGAGGCGGAGAGGGCAAAACAGAAAAATAATCTACAGAGACGCTATCCTATTTATTTTCGCATTTCTTGACGCCGCATTTGCTCATTCAAACATTTTACAGGTTTGAAACTTTGACGGATGAAGCCCACTTCGTGTAAAGCAGTCGTTGTCAAATGGGGTCCGCGGACACTTTGGGGTATGAGAAGGCATTCTAGGGGTCCGCGAAGCTTTGCGTCATCAATCAAGCCCTGCTAGTAAAAGTTGTCTTTTTTAGATTGAGAAGAAACGTTCCGATTTTCGGGTGAGTTTTCTCGTGCTAAGTCAATGAGAAAAGTCTACCTCACACTGGCCCTTATAGTTATATCCATTTATTAAATCATTATCATACTTTACCTATACCTTCCCCTCAGAACAAAGGGGATCCTCCATCTTCTTCGCTGATTGACAAGGGGTCCACGAAACATCAATGGCTGAGAACCACTGGTCTTGCCACAACAGACGGTCTCGCGAACAACCTTTCTCTAACTCCTCTAGACAATTTTTGCACTTTCTGTAAATACCGCTTAGAATTATTCCTTGACATTAACATCTTGTGAAACACGCGTTTTTTTTTTTTTTCTCTCCACGGGATGGCAGTCGCTAAATAAAACTGGAGAAAAAAGAGCAGCGCACAAGCGGCCACGTGACCTCGAGCCAATCATACGCCGCCTATGCTTATCATGGCCACGCGATGGGGTTGGCCACGGCCGGACTGGATTCGCGTGTTTCTTTTGATACGGACTTGTCTGTCACTGGAGAAAGCGTCTGACGTTTTACTGCGTGGGGGCGCTGGCTCCATGGGCGGACTTACCAATAGGCAGACTAGGCAGCTGCCCAGGTTACTATAGTACAACTCAGTAGGGAAACTCACCCTTGAAACACGGACCGCTCGCGTCCACCGGTACCGAACTAGATACGATTACAGCGCCGCCCTTTAGCGGCGAGTCAAAACATAAAAGTTGCTTTATATAGCTCCTGCGAGATGCCACTGCGGGATGGCGCCACTGGCGCTTTCGCGACTCGGCTGCACGTGCCAGTTCCCGGAATGGCCGCTGCTACAGAAATGGCGGAGTTGAAATCGCGTCTATTTCGGTTCTCGAGTACGCGTCGGAGCCCCTTTTTCTAAGTGGGCTCCTATGGCAGCTGCCGAGGGCGGCAGAATTTTGGTGACGGTAAATTTGTGGCTGGCCCAACGTATTATAGGCTCTCTTTTAAATCTAGCTCCGAAATTAGCTAGTTTGGGAATTCTAGCCCCAAATCTAGCTGCTTTAGAAAATTGTAGCTTCAAATTTAGCTACCAAACGAACTGGAGCTAGACCAACTGGAGCGGGAAAGACACGTGGAGGATTATCATTTAAGCATATAGCTTTAAAAAGCCAATGGAGAAGTGTACTTGGGATAACATGGCTTCGCCGCGCTCTTGGGCGGCAGGATCTTGTGGCCTGATCAACAAGACTGCGGTGACACACAACAGATTTTTTTTAAAGAAGCGTTATTGCGTTATTAGATAGACGCACATAACAACAACAAAAGCATAACACTGGTAGTGCGATTGTGACTCTCTGTTTATGCTGCTGAGTATCATAAACAGGTTTCTTGCTACCACCGCTGGGAGATTCTTTTCGGCTCCTGGTTGGCCAAGAGAGCATGTCAAGCCCTCTTCCTGCGTCTAGTGCACGCCCTGGCTCTGACCGCGCCTCCCATTCACCAAATTCTATACACGGCTCTGCATGGCGCGAGTTTACTTGCGATTTCACAGGTGCGACATTAGCACTGCTGCTTCCACCACGCTTTTTCTACCGCACGGGCGAGAGCCGCAACTGCGAAATCGCAAGGAAAATTGCACAATGCGAATCGGGCTTAACACATTTTCTAGCGACTTCAAAAAACGTTCAAGCTGAGTGCAAATTCAACAACAGCTCATGGCTTTCAACGTTGTGATAAGCCGAAACAGATCAAACTTTCGGCCGCCCGGTCAAGGCGAGGCGAGGAAATGCTCGCAGTTTGGCGGCGGGCTCGCTGCATTGCCTGCGGGCAAGACTCGAGGGTCACAAGGCCAGAACGGCGAACCATTCGAAAGAAACAACCTTGGTTCATGGCTTATAGCTTCTGGTCACTGCTATTTTATTGAAGAAACTGTGAAAATATTTTCCAAAATTTCCTAAATAATGATCCAAGTAAATCTGTGAATGACCATTAAACTCTGAGGAGGAGTCACTTTTCCTTTCACAGAGCACCCTTGCGGTGATTAGCTGCTTTTCACGCTTCAAGTGTTTACGGGCTATTTAACGCGAAAAGCGTTACGCTCAAGTGCAACGAGAAAGCGTTACACGCAGGCACAGACAACATAAAACAAACACAGCCCATAGCATATATATAAAAGTCCACAGAGAACATAGTTTATCAAACTTAATAATACGCAATTATAAATATAGTACGTGACAGGCTAAGGATGTAGTAGAAGCCCCGCCGCCGCACGAGCTCGTTATTTTCATGGGGAATTTAGCTGCGCGTGTGATAAAGCTTTATCAAAGTCAGAACCGCGATGGAGCCAGAGCATCCTCCAAATTCCTAAAAACACAGGGTAAGGAAAAAAAATATATAACTTAATTTTTTTTTTTTTGCACTTTGAAATTATGTTTTTGTTTTTTTGCACAATTTCCAGTGCCACACTGTTCTTGGAAAGCCATATTTTCCTTATGAGCCCTTTATGCCCTTTATGAGATACGCTGCATGTTTATCAATAAAGTTTTAAAAAGAAAAAAAAAAACAATCAACACCAGATTTAAAAGCATGTCCATAATGAGCTACATCTTAAAAATTATCTGGCAACTATCGCATAGCTCTTTTTTAAGCAAGTCAGTTCCTAGACGCCGTACGCGCTTTTTTCCACGTGTGTGCTTTCAAGCGCTGCATTCGTTGCAGCTATAGGAATAATTAATTGCAACAAGTGAGATTTACCCAGCGGCTCAATCCCGGACCGTGCGATCCGCAGCGCCGACACTTTCCCTCGGCGCCACGAGGAAAAGCGCTGAAAGTGAGCGCAGGCAGCTGGACTAAATACAGTTCACACGTACATCGCAGAGTTAAATCAACATAGAAACATCACTGAGTCAGCACAATGAGTTGAACGCGTAAGCCTAATCAAGACAAGTTTAATTCATTTTTACGGATATGGTTTATAAGCATAACTTAGGGCAGGGGTTTCCCCAGGATTTGAAATTAGGGGGGGGGGGGGGGGGGGGGGGGGTTAGGGGGACATGGAGAATAGAGGAGTCGTTGCAAATTAAGGGGGTGCCTTCAGAAAAACAAGGGGGGTGGGGCGCTACAAAAGATATTTATACAACGTTTTTACAGTTTAGACATGGGGAGGGCTCTTGAAGATTGATGTCGTACCAACCAACAGTTCCAACTAGACTCTGCTCGCGCAGGTAGCCTTTTCTTCTTCTCTTCTTAGCACGTGCTCCTTGGTGTCGTTTCTTGTGAGTTGTGTAGTCGGGCCCGTATCCACATTTAGCGAGAAATGTCCTCAATATTTAATATAGGAAAATCAATGGCTTAGGGTTCCGCGTGTTGGTATAAATCTAAAAATCATCGATAAAACACCCACTCCGTTAAAGTTTACGTCAGTCAGGATGTATCCAATGAATTCACTCCGAGTTGCGACATCGCAATATTAGTGAAAATAAAAACGGTGTTCTGCAAATAAGTTTGGTAAGGGTACAATCGAAAAAGGGTTCATCATTCATCTCGTTAAAATTCGTTCCGGACAACAGGTGAATATACCTCTGGGCCAGAAAGCAGTAAACGCTTTGAAACCGTAGATTTATTGGGAGATTGCAAGGGGAGGGGGGAAGGGGGGAGAGGAGGAGGGGCTGCAGCTGCAACTTGTCTAGTACTTCATGCACTTCTAGTACTACAATCCGCTTCACGCGCAACCGCGGGGCGGATTGGTGGTATAGAATGGGAAGAAAACGACCTTTCCAGCGACTGCCACACGTTTACATCGACCCATTTAATAAAAGCGCCGAGAGGAATTTCGCGAACAGAAGCCCACCATAGCTCCGATTCTTGCAATGTTCATTAAATATTTTATGACCCCTTCTCCAAGTGGTTAGCTAAAGGACCGGTCAGAGAGAGATTTGTCGGAGATATTTTTAATAACAGGGGTGGAACTCATGAAATGTACTTGGGAGCAGCCGCGGGCGCAACTGGAACAGCTGTTTCGGAGCAGGTTGGGGGCAGCTAAAATTACATTCTGGAGCAGGCTAAGAGCAGCTCAAATCAGTTTTTATTGCACTTCAGCTTGTGTCTTAGACGAGCACGGGAGCAATTTCAAATTCTGCTTAGCAGCACAGATGAACATGAGTGGTTAGGAACCTAGGTAGATGGGATAACAGTGTAACAGATGCGAAAACTCGGCCTTAGTGAGAACCAAAAAGCAAGTACCATACGTTTCTGAAGATAGTGTCCTTGATATTTTCTGAGTGGCTTTCAGCTGCTCAACATGCAAACCAGCACTGCTTATAGCAGAACCCACACGTGCTCGACATAGTAAAGATGGGATGCAGGTTGCTGATGTTAGTAAGCGACTTTCCCGGTTTGGAGATCGGTATGACGGTCGAGAGTTTCCAGTCGTTAGAGAGCAGCCCTGTTTGCCACACGTCATTAAACCAGTTCAGCAGATCCTGCATATAAGCAAAGGACGCGCAGTTGCACGGAGGAACAGGACAAAAAATTTCGAGTTTATCCTATTCTACAACTCAATGTCGAAGCAGCAGACTATGATTAACAGAGTTATCGTATTCGAAACGATGAGCCGGAGCAAGATTAAAGTACGCCGAGCAGATCTACCGCTCGCGTGAGAGCTGCTGACCGGCAAGGTTTCGGATCGGACCGCGTTTCAGTTCAATCAATTCACGATTTGTCTTGCAGGAACGCGGTTCCAACTTCTAACTATGAAGCACTAAAAGGAATCTTTTGCTAATGTGTTTTCAACTGGCTGACGTTCGGAACCCGGGGCGCAGAGCCTCAGGGAATCTGACGCCTTAACGACTCGACCTCACCTCGGCCGACTTGCTTAATCGCTTATGGTTGAAGAATAAGAATCCAGTCGCAGGTGACGTAGCGCTTGGAATCCGACCCCCGAGTTTTTTCGCGCGCTTCCGACTCGGGATACACAGGGAAAATAAACGGTACAAAAAATTGCAAGGCCGACCATGCTAAACGTGCTCATTGTTGCCAATTGAGTCGATAAAAATCGAAACAAAGACAACATATAATTAAATATAATTTTTTGGTGCACGTTGTGCGATTTGGAGCACAATGGCGCGAGGTATTGGCTGTGGCGCAGTTTCTGCAAAATGGCGCAGGATGGCGCAGAGAAATGCGTCTGGCGCAAAATGGCGCAAATGGCGCAGCCGTTCCACCCCTGAATAAGGACTAGCATTCCCTTTTGTATGTTGAATAGCACAGCATATGGAGCTCGCTTATTGCACAACCTCGAGATTTCTGTAGAATTCCATCGTCCTGGGTATTCTGACATCAACAGGCACAGAAAGCACCTGCGCCAAACCCTATTAAAAAAAAAAAAAAGATCATTTGATTCTAGTGAGTTGTTATGAACTTAGCGCAAGTTTATGTTCAGACACTGTTTATTTTTATTTTGTAATTTGAAAAACAAAATTAAACTTTTAATCTTGAAGATATTAAAATATAACACAAACAGACCCTGATAAAATCCGAATTGGGAGCAGAAAATAAAACACAAAAGAACAACGCGTAAAATGTTCCAATATTCCACGTTAAAATGAATTTAAAAAAAAAACAACAACAACGGAACCTTGCTTATAGACCTTTCCAATGTTTACAAAATCACAGTCCAGCGTGCGATCTTCACAGCCCAGCACGTGCGTGTTCGTCGCTTTGGAAAGCGAGCAAAGCGCGTGCCATACTTACGAACACCCAAAATGGCACCGGCCACACGCTCTTTTTTGGAAAGGTCTATACACAAACACGCAGCTTACAAACAAGCGCGAGTTTGCCCAAACCAGGTGTGGACATGACGCGCACGCGCAGAAACCAAACGCGCGTCAGATGAAGCGTCTGGTCACACGCAATGCCGACAATAGCGCCACCGCGGTGCGGCGTCATAGTCGGAGAGTTGACAAGTTCGTGCATAAGACTCTTACCGCGCCTACAAAAACGGCGGCTCGACGTCGTATGGAAAACGCAACGTGCGCGTCAGTCAGTGGTGCACACGGCGAAAATCAATAGCAGGAATTCCGACCCTGCTTACTGAAACGAGGAGTGCGACGAGTGGACGCCATGTTTGACCTAGGGCGATGCTTAGAGCGCATGCTCGGAACAAAATCGCATTAATATCTCGCTAAGACCGGTAGTCTTGATGATCTGGAATGCACGTTCCAAAAAGAACTGTGGAAGCTCACTCTCAGCACGCGCTCAAGCAGTCGCGCACATGCAGTATACGGGCGCCAGTGAATAATACTCCCTATAGGCAAAGTGCGTCTCTCCGCCCGGTCTTGGAGCGAAGTGCAAACACTTCGGTCGCAACGTAATATCCGAAGAGCCCGGGTTCGCGCCTCAGTCGCCGCATCCGCAAAGCTCGTGGGTGAAAGCGCGAGTTGGAGATGCAGCGGCGACGCTCTTGTTTAGTATTTTCCGGAACTCTGTCGCGCGCACCTTTGGTAAAAGCGTCAAGCGAGTCTGGCCGGAACCGCTTCTTCCGAATTACGGTGACGTTCTCAAAAAAAAAAAAAAAAGAAAAAAAAACATTCAAAGAGAAGAAGAAGCTCCTTCCGACTGCGTTTCTGCATCTACCAAACCAAAACGGGGACAAAAAGAAAACGAAGAAAATAAATGATACAAGGAATAAAATAACAACCGCGACATTCAGAGGCGGGTAGATGAGATTTACAAAGTAACGCCGCGGCTTTGGCGAATTGCTCGCCCGAGATGCGAATTTTTTTTGCCGCGAATTCATATGAAGCTGCCACTGCGTGAAAAGCTAAAAACAACAACAAATAAACTCTTAAGATCTAACAAAAATATAAAAAAAAGCAACGCAGCAAGAACAGGACAATGGCACGGAGAGAGACGCCGCGGCGACGTTCGTTTGCTTACGAAATTACGACAACGACCGTCCTCGAAAGACGTCGCGAGTGCAAAAAGCGAGTGCGCACGAAATGGATGCAGACAGCATATCGTTGTAAGAGGACACGTTTCTTGGGGGTTCCGCTGCAAAACGTTGCTCAGTAAACTTACCTCTTTGAAGTGGTCGTTTTCGGTTTCTTGGCTTCAGCGTTACTGAGCAGCGGATTTCTTCAAAATGTTAGATGATTGTTTTTGTAATTTTTGGAGAGATTTCGCTTCGCACAAGTAAACCCACTGCATAAATTATACTCTAATTTCGTTTGCCTATTTCGTATTTTTATTTTAATATTTCCCGTTTGCTATTATTTATATTAAAAGGCATGACGTGCATAGAGAGTGAATTTTTAAAAATGGAGATGTTTAGACGGTTACGTTTAAACCTGAGTCTAGGAAGTTAAGAATTCATACTTCTTGCAAAAAATAAATAACTCTGAAATTGTTAGGTTACTGGAGTCAATAGCATGCCACTAAGTTTTCTCATTTTTTCTTGTAATCATTGTGTTCGTTGGATGAATCGAGTTCAATTTTATCGCGAAAACCCCAGGCCCAGATCCGCCCGTTCAGCAAGACTGCCATGTTCGATGGTGCCGGTGCCGGAGCAAAATGTCACTTTGACATTTTGCTTAATATTCTGCTTGACAATATTTTTTTTAGTACGATGATTTCTTGAACACTGCTTTAACGTTTTACGAGCGTTGCATGCAGGTTGTAAGGAGGTCTTACAAATGTTACTATAATGCATTCGGGAAAGTTACTTTAACGTGATATGAACATGTTATATATGTTGTAGAAACGTTTCCAGCGCGTTAGAGAAACGTCTAGTAAAGCGTCAATAACGAGTTTTAGTAGATAATAATATTAAGCTTATAAGTATGGTGGGAGGTAAGAAAAAAAAAAAGCTGTTCAAGCAGCTTGACGGGTCCTCAGCCCCCTTATCGACACACAGCACTTGCAAAGATTACATATGTAAGAAATTATATAATACTTATAATAACACAATATGCATCCACAATTTCGAGAGCGCTATATAAGTTAAAGGACAATAATCAAGTAATACAATAATACATGTAAAAAAAACAAAAACCGCTATGATTGTTTATTTTGAAAGAAAGTCATTCCGAAGTTCACGAGTGCTGCATGATCTTATATCTATATCTGAACACGTAAGTGTGTTTAATAAAGATGCCAGGGTCTCTTTATCCATTTGAATGCTATCCTCTGAACGCGAGGTTTCTACTACCCAGATGTCTGCGGGTGGAATATGTTGAAACTTTTACTCGGATTGATGTTAATGATAACAAAAGCTATTTGTCTCGCGTTGGTCCTGTTTAAATTCTATTCTAAGCCTATATACATAATGTTTTTATATTTTTAATACCTTTAGTTGTTCAAAACGTTTATCAGTATGAAAATCAAAGGGCGTGATGCACATGATTCTTGGCCCTCTTTTCTGCCATAAAAATATTTTTGTAGATTTGTTTTTTGTAGTTTGCCAGACTGAGTGGCAATAACTCAAATCAGATAAAAATAGTGAGTCATATAAGAGCAATTGTACAATAGGTGTAAAAATAAGGTGATGTCTATGTAGCAATTCAGTTATAGAAGCGATTTTGGAAATAATGCAGTCTACGTGTTCAGTCCATGATATGTGCTTTGAAAATTTAACTTCCAAAGTTTTAAACGTGCTGACAACTTCGACAGTGGAAGTGTCTATAATATTATTATTTGGTAGGACAGGATTTTTATTCTTGGGGCTGAAAACAGTAGCTTTTGTCTTGTTCTAATTTAATAAGAGATTATTTAAACTCAGGTTCTGGGTGTGTTATAGGGTTGTTTGCTCTATACGTAAAATATCATTGCAATGCTGGGCAGAAAAAAAGATACTGGTGTCGTCAGCATAAATGAAAAATTTAACTTGCGGCTCGATGTTATCAATGTCATAATTATAAGCATTAAAAAGCAACGGTCCCAATATGCTTCCTTGCGGTACTCCTGATTTTATTGGTTTTATATACGAGATGTGACCGTGAATATTAACATATTGATGGTGGTGACTTAAATAGGACATGATGAGAAGTGCTGTATGTCCTCTCATGCCGTAGATTTAAAGTTGCTGAAGAAGCAAATCGTGGTTAATGTAATCAAACGCTTTAGTAAACTATATAAATATGCCCTGTACCATACTCTTTTCTTCAAATTTGCGCAAAATTAATTATTTTTTGGTCTAGCAAAGCTAGTTCCGTTAAACGCTTTTTTCCAAATCCGAACTGGGAGTCTGTTATAATATTATGCTTATCTGCAAATATAATAATACGGCTATAAATTACTTTTTTCATACCTTTAGAAAAAACAAAACAAAACAGAAAGAATTGAAACATGTTCATAGTTTTTTTTTTAATAATTTTATCGCTTTTTAATGAATCACAATATTACCTTTGCTATCTGCATTTTCCTGGGAAATATGGCCTTTTCTAAACAAGGGTTAAATGCATGTGCTAGGCAACGGCTAATAATATCGAACATATCTATTTAGCAGATCGTTCCAATATCTCCGATACTCCCGATAACGACACCCCGATAACGATACGATGCATGAACAAAGGCGGCGTCGGAGCATCGGGTATCGCTATCGGAGTCATCGGAACGATCTACTAAAACGCAATAATAAAAACTTTGAGCAAACCGTTACCGTCTTCCTTGTACCGCACTGCCGGACCTTTCGAAGCATGCTTTAAAGCGCGAGCTCTGGTGGCACCGTGACCGTGGGGCGCGCGCTTAAAAGCATGCTTTAAAGGCTCCGGTAGTGCGGTATGTGGAACACGGTAACGGTTTTCTAAAAGTCCCCAAATCATGCAGATGTCTATCCCAGTCCCTTTTATTATATTCGTATTTACAGTCAAATTTTCTTTTTGTTTTCCAGTCGCGTGACGTCATTGGCAGGTACACGCAGACTATATCGAGTATTGCTTTTCTGCAGCCAACCGAATATTCAGCTGAGCATATCCACATGATTCATATAAATAAAACCATCAAAATATCAAGAGGTCCAACGAGCCAAAATGTCAAATAATGGATCTTTTGACTCGCCAAACACGATAATGTGGATGCTTGGGCTAGTTGGTAATTCATGCTTGGATGGAACAGTGCGGATGAACAGTCACACTCACGGGCCCACAAGAAGGAAACAGACTCGCAGCGCTGCGAGTCTGTTTCCTTCTTGTGGGCCTGCGAGTGTGACTGTTCATCAGTGGCGGATCCAAGGGGGGGGGGGGGGGCGACGGGGGCGGCCGCCCCCCCCCCCTCCCCCCAAACCAAGTCGACACCCCCCCCCCTCTCCCCTTCTCGGAGGGCAATTTGACATGGGTGGACCCCCTGGTGCACGAGAAAGAATGGGAAAATAGTATCCTTACAAATTTTACGCCCCCCCCCCCCCTCAAAAAAAAAAAAAAAACGAAGTTCTGGATCCGCCATTGCTGTTCATCCGCGCTGTTCCATCCAAGCCAAACACGAGTCAAGATATCCAATGTGGTTCAAGAGGTCCAACGAGTCAAGAGATTTAACGAGTCAAAATATCCACGGCGAGTCAAAAGGTCAAACGAGTCAAAAGATGAAACGAGTCAGAAGGTTCAAAAATTGATATTTTCTAGCGTTGGATCTTTTGACTCGTTAGACTTCTTGACTCGGAATCGCTCTGCTTCCGTCTCAATAGATCATCTAGCTGTTTACAAACACACACTGCCGCTTGCGTCCCAAGCGACTCCCGGTCGTTCCGTCTTTGCAAGCCTCTGGAGTTAGCTTGCATCACCAGTGCTAGAAAGCATAAATGCTGCGCGGAAACCAAAGTCGCAGATTTAACTAAGGCCTTCGGTTGCACAATTTAAGGGTCATGAAACGATATCCGGTCTAAATGTTTATGACTTTACAGAGGCGTACTGGTTCTAGTCTGGCCCAAGTATTCTCACACGGACCGCCTCTGATTCAGAAGCGTTTTGATCGTCGTGAAATGGCTGAACTCCATGGGACGAATATGCTGCGAATAACCGACGAATTTTGCCCGGCGGCTTTTGCTCTGCGCGTGGAATCAACACAGTAGGGAGTTTTAGAATAGCGCACGCTAAAGCTTTGCGTACGCAAAGAATAGCGTCGTCACCACTGCGCATGCTCCGAACGCAAACCAGGTTTTGCGCTTTGCGCGCGCAATTTTAGCGTGCGCTATTTCTCGGAAATAGCGTGCGTACGCAAAGGGCCTTTGCGCTCCTCTAGGGAGGATTCGTGATGAGAAGTTGGCTAAAGCCAAGACGAGCACAGTTAAAAAAAAAAATGGCGGCCCCCAAGACCATGGCTGCGGTCGCTTTGGCGGTGTCGTGAGCGCTACGTCGGCGGCATCCTCGCGACTGCGATTTTCAATACGGGACGACATTGCAAAATGTAAGGGCGCAAACGAGCTGGTGTACATTGCACATGGTTGTACATTGCACATGGTTTTTTTCTTTTTTTTTCTCTTGCATCGATGTGCCTATATAACCAGGTTTCGAAAAATAAAACATTCAGCTGTGTTAGAGACTTTTTAGTGTCGTGTCGTTTACCCGCAGTCTCGGGGTTTTCTCAACCATGGACATTGCACTCGGTTTGGAAAACCCAGTAGGGTGGGCAACGATCACCGGCAACTTGATGCTTGCGACGAGCGAACATTTATCGGCGAAGGTCAGTTCACTCTTGCCGAGGCAACGCATGTGGCGGACACGACCGGTCGACCGCTCGCGTCGCACTCACATGTTTAAACAAATGCAAAACATGTTACTCCGGACCAAAAGTCTTGTTTTTTCTCAAGTTGCAGCATTTCGTGTGTGAAATCAAAAATCGCGACTGTATCTTGGTGGCGTTGCAAGCGCGAGATGCTTGGGCTTTTGCGTCGCGGCGGAGAAACGCTATTCTAAAACTCTCTTGCGTCGCGTGCGCTAAAGCAAGCGCTAAATTTAGCGCTAGCGTGCGCTAAAAATGCGTACGTTATTCTAAAACTCCCTAGTGGCTGCTACGTCGCGCGCAAAACGAGTGTGCCGTCGGGCGGCGTTCGCCAGTTATTCGTCACATAATTCGTTCCATGGAGTTCAGCCTTTAGGCTGAACTCCATGGGACGAATATGCTGCGAATAACCGACGAATTTTGCCCGGCGGCTTTTGCTCTGCGCGTGGAATCAACACAGTGGCTGCTACGTCGCGCGCAAAACGAGCGTGCCGTCGGGCGGCGTTCGCCTGTTATTCGTCACATAATTCGTTCCATGGAGTTCAGCCTTAATTCGTTCCATGAAGTTCAGCCTTTAAAGGGAACAATTTCTTTCAGCCTTGCCTTCGCAAAGCTCGGGGACGTGCGCGTGAACGTAGCTTTGCCTTTTTGGGAAGCTTGTAATTGCACGCACTTGTACGCACAAGCAGAGACATGGCGGCGGCCAGATGACCTTACCTGTGTGGAATCGCCTATAGAGAATTAAGTAGAACCTGGCAGAACCTTGATCAAAAAACAAAAAGTGAATCAGGCATGTTTCGACTCATTTGCAGTCATGTTTAGTGCATTCTTTTGGGTTATGACAGCCTATTTTATGGGTGTTGTTCATTGCGCCCTTCTTCACTACCCTCTCTGGTGGTGGTACAACCAACCTAGGGGGTGTACTGCAGTCATAACACCCTGGCAAAAAGGTATAATGTGGAATAACACCTTAATTTAGGGGTGTTCGGAATAGCGCCTTCCTTTAGGGGTATTATGAATAACGCCTTTTTCTTATGGCGTTTTGCTACATCAATAAGGGAGTTAGTTATATATAGGAGAAGCCATTTACACCCTTAGGGTGTAATGATGTTTGGTTTGTACGGTTCAACTAACGTTTGGTTGTCAGCTGGGCGGTTCAGGTTTCCTGACAGGCAACGACCGACAGGCTGGTATCGACGCAAGTCGCGACGGCCCTGCCGATGCCGGCCTTTCTTACTGCTTCCTTTGTTCAGCCAGATAATGCGGCGGACTACAATGCACGCTGCAACCGGGGACGCGTGCGGCACGACGCTCGGCAAGCGAGCGGTGCCGGTCGTTAGGGTAATTAATGACTGCGGGAATATTAATAACGGCCGGGCATCGTCCCGGGGTTGATCTTTTTTTTTTTGTTTTTGGTTGAGCCGTGTTATTTAATGGCGACAACCCCGCCCGGGAAGAGGAAGACGACGAAGTGACGTGGATTCAGAAAACCCCCACCGAGCGCCCGATTTGGGGCCCAGTACTCCAAATTACGGCCCCAGGAATCTACCGAAAAGTAACACGGAGGTCAGCGAACACCGTCGGCAACCCGTGAGCCAAGACTCCCTGCCCAGCAGATACTTTTGTATGCCAACCTAAGCCTAGTGGCTTCACAGTTGCGCAGCAGCACAGCCCAAGCTGCCGATAGTGCTCGTCGATAAGTCATGCACACGCAGGAACCCTCATATTCTCTAACTCCAGAATAGAAACTCACCCCTCCGGCACCGAAACAAAACAAGGCGACGAAAGTCGTGCTGAAGCTCATTAACAACGAACACCTCACCGCGCTAGGGTTAGCCACCCTAACCAATGCCCTCAAAACGGCAGCGGCCCTGATCAAACAAGAATGCGCAGACACGTACTTCTCCGAGCGCCGCTGAATCTCTTTATCGTAGATACCTACAGAGCCAAGGCAACAATTAGGATCCTGCTGACTCAACAAATCGAAATTCGCAACTTTCACGACCTATAGGGGGCGCACTGGTGCCTATCAAATGGCTGTCATCTGGATGATCGTCGTAGAACAGCAGTACGAGGCTGGGTCCGCAACGCGTAAGTAATTCTAGTGTTGCTATATACGAGGCAGTATTAGAGCCTCACATTATTTTTTTCACAAAAGGAAGGTGTAGGCAAGCACCTTTATTCTGAAGCCTATCATCCAGGAGCTAGGGAGCACGATTCTCACACCGCGGTGAAAGTTGCGAATAATGAACACCACCCACGCGACTTTTGTGCATTAGTGGCGAACCCGGCAGAGAACACGAGAGGATTGGTGCACGGCATCCCGCTGGACGCAACGACGAATCATCAAAGAGAACCGGAGAGTTCAGGACCACATGACCTTGGGATCCCGACGACTGGGTAATTCTTAAACCACCCGCGTCACCGTGGATGGATTGTCACTCCCTAGGTACGTCATATACGACTAGGAGTATTTCGTCTATACCCACAACGATCGCGCAACAGACAGCGCACTGCACTGCCTCAGCCTCCCACATAGCACAGAAGGTGTATCCCTGCAAGAACGAATACGTACGCTGTACGTCATGCGGAAAACAATTACCACCAGATGAAAACACAAGCGAAACACCGCACGATTGCGAACTCGATCCGCCGGCTGCAATGGCAAACACTCTGCCACAGACCCGCAATGTCCAGCCAAAAAGGCGGCTGCTCATTCCAAAAAAGAGAGCATCCAAATACGTCAAATGAAAGCCCGACAACCAAACGCGAAGCGATCAACATTCACCAACTGGGAATCCACATCCAGGAGGGCCACAACTACCTCGAAGACCATGAGACCAGGCTCCAGGCTAAGAGCAGGAGGTCGAAAAGGATATCGACTGCCAGAGCCCTCTGGGGTTACAACTGCTCGAGATCTCCCGGGTGGTGTGGAAGATGGTGGCAGTGCCGGGTCTCACTTTTGGAAATGGAGTCCTGTGTCTGTCGTCCCGCACGCGTGAATCCCTAGAGGTGCGTCAGAGAGAAGTGGGACGGGCGGCACTGGGAGCCAGCCGACGAACACCTAACGAGGCAGTGCAGGGGACATGGGGTGGTCCAGCTTCAATGCCAGAGAGGCCCGGGCCAAGCTGGGCTTCGAACGCCGCCTCTGCCAAATGCAGGAAGGGCGGTGGGCAAGACAGGCTTTCAAGTACATCCACCTCAAGAGCCTCTCGACTAGGTGGGTGCGACGGACACGCCAGCTGGCCCTCCGGTATCGGATAAACAGCCCTCTCCTCTACCCGACTCTGGAGAAACAACTGGAAAACATCCGCACGAGAGTCACCGAGATTGAGACTCAACGGTGGGCGGAGAAGGCAGGACAGAAGCGGGCACTCGCCTGTACGCCAGGGAAAAACAGGAAGTGAGGAAGGTAAAATCATGGACAACGGCAGGGGCAGTGGACTTCGGTTCGACGCCCGAGGACGGCATGCTCCGAACGCGCGTGCTTCGAGCCTAGTACAGAGACACCGACGTGTGATGCACCCTGTGCACACAGGGGGCTGAAGAAACGCTGCAGCACGTCATACTGGAGTGCACGGGCCTGCAGCCGGCGGTGCCATGCGGCGGACACATAGCGGTGGCGTTGGGCTTCGGGAAATCGACGAGAGGAGAGCAGCGACAGAGGCAAGGACGGCGCCGACAGCACTGGGGGCAGGGGCCCGCGGCCCATACCGGTGGTAGAATGGACAAAAAGAAGATTGGACCACTGGTGGAAGAAAACCAAGAAGAAAATAACACATAAATTTGGCTAGATCCAGTACGCTGGGATCCCCCGTTACAAAGGGGTTAGCCGCATATCCAAATCCAAATCCAAGCAGAACCAGGAACAATGGCCGGCTATGTCCACAAACAACAGGTTCGCGCTACTAGAAACCCCAACGCACAGCCGCAGCAGAGGAAGGAGCAGCAGCCATAGCGGCAGTCGAAGTAAGGGAAGCACCCATCAACAAAAAAGAAAGCCACGACCAACGAACCTGAGGCTACAGCAAAACAAGGTCAACACAAGCACATTATGCACAATGACAGCATCAGCTAGGAAACATTCAACAAAAAAAGACAAGATTCCAGGAATTGCAGCGCAATCGAGGAGCCAAGATTATGCCAACAGACCACTCGGCCAACGAAGGAGAGCCAAGAGCGGAGACGCCCCAAGAAAGCAACAACAGCAGTTACCCGTGGAGAATGCCGCCATGCAGGGGGCAACACAACCCATGGAAACCTCTAACCAACAGGTAAGCGGCCCAGCCTCCCCAACCCTCTCCCCTTTTTCTTACATTTTTATAACCACCTACACTACAAGCATAAAGTACACAGCACATTCAACAGCAGCACCGGTAAACCTACACAATAAACTTCACTGACATACACCAAAGGATATCTGAAATAATAACATAATCCATACCAAACATCCTGACCGCACTCGCCCCAATGCTCCAATGAATGATTCAAGAGGCCCCAGCACCAATGCAGGCCGAACAAGCAGACCACACAAACGCCCCACCTACCCACACCTGCGCACGCAAACAGGGAACAAGAGACCCATATGAATAGCGCAAATGCGGGACAATAAACAAAATCACCACACAACAACACAACAGCCACACCACACAACAGCCTATACCGCTCGCGACAGAAAACAACTAAACCACTATATGGCAATAGAATTGCAGAGACTTCCGACGGAAAAGGAGCCACCTCGAGCAACACATACGAACCACTGGCACACAACTGGACATAATAAACAAACGGAGCCACACCGCCATACAGGGACACGACATTTACGCGCAACCGAGTATTCAGCACAATCAAAGCGCTGTCGGGGAGATCGCGATGACAACCCGTACTATTGTAACCACGTACATCAAGGAAAACATCGCCTCCATACAAGATGATGCAACTGGAATAAACACGCCTATGGAACATGTGACAATAAGTACACTTCTAGACGACCACAGGTTCCACATAATCAACAGCTACTGGCTGCCTATCCAACCTTTAGCACCCGTCCCACCCTTGGTTATGAAACTAGGACCTCAGCAGGGACAAGGACACGGTGGTGACGCTGAGTGACTTTAACTGTCCAACACCCTTCTTGCGAATATACTTTCACTTCACCAGTAGCAAGGAATTATAGAACTTCGCAGACACTCATGGTATGACGCTTCTAAATGACACGACACAACCAACCCGCACAGGTGGACAGCACCAACCGGACACCTCACCAGACTTAACATGGATCCACGGTCCGCTCAGGGCGACGTGGGGAGAGCACTGGAGACACCCTCGGGAGCGATCACCATATAATAGAAAACAAAATCACCCGATCCAAACGAGGTCAAACGGAACGTATCAGAACAACCAAGTGACGGCGCTGAAACAATGTAAGAGAGGAACTGGAAGTGGAGGGCTGAAAAGATCTTGGATGCAACTTATGGACAAAGGCAAATCCAAGAGGCGGTGCACCGCCACACGAAACACATAGCAAACACCGAAGACCCCCCAGTGGTCGATCATCACCTAATGACCCTGTAGACTAAGTGACAAAACTTCTGAAACGTCATAAAAAAAGCCACAGGGCCCTCAAGGCACGAATAATGGAGCTAACCCGGGAGAGCCAAGAATACACTGAGAAATTGGCCAGCCAAAGATGGCTACAGATGTGCGACGATTTGAATGGACAGTTCCATACGACCAGACCCTGGCAGATACTCTTCGCGGTCTTGGGACACCGCGAACCCAGGAACAGGCTCAAGGAACTACTACTGAGCACAAGGGCCACCACGGAGGAACTCATAAAAGAAATCAGGAATCCATACATTCTACCTTGACGAAACGCAGCGGCAACATAACAAACGCCAATGTCAGGAATCCACTAGATAAAAGATCGCAAACCACTGCAGAAGCGGAGTGCAAAGATAATATGGTGATAAACTTAGACTTCACCGAAACAGAATTACAAACGGCCCTGCAGTTTGTAGGGAGGCCAAAGAAAGTAAGACATTCTACAACCCGAAAACGGAGGTCTACAAGGACGGACAAACATTTGTGTTGTCCGTCCTTGTAAACCTCATGGTCTCGGGTTGTAGAATGTCTTCCTAATAACCACCTCGCCTGCTTAGTACGTTGTCTTCGAAGAAAGTAAGTTCACATCTAACTGCCAGTTGGAAACCACGACAAGGCTGTAATCGGGTGATTTTTTTTTTGTTGTCTCTATAATACTAAAGCACTTTAGTGAAAACAACTCCGTAAGGTCGCTGCGACCTCACCTTCACTACAGCGCTTTATCTCTTTCTAAGGGGACACGCCAACGTGGGTTCCACTTTGCTCCGGGGTCGGAATGGAGGAATTTCCGGACTAGTTAGACCTTTAGGCCATGATGCCGCCTGCCTGCAGGAACTTACGCAAAACACTATCTTCATCCTCTAAAAAAAAACCAAAAAAACACCCGATGTTATACAATTAAGCGTTAATTTGTTGTAAGCCAGAAATATTTGAGTCAGCGGCACTTATAGTCGTTACTATGAGTGTATTGGCAGACATTTTCAATCACTGTAGTTGAAGTAGTACTAGGAGAGGTATACCGAGGGCGAGCCCCCATCAAGTTAGAAACAATTCCCTCGCTGCTAAGCGAGATCTCTAGCCGGCAGCGCAACAACAGGCAAATCCCCGGAACACAGCACACACGCTAACTCGGCGCAGAAAATGAACCAGGCGCCCGCGTGCCTAACACGGGTCATAATCAGTGCCCACGACGCTTGCCTGGGCAATATCACCATCGTGCCAGAATGTTAATGGGAAGAGGGAGCCATCAACATTCCTCGGCCGTCGATCGGGGAGGACGAACCGTCAGAAATTCCTTATTCCACCGAATTGATTTCTTCTGGCCCCACCACCGTCTCGAACCACGATCGACAGCGCGGCCCTCGCCAAAGTTTAGCTTTAAACGCGACACGGTGGCCGTTTGTCAGGCGCCGAAGCACTCGACCGCGATGCCCCGGACGCTCCCCGGTTGTTTTTGTTTTCTCGGGCACGGGGGGAGGCCTAGCTTTAGTAACGACATCGTTTACCGGCTAATTATGGTGTTCATTACGGGCGCACTAATTCCGTTAGGCGGCCCTTTTTACGCGGTTCGATAATGGGGCGGCCTTCGTCCCAAGCTGCCGCTGTCGCTCGTAAAGGGCGCCACGGAAAGTTCTCTGGCTCGCCTAATGCCCGCCGACGACGAAGACGTGTCCATCAAGTCGTGCTTTGGAAAGGGTGCCTGAGATGTCCGCGCGCGTATAGAGGCGCTCTGGCTTGAGAGCCGTATACCAGCTAGTACCAGTAAGATAAGCGAGTGGGTGTCCAGGGGACGCGACGAAAAGGGACTCGTTAGGACCTGTTTTGGAGAGTACAAACTTGAGCGTCACAAACTGTCACATGTATAGAAAGGTGTCTGATCTGGTGCAGAGCGCGAGATGTTGAGGAAAAATACAAAGAAACAATGTCAATTCGAACGCCGTCGAAGCACAGGGCAAAGCTGAGAATATAAGAGCGTGAGTAAAAAAAAAACGCGGTTTCGCGTTCCCCTCCCCCCCCCCCCCCCTTTTTCAAAAAACAAAAGAGGAAAAAAAAAACAACAAAGTTGTATTGTTAACCCACAATGTGCGAAGAGAGGATGCGATAGCTGTATAGACCTTTTCACCCTCCTCGGCATGGGCGCTGCCATCTTGAAATCACGTGACGCGGCAGCCATTAGGTTGCTTCAACTTTCTGCTCCGCTCTCCCTCCGTGCCTTGGCGGATGCATTGTATTCGTGTTTTTCGTCGCGTTTTACCGCTCTTTCTTGCCTTACTCGGAAACTGTAGTCCAATACGTCTACTTTACGACTAAGACATCTCGGGGGTTCAGATGTCTTTATGACAACTGAGGTTTGTTTACTAACAGTGACGGAACATTATCAGGAAGAAGCGCGTATATTTATATCGCGCATTTAGGATCGGACGGCGTCAAGAATAGCCATCGCAAGGAAACTATCTGTATTTCCTGAAAGTATTGTTCTTTGCAACGTTTCTTTTGAGTATGTGAGGAAACTCGCGGAGGAGATAGGCAACGAACGTTCAACTTGTATTTTATCTGAGGCTAGAAGTAATGATACGTCAACATCAGGCGATTTATTTGTTCATAATATCACACTACATGTGTAGTAGGTTCTCAATATTTTTCTTTCACTTATGAAGTTTAAGAAATTCTATACCGTGCTCGCTACCATTTCGACAGTCACTTAAGTGATTTATTGATGATATTTAAATAACCAGTTCAATCCACTTAATTTATTTTATCAGAAATGTTGGGACTTCCCGCGTAAGAAACTGACACAGACACTTAACATTAGCGAGTTTTAGAATAAGTGCACTAAGAAATAATGTCGTTTGTTACTATTTGCAAATCCAAAACGCGGTTTGGGTTCGACGCATAAGCAATAATGACGACGGTCTTGTTTTTTTGCGTACGTTGTTTTTATTTTTTTTTTCAGTATCTAACATCCGCAATATTTGACGCCGAAAAAAAAAAAAAGAGCCGTCTGCATAACAATTACTTGAGTTTAGGATTGTCGATGGTGAATATAGGTTTACTTTTGACAGCTGGCGACGCCGAAATTTACAAAGCGAATCTGTTCAAACAAATAAATATTTGTTCACAGGTCTGTGAAGTTTTGCCTAGCGCTAGAATTCAGCAAAACTTTCCGAGGTATTTCTCCTCCTGCGCCCTTTAATTTTATTTGGCCAATTTTTCGGAAGACAAATGCCAGATTTAATTTGACGGGCCTGTCACTTATATCACATCTTGAGTAAGCAAACGTTCATATAACAATAGTTTATTCCTAGGGCAATATCGCGAAATGCTGCTTATGAGTACTTTAGCAGGGTTGATAATTTAAGATATTTCTACTCGGCCTGTCAAAACATGCTCGAGTACTGAATTTAAAAAAAAAAGGCCGAGACGATACTACTTGTTTATATCAATTATCTGCGTCATTACACGATACATTTTTAGTCAGCGAAGTTCACTAAAGGTTGGTGCCCTCGAAAACCAAACAGTGAGGAGTAAACTCGTGAGTTCATCTGTTCTGACCGAATCAGCACATTGCTAATCAAGCTATCGATATGCTTCTTTACATTCCCATGTTGGTCCCGTCATCAGTTTGTTTTTCTTGAAACTAGTGTTATCGGGTACGGCCGTAGACGATACTGATCTTCCCTGTACATCAGTCAGGCGTTTCGCAACCAACCATAATCAGGTACATCAAAGGAGTTGGTAGACAAATCCCGCAATTTAGGCTAAAATACACCTCGTAGTCCACGAAGTGGCTCAATACCACTGTTTCATTGGTCGTGTGGAACAAGAATAATGATCGTATTGCAAAATTAAGCAAAAACAACGTAAAACAGCAACATAACCGCGTTCATGTTGAGACCGAAACCAACCAAAATTGAAGCAACCTAATGGCGCCGAGTGCGTCAGCGCCCTCTATCCGCCGGTGAGGCAACTACCAAAATGAAAAGGTATATACGGTCGCGCAATGCGGGTGGAATGGTGCCGTCACGTACCTGAGAACGGAGTTGCGAAGTGGTTAATTCTCATAGCGGTCGGGGTCGGCTACGTGAATGCCACCGACGGCGCCCCCAGTCAAGTCAAGTCAAGTCAAGTCATGTCATGTCAAGTCAAGTCAAGTCAAGTCAAAATGGTTTTTATTTGTAAACAAGATGTTAGTTAATTACACTTATTCAGACGGGGATCCCAAAGTTTTCAAAGAAACTGTTGAAAGGACCCCTTGTAATAAAGGTTAGTTTCTAAAAAAAAAACATAAAACGTTTATTCCCTCTCTCATCCAACATTACGCGTAGCAACTAGATACTGTCAAAATGGGATTTCGCATAACGCGAGTAATGTGATAAGTAGTGCGAGGCCCATTCAGGTGATCTTGTATACTACCCACAATGAGGGCGCCACAGTTTGTTCAGAGCATCAGCGCAGGAGGCCTATTCGCAACTTTCACGACCTATTGGCGTTGCGGCGCTCGTGTTCCTCAGCTATAGTTATCACCAAGCAAATCAATCAAGCTGAAAAAAAAAATAAGACTCCAATCCAAGCCGTGCAACCTTTTTTTATATAAATGAAAGACTTCGTACGCTGCCGTTGCCGCGGCAGCTTATGCAACCGCAATCTTTACCGCGAAACGCATGCGGGGAGCGCTACGTGCTTCGCATTGTGAGCGGGGCTAGTGACGTCACTCCACGCTTCGTCCTCTGCCCTTGCCGCGGCAGCTTATGCAACCACAATCTTTACCGCGAAACGCACGCGGGGAGCGCTACCGCTACGTGATGATCCTCTCAAACGTGGTTTTGACACTTGTTTTGTGGTTTTCTTGTTGAAACAGTTGTCAAAACCACATGATAAGCGTTAGGGCTCGCGCGATGGTTTTCTGTCGGCTATTCTGTCGACATCTCTTTAGTCGACAGACACTAAAAAACTCGACCAAAGAGTCATATAAAGCTTTGCTGTAAAACAACAAGAAAAAAACACCAATAACAGACTTGGCTCTTGAATTGTTTACAGTGCGTGATTGGTCGAGTCGGTGAAAGCAAACGCACAAAGCGACGAGGGCCGTCACGACTTATTCTTGTCACTGTTCGATTGACTCCGTCGGAACGCAGTATCGTCTGCGGTCGGACAGACAGCGAAACGGAGTATCGCTTATTCCTTCGAACGGAGAGAAGACCCCTGCGGATTCGCGCCATGTTTCGGAACGAATCTTGGATGCCGTCCTCCGCGGAAACTGGCTCGCATCGGACAAAAAAGTGAAGAGTGGCGCGCTTCCATCCCCTCGTTCGTTGCGGGAGGAGGCTGTGTCCCGCATTTGAGAGGCTTTCTTCCAATGATGGCACCGTGTAAGCGGTTTCGCCAGGCATTGAGCCGCCGAAGCACTCGCTCCCCTATCCGCCATTGAAACTATAGCGCGCGTCAAAAGAAGCAGACGGGAAGAGCTGCAGCTCAAAGGGTTAATTCATTTTTTGTGCTCCGCGAATTCGCACTGAATTACGAAAGCGGCCCCCATCTGTGCGCACTGTGGTACTTCGTTAAACGTCCAAAACTTCTCGCAGCGAAAAAAAATAAATAAATAAAAAGAACCGGCGATGAACGCGGGCCGCAATCCCGGATTGATGAAGAGTTGAGGTCACCCCATCATCTGTTAGGGCTAGTTATGTACAAACAAAACTTAATTTTAGCGCAATTTTCACCGAAAGGTTTTCACGTTCTGCCATAGATTCGAAAATTCGTACACACGCGCGCAGGCACACACAGAGAAACGCACGTACACTCGCGCGCGCGCAAACAAAACACGCACACGCAAGCACACGCACGCACGCATGAAAAGAGTACACACCTCAAACTCTGTCGAGCGAGAAATTAATTTTCGTTTATTGTTCAATTTGTCGCATTCGCGGCCGAATGAATTGCTCACACGTTGTCGAAGTTAGTAGCTCAAACGACGAATCATTGAAAAAATTATCAATAAAGGTATTATTAACTATAATAATATTGTGAAACATAACGGTACCTTGAATTGCATTTAAGAGTATGAACGCTCAAATTAATTAGTTGTTTCAAAGTACCAGGCGACCATCCGAGGCTGCAGTTTCACATGCTTATCTTGAGCGTCTAAGAACGCAGCTTTAAACACGAATAAACTCGTATTCGAAACCCAAATTTGTGTAGTTTTTTTTTCTTCTTAATAGCAATAGTAATTACATTTGTAGTTTATCACCTCCCTTGCAACTCCCGTCGTCGGACGGGCAGTCAACACCCCAATGGGGGCTGACGTTTAGTGCGGACATTACGGGGCAAAACAAGACAAATAGTTTCTTCACTAATTCAGGCAGACAAACCACGCTTTCCCTCTGACTTTGCGCAACAAAACGCGAAAGTATTGTGATTAGTAGTACAACGCTAAAGCGTGCACAGACTCGGATGAGCGACGCGGTGTCCTTCAAAAGGGCCTATGCACCTTTCCAGAAAAAGGCGCCGCCATGCTGCCGAGGATACTGCAACTGGCTAGAAAGTCTCGCGACCCCTACTGGCTAGAAAGTTTCTGCCACTCTTTTGGACTTTTGAAAGCTGCTCAGCCCGATTCTCCGCCCGTGTTTTGCGGTTATTGCATTCCAAGCTTTTTGGCCCTTCTATAAATTTTTCAATTTTATTTTCGTACAATATTGCCGCGTACCCCCTTTTTTTTTTCTTGTCATTTTGCATTGTGAGAAGTATACTCCTTAAAGGAGCTGTGCAACGATATTCAATTGGAATGTTTTTCACTTTACACGAGCTTACTGGCACTAGTGGGACTCAAGGATACTCGCATGCAATGCCACTGGCCAAGAAACTCCTTTGTTGCGGTGTAATTTCAAGGACAAAAGCGATAATTTTCATTCAATCTCTCCCTTGCAAAATTCGATGACGTAACGCGGGGATCGCAGTACACCCGTATGACGATATTTGAATGCGGTTCATAGATTGGACCCGAGCATTGCGTGGGCACTCGATTTAGGCTCGTGATAATTGATAGCTCGAGAAGCATTCGAGTAGTGGCCGTTGTCCAATCGCTGCAACGACGACAATAGCCGAGCCATAACAATGTCTGGAACTCAGCGCGTGTCCAGTGCTTTGCCAACCCCAGCGCGTGGCTATGATCAACATTGGCGGCATATAATCGGCTCCAGATCACGTGGCCGCTTGTTCTGGCTGCGAGTTGAGGGCGTGAACGCTGCTCGTTGTTTTTTAATTTTTTTCTGGGACTTCTAATGCGTCGGGTGAAAAACGAAGGCGTGTTTCATAGGTCATTAACGTCAGGGATCCGTTCTAAGCGGTATTTGCTCAAAGTAAAAAAATTGTTGCATAGCCCCTTTAACCCTTGAGCTGAGACAGCAGCCAATGCCACAAGCACGAGGGCTCGAGGTCGCTGCTTCGAAGCGTTCTTCCGCAGAACGAGCACTCCCTCTATAGAAATTCACGTCTCAAAGCCAGCAGCGGCCGTGCTCGCGCTTGTAGTTTTGGCTGCAGTCTCAGGCCCGTTCGCACAAGTTCAACCGAGTACCACCGAGAGACAAGAACGCGGGTTTTAAGCCGTTTACGACGGCGCACCTGGACGTGCGCCATCGCAAGAGGCTCAAAAAACGGTCTTGTCTCTCTCGGTCGTACTCGGTTGCAAGTGTATAAACGGGCCTTAAAGGTGAACAGAGTTGGGCTTGTAACCCAAAAGGCCCGTTCACACACTTGCGTTCGACAACGACCGACTTCGACACGACCGGTTTTAAGACTCTTGTGACGGTTTCCGACCGGCTGCGCTGCTGCAGAGACGGTCGCAAGCCATCACGAAAGGCTTAAGAACCGGTTTTTAGCCTCTCAGGTCCTAACAAGTCGCAAGTATGTGAACGGGCATTTAAGTGCTTCCTATTGAAGCACATCGAACGACTTTTGACGCAATTTTGGGAACAGCGACCACTTCCTCCTCCCTGAGGTATTCCAGAAGAGTCAACCTTCACCAAAAATAAATAATCGGGCTGGGCTGAAGGAGAGAGCAGACGCGTCTCTTCCATTGCCTTGGTGCAGGCGCTGCGAAATAGTCACTCTCCCCAAAGCGTGCTCCAAACCGATGTCCTCTTGGATCCCGTTCGATCATCGAGAAGTGAGTGTCGTCGACTGGGTCCGGACATTTCATCGAACGCCGTTTCATCGAAGCCGTTTCATCGAACAACGGCTACTTGAGCAGTACGAATTCTATATATAGGAAATAGTTTTATTTTAGCACCGGAAGGATAGAAGCGTTATAATAGTCATTATAACTTATACTTTCTTTTAACAGTTGTGTAGACAACTATAGTAATAAGAAACCTTTTTCTTTCTATCAATTTTATTTCTAGTAAATGATGACTTCTGTTGTTTATGTGGCCAATAATAAATGGGAACACCGACGACTACGTTTTTTTTTAAACCTGTGATCATCGGGTGCGGTGACGAACGCACGCCCGTTCAAGGGCGTATCTTCGTCCTGGAAGAGGCGTATTCTGCTTCAAGACGAAGCCATCCTTGAATCAATTACTCGTCTCGTCATGATACAAAAAAAAAAAGAAACGTGTTTCCTCTTTGTTACTTTGTGAATTCATTGTAACCGATAAAAAACCGTGGACCTGCCGGATTTTCGGCATACAGTATTTCTTCTTGAAAAGGAAGATTCTCGTGGGATATAATGAAAACGCAGGGGAACAGACAAATACGCGATAAAAAAAAGGCGCACCGGAAAATAGCCATTTCCCTTTACAGGAAGTGCCATTCATGCGTGCATAAATAGGGGGATGAAGCGGGAAAAAAGTGTGTGGTGGAGAACAACCGCTTACCTTGCCAGAAAACAAAGTCGCATACCCACTCAAGTTTTGATATGATAGCTACCTTCTATGATTCAGTAACCAACATTTCAGGGGAAAAAATTGACCGCGGTAGTAAATTTATTGGCGCTGGTTCGAGATCAGCGTCAAAATTATTTCAAAAATGATAGTAAACATAAAAAATTATTGCAATGCTTTGAAATTCAGTAAAGCGAAATTTGATGAATCGGCGTTCGGTGAAATGTCCACATATTCGACGAAACATCGTTCCATGAAATAGCGCTCGATGAAATGTGCGGCAACCGTTGTCGACACTGTTTTCTGAATGTGCTTTGTTATTTGAGATCTTTCTGAAATAAACCCTTCTCGGATGAGACTGCACTGTATACGGTGCGTATGATATATATATTGGTCGAATGTTAAATTTCATGTCCGAGCCCTTTCGCAAAACATCGGTAATCACGTCACTTGTGCTCAGGGAATATGCGTGCCTTCCGGCCAGTCTTCTGCCGTAAAGTATTTTGTACTTCGAAGCGCTTTGTTGGTCGACAATGCTGAGCAGGCGTTGCCGTCAAAACTCAGAGCAAATAAATCAAACGTTCCAGTCATGTTTGTTCTGTCGTGCACGTACTCGACCAAATTAGCTCACAGTTGTGCGTTTTTCATTTCATACGTGATAAATGCTTTCTGAATTGCCTCGAGAAGGTTTATACACCGTTGAAACGAAAAAAAAAACGGGAAGATGTCAGCACTTAGTTGCCGGCATGAAACTGAAAATGCGCCTATCCAGCTCGGTTCGAGACCAACCTCAAAACCTGTGAGTGTACCGGAAAAGGTTCTACGATTCCTAGTCCCGAGTGTTTCTTGGAAAGGTATATACTCAGACCGAAAGTGGGCCCCAGCTACACGATAACGAACGCCAACAAAAATTTATGCAATAAAAAATAAACACATTATTGTGCGTTTGTCAGGAGCTACCGTCTGCTTGGTCACTCACCTTAGGCGATACTCATGCTGACGCTTGCCAGGCATTCGTTCCTGAACAGAAAAGACACAAATTAGATCGGTTAAGATGTCGCGAAAAACAACAACAACCCCTAATGCCAAAGTTATACGGCGTGCAAATTCGTCTGCTTCTTGAGCATCTTGCGCGTTTGTTTCCCAATATTGTTCCCAATACTCTCTGCGGCACCAAACGGTCACTCGCACGGCGTTGCTGTGACCGGGACACGATACCCTCCTCCACTTGTTTACAGTTTACTTCAGGTTTAAAATTTTACCTAAAGTTTGCCTTTATACAGGTTTACCGCACCCATCTGCATAGTAGAGGTATTAATTTTTTTGTTCTACTTTTTTTTTTTTGTCAAAATTTAGCCAATTAACCGGTTAAAAGTTGATCGCGATTACAGCATTAATCGATAGGTTATTCAATAAAGCGCACAGCCCTAACATGTACGCGTAATGCGCCGAGCAAGTGAGGGAGAGGAGGAGTGAAGGGGCGTGAGAATGTCAGAACGCCGAGCTCTGGTTGGAATGATTAGGGGGTGGACCTAAAGCTATAGCTGCCTTTGTCTCCACTGCACTCGTCCAACGCGTTCGAATGCGAAAGCCAAACGTCGGACGCCAAACGTCGGACGTTAGCGTGTCCGATAAACCTTCTCTTACGATAACCTTAGTTACACGCAAGGGGCTATCCAAGAAGACTAAGGGTTCAAGAAGCGCCTACAGTGCCGAATCCTCCCCGAGCGGTTTGAAAACCTCGCGTTCCAGAGAACGCATGCGCGTCGCGCCGTCCACGTTGTCGCGCTTTCGCGCTGTAGGCTGCCGTCGACGCACCGAGATACCGGATTTGCCAAGACAGCGGAGACGGCGGTTTCCTCTGCCTCGGACTGGTTTCCACGACGATAGATGGCGACAGCCACCCCTCCCAACTCAAAGGGCAAAACTACGAAGCTGCGCGCCTCCAGCCATTCCAACTACGCAAACGCGGTTGTCGCCAACGCCATTGGGTTTTCGCTGAGTAAGATGTATCCACAAAGTATTTGGAAAATTCGTGGAAACATCTCGATAAAGCAGACCTCTCACACACTCCACTCCTGAATAAATTTAAACTTGCAAAGCATCTAAAACCTCCTAAACCTCTCTGTAACCAAGAATAACTAACCATAATGCACGAGGAATATATTGTGTGCTCGCCAGTTAATGATAATGATTGAGACATTTTTGTTTAAAGAACGACGGATTAGTTGTTAGAGAATAAGGTCTTTTTCGAGAGAAACACCAAAGTCTGCATTAAATTGAATATTCTAGGATCCCGAAAAATCCTACACCCTCCATGGAGGCCAGCTCAGGCGAAACCGAACGCTAGGAGATACTTTCCGTGTGAGGCTTAAAAATACAAAAAAAAAAACATATTTGAAGGAATGATGAAAACGCAAGACAGTCGGCGAAATTTCGAGAGAAGGAATCGGAGACTGCAGAACAAAAATGTCGCAAACACAACACAGAGTATCACCTTCCGAAACTCATCACGTAAAAGGTTTTCGACTTGATTCCTCGCACACTCCTGCCATATGATCTGCACTAAACTCTCACAAGCGTCAATTTTTTAGAGAGATGGTACAGGCACACCAAATAAAAAAGACGGGAGCCTCTTCTGTCAGCCAACCGTCTTTGGCACTGCTGGATATAGTGAGACGGAGTTTTATGATTTGGGCTATAGATTCATACCACTTTTTATCGCGTGCCATCACGCCGCTATGAATTGTCTCATGATACGCAGACCATGGGGGGGGGGGGGGGGGGGGGGGGGGAGGGGGGCGCACTATTAAAGATGAATGGTCGTTTGCATATGTATTCCTATTAAAATATCCAGTTGATAGTCAGCGCTCGTCCCATGTGTTTCTTCTCCGTTCTCGCGCTGTTTCATTCGATGAATTGCCACCAACTCGCCCAACTGCCCAATCTTCTACGTCATATAACTCGAAAAAAAAATAAATTGGAACAGTTTTCATCATTGACTTCACGCAAAGTGCCTGCTCCGTTTCAAAAATCGTCTTGACCTATACGTAAAATCTTTGGGCTCTATTTGGGCGTTTTTGTGTTAAGCACACCCATGGACAACATTAACAGGCGAGTATCGTTCGGTGGCCGGCTATCCCTCAGGAGATTACGGCAGTATACTTAACTATTCCCGAGGGAGGACTCTTCCTTCTTCAATTTTCGATGCTAGTCCTACTTACACTGATTATCTTTGTTAAAGGAAGTTTTATTATACAGGATGGTTTCTTACGAGACACCTGCGCGGCTGCGCCGTAGAACGTGCTGCGGTGCCGTACGCCCGGGCACGGGAGCGACGTGTAGTATACCGGACTAATGGTCTACCATTCAGTCACTTACTTTCTGGAAAATGGAATTTGTTTCGCCGACATGTCCCAATTAGACATGCACAACCTATCATTTTAAATCCCTAAAAGGGCGGTGCAAGGATTTCAGTACTTTGCGTAGACACCCTTTTGAAGGAAGACCTGATGTCTATAACCCACGACACACGGGTTAGCTTTCCTCGCCGTGCAATATGGTAGCTGAAAAAGAAAGAAGAAAAACGAACAGCGGTCATCCCCTCCCTCAACCCGCAGTACAGTAAACTAAACGAGGGGTAGTGAGATCAGGCGCCGACCCGCGCCATGCATTGCTGTGAAGCGGCGAGCGTACAAAGTTCCCGGATGTATGCGGCGGCGCTGCGGTTGCACTTGCTGCTGGAGGATCCGAGCGTTCCGAGGGCCCTCGGCGAGCAGGTTTGGCTTAGCGGTTTGGCAGCGCGAACTGACTCACGTTCAGATCTTTCCCCCATGTTTTCTGTCGTTTACGTCGATTGAAGCGCAGTACCGAACCGACTACGACGACAACGACGACGACGACGAGAACAACGCCAGTGGCGCAGCAATAGACTTCTTCCAAAACCGACGCGCCCCATCGCGGCGAAATACCACGCAGTGCACTCTGGGAACTAGTTGGCCACTCAGTTTCGGTTTCGATTGAGCAGCTTCATTTCATGCTATCACGCCGTGACCGAATGCGCCGCTTGCGTTTTCGATTATCTGAGTTTTCACAAATGTACAATACACTCATTCTCGAGCGATACAAAACGAAGACTGGGGCACTTTCCTTGGTTCCCGAAACACCGGATATTGTGCGTGCGTATGCAAACGTAGTAAGACGTGGCTTAGTCACCTTACCCACGGGTGCATCTTTGAGCTCAATTTCAATAATCCCGTCTAGTAACAGTGAACTACAACTGAAATTTGGTCGCCTTGAGCCTTACACGTATTTTGTTTCCAAACGTCCGCTTCTTGTTACTTCATTGGGCGAGAAGCAAGCCGCATCCTCACAGGAGTATCGAAGTTGAGCCCAGCGTTGACGCATGAGCGTTTAAGGAAACTCAATAAATACGACCTCGCTACTGCACAAAAGTTACTATGATGGGTGTGTTCCAAAATTTACTCGATCCGACTCCGGAGTAAAGGTTTCGTACCGTGGCGTTTCAAAACTTACACGCGCTTACTCGATGACGTCAGAACTCGCGTTCCAGAAGCGGGTTGTTTACTCCGGAGTAATTACTCGCGCTACCCTTTTCGATCGGGGGGTAACACTGGATCAAATCGAGTAAATGCGTCACGTGATCTGTTCGTCGTCTGCTTCCTGCGCCGACAGCCGTCAAAGCTCGTTTGCTCCGTTGGCTTTGGCGGCGGACGTTCGAAATAACAAAGAATGAGGTGCAGCCATTTATGGTTGGTTATTGCAATTTGCTGTTTTCAACGCAGGAATTGATTGCACCACATCCAGACCGTGTACCTTCCCTCAGGAAGGTATACTTGTAATTATCAGAGTGCGAGCGTAAACAGGAGCATCTCCGCATCCTCGTCCTCGGCGTTGGAGGGAACTCCGTATTCTTACGTTAAAAGATGAAAATGAATAATGTGGAAGTTTTTTAGGAGGTTTTCTTTTTTTTTTTTTTTCTCCCCAGAGTGTGTGTAATGAGAGGATAACGCTTGTAAAGCAGTGAAGGCATCGAAGATTTTATTTGTATGACCAGTCAACAACCCCACCACATCTCCCTCCATAATAAATTGTCTATAGCGGTTTCGAAGTGCTCTTTGTGATTTTATAATCATATTCGCGTCAAAGCGAACGTAAGTTACATACCACTGTTGAGAAAGCCCCATGCGCTCTACCGCTACACCGTGTGGAAGCAATATCCGCAAAACGTAATCGGTGTTAATTACGATGAGTTGAGGCTGTTTATGGCACCTGGACTATACTTCGTCTCATCCTACGATGGACTAAAGGCCAAAGCCATGGGCCGCCAGGTCCAATCACGTTCCACGCTAAACTATGACATGCCTAGCATTGATTAGGGGTGGACGAATAATGCTCCTAACCCAAAAAAGCTGCATCATTTCTACAGCTTCGACACTGCAAACTACTGCAAACAGCCTGTACGTCGTAGCTTTTTTTGCAATGTAACATTGTTGAGTCATTCACTGCTATTCGATTCTAACCACTGTCCGCCCATCCCCATGAGTGATCCGAGACGCGGGCACTGATACGTGCATCAAAGCGCAATACACTCAATATCTAAGTGGCTCTTGATTGGATCTGGAGGTCCGTAGCTTTTGTCTTTAGTCCATCGTAGGGTGAGACGAAGTATAGACTTGCAGCGATTGCGCAGATTAGTCAAAACAAAAATGTTGACGTCTAACTGAAAGGAATAAGTAACTTCTATCTCAATATTCAGCCCAAAAGGGAGGTGAGCAAAAGGAACCGATGGAGCCATCTCAGAAAAAACCGCGTCGTCACTGTCAAAGAAAAACTTTGAAGCGGTTAACGTTATCGTCTCTTTCTGGTTTCTCCATTATCGAAAGAGATCGTCTGCTATTTTCCGCCATCGCTGCTGTTTTCTTTTTGCCGTAGCTCAAGACGAAGCCAATCCGCGTTCTATCCAGGTGATTATCCCGGCCGTTCCAAAATCAAGTCGCGGATCGTTTACTCGCGATGTCACGTGGTATTACCCGCTGACGTAGGAGACAGGTTACTCGGGTAAGATTTGGAACATAGCCGATGTCTTCCTCGTATCATCATATATCACCCACTCAAATTTTATGCTGATACGAGATTAGGTTTTCGCAAACGCTGAGATCAGCTAGCTACGACGGAGGCTCTAACAAGCGTCCCCTACTCCTCGTTAAGCCTTTTTGGACGAGCTTTTACTGACGCCCAAGATCTGTGTCTGAACGGTGTGTTTGAAATGATCTCGGCATACTCAGTCAGGAAGAAATCAAACGCAGAACAAATATTAAGGCCATTAGCAACCGTCAAATGCGCTTTGAATAATTTCGTTCGTTTGGCACACCGCATAGGGGCTCACGCCCGTCCAGCACACTTCCGGCGAACGGTGCGGCATTCTTCACACAAGTGCTCGACTTTTGCTTTCTTAAAACGGTTTGTATGTGCGAATGTGCCTATATGATTGCAGGATAACTTTATGTGCATATGCGATGTTGAATATTAGCGGAATGCAGGCGGGTGGGGACTTAGCTTCGTGCAGTGCTGCGGGTCAGTACAGATAAGAGATAAGAAGTGTGTTCAAATTGAGCTTTTCAATGGCGCTTCCGAGTTTCACCTCACGTACTCAGGCGTATTAAGAAAAACAGTAATTGCAAAAAAATTATATTTCGTCTATGGACGCGCAAAACAAACAAACTTCCTTACCAGGTGCGAGCTTGATGTATACAAACTTGTTGGTCGTTAGACCTTGTTGACTCGTACTCAAGCAAGATATCCGAGCTATGCAGCGTCGAGATTCCCAGCACTGGCTCGTCCACATATATCTCGAAACGCTAACAAAAAGGCTCAATCGTGTACAAAAAATACACCAAGCATGTGTTAAGACAAGGTATACGTCTCGGGCTTGTGCTATAGCTTCGAGGTCTGGCCATTTAGGTTAGTTTAGAGACCAAAAAAGATGCTCTCGGGACCAGAAAATGTGAGATAACGGCCGTTAGTTGTCCACGCTCTCTGTATAATCTCTTGTCGACATGTCGATCGAAACCGAAACCATGCCACTCTTCTCCCTGGCCAACTAGTTCCCAGAGTGCAACGCGCGCCATGTTGCATGCAGGGGTTTATGGAAGTAGTCCATTGCTCCACGATGCATGCGCTACTACAGCCCACGCTTTAGTGGCGCCCTCTCGTGCCGTCGACACGAACTGCGGCTGCCGTGAGCGCTCACTTCAGCGTGACGACAGCGCCGCGTGTTAGTTGGATGGATGAACGTTAATGGCTATAGCCTTTGTAACGGGTGGTAGCTTGCGGCACCTAGATTAAGTATAAAAAGGTATGTACGCCGCCAATGTTTATCATAGCCGCGCGCTGCGGCTGGCAAAACATAGGACATACGCTTGAGTTACAAACATTGTTAAGGTTTGGCTATGGTCGTCATTGCGGCGATTGGTCACGAGTCAATAGTAGCCCGGATGCGTGTCGAGCTATTGATCACCACGAGCCCAAATCGAGTGCTCTCACGCAATACTCGGGCCTAATCTATAGAAGTTTTTCGTTTCCTTTCGTTCTCAGTCCCGTGGGTTCCATACCTGGGGCCCTAATCTGGACACTTGGCGAAAACGTCGGCGAGATATCTGGCGGCTGTGATTGGCCGACGCCGCACTTGACCTTGGCGCCGGCCAATCATAGCCGTCAGATTTCTCGCCGTCTTCCTCGCCAAGTGTCCAGATGAGGGCCCCTGGTGTGGGTTCCATATCTGGCGGGACGAAAAAATAATCAAACATTTCAACCTGGAATACGCGAAAAATTATACGTGAGGCGAAAGAAGAACGTGTGACAATCACGCATTTTTTGTGAACACCTTTTAGTGGCGCGGATCCGAGAGTCCAAAACGATGTTTTAGCGCATACCAGAAGTGACGTCATTCAAGATGGCTGCGCCCTTGTGGAACAGGTGCATAGAGCAGCATTAAAATATCGTGACTGGGGGGCAAGGCCAACATTGCGACCTCCAAACTACGTCTTCAGGTTTTGCAATGGAGAGATCGACAGATAGTGCTCGCTTTTATTCTCGAAATTACACCGCAACAAAGAGATTTCTTGGACAATGGCGTTGCGTGGGAGTATGCTTGGGTCCCACAAGTGCCAGTTAAGCTCGTGTAATGTGAAAAACATTCCAATTTAACATTTTTTTTTTTCATTTTACTGAAGTGCAGTTTTCAAATTCAAGATATGAAACCCAAAATAAAAATGGGCAATAGAGCGGCGATACTGTCAGTGTAGTTTACTTAGTGACTCTAGCAAGAGAAAGACAAGCGTAACATCGGGTTAAAGGGAAGCTCTGGCGAAAGTTTTGATTCAGTGATTTGAATATAAGTTCGTTTAAGACATAAATAGACCCATCTGAATTAGGAACCCAAATTACAGGTCAAAGTAATTGACCCCTTGAATGTGAAGTCACTGCCCTGAACAAACCGATGCTAGGGGCGCCGCTATGGACGAATACATGGGATTGATTTTCGCTCCGAAGGAGCGATCGGTCGGACGTAGGATTTAAACGCCTAAACATTTGGGGCGAAGCCAACTATGTTGTTGTCTATTTAAGCGATTAGGTGCAGACATAATTGAAAGGGCCGCGGGCGGTCGTGTGTTGATTTTTTTTCGCTAAATTTAGCGAGTGAACTGAATTTGTATGTAGGTCACGTGACACCAAGCAGTGAGTCGTCATTTTCTCAGCTAAGTTTAGCGGCGAAACTGGTGAAGGTCATGTGATATCAAGTCATGTGACGTCATTTTTTCTCCGCTAAATTTTGCGGGGAAACTGAAGTGGTGTTGATATCATCTGACGTCAATTTTTCCGCTAAATCTAGTGGGGAAACTGAATTTGTAAATATATCCCGACTCACCCGACATCATGTGACTCCATTTCCCCACTAAATTTAGCGGGGAAACTGAATCGGTGTTGAGATAACGTGGCATAAAGTCATGTGACGTCATTTTTCCCGCTTAATTTAGCGGGAAAACTGAATGTGTGTATAGGTCGCGCGATGTAAAATCACGTGACGTCCTTTTTCCTGCTAAATTTAGCGAAGAAACTGGACTGGCTTTGAGGTCATGTGACTTTAATTTCCCCGCTAAATCAAGTGGGGAAACTGAATTTGTCAATAGGTCACTCGACATCATATCATGTGACGTCATTTTCTCCGCTATATTTAGCGAAGAAAATAAACGGCCAGGAACAGACCTCAAAGTGGCTCCAAGATCTATAAGAAAGCTGATCGCTTTAATAAAAATAATTGATATATAAAGACTTGATCTAGACTTATAAGTGCAGAGCCAGTCCTCATATATCAATTATTTTAAATGCACTGGCGGCTCAACCGCGTTCGCAAAAGCGGTTGCCAACGCGGGTGCTTAAAGAAGCAGTGCACATTTACGCGCACTGGATGATGAAAACGGCGGATCCGCTTCGCTGTTGCAATTAGGACGCTAGCGTGAAGGCGGCATTACCACGGCAAGAGTTTTTCCGAGAATCGACTGTTTCTGAAATATTCGCTATGGCAACTTCCGTCGCATTTTCGAGACGTCTCGAGGATGTGACTTCCAGACGTCTCGAAAGTCCGCAGCAGACGACGAACGCATATATGCAGATCGACTGAAGTATGTCGTCTGCAACAAAAAAGTTCGAATCGTTTCCAGACTGATACGATTTGGATCCCGCCTTTATTGGGAGGATGACAGGTCTATGAAAGCTCGTCAGGTTTATAAAAACGAATTGTAGTTGCGTGCGATACGGGGCACTGTCTGTCAAAAAATTATTAGATGTATGGAGATCTGCTAAAAACATGTCGAGAGAAGCATATCTGTTTAGTGCACGATGTCAAAGAAGTGTCAGGCTCTCTTTCTGATTTTTAATTTTACGTACGTTGTATTGAAGGGGCCGATATTTTGACTCTAACACGAGCGGCTTGAGACCCTAGGTTTTGTTGGCAGGCTCGGAATATCAGACAGTGTTTCGTAGCTGCTTAAGCGTTCACAGTAAGAAAAAAACATTCTTCTGATTCTTCCGATTTCAGTGAGACCACGATCAGCGAAATAACCGTGTAAACACATCAGGGAAGTTTACATTCTTTACGAACACTTCGCTATGGATCACACCAACGCGCCCTAAAGCGACTTAAGTGCCGTCATAACATCTTAAAACGCGTGCTGGCCTGCACTTCGACGTCGATATACACTTTGCGTCGAGGTTGTTCCTTATCATAATTACTACACGCGATTCGTCTTCACAGGTAGCCTTCCGGTAAGAGTATTCTGGGCATTCTGAAAATGTTTTCGGTCTGGTATAGGCGAAAAAAAGTCTTAGCTGTAAAGGTTTTTGAAGGCCATCAAAAACGCTTCCTTGTTTGCCGGTACGTGTTTCGCCGAGCAATTCACGAAGACGCCCACTATGAAATGTCTCGGACTTGTACATGCACCCAGTTTTTTTTGGGGTGAGCGTCCAACCGAGGCGTGGAAAGTGCATCAGGGCTCCAGGGGTTATTTATAGCCGCGACACTCGCCTGTGGCTCGTCCATCGATCACGCCACGGTCGACATGCAGTGGGAATGAAGCGCACGCTTTTGCAGACAACAGATCAATACAGAGCGACCACTGTGGCCGAGGAAGCGGTAATCAGCTTGCCGCGGAGGACGTCCATGGTGAGTACATTGATCTGCTGGGCTACTGACTCATATGATTACGCTTATTTATGGTTCGTCGAGTAGCCTTTTAATGACCTCTGCGTGGTAATTTAATTTGAATTAGGGGCCATCTTCGATTTCAGAGAAAACTAATTTGCGGGGCGAAAAAAAAAAAAGAAGACCAGGTGTAAAAGTAAAAAAAAGAAAGCTCTGCTGGTGAAAAACTCACGATAGCAGTACAATTCGATATACCTATAATTTGATATAGAAAGAAGGACAAGTATGAAATAGGAAAAATATATATAAAAATAGAGCTGTTCTCAATTCAGAACTTAAAATCCCGAGTTCCGGAACTTGCGGCAATGCCGTCAGTTTAGCGCTTACGGCCTGAATATCCATCCGTGTCATGTAATCGATTTCATTTTGAGAACAAAAATATTGTAATCTATCATTTTTTTTTTATTTGGAGGCGTAAAAAAATAAAAAAAAAATTGTTTACGAATTTCTGTAATGCGAAATTAGAGCAGAGCTCTTGAGGAGGAAGAGGGGAGGATACGGAGGGGAGGGAATGTCCCTCCTTCTCCTCCGTACCCTCTCCTTCTCCCCTTCTCCTTCTCCTCCTCCATTCCCTCCTCTCCCATCCTCTCCAATTCAGTTTCCCGCTAAATTTAGGGGGAAAAATGACTTCACATGACTTGGAGTCACGTGACGTCAATTTTGTAGCTAAATCTAGCGTAGAAACGGAACTTCCCTGCTAAATTTAGCGGGGAGTTGAAGTGGTGTTGAGGTCGCGTGACGTCAATTTTCCCGCTACTTTTAGCGCGGTTACGCCGATGCCGACGGCGACGCCGACGCCGTTCAGCCCGTAAACGGGCGCCTAACAGCTGCGCTCTATAATAAATGGACCCGTAGCCAGGTAAACCTGTCCAAGCACTCACATGGGCTCGTCGGCTCGTCGCATTCATGTCGGGTCGTTCATCGCAGGCTCTACTGGTGCCGTCAAAAATCAATCTGGGACTGGGTCAGTCAAGAGCCACTAAGCTACGCTACGCTTCGGAGGAACGACCATTCAGCCAAATACTTTACGAGGAGAACACAGGATACTCTCCTCAATTGCATTAGACGGAACGACGACAGCGCCATAAACCACCCCTGGTGGCGTGGTTTATTTGGCGACGCCTCTCTCTCCCACCCACTTCTTCTCGCCGCCAGAACACGTGACCTGGCGACGATTCTGAATATAGAATGCGGTTGACGGAGTCACGAATGCGAAGACGGTACCGCTGCTGCTGTCACGCGTGTTTCCCCAGATCTTCGTTGTCATATTTTACGATCCATTATTGGGGAGTGTCCTGTATTCCCCTAGCCAAGTATTTGCTCCAGCCATCTTGTTGCATAAAAGCATTGTTGCCAGCTATCCGAAGAATCGTGTGAAATCGCAGGAATTACTTTTCCTTCAACATGGCTGCAAAGTCTGAGACCGGGTTGGAGAGACATAAAAGTCAAGACATTGTCTGTCCACCTTTTTTCTCTCTCTCTATCTCTCCTTCTCTCTCTCTCTTTCTTTCTCTGCTTGCTTTTACTCTTTTCCACCTGAGTTCCGGGGCTTAGTATTATGTTAAGTTACACCAGCTCGGTCGCGCTTTAAGCATTTTCGTTTCGATTTTTCTTCCTCCAGAAATTTTAAAAAGCACTCAGTGACAGAACAAGGTAATAAGCCTGAGCTTGCTGTCACCCCTTCCGAAAAGCTCGTGAAGTCGCTTGTTTGAATTCTATCTACGGCCGATTGCTCACGCTCTGTACTAAGCACCAAAATGGTGGCGTCCACGAGAAAATAAAGGAATAGACTAGCGGTAATCTAATCATAGCTTGTTTAGTGGCTCTAGGTCCGCCAATATAGTTCCGCGCCAAGAGTGCCCCGTACAAATGCAGATTTTCCGCGGGTATCCGCTATGACCAGAATACAAAACTATAGCAAGCCTTTTAAAAAAGAAAACAAAAACAAATTGTTAGTGGAGTGCCAGGTTTCAATTTTCTTCGTCTTGACACGGTATTCCTTCGTCTTAACTGATTAATCCAAGACTTTTTTTTTTTAGCGAATGAATCAAGCAGTGAATTGACAAAACCATTCCTACTCCTGTCCTGACAGGTTTGTAAGGTGAGTTTAATCCGAAAGAAACGATATCGCTACGACGAAGCGAAAATATGACAAAAGAGCGGACGTTATCCTTGGTACTTATACTTCGTTTCACCGCAACCTGGCAAAGAGCGAACGTTACGGGCCCTTCCAGCCAATCAGAGCGACAAAGTCGAAGCACGTGACAGCCCTCACCGAAGGTGCAGGGGCGTTAGCTTAACCACAGCAGTTGAAGAAGAGGGGAAGGAGACCTCGCCACTTACCTCTTTTGTGTGTCACAGATGTCGATTTTGTCGCCCGCGAAGATTATAGCCTGTTTCTCAAAATTCGTACAGAGGCGACTGCCTGCATTGTCTTCAGTCCGTGGCTTTGACAGCACTGCAAGTGCCTAGTGAAATAAAAGTCTTACCAGGTACACGTGTCTCCTTCTGACTCTCTGATTGGCTCACTGGAACTCAGTGTCGGCCATAACGCTTTACAGGAAACGAGGTTACTGATAACACGTTACTTTTTTCTTTAGTAAAGTTTTTCCAGGCGTGAATTTATAAATTCTTGCCATCGGCTTCCCCCCCCCCCCCCCCCCCTTTATCTTCAGAAGGTTTTCTCTCGTTTTCACCACGCAAACACCCCCACTTAAAAAAAAAAAAAAAGTTTACGCTATTTTTCTAAATGTTGAAAACAAAAACAAAAAAAAAAACACAAAAGTAACCTGCTGCTTTTATACTGACTTTGTACCTTGTCTGCCATGTTACGGGAAGACGGAGTATAGTTGTTCCGCGCATTTATTTTGCACTTGGAGAACCATCGCAGAGGATGAGAGGTGTGTCGAACTGAAGACAGTACTCTTTCTAGAGGTTTCTCCGTGTACGAGCCAGCCCGCAGGCCGGGCTCGGGCTTCACGGTTACATCCATGAAGGGCCCGGGCTGGGCACGGAACTTGAATTCAGCTCTATAAGGTGGGTCGAAGCAAGCCACACCGGCCATTATTTTTTTTTTTCAGCAATGATTTTGGAAGCTTCTTTAAGGTGTATACACACGACGGACCGGGCCGCGAACCGATTGATCAAGTGATGCGCGGCCCGCGGGCCGCCCGGCTGCAATGAGCAGCACACGGCGGACCAAAAGAGCAGACGACAGAGCGAACGGGCCGGTCTTACCCTCGACCTCACAGCTCCGCCAAACGCATGCGGCGAGCTGCTTTGAGGCTATTTGTAAGGATCCAAGATGGAGGTTGAACGAAAGAGACGTTTGGCCGCGGTGGCCATGGCGTTGACTATTGAGGACGAGGTAAGGAACCGAAAAGGGCAATCCCACAGAGCGGGGAATCGCTCCACGAGCGCGATAAAGTAAAAAGTTGCATCGTCGCACCATGCCGCCATCGTCGCACAACAAAAGGTTCGTCTTCTTCGTCTTCAACAGTCGGCGCCAAAAGAAAACGACTTTGGATTGGGATTCCAATCCAAACAACAAAAGTCAGCTTTTTGCCAGACTTAGCGCATCAATTATACTAAAAACGCCGCGGTCCGCCGCTAAGGTCCGGGCAAGAAAAGTCGCTTGGCATTTCTCAGAAGCGCGGGCCGCGGACCACCGGCGGACCTCGAATACCGGTGACGTAAGATCACGTGATGCACGGCCCGCGGACCAAAACAGCAATTTGGTCCGTCGTGTGGATTCACCTTTAGGGACTGAGGGGAGCACATAATTTTGCTTATTCTTGCTGGCCCTTTATTTATTTTCCCGTTCTTTTCGATGCGCGGGTTCGCTCGCAAAAAAAGACGATGGCGTGATTTTTTTTAACGAACTGCCTTGGCCCGCGGACTTACGACTAATAAAAGCCGCAAAAAAAAAAAGAAGAAAGCAACATAAGCATAATTCTGACTATCGGGTACTTCAGCCAACAGAGGTGGCAGTAATGACATTAATGGAATGAAATCACAGTAATTAAATTACTTTTGTGGTAATGAGTAATGTAATGATTACTTTTCTAGGCTATAATTTAATCACGTAATCAAATTACTTTCAGGCAGTAATTTCGAGAAAATCACTGATTACTTTTAAAGTTACTTTTGTCGCAAAAAAAAAAGTTCGTTTGCGAGCTTTAAGAAAATAGAGAGCAAAAATATCTAGCGTTTGTGAGGCGGCCAAAAGTGGAAAGCGCGAAGTCTACGTCGGCAAGGCAGACGTACACTTCGAGCTCTTCACTTTCGCCAACCTCTTCCTTTCCTATATCTTCTCCACTTTTTACCTTTCTTCAACTTGGCTCCCGACGCAGCTTGAGAGAGGGGTGCACTAAGAGGGTTATTTACCTTCCCTGCAGAAAACCGAGGTTATTTGTCGGCCCTTAAGTAAAGGCGTTTCTTGTAGTCGGAAAAGACGGGAATCGAGCAGAGCAGGTGGCGCTCGCGGTGTGCCTCTCTGCCTTTGCTTGGGGAGTTTATTCGGAAAGAAGCAAACGAGCAGACATCGCCACCCGTCTTTTTGGGGAAGTACACATTTCAGGAAAGCTCGCGTCATCCCTTTCCTCAACTGGCGACGCTTCTGCTTAGCAAATGTCCAGCCCCCTTGTGTGACAACGCGCAATAACTTGGGCTCTTCTCGAGTGTTTGGGAACGATACCCCTTGAGAAGAATGACCGGAAATACATCAGTTAGTGATCTTGGGAGAATAGTTTTAGATTTCGTCCGAGGCGGAAGGGAAACATTTCACATGACGACCCCTTGTAAGAACGAGCTGCCATGGCCCGATGTAACTTACTGACACGCACTACGACTTCTTCAATGTCACCGTTGAATGAACAACAAAATCGATGCAGTGACTCGACTGCCTTTGAGCCACATCTAAAAAAGAAGCTATCCATCCTGTTTAAGACATCTGCGGTGTGCGCCAGCGAAACGACTGTTCAGTATATATGGTTCTCTTTGAGGCGCATAAACTCGTGTTGCGGTGTAAACAGGAAGTAGTTTTAGTATGTATACTGAAGATATAAAATATATATCGAGCACGAATTACTGCTTCAAAAAAGTATTTCAAAAGTAATGTCAAAGTCATTTCATTACTTTTGGAAAGTTAGCTGGAACGTAATGTTGTTACTTATTGAAAGCCATTTTGACATCTCCGGTAACCAACATATGTAGCAGTGGCAAGCGAGCTGCCCTGCCACGCAATGTGTGAGGTATTCACACTAGAGCACTGCACGTGCCGGAATTTCTAGGCCCTACCCAACCCGGCCCGGTAGAGACATGGCCCGGGCCCGACCCGAGCCGGATAGAAAATTTAATTTTTAAACCCGGCCTGGTAGAAACAATGCACGGGCCCGGCCAGAGCCCGACAGAATATTTAGACATAGCACGAGACCGGCCAAAGCACAACGATGCTGCTGTTTTTTTTCTTTAATTTGAGTTTGAGATTGGCTTGAGCCCGACAGATTATAGACATGAGCCTGAAAAAGTTTGCAGGCTTTAAAGGGATGCTGAACCGAAACCTGGATTCCACAAAACAAGGCGGCAAAAGCGTGCAACGGGATGCTACAAACACCAAAACATCCCTCATAGAGCGATATCTCAAACGGATGGCCGTATTTTTCAAGAAAAGGAGGCGCATTTGAGAGGTTAGTTGACGTCATGTTTCTCGGAGAAGGAGAGGGAAAGGCCTCGCGTCTTCTCCACCTCGCCGCCTTGAGGGAGCGAAGCGAAGAGAGGAGGAAACAAGATATCTTGACGTCACGCGCCTCGTCGGCCTGGTTCAATCTCGACCTATTTTTCTCAAAATACGGCCGTCCATTCGAGATATCGCCTTACGAGTAGTGTTGTAGGGATTGTAGCGTCCCGCCTACATCTCCTGCATTGTTTTTCTGAAATCCGAATTTCGGTTCACCATCCCTTTAACCTCAAAACTGTCTAAGCCTGAAGTGCGCACTATCCCACTATGCTGGTGAAGTCCATACGTTTTGTTTTATTCACTTGAAAGCATTCCAAATGCAAAACGTCGTCTTTTTGTTTTCTTTTTGAACGGCGCCGTAGTGACTTTGCACTTCGCTTGTTTGTTTTTATTGAACCTAAAGCATCAATAAGAACACATTTTGCTCTCGAGAATCTAGAATTTGCGGCACAAGACTTCCCAGGAACGGCCTGAAAAAATTTCTCGTTCAAGCCCGAACCCGGCCCGGGCCCGAAAAAATGGGTTCTACCCGGCCCCAACCCGGCCCGCGGGCCGGGTTGGGCTTTCGGGTTGGCCCGGGCCCGTGCAGTGCTCTAATTCACACTGAGCGACAATAGAGCGTGCCCGTGAAAATAAGCGTCGGGCCGGACCGGGCCGGCTGTCGGAAATGAATAGCGGGCCGTGGGCGTGCCCCGGCCCAGGAGACAGCAGGCCGTCGAGGGCCGGGCTCCTAAATATCGGCCCGTGCAGGCCTTGCTGTTCACAGTCCTATTAAAGGGATTGTCAGGTGATATCCGGAAGTTTCTAAGCTTTTGCGCTGGTCATGTAGAAAGGGCCTAAATATAGTCACAAGAGTTATTTATTTCATTAAAAGACGCCCCAATATTCGTTAAATCAATTATGAACATCGATACGAAACTTCAAGTCACATTTAGCAAGTATGCATGGCTGGTCGTGCCGTGACGTCACACCAGGCATGGTGACGTCAGAGTCGCGGGCGTTGACTTATTCCCGGTTTTGATCAAAATGGTTGATGGTGCGTACAAAGATTATCGTCAAGGAATTGAGCTTCCCTCAATACGGTAAATCTTGTCTTTCTAAAGGACGCAGTTCTTTTAGTTAGACAGCAGTGAAGTGCTAAGGATACCATCTCTTTGCCTGACGTTAAGTCAGAGCTTGCGCTGTGGCCAACGAAAACGCTGTATGTTTTGCAGGTGCAATCTGAGCAGTTAAGCTCTGTTAAAAGAGGAAACGGCCGACGCCAAACATCTCCTCCTACAGTGCAGTGATCACGAAGAGGAGCGCACCAACCTCCGTGATGCCTTTTCCCACCTAGGGCTACCTAGTACCAGCTTGGAGGAACTCCTGCGTCCAAGAGCGTCACGAGCTACTACAGACAAGGCACTCAAGAGTGTAGTCAGCTTTTTAAGGAGCACAGAACTCCTCGAGATCCTCTAAGACTTCCAAGAAATCTGGGTTGCTTGCGGCTCCTGCAGGAGCCGCAAGCAACCCCGAGGTTTTCAGGAGTTCGAGGAGTCGCGATTCTGTACCGAAAGCCGTAGGAAAGCTAACACTCTGAAAAGATCCCCTTCCCTCTCCCCCCTCTCAACTCCTCTATCTCTTTTTTCCCCTATTTCCCTTTCCCATCGACAGTGACATCTGCTCCCAAAGCGCAACTAACTACAACGTCGATTCTCTAATAAACATCGTTTCAACAACAACTGTTAAAAATAAAATTACTTGTGCGGCGGGGGTTTAAAAATTCGAATATTGTGCGATTGATATTCCTAAAAGCAATGGCAATATAATTTTATCCTTATCTTAAAGACAAAATGTGTGCCGTACAATACCTCTAAGCAAGTCAAGAAATGTGTTTTTTGAGATCTGCAACACCGATTAATTAACACAAATTAATTAGCAAACTTCCTTTAAATTCTTATTTCTAAGCAAACCCTCAAATTCAAAATTCGCACATCGTGTTGAGAAACTTCCCACCGTGTCGTTTTTACTAAGGTAACCTTCGTGCATCTAATGTTTTGTGACGCGTGCGAGATTAAGAAAAAATGTGTGCCACGTGACTAGGAATACAGACATTGAAGTATACCCTTTTCCGAATTACCCAAGCATCAGAGGGAATGCCGGGAACGTAGCTACACGCGCGGCACGCGCTGACTGGAATCTGCAGCAGTAACTGTTCGAAAGCAAAAAATATAGAACAAAAGGAACTTTGCACGCGCGTTCCTCGGCGCAATCTTTTGATCATTTACTTCGATTTTGTTTTGTACAGGGAAGGTGAGTGCGTGCAGCGCGCGTACCTACGTTCCCGGCATTATCTTTGACAGCTGCGTAATTTACCGAAATCAATAGACCGATCTCACCAGCCAGTTTGACTACGCCACCGCTGCCGCAATGCATCGAGGGAACTTTAGACTTTCAGCACGTGCGACAACCTCGCTGGAGCTCTGCGCCTGCAGGGCACGAACAGGCTCGTGCACGGCCGATTGCCTCCTGTGAACTAAAGTTATGGCTGCCTCGCGCATGCGCCAAACGCTTGGTGAGATCGGTCTATTCGCGACCGGGTAGTGACGAGCGACTTTTTCTTTAATCTAGCGCTTTTTTTAAAGTTCCAAATAAATTACGCACATAGAGGCTACATTGATGGAACCGACATGGTGGGACGCTCTTCAACATGCTCTACGACTTTAGTATATAAAGACTTGCGCGAAATGTTTTCTTTAAAATATTAACTAATTATAAGGAGTTAATTAGCCAGCTTGACACATCCCAAAACTATCTCAACTTGCTCAATAGGACAGTAAATAACCCCGCGCTGATTGGACAACAGCCTTTATTTTTTTAATGTCTTGGCACCAATTGTTTGAAACACCTGTATATGTGGGACAAGTCCTGCACCAACGCAATGCTTACGAAGCATGCCCGTATTTTCCCTCAGCAGGTGCGGGCACTGCGCGAGCGCGGAAACCTAATTCGCGTGAGATGAGGATACGATTATAATGAGTCTACACACACGACCGTGGCGGCGTGACATCAGAGAGTCGAGATGGTCTATACACCACTTGGACAGTCTATCCAGGATATAGGAAACTTCGTCCAAGTCCGTCCATCCATTGTTCGAGATCATAACGAGCGTACCCAAACTCCCCTTTCGACGAACCGTCGCTGACGACTCGTCCCATTCTCCGAACAGTCCTTCCAAAGGATCACTTCCAAAGGATCACACCGCTTCGAAGCAGTGTCCGGGCGGGCGCATAGGGGAGAGCGGGAGCTGAGCGCGCCGCGGCGACGTCCGTCAGGCGCGAAATGCGCCGCGCGTCCCCATTAGGGGAGGAAGAGGGTCTACCCGTAAATCCCCATTAACGCGGCCTCGAGACGCTTCGCCAACCGAGCGAGACGGAATTCCCGACCCCGGGCGCTGGAAGCGAGACGCCGGGGCCACGAGCGTGCGGACCGGGGGTAATCCGCCGCAGCCACTGTGTTGCCGCCAACGGCATTCCGTTCACTCTATAAGGCTGACAGTGCGGTGAAAGCTACTGGCTCGTTGGGCCGCTCAGCGTAGACCTTCCGCAACGTGATCACGCTCCCCCCCCCCCCCCCCCACCCCCCGTTGATACGTTAAAAATATATATTTTTATGCAAAAAAAAAGTAATCTTTTTTTAGCATAATTGATACATTTGGAGCATGCTTTTGAAGACACTACAAGGCCGCATCGTCGAGACCAAGCGCCGTTCTACGCAACCCTAGGATTGCGGGATCGGAATCCCGGCCGCGGCAGCCTGCGAATCTGAAGGAGGCTTATCAAGGATAAAAGCGCCGTGCAAGCGAGATTTTGGTTGCACGTCAAAAGATCCTCGGGAGATCGAAATGAATCCTCTATCCTCCATTGGGGCGCGCCAGACGCCCTTAGTTGGTTTATCGCGTAGAACCGGTAGATCTGACTTTTAATACCTCTGTCAGACGGGCACGGTCAAAGCCTTCAGAGTGAAGTTATTTAAAAAAAAAAATCGGCGAATCAGACTGCTTATAAATCATACAAGAGACAGTCCGCATGCAGATTCGAAGGCGAGTGACCGCGAGATCCGCCCTTCGAATGCCGCATGTGATGAGTTCAAGGAGAAAAGCTGGCTCTCGGCATTCGAAGCGCGGGATAGTACGGTGAATCACGTTTGCAGACTGTCTTTTGTATGATGTATAAGCAATGTGACCCTGGCTTCACGTAACGTATGAACGAGGGTTATGTTCCCGCGTCCTGCTGCGTATTTTGTTTTTATTTGGAAAATCTTGTCGGCTTATGCGGCAATCTCATTGGGTCCGGAGCGCCTCTCGAGCCCTCAGGGAATACAGCGTATATACCAACTCGACTCAATGACGTCACGCCGCCGCGTGACGTCATTCAGTCGAATACTTCACTCTTTGTGAAGCATTTGATTAAGAAGTTCAAATTTAGTACCTTTTGTTTTGTACAATACTTTTTTTTTTTTTTAATTTTGGGTCGACCATAGGCACTCACAGAGCGCGGGGTTCGGTGACAAAAGCGAAGGCGGTTATACTTGGCGAGCCGAGTCCGTATAGCTCCCACAGCATTGTCAGCTCTGTGGGGTGGACGGAGCTAAGCGTGGATTCGCGGAGCTCGCGTGCGGCGCTCCAGTCCTTCTGACGAACAGACGCGACACCGCCGGAGTTGTGGGGAATGCTTCGAGGTCGTTCGTCGAGCCTTCGGGAGAGACGGGGAAAGGTGGAGGAGGTCGGACTACTTACTCGTACGCTACGCTGCAACAAGTACGATTGCGACTCTGGGAAGTTACTTTATGCTTAGGCCGCGATCGCAGCGCTGAAACATCGTACAAAAGGTTTTAGACTTGAGCTAGATGGCGCAAGTTACCGCCCGTTACAAAGGGTAAAGCCAATAACATCCATCCAATCTGGAGACACTGTCTGCGGCGTGTTTCTTCCTCGTATGACGCCCGTCTCGTATGTGTCGTGCAAACGCATGTTTGAAGCACATATATGTACGAATCAAGGACGCCTGCTTGATGCGTTTCCGCAAATAATTATGCATCATGCGTACAGCGAACAACGAGGCTTCGCGCGATGTATGAGAAATGGTGTGACTGTGGCTTTACTACTATTTTTATCGAGTAATTACTCGCTGGAAGAGATTACTCGCGGTGTAATTCAGTGGTGATAAAAATCAAACTAACATTTATACCGTTCGGGAATACTATGCATGCGCAGCGCAAGTTCGTCTGCTTCTTTTGCAGGGGTTGTTGTAACGTAAGAACGCCGAGCTCTCATTGGCTCAGATTGAAAGATAGTGGGTAGACTTCAAAGCAAGCTGCCTTGAGCTCTACCCACTGTCCTTAAATCAGAACCAACCAGAGCACGGCGTTTTGACGTCACACAACCCCTGCAAAAGAAGCAGACGAATTTGTAGTCCGCGTACGGTCATACCAATCAATTTCTCTTGTCGAGTCGTCTACGCGTCCATGCAGATCGATTTTTTTTTTTTTTTTTTTGGCTAGTGATAAACGAATGTGTACGTTTTTAATACACTCAGTACATACACTATCCCTATTTATGGTGAGGGAGCAAACATTACGAGAAAAGGAGCAATATACGGAAAGAAAACGGGCCCGATTCAAGGTTGAATTACTAAACGAAAACAAAAGACTAGGGCAATCACAGTCTGACTAAGGAATTAGAAAAATTACTGCGCGAAAACGTACTACTTCTTTTCAACCTGAGCCCAGACGCAGCCGATGCTTTATGAGGTAATGGGTCCGATTAAGCCGCGTCAGAAGCGTAAGTCTCTAGGACTTTTTTTTTTCGGTTTAGGAATGGTTCGGCGATGACAGAACGCGTACAGAAGCACGACGAACACCATGATGATGCGCTTTTGACGCCCTCTGATCGGTCCCACGAGATCGTATAGCGTCGGCCGCGTCTGAACTTGAGGTGAAACGAACTATATTCTTGAAGTGATCGATATACTATTATCTACGATGACCCGTAGTCTAGTACGCTATTTTTTAGTACAATGTACTTGTAGTACCTCTTACGTTTTAAATTTTAAACTTCTAAAAGTTGCTTCAACGGTTCCGACCTCGGAACAGGTAACGTGCCGTCCAACGAACCGGACACAAAAGAATCTGAACCCTTTCTCTCCCTGCCTCGGGGGAGTGCCACTCAATAAATCGCCGAGTCGCGTCAGCTATATACTTTGTTTCACCTTATACGATGGACAACAGCAAACTCCATGAGCCGTCCCCGCTAATCCAGTGTTTTAAACGCATCGGCTGACTACGTGCCCGGGCGTCCTAACGCCCCTCCTAAAGTCACGTGCCACTTACGCAGCATGCAACTGGATTAGAGGGCTAGTGGCGTTCTTTGAGGTTAATTGTAAGGTGAAACAGGGTGTATGTTACATCAACGGCTATAAAAGCACGAATAGATAGATTGGAGGGTCCATGCGGCCGAGGCGAATTCAAAAGCCTGAAGCGCCAGTTTATAGCCTTCGTTGCAGCTCGTGACGACACAAGATGGGTACTAAAGCGTGTGCGCGATAAAAAAAAAAAAAAAAAAACAACAAAAAACGGAAAGAAGATGATTGTGGAACAGTAGAAACTACATCGAGCACACTCCAAAACTTGGGGTCCAAGTAACAGCAGAGCCTTAAGAAATACAAGTCAAGAGCTGAACAAATTTACAGCTTTCGAAAATATAGCGACCCTCACGGTCAGCACAGGCCGATCTATAAAGAAGATGAAGCAAAGTCGAAGCTAGCCTGGCGTGGGCACATAAACGCAGTTCAAATCCTACCGCTCTCTGTACTGGTTGTCTCAATCCAGCTCCTACAAAACCATTCCAGAAAAAGGGGTTCCGGTAGGTGCCAGTTTCAGCCTTTGTGTTTTTGCGGCGCTTTTCGAAGCGACAAACAAGCGCGTACTGTGGGCTGTGAAGATCGCACGCACTGCGCTGTGATTTGTCAAAACGTTGGGACGGTGTGCACGCGCGGAATGTTCGGACTATTGAGAGCGATTGAGAGCATGTGCTTCCAAGGGCGTCACCATGCTCGGCCTCCTACGATTAGTCGAACGCGCACTATGCCGTCTTTAGTAGGATTTTTACTTCTTTCTTATAGTCAAAAATGAGAAGGAGGTCGAATTGTCAACTTCGATGGGCGCGGTTTTAAAAGCGCGACGACACCAAACCACTGTGAAGATGGAAAAAACAGTTGGTTGACAAATACTGAGAGGAAGAGCGGCAGTAAGCAATCCTAAACTACGGCCTTGTTATGTCGGAGGTGACGGTCACTCCCATAAACCCTAAGGCGACTGTCATCGGGCGTGTCGCTCGCCCGGACATTCGGCAAGACCACGTGTGTCCCCCGCTAGAGCAGCGGCTTCCCTAAGCTCCCGGGGCCTCCTCGTTTGCTCGGCCCATCGGTCAACGTCCCCGTCGCCAAGATCTCGAAAGGCTTCCCCGGGGTCTCTGGGAGAACCCCGCGATCATTAGCCGTCCTTTCCTTCTTCCGACGGGAAGCCGAAAAAGCCTTTTGGGCTTCTCCGTCGTGGCCAGGCAGCCACTCATCTCCGCCGAGATCTTCACGGAGATCAGGAGCGTTCGCAGTCCGCTGGACGAGGTTCGAGTTGGCAAGGCTGTGCGAAAAGGTACGCGGTCATTGGACAAGGGCAGGAGTTCCCGAGACTCTGAAAAAAACGAAGCGCTGAGGACGGTGCACTATCCGCTGCCGGTAATTCAAGCTGTTCGTTTGCTGAACTTGTTATTAATATATAATATATATACATATATATATATATATATATATATATATATATATATATATATATATATATATATATATATATATATATATATATATATATCTTTTTTTTTAATTGTCTCAGAATAGGTTTCTGCTAGGCAATGCAATGGTTATGTGTTTAGGTTACTGCTAGCCTGAGACATCCGAAGGTAACCGGGCTCAACGGGTCTCGTCGTTGTATGCCACGGTGATATTTGCGCCATTCCTATTTTCTTTATGACGATTTATATCCGAGTTGAGAAGACATCTCTGAGTCAGAAATCATTTAATATCGCCTCTGAATTGCTATTAAACTACGCACAGCTGCAACTTGAGTAGAAAGAAATTATTTACTTCTATAAAGAGATCCACGCTTTTGTTTCACTCTAAAAGTTGAACTTAAAGTTTCAACTAAATGTTGTTTTAACTAAAAGTTGAAAAGGTTCTGAAAAGCGTCTACTTCTCTGTAACGCCTTTTGACCTACATGCAGTCTTGTGCACGTTACTCCAAAAAATTAATCGATTACAATTACCACTACCCTTGCTTAAAAAGTATTAAATTTAGATTCACTTGATTACTCAAACGAAAAGTGATTAACCGTTACTTGAAAAAGAAACAGTTACTTTTCCGATTACTAACAGATTTTCAAAACGCCAGAGTTTTCTGCCGGTTTGAAAACAGGCCCTTTTGTCAGTTGAATACTTTTATTAGGCAGTAATCACAAGAGTAATCTGATTACTTTTTGAAGTAATAAAATTACTTGTAACCGTTACTATTTTTCCACGGGACCCCCCCCCTCCCCCTTCCCCCCCCCCCCCCCCCCCCCAGGCACACGCCTTTTTTTTCTGAAATGACACAAATAAAATTTGCTTTTTTTTGGAATGGAAAAAAGAAAGATTTTTGCGGAGCTGTAGGAAACGAGGTCAATCCCTTTCTATGTACAGTTTCTGTGGAATGTCTGTTTTTTTTGTGTTTTTTTTTTTCGAGCTGGGACTGGGAGTGGGAAGCCCCAGGGAAGCCACAGTGCGTGACAAAGGCCATGCAGGGCGAAGTTTGAGGTAGCAGAATGTAGCTTTGTAAGTCCTTCGTTCAAACTAGCCCCCTCACGCGCACACACACAGAAATAAAAAAAAATATAAAAAATCCTGCTTAGGGTACCTACTCGCAGCCCGTAGGAGAACCAGAACCGAAGAATGCCTAAAGCGGATGCAAAATATAACAAAGTCAGTTGAAATATTTCCCCATTTCCCCTACGTGGTCTTTGTGAGAAGCAATGTTTCGAGTTTCAGAAGTGGCCGGGGCGATCTCTTCCGCTAATGGATACTACACACGATCCGTTTCAAATCCTGGAGCTGCTGCTCTTTTGTTTAACATGCGAGCTCATCCACATGTGAATAATAAAATGAGCGACGCAAACTTTGAGCGACAACCCTTGCTCAAGCTTAACAAGATCTAGAACCCGCTCCGCCCCCCCCCCCCCCCCCTCACACACACACACTGGCGAACGCCCAAATCATTAAACTTCTTCAAACGAAGTCTATGCTTGTGTCCGCATTGTAAAGGTGCAACGACCACGAAGAGGGAACCAGTTTTCCTTCTTCAATACTTGTTCAAATGTGAAATATAGGTTGGAAGTAGTTTATTGTTATGAGCGCTAAAGATGTGTCTTCACACAATAAAGTAATCGGAACTGGCATCACTGAATTAGAATAACCGAGTTAAGACCGACTCTTCTTCTAATCAACCAATGTCTGTTTTATCTTCTTAATCAGCCAATGTTTGCAAACCATCCCTTTGGCGGAGATTAGATTCGAGGATTCCTTTGTAGGAAACTTGTACAATTAAAGGGCGTCATCAGAAACGGGAAGGAAAATAAGTGAGGGTTAGAAGTAATTTTAGTACTTCCGAAAGTAATCAAATTATTGTTGCGATCACTTCCTAACAGTATTGTAGGCGCTACAAAAAAAAAAAACCCAGAAAAAATAAAGGCAACGAAATACGTTGCTCGTTACTAGTAAAGTAAAAGAACGCGACCCGTTACTTCTTTATTTGCACATTGACGGTGAAAGCGTCTTTTTCTTATTTTTTTTTTTTTTGTCTTGCGACGGCGCTTTTTGATGGGACAAATTCGCGTTCAAATTGGTTTTTTTTGTAGTGGGTCTTCTGCTTGGGGAAAAGACAGGCAAATATTTGAAGGTTAGTGGCATGAGGTCAAACGTTAATGACTTTGCGCCTATACTTTATTTCAGCTTAGGTCCAGACGCAGCCGACGCTACGAGCTGATGGGGCAATTCAAGCAGCCTCAAAAGCGTGTCACTGGGCCTGTTTTGTTTATGATTGGTTCAGGGGCGATAGAACACGCACAGAAACAGGAGAAGCACCAAGGAGGTGCATTTTGGACGCTGTCTGCTTGGTCCTCGTAGCGTCGACTGCGTCTGGACTTTGGGTAAAACGAAGTATATAAACACTAAAAAAATGTAAGCGTACTTTTTTCAGGTATTGGGAAGGAGACGTAACGAGTAACGTAGCTACGTTAACCGTTAATCGAAAAAAAGTAACGAGTACGTTACTACGCTACAGAAAAAAAGTATTTTTCGCCCGCAATGTGCGAAGAAACGAAAGCGCTAGCTGGTAGCAGCGTTCCGTCTGCTTCTTTCTCCCCAGCCTTCCTTTCCCTCGCCCAACCTTATGAAGTTGCAACGGACTATGGCAATACGAAGCGGGAGGTCACACAGCGTTCCGCAGCGGGGCGCAAGACAATAGTCTGGCTCAATTTTTCAAAGCGTTGCGTTGCGGTACACCAATCAGAAGCCAAGAAAAGAAAGCGGGGGTCACGTGTTCGGCGCACCCGTCAACCGCAGTGACGCACATTCGGGATCCCGTAGCGAAGACAGGAACTTGCTTTTCTTTTTTTTTTTTGCTTGTTAGGGAGCGGTGAAGACAGGGGAACAGCGCGTTTTTTTTTTTTTTTGTTTTCAAGTGATGGTTCAAGTTGAACAGAAGTCGCGGACGCCAGCGGAATTCTCCTCAAGATCGGGCACCTCGACGAACCTCCACGCTGTCGCCGGGCGTCGCCATGTTGCCGCGGCTTTCGCTTACTATAGGTGAGTGGCAAGTGACAATAGTGCGTTCTTCTTGGCTCTTGATAATGGTTGGAGAAGTAGGTGAGTGGCAAGCGACGATAGCGCGTTCTTCTTGGCTCTTGACATCGGTTGACTGCGTTTCAACGCAACTTTGTAGGAATCTTGCATGTGTTCCAAAATGCGTCGTTGGCCCATCGGAAACCATCGGACGGGCACCCCAATCAAAAGGGCGACGTAGAGAACTCGTAGGGAACTCCCGATGACGAGGGAGCAAAGTTCGCGCAGTCAGTGGTTCAGAACGGCGGGAAAAACGCACGTGGGCTCGTCTGGAGGGTCAAAAAATACACAAGGCCGCAAGGAGCAGACGAACTTGCATGCCGTACAGACCCCTTTCTTTGCAAACACCACCAGGCGGTGCTCCAGTCTTTGGCGTCCCAGCGAACTTTCCGGCTTCATAAAAAGGATGAACAAAGCACCACTGCTTGAAATGTTGATGAAACATTTAACCACTAGTTCTGCAGGCAAACACCAAAACAAAAACCATAAGCAAGAAGCGCGAGGCTTGTTCGATTTGTTTCAGATATCCATGTAAGCTAACATATCTCCTCCAAGGCGTTAGATCGTACAGCCGAAGGCCCTCGTTAAATCTCGAACCTTGTTCGTATAGCATTTATGCTTTCTAGCACCGGTGACATAAGCAAGCCCGACAGACTTGTAAAGACGGAGCGACCGGAAGTCGCTTGAGACGGAAACAGCGGTTTACGTTTGTAAACAGTAAAAGGGTTTATAGAATAGGTTCGGATGAGCTGAGCATTGCAGAGCTCTGAATCAACGCGTAAACCGACCGAGGCACGACGAATACTTCTCCAAAGCACAAAGACATTCCACCTGGCAAACTGCAACGAGTGCCAAGGAAAGGCAAAAAGCGCAGCCAATTTCTTTCTGCCCGGTCTCCGCCCCGATTCCCTCATGTTTCGCGCGGGCACAATTGAACCGTTGGTCGAGCGACGCCCGTGCTTTTTTTTTAGACTCTAGAGCAGGGGTGGCCAAGCTGCGGCTCGCGAGCCGCATGCGGCTCTTCGCGTGTTAAAGTGTGGCTCGCGGCTCCCTCGTCTAGCCCCCCCCCCCCCCCCCCCCCACGCGCGCGCGCACACACACACACACACACACTCCCCCGCCTCCCTCCCGTTCGCACAAGCACTTCCCAAAAAAGAGAAGTGGAACGCGTTTTAAGGTTGCGGTTTGGTAGTCTTGTGCTACTGCTGTGCTACTGCTACCACGTACAGTTGAACTGCTTTTGACTCGGATAGATTGAAAGTTGTTCGAGTTTCGTTGATTGCTCTGGACAAAAGTTTGTCCCCCCCCCCCCCCCCCCCCGCGGCTCTTGGAAGGTTCGTGATTTTGTTTGCGGCTCGTAGGCCGGGTCAGCCTGGCCACCCCTGCTCTAGAGGGTCTTCTGCGGCGAGATTCGAGCGGCATCCGATGAAAGGTGTGACATCAACCAGATTCCTTGTTTGTAAGCTCATTCTTATCTTCCTTTCTCGTCAGTGTGCCAACACCAGCAGCGTACTATAGTCGGTGACAGGTTCAGAACGTATGAGGAGTGCAAGTTCGTCTGCTCCTTTTGCGGCGGTTGGGGTGACGTCAGAAAGCCGAGCTCTGATTGGTTCGGAAAGAAGAATAGTGAGTGGACCTCAAGGCAGCCTGCTTTGAGGTCTACCCACTATCCTTCAATCAGAGCCAATCAGAGCTCGGCGTCTTTCGGACGTCACCCAACTCCTGCAAACGAAGGAGACGACTTGCTCGCCACACACAGCCGATGGCCCGCCTCCGGCGCGAACACCTACTGCGTTCTTACGCTCTAAGCGTATGCGGAGCACAATTACGTCTGCTTCTTGCACATGGGGTTGCGATGACGTCACGACGCCGAGCTCTTATTGAGATTGAAAAAATAAATAGTGGGTAGGCCTCGAGACATCGAGCATTGGGGTCTACCCACTATCCCTCCAATCAAAGCCAATCAGAGCTCGGCGTCCCTCTGGTGTCACCGCAACCCTTGCGCAAGAAGCAGACGAATTGCTCTCGGCACTGAAACCGTCCAGAGACGCATTCAATGGACTTTCAATAGCTGACTTTGCCTCTACTCTCTGCTCGAACGCGTCAGGGCGGTCGCTGCGGACATGATTACAACATTTTCTGCGGACAGGCCTCGAGAATATTTGAAGCATGTTTACCTGTGACATTTGTATGCTTCGAGCATTTCTGAAGATACTTTTTGTGTCACAAATGTGACAGAATCGTTATAAGAAAAAAAAAAAAAGGAAGAAAGAAAATCACTGTATATGAAGACTTTATTTTGTATGGTGTATTAGCAGTGGGATCAAGGATTGGTATGTCGAGGTGAAAAGCAGGGTAAGACGGGGTCATATACATTTCACATATTTTTTTTTTCTCATGTCGCGGTTCACTTATGAACAAGTAAGACATATCTTCTAGTGAGAGTCTTTATTCACCTAGTCATTTTTTTTATTCAAAGCACAAAAAACACGCTGTTCAAGCCTTGTCTGTTGCTTCATGCAGTTTTGTTTTGCAATATTAAAACAATAACAGACAAGCCAAACGCTATAAAAAAGTCTTTTAATTTTTGCAGTAATCAAACCTTACAAATAGACAAAAACACTGATTTTGTCAAAGCTTTGGCTATGCAACTTAAACAGAAGCTATAAAAATAATCTCTGACAGCTCTCGGTGTGATTGGCTGGACAAACCGAACGGTAGCAAAATAAGCAAAGTAAACTTGACTAGAGTGCTTCAATGTTTCGGGGCTGGCGTCCCTTCATGAGTACAGTAATTGCTCTCGTCTGCTATCATGCGCCACAACCTGCAAGCATCCCAAGCAGCACAGATTTGGTCAATCATTGGCTAATGACTGCAAATGTTCCTTTGGCCAGTGGCCAAACAGCGGTCAGTCATTGGCTGATGACTGGCCTTTTTTTCTGGCCACTAGCCAATAGCCACTGGCCATCAGCCATCGGCCAAGCATTGGACGATGAATGGCCGCTCTTTGGCCATTGGACAAAAAACCATCGCCAGCCATTGGCCAATACTAGGCCGAATTCCGTGCTGTTTGGGATGGCGCCTCACTGGTACCCCATGCCTGCAAGGATATGCAGCGTGCGCGTGAACGTAGCTTTGACAAGCCTGTAATTGCACGCCACTTGCCCGCTCGAGTAGAGACATGGCGGAGGCCAGATCTTACAATTGTCTATACAGTCTTTAATGAGCTGTTAACGCGGTTTTTGGAGCATCACCACGTATAAATAAAGCGGGACAACTTTAAAACCACACAACATCATGCTTCCTGTCAAGTATGCGTTTGATTTTGGCTGAGGTCAGGAGACAAAATGGAGGCCATGGTTAGGAAAAGGCGACACTCGCGACTTGCGCCAACAGAGGATGTCGCCACTGTAGAAAGGTGCAGTAAACAAGTAGGCTGAAAGGGAAAAAATAATTTATATTCAAAGTATTTCTTCTTGGCTTTCGTTAGATGAAGGCCTCTGGCGGTGCGCATGGGCTTTTTCTTCACACGAACACAAATACGGTGAACGCGTATTTGTGTTCGTATTTTATTTATTGTGTATTTTATTGAAGAAAGGCCTTCCGGTTAAACAAGGACACCATCTAGCCGCACCCCAGTATTATAATAATAAGACTAATACTAATAATGCTACTACTACTACTAATAATAATGATAATAATAATAATAAGAAGAATAAGTTCGATTTGCATCAAATCCCCATCTACACTGCATTTGGCTCCTCACACGTAACACTGCTATCCTGTCCATCAGCTTGAGAATGTTCCTTCCGTTAACTTTCCCTCGCAGATTTATTGTGCAGGGTCTACAGTACGTCTGCATCGATATATTTTATGTGCAAATTCTATCTCTGTTTAAGTGTGCGCGTCTGTATTGTATTTTTTTATTGATCTGCTTTATGTGTAATATTATTTTAATATTATAATGTGGCAATGCATACGTTAGCTCGTTCAATTTTGGTTTATTCTATCTATATATATATATATATATATATATATATATATATATATATATATATATATATATATATATATATATATTACTGCACTCTCTGTGTCCCCTGTTGCATTGGCTGTCCCAGTACCAGGGCCGCAAGGTCGTTCCTGGTGTTGTGTTTCTGGGAGCGCTGAAGGGGAGGCCGCCATAGAACACCCTACTCTACCCGGGGCGCAGAACCCTTGAGACATCAGGTGGGTGGTGGCCTTCGCTGAGGGCTCTAAACACAAAAAGAAGGTCTTCCGCATGCCTCGAGGCAATCTGGGACCGCCAGCCCTCGCAAAAGAAACACCGGCGTGCGCGCGCGCGCGCGCGCCGGTGTTTGTGTGTGTGTGTGTGCCTGTCGGTGTTGTGTTTCAGTTTGAGCGGGAGGAACGTCGACACTTTGCATCAGAAGCATGGCAAGAGCGGCTATGGGTTGCAGCATCTGCACCTCGCTGAAAGAACACATGGCAATTGCATCAGCCGCCCCCGCACCTCGAACGCTACGTGAACATTCGAACTCTCCCCCTCCCCGGGGAAGGCTCCTCTCTTTCTCAGAGGGCCTTCTCACCCTCGGAGGGCTATATAACGTGGGTTCAGGGAGCCCCAAGACGCCAATTAAACTGTCGACCAGCTACCTGTATATTCACTGTACATAAAAGTTCTACTTCAGTAATCCCACTCCAGGGGCCCTAATCTGGACACTTGGCGAAAAAGTCGGCGAGAAATCTGGTGGCTGTGATTGGCCGACGTCGCACTTGACCTTGGCGCCGGCCAATCATAGCCGTCAAATTTCTCGCCGTCTTTTTCGCCAAGTGTCCAGATTAGGGCCCCAGGTCTGTTTCGTCGAGACTATGCGATCAGCGAGCCACAACCCCGACTCCTCGTTCCCACAGCCGAGGTCGTCCCCTCTCAGTTGCAACACTGATCAGCAAATAAAACCGGTTCTTGATTCTTGATTCATAGTTCTTGATTCATAATTCTTGATTAATATTAATATTATTATTAATACTGTTATCATTTTCATGAGAGGGCTACCCTGAGAGACGTGCGAGGCCACCCTAGGCTAGTAGCAGGCACTCGTTCCGTTTTCCTATAAAGGTAACTTTAGCTCTTTCAGGACAGGCTGATTTCGTACTATCTCGAAAGACATTACATAAATTTGACATGTATATATGTATTTTCTTTTTAAATCTCCCAAGGGCTTTTTGTTTTCCTCTTGAGAACATTTTTGTTTGGCTGCCTGAAGACGCAGGGCGTTCGCCAAAGAGTCGAAACGACCGTGGAAGTCGAGTCCATTCGTCTTCGCGTCTGTTGACAGGTCAAAGGGACATCCCACGACTAAAGAATCGTTTGCAGGAACGACGTCTCTCATCATCAAACAGGGCCACCTTTTCCCCTTTCCCCTGGGAGGCCCGGTACGCTGGGAGCGCCTTTTTTTATGAATGAACATTTTTTGACAGTCCTACACGTCGATAACAACCGGTCGTTCAAAACTTCTTTCCAATAAGAAACGATACTTCCGCGACAATGGATCGAGGGCGGAGGGAAGTTTGCAACCGATATAAACTAACAAAAAGATTTGACGCCACGGACGAATATGGTGCCAGGCGAAGGTGACTGTGACATAACCATGAATGGGGTATTTATTGAGAACAATATATATGTGAACCTTTTTCGTAAAAACAAATTTCCCCTTGAGGATTGATGGGCGAAGGGTGGGGGGGGGGGGGGGGAATCCCCCTTAAAAAAAAACGGGGGCTACCCCCCTTGAAAAAAAAGAAATCGCTTCCTCCCCCCCCCCCCCTCCTTAAAAAAATAAAATCCGCCACTGCAATGATTTCGCGTATTGTTGTTGTACGAAGATGTCACGTTTCACTCTCCTGGAGAAATTTAATGTCCGGGTTACGACCACGGCTGTTACGCGGGGGAATAAATGGACAGATCCCAGACAAGATCAGCAGGCTTACGGATTGCCTCTTTTCTCAACTTCCCCTTTCCCAAAATGGGGACAATTATAAAGAATTATAATTTGACTTAACTGGTTAAAGACACACCGAACTCCCGCATTAACGTTTACTGTAACACATAATGCGTTTAGGGGTTTGAATTTCGAACGAAAGGCGTCACGCTAGGGTGTCACGAAAAGCCGTTACACGAACGCCAAGGCGACGTAAATCATGCCTACCCCATTATGCTCAATGTGTAAACATACAGATCATATAGAAGCATCCCAAGTCATAATTAATCAAACCTAAGAATACTCAAATTAAAACAAAAATTTGAATCTAAAACGGGAAGCAAATATAAATTACTTTTTCCACAAGGTGCGATCAAAAAGTCTCTAGACTAAATTTCTAACGTGAAAAGAAAGAACAACACGGCGTTGTGCGCGCAGCGGTCGAAGTCAGGGACCTTCGTCTGTCATTATGAGAAAAGGCATCGCCCTGTGAACATTTGGAACTGCTAAACGTGATGAGATAAAAGAGCGCAAAAAGGTACAGGGAGAGACAAAGCCGCGGGCAAAACAGCGCTCTGTCCTGTCCGGTCTGTCTCTTCCTTTTGTACCTTTTTGCGCTGTTTTATCTCATCATGTTTAACAAATACCAACTAGCCCAGCTCTCAACCTTATTTAGAGCTGCGCTACACGAGTTGTGTTGCCACGTGCACCAGTACAATGGCGATTTCGGCATTAACTGCAAACCAGAGGGAGAGCGAACATCCATCGTGAGGCAAATTTGGCAAATCTGGAACAGAAACCTTTAAAATAATTCAACAGGGTTGTAAAAAACAGCAACAACAACAACAAAGAAAACAGCAGGGGGTCGTGCGAGGTTTTCTGAGCTGCACTCGCGCTTCAAGAATGGCAAAGCACCACTGGAAGACAAAGTGAGAGGTATAGGGCGTGACGTTCCGCCATTCTTGAAGCGCAAGCAGAACTGAACACACCTCGCACGAAACACTGCTTTTTTCCCATGTACACCTGTTGAAACTTTCCAAAGATCTCGGTTATAAATTTACCCGGCGTTCGACAAAGAATTGATGTTAGCTTTCGTTCTGGTTTGTAGTTCATGCTAGTATCGCCATTATGTTTGCGCACGTGGTCACAAAACAATCGTGTAGCGAAGCCTGAAATTTTTACAGAAGGACGACCTTTGGACATGATGACTTATGAAGAACACGAAATGGGATTAATCAAGTAATAAATATATTGACTTCACTTTCACTGAGATAGAGGGAAACTCGCGCCCCTAGCGAGTGATTCTTAACTGAAGAATAAACCCGGGGTATTGATTCTAGGACCACTCTAAGAATAGAGGTGCTCTCTACCATGTGGCTTAACCAGGAGTTAGGGGTCAGTAGGCAAGACGCATGTTAATAGTTGTCATCAGTCTTGATCGTGCAAACCACTTGGGTAAGCATCTGACATAAAATGATTAGATGTGAATGATTTAGATTGGAGGAAGTCCTTAGGCAAAGTAGAACTGCGCAAGACTAAATATACTTGAAGTCTCTGACTGCTTTGTAAATAAAAAAAAAATACTGTCGAAGTGTCCCCTAAAAGTTTGTTTTTCCGATCTGCTGTTATATAATCATAGAGGCTAAAGGACACTGGAAGACTATTGAGCAACCCCGAACAAGCCAGATTGTAACTTGCAAACTTAAATAAGCACTGCCAGTGCCCCCAAATAGAGATCTGTGGAATTCCTCTGATGGATTGAGGGCGATCAAACGGCTCTGCATACTCGCGCCTTTTGAGTGAATGCGAGCGCACGCTTGCATGTCCAAGAAAATACCAACAAAAAACCGTTTCAAAACCGCTCCCAATCCACCAAGAGCGTCCTTTGTTGCCAACTACAAAAAAAAAAAAAGCGCATTAATGATCTTGTTTAGTAGAATACGTGTTACTTATTTTTCTGGCTCGAGAAACTGGTGGCTGGCAAATGCAAAGCCATCGGAAAACAGCTGCTACACATAGTGCGAAAAAGTAGAGGAGAGAAAAAACAAACAAGAAAAGTCAATTGAAACGAAACTTACTCAATTTCCTCGGGAAAAGGGGGGTGGGGGGGGGAGGTATTAGGAGCGGCAGGATGCTGCTAACGCTTTAATCCAGTTCGTTTCAATGATGATCAGCTTCTGGGCGGTTCGGCGTGCTTACGACGCTTTAAGCGGTCTCTACAAGGAAAAAAAGAAAACAAAAAACAAGCACACGCGCTTACTGGTTAATGGCCGGGATTGAACAAATCACATTAAATACGCGTATTGTTTCTTTATTGTTTTGCGCGTTCTTTTGGTATTACTGAACCGTGACACAAACACAGGACAACTTTGGGTGCAAACAAGTTTGGTCATGTACGCGTCACTAAGAGAGAGAAAAAAAAACCATAACCAAATAATGTTACTTTTTAGTAGGTCAAAAGTTAACGTTTACCCCTGCCCCACGTAAAACGTAATGTCAGTTTCATCGAGTGTCAAATCTGTAGTGCCGGGCCAGGGCTGCGAACACGGAAAGTCAAAAGTTCCCTGGCGGACGCCCGCAATTTTCCTATTTCTGCCGAAATTTCCCTCCTTGCCTAAATAACTTCATAATACTAAATATTCGTTGTTTTCTGCATCACTTCCATTTTTACGAGGGGAAATATATTAGATGTGGAGCGCTGGTTCGTCTCTTCTTGCACAAGGGTTGCGATGATGTCAGAACGCCAAGCTCTTACTGCCTGATTGAACAATAATAGTGGGTAGACCTCAAGGCATCTAGCATTGAGGTCTGCCCACTTTCCTTTCAACCAAAGCCAATCAGAGATCGGCGTCCGTCTGACGTCACCGTAACCCCTGTGCAAGAAGCAGACGACTTGCTCTCCGCATAGCCTTTACGCCTCGCGTACGTTTCGCAATAAATCAGTTCATCGGGCTAAAACTGTGGCCAAAGCAAATCTGGCGAGGGGAAGTGTTACCGGGTGATTCAAACAGACGAATAAAACCCTATCTTCACTTTAGATGTTATGCGCGCATCATCAGAACATGATACTACTTTAATAACTTTATTAGCGCTTTTTATAATAGTCAGTCCAAAACAAAAGATGTAACACGAGCGAGAGTTTTAAAACTCGAACAAACGGAACACGACGACACTTCACAAAATATTATTAGTCACGGGAAGTCTCTATCTCCAGACATTGCAGCATTTCTTCTTGCACTCGAGCTTTTTTTTTTCTTTCGAGAAGGCACAGCGGCGCTCTCAGAATCTTCGACTTGGCTGGTATCTTCCTCCATAGTTTTCAGGGGGCGATGAAAACTGATTAATAGGTAGTTATATCGATCAACTGCCCCGCCCTACTGAAATCTGAATACTTACGAACAGATGTTGCATCCGCCCTTGTTCAGCAGCCAAGGAACTTGACATCGGATGATCTGGAGTAATTCTGGTTTCTTCCATGCCCGCGTGGACTCCCAGCATCCCAAGATGAGATTCTATCTGCCATCCGGTCTCTCTCGTCGAATAGAAACTACAATCCACAGAGTACACCTTGGAGTAACTTTTACTAAAAAGTTTCTTTACAAAATTAACAGGTAAATCCGGTCAAGAATCGAACCAAAATAAATTACTGACTTCGATTTACGGAGACTAAACACGAGCACTGCCAACATGTTACGCTAAAATGAAAACCGCGATCCACTCTAAAACCCATATTAAAGGATAACTCAGGTACATTTTCCTCAATTTTATGACGGTTTTTAGTGAAGGAATTCGTGCCCCTGAATTATGAGCTGCATGTTTCTTTTTCAATGCCTTGTCTAGTTTTGTAGATATCCTATCTCAAAGTTTTGTTTCGGGGGTCTACGGCGAAACCAAAACTGCCGGCTCGAGCATGATGCAATCTGTCTGATCAGCTCTATGGCCATCGTCTGGCGCAAAATTCGTATTGCAGCACCGCAAAAACGTACAACTGGCCTAGTCGCAAAAGCAGTTCCGATCAGTCATGTAACGTGCTATGGGTTGTTTTACTGGTTTGCTTTGCAGTTATCAAACATCTGTAGCAAATATTAATACGCATTCATAAAGTTGCCGGCCGAAAAGCGAGTTTGCCACGATGAACGCAGGCTCAGAACGAGCCCCCGCTTATCTTCAGAGAACTAGGATCTTGGTAGTGTTCAATGCACGTTGCAGAAGCGTCGCGGAAGATAATCGTGAGCTCGAGCTGAGCAGGAACGCATTAAACCATTGCCGCCAGTGAATGCCACCTTTGGCACCGCGACGCGTTTGAGCGAGCAGGAAGTCAATGACTTTCGTGCGGGATCGCCGTCGAACACTTACAAACCACGGCCGCTAAAACGTAACCTAACAAGCAGAACTCGACCGCTGAAACGGCTGCAAACGCAGACAAAAATCACGGCGAAAGAAGTGGCAGTGCGGAGTTGGGAGCCGCTCCGCAGGTTTCCAAGTAAACTCCGTTTGCCAGACCAGACCCCACTCGCGCCAGAGTTTTCGTCGTGCTGCCGCCGTGCCCGCCACGACCCCGTTCACCTTTACGCTGAAAGTGCAGTGGAAGCCGCGTGCTCTTACTATGCTGCATGCCACCTAGGCCAATCCAATAAAATGTCACCTGCCTCAAGGTTTATCCGTGACTGGGTGTTCCAAATTTTTAGAAGGGATTCTAGTTGTGGTGCGGTGGAAGGAGCATTAGGGTTGTGTACGTCCTGTAGACAATTCTAGGGGACGTTGCATAAATCACCAACGTAACCTTTGGGAGAAGCTCAACGACGCGGGGGGCATGTGGTCACGTGGTTCGTTGGTTTCGCTGCACTCCGTCGTAAAGTGAGGGGCTGTATATATTTTAAGTTCATCTTTCGCCACGAGATCACGCTCCCACTAGTACCGGTGCGCAGAAACCGGGGTCAGGTGATGGAAGGGAGAAGGTAGATTGGTCCGGTCAGTGGAAAACTTCCGCCGCACTGTCACCTTATGGCAGCGAAACGAAGGATAGGGTCACGCATTCGCTGGCTTGATGGTACGTGCCGAATCGCGCAGAGGAGCATGGGTGGGGGGAGGGTCGTTTGGCGGACCGGAAGTGGACCGGACTTTCGGTTTCTGCTCGCGCATCCCGGTGTCGGCGGGCGCTGCGGGCCCCGGTTCTTCGAGGAGGACGGCGGTGGCTGCTGGGTCCGACCGACGCTCGGGCCATCAGTCGACGAGCGTGCGGAAACCTTCTCGTGCGTGGGGCGGCATCCGGCGCTCCATTACCGAGATTAAAGCGATTTGCCGCTTGGGCCGAGACCGCATCAGCGCGTCGTCTTCCGTCTTGCGCCGCCTTCCTCTTACCAGTCGTGTCCTTCGTCTTACTCGCCTCCGTTGCCTGCAGCTCCCGTTCACGTTGTATCGACTCCTCCTTACGCTCCGCGTCCGACCGGAGATTTTTCCCTTTGGGCTGCTTCCTGTTGTTGTTTGCACCGTGGCATTCGCCGTTTTTCCTTTCCTTTTTTTTTTGTTTTGTGGTACGTGGGTGGCTTTTCGTCTCGATGCTTTTCTCTCTTTATTTGTATTGATTCTGGCCGGAGGTGTGCCCTTTAAGAACGCCACCTTATCCATCTCCCACCGGCGGTGGCTACAACTTTGTTTGCTGCCCGAATCTTGGGCACCTCTTTCTCGGTCGATTTTTTTTGTTTTTTTTTTTTTGTTCGGGTGCTCGCATTGCGTTTTGCTTGTGTGGGAGAATAGTCGCTTCACTGATACGATATTTGTATACAGCTCTTTCTCTCTCTCTTTCTTTCTCTTTTTCTTTCCTCTTCGCTTTTGTCTTTGTCCCTCCGCACTGTACTCGGCGAAGAAGCTGGCGAGTGGGAAAGTGCTGTCTCGCCCGCTTACATTGAGAGGGCTCTCCTCGGTACGCTGCCGCATCTTGTTTTACCCCGTAGTGTGCCGAGATTACAGAGTGTTTGTAACTGCTCGATCAGGCTCCCTAGTTCCGTGGGCCGCGCTTGCAATGCGAGCGGCGAGGTGGTGACGACAGCGTCGGTAATCTACCAGCGTCTCCGCCCTGTCTGTCCGTTCTTTCTTTTTTGTCGCGCCACAACGCGATGAGAGCGCACTCACGTCCGATCGGCGCTGGAGCCGTCCGCCATTAAATTGTGAACGCTCTTCGTGGTATGAGTTGCTCCATCCTTTCAATCTAGGCTCTTTTTCATACCGCCTGTTTGCGGTAAAAGTTTTCTCCTCTCCGCTGGCTGGCTGTCTGTCGGGGCGGTTGGTGACAGACCGAGAAATAGCGCGAACCTGCGCTGATGATGTATTTGAGGCGGGCTCTGAGTGAGAGTAGCGTCTCGGATCTGTCGCGTGCCCGTCTCCGGTTGCAGCTGTCAGAGACCGCCGATTGCTTTCGGTGAGCAGTTTATTGGCGTCGGGAAGCCCCGGGCTCTTAGTGGGTTCGAACCGACGGGTCGGTGTTGAACGACGGCGTAAAACAAACAGTGACCGGGACGCGTGCCAAAGAAATTGCTGTCGTCCTCACTTCGTTTCACCTTACGATAGATCGCGACGGACGCTATGAGGTATCAGTCAATCCAGCGCCGTGAGTATATCACGTGACTACGCGCCCCAAGCCTCGCTGCGCCCCTCCAGAAGGTCACGTGAAAATCACACAGTCAGGGTGTAGCCAGGATTTTTTTTTGGGAGAAGGGGGGGGGGGGGTTGACCATGGAGCAAGGGGTGAGGACTCGAGAGAGGGGAGAGGGGGGGGGGTTGAGGCATGGTTTCATCGACACTCTAATACACTACATCTGCCTACGCGACTGCACACGGCACTGGATTGGCTTTGATGGCTCCCAGCACCCTCTGCGTTCCATCGTAAAGCCGGGGTCACACTGCTCGTAGACGCCTTACACACTCGCCAGATTACAGCCGCCATTGCTGACCTTCTCTTGTCTTACCGAGGTGCTGAGCCACTGAAGTGAGCGTTGCCGAACCTCCACGAAGGCCTATGCTATGGAAAAAGACACAGTATAATAAAAACTGGCAATAACCTGTCCTCTGTGGTAGCGATGAAGTGAAGCAAATATAATAAGAGGAAACAAAAATTGAAGATCGGTTATGGCGGAGCCCATGCACAGCTGCTGTGAAGCGTCTCTACATCACAGACAGTCTGCAAACACGAAACACCGCAATATTCGTAGCTCGAGTGCCGCGTGCTAAGTTTCTCGTTGAAAGGATTCCCATGTGGCATTCGAAGCACGAATCTCGCTGTGACCCAGGTTCGAATCTGTATGCAGACTGTGTTTTGTATGAGGGGAATAAGCCGTGTGACCCTGGCTTAAAGGGATTGTCCGGTGAAAACCGGAAGTTCTTAAAGGGGCGATGCAACGATTTTTGTATTTTGCGCAAATACTGCTTAGAACGGATCTCTGACGTTAATGACCTGTGAAATACCCGTTCGTTTTTCACCACACGCAATCGAAGCCGGAGAAAAAAATAAAGAAAAACGAGCAGAGTTCACCCCCTCAACTTGAAGCCAGAACAAGCGGCCACGTGATCTGGAGCGGATTATATGCCGCCAATGTTGATCATAGCCATGCGCTGGGGTTGGCAAGGCACAGGACACGCGCTGAGTTCCAGACATTGTTATGGTTCGGCTGTTGTCGTCATTGCAGCGATTGGACACAGGACATTACCCGAATGCTTCTCGAGCTATCGATTATCACGAGCCCAAATCGAGTACCCACGCAATGCTCGGGTCCAATCTATGAGCCGCATTCAAATATCGTCACTGGGCGGTACTGCTACCGCTCAGCTACGTCATCAGGTTTTGCGAAGGAGAGATTGAATGCAACAAAGGAGTTTCTCGGTCAGTGGCGTTGCGTGCGAGTATCATTGAGTCCCACTAGTGCCAGTAATCTCGTGTAAAGTGAAAAACATTCCAATTGAATATCATTGCACCGCCCCTTTAAGATTTCGTGATGGTTACCTGGTGGGAGCCTAATGATTAACATAGGCCATTTTTATTCCATTAAACGACACCCCAATTTAGTGTAATCAACGACGGATAATTGAACGAAACTCCATGCCGAATTTCGCAAGTATCAACGGCTGCACTCCCATGCCTGACGTGACGTCACACCAGTCTTGCAATTGTCATATCCTATGCCTCATTCCTCCGTGGGAACACAGTAATATGGAACGCACCGCAGCATTCCATATTACTCGCCACTGTAAATGTCGCGGAGAAGTGTGGAGCGTGACAACCGCACAACAAAAATACCCTTTCATTCTAAAAAAAAAAAAAAAAAATCTAGCGCAGCAGCGAGGGTGAACCACGTCGTACTGCTCACGCGGAGGACAAAATTCGAAGTGCACTTCAGTTCGGCGCGTTCTTTGCCTGATGTTACCTCAGAAACTCCGCTTCCCTGAAGGTGGAAGAGGAAAACGCCGTTTATGCACGCTTGGGTTAAAATACAATTACTCCTCCAGGGAAGCACACAAAATTCAGATTTGTCGTGGAAGATGCTCTTACAGCCATTGACAATAAGGTCTAAATGTTTTCATGAATACGAAATTTGACCGGATAATCCCTTTAAGGTAAAGCGGGGTACGGCTTTACTGTCATACTGAGACGCCCGAGTCCGATTCCAAAATAGAGAATATCTCGGTTGCATGTGACGGCGTTATCTTCTTTGCATACAAGAATACATGACAATAATTCCGCGTCTTGTTATCCGCATCGACAGAAAACCGGAGGGGGTTCATCAGGAAAGACAGATAGGTTCCATGTACCAGCTTGTCTTTAAGTACCGCCATTCATTGATAGCGCCACGGGCAGTCCTATTCGATGCAGGGGACGCATCGCCATTCTTGGTAGATGGCACGTCCCACTGGCAAGCGGGAGAGCCGCTATTGACGTGCACCCTAACCTGGACATTTGGCGAAAAGGTCGGCGAGAAATCCTGCGGCTATGATTGACCGGCGCCAAGGTCAAGTGGAGCGTTGACCAATCACGGCCGCCGGATTTCTCCCCGACTTCTTCGCCAAGTGTACACATTAGGGTCCCTGTCGTGGCTGCCTGCGCCGCGGTGCCGTTTTGGACCGCGCTCCTATTGGTTCGCAGGGGCTACCGGCGATATGCCACCTGCGACGCACCGCATTCGCAACGATGCGCAGCTGCAGCGCTTGCTTTTGCACTCGTCATAAACCACATTGGCAGTACGTGTAGTTGCTCAAGACAAGGGCTGCATACTAGGGTGCCTGAACGGGGAGGTGTGTGCTCGTTGCCTGCATCGATTCAATTTAGAGATTCAGGACGGAAGTAGATGGCGCAGTCATCGAATCTGATCAAAATATCTGCAAAAAACCGCCGCCATTTGCTACGTCGCCACATGTGCTAAGACCATTTGGTATTGTAGAGATCAGCAGCAGCACCCATTCACTTTATCTCATTTCTTGTAATGGTCCCCCGCTAGAAGAATGAACTTGGGCCTTGATAAGAGTCATAGCCCGCGGACAAGAAATATGAAATTTGAGCAGTTGGAACCAGTTCCGTTTGTCTGCCTTAACCATTTGCAGAGATCGCGTTGACTGCCCACTGCCTTGAGCATCGTCTTGGGGAAATCATTGCGGGACATTGCTGCGAGTTTCATCGGGCCAGAAAAGTAAGTTAAGCTATCAGAAAGTAAAGCCCTCAGAAGAGCTTGATACTATATTTCATTCTATCCTGTTCGTGTCGAGTCCTGAACGTCTTGTTAGCAGTCGCAAATAAATAGATGAAATGCTGTTGCGTTTATATGACTGTATTTTGCATGCTCAAAAGCGTTAGAAAATGCAAGCGGCAAATATTGCCATAAATGATATAATGTGTCTATTCGCAGCGCCACACACTTACCTTGAAGATCTGTTGACAACACCAACGGGTCGCTATGCGTAAAGTTATCGTACAGCGTACTATGGGAGCGTACTAGGGAATTTCAGCGCCGCGGCACGGAGCTTGTGATTTTCGGTACTCTAAAAACCTATTCAGTGAGTCTACGATGAGCCTAATGCAACAGGACTGTGATGGTCCTTGTGTTCATGCCACAACGTCGACACGTCTATGAAAGCTTTGACTGTATACACGGGTGCCGAAAACGAAACAAATCTGGAGCTCACCTTATGTAAAGGCTGATACAGGCGTTGGCTGATATCGAAGCACATTCAACCCCTTCTTCCTTTATTTTTGGTCCTAGACAACAAGTTCCATAATTGGCTAGAACGAGGTGCCCTGTACCACGTGTGATTTCACTGGTAGCCTCAGTGCCGCCATGCGGATCATGCATTTCTGACTTTTCTGTCACTATGCGGAGAAGCAACAAGCGCCTACACCATCCCTTCAAGCCATACATGTACGTAACGCGTTACAAGTAACGAGTTACTTGTACCTAGTTACTATTTTCGGTAACGAGTAACGTATTTAGTTACTTTTTTAGAAAAGGAACGAGTAACGGTATTTAGTTACTTTGAAGGCCAAGTAACGAGTAACGGTATCTCGTTACTTTTGAGGAGTAACGTGTACAACACCGCTTAAAGGGTCTTGTTTTTATTCTAACCTGAGTATGCGTCTATTGTGACAAAGGCAGATGGGCAACCCGAAAAACAACTAACCAGTACGACAGTGCAGCAACGTATATCGCTGATCACGTCAGTCGAACGGTTCGACTGACGTGTCCAGCGATAAACGTTGCTGTACTGAACTCTACAGCTGGGAATGTCCTTCACCCAGCGAGCACAATCAGGTTCGTTGGTTGAACCTTCTATAAACGGGTACGGACCGAATGTAAACCCGGAGGTTGCAAACACGGGGAGGCACATAACCCATTACCCGCTGTCCTCAATGAAGGCGCAGTTCTCGAAGATTCACCAGCTCTTCCTGAAGCACAACACTGCCGTTCCTTCGAGCGCGTCGGTAGAACGACTCTTCAGCGTCGCCGGAGATGTATTTTCAAGGAAGCGGGGAAACATAACTGATGAAAACTTCGACAGGCAGCTGCTGCTGAAGGGCAATGACTACTAAAAAGAAAACAATAAACCATGAAACAAAAACAGTTGTGTATTTGGTCGTCAAAGTAACGTGGAAAGTAACTCGTTACTTTTGAGGTAACTCACGCGTTCCTTTTGAGAATCGGTAACGAGTAACGTATTTAGTTACTTTTTGAGCGAGTAACGAGTAACGGTATTTAGTTACTTTTTTGGGGTAACGTGTACATGTCTGCTTCAAGCCTACTACAAGCGATGGGAACACCTCCTCCCAAGCCCATGCTAGAGCTACTAAATGAGCTACGCTAAGATATATCCACAGTCTTCACCCCGATCTGCTAGTGGCCGCCGCCATCATGGGGCTTAGTGCAGAGCAGACGAAACTGTCGATCGTCATAATTCAGAAGTGCCACCTCCTCCGGGTTCGATGCGGTGTTATTAAAGGGATACTGAACCGAAATTTGGATTTCGCAAAATAAGGCCGCAAAAGCGTTGAACGAGACGCTACCAGCTCCAAAACACAATTCATTCATCGATATCTCAAACGGATGGCCGTACATTTGGAAAAGAAGGGCGCGATCAAGCGAGGTCTTTGACGTCATTGTAATCCGGGAGAATTTGAGAATAAGGAGAAGCGGCCTCGCTTCTCTCCTCCTCGCTTCGGTTCACCAGCTCGACTGGACGTAGCGTGGAGGAGAGGGAATGAGAATCGTGACGTGACTTGTCTCTTCGGCCGAGTTCAATCGCGCACTTCCTTTCCAAAAATACGGCGATCCGTTAAATATATCGGTGTATGAGTGATATTTTTTGGGGGGTTTTACAGCGTCCCGCCTATACGTCCAGCCTTGTTTTGTGAGCTCAAAATTTCGGTTCAGTACCTCTTTAATACCCCAGGCTAGCGGTTGTACTGCACTCGCTAAATTTCTCATCTACAGTTGAGAGACAAGTCGCCCGTTGAGGTAGATTAAGTTCAGGCTTTATGAACAAACCCACACCCCAATTTTAGATGCGGAATTAGGAAGCCCAAGTGATATTTAGTTTTCACTGTCACGAACTGTTTCAACATTTCTGGAGGACGGAAAATCGTTTCATGTGATTTGAGATAAAGCTTCAAATAACTGACAACCATGACTGTAAACACCAAGATGACTGAAGCACCACCAACTCTATTTTACTTACACCACTTCACCTGCCAGTGGAACTGCGCCTGCTTTGGTCGCGCCTCTATGCACTCCTCCCGAGGGATGGCGGTGCATCTCCGCTGCTCCCCCGCTGCTGTTATCGGCTGTTGTATCCTCTTCGGATGCGCTTTTACACATCCTATGCTGCGATCTCTTCCGCGTTAGCCTTCGTTCTATAAAGTCGCGTGTTTCTTTAATACTGTTAAAGCAGAAGCGTCCTCAGACCACGACAATTATCGTAAACATATGGTGTGTTGGGGAGAAAAGTGAACCACGGTTTCCCTACTGTAAAAACAATATACGCGTGGCGGAACCCTCGTTCACCCATTGGGGAGCAGACGGAAGTGTTTCAGAACTTTCCATGATATAATTTAAAGGCTATAAGCGATTTTCGTACATTTTTTACGAGGGTTTGGGGCCTATGGAGTCCGCAGATACATGGGTATGAGGCGTCTGGTACCGGGAACGCGCCCCAATTTTCATCATTGAAAATGTCAGAAAATCGCGTATACTTGAAAATCAGATAACGGTGAGTTGAGAAGCTTTGGCATTTGGTTCCATGCCGATAGCGCGTAGTTTATTTTAGCGGTAGATGGTTTCATAGCTGCATCAGCCTTTCGTTGGGTTCGTCATGAATCTAGAGAACGCTGCAAATGTTGCATTTAGTGTACACCTCAAAAGTTTGCAGGCATGTTGTACAGCTGTAATCCCCCCCCCCCCCCCCCCCCCCGCCTCTCCAACGTGCAAAATACCCAGTTCATCAGCTGAGGTAATTAGGCTGAGTACATGAACCCTTCTTAGGAAACCACAGACTAATAAATTTCGAAGTCATTCTCATTTTTTTTCTTAATAATCACCTGTTTTTTTATTGCAGGATCTCTAGAACATTGATTTAATAAAATTTGGATTTCAACGCAGTTCTATAGACGTGTATGTTTTTTTTTCATCTCCCAATTTTGAATTGATCTCGAGAAAATTCGGGCGTAAGGAAGTCGTACAAGGTAAGCGAGTGAACAGAGCGGTATGAACTTTTTAAACGGTGTTTTTAGATGATGCACTGATCATACTAAAATATCTGAGTGTGAAGGCCCGTTCAAATGCTTGTAACCGAGTAGGACCGACTGACACAAGACCGGCTTTTAAGCCTATTGCGACGGCGGCATAGGACCGGATGTGCAGGTGGGGGCAGGTCCTAAGCTGTCGCAAGAGGCTTAAAAAGCGGACTTGTCTTTGTCGGTCCTACTCAGATCACGTGTGTGAACGGGCTTTACATATCTGGGGAAAATTGCAAGAAAAGAAAATAACTTTTTTTTTTTTTCTGTGCACCGGAGGAAAATGGAAGGAAACTGTCGGGTTGACGCAGCTACTTACATATGGCACCCCATAACACAAAAACTTGAATGATTCTTAGAAATTAACACCCTAAAGGAAATCTGGAAGATCCCAGTGTGTGGTACCATACACGAGTCACAGCATCAATCCGACGGTTTGTTTCTTTTTTATTTTTTTCTCCCGCGCGCAGGAAAAAAGAAGGCTTTCCTTTTCTCGAACTTTTTCCCAAAAACCTTCACTCACGAAGTTTTAGTTTGATAAATGCACCACCTAAAGTCACCTGTGTGAAAAATGTCATGGCACTGTGTTCACTGGCTTATTTATGCGACTTTTTTTGCATTTTTTGTGCTGTTTTTTTTATTTATTTATTCAGTTACCTACAACGCCACTAACAGGGCATCATGTAGGGGGAAGACAATGAAAAGAAAACTTATAAATTATAAATTTGACTTAAAAAATATGCGTGTGATTCGGAAAATTTACGATAACCTCAGGTATGAAAATAATGATATAACAAAAAATTTGCAAAAAAGAAAAAAAAAAGTCGCAAAACACATTAGCAATTAAATCACAAATTGACACTTAGCCAAACAAGAAGCTCTGAAGAACAAAAAAAAAAAAAGACGAAGCTGGAGAGGAGACAATTTCATCTGCTAAGCTATTCCATTCGTTTACAGGTTTTGAAAAAACAAATTGCGCATTTATATATATATATTCTGCTTCTGTACTAGCGGAGTTTTAGATGATCGTCGGTACGGGGCGACACATAAATTGGATCTTTTATGTATTGTACCTTACGAATGCTATTCCGGACATTGAATATGTGTTAAAACGAGGACAATCTCAGATACTTTCGCCGGTCAGCGAGCAAAGGCCACTCTAACGTCTTACAAATTGCAGACGATCTTTTAGAAAAAAAACAAAAACAACAAAAACATTAGTTACCCGACACAAGCCGCTCTGCTTGTTTTTTTACGCACTCTAGCTCATCCATACATGACCTGGTGTGAAAGTCCTGCGCTGTGCAAGCATATTCTTAGATCGGACATACGTTTGTCATATACGACGTTTCTCCAAGTTTTTTTCGGGTGTTTGTCTAAAGCTGCGTTTAAGAAAGGTTAATGGGCCGCTACATCAGAAGGTATATGACTTACATGTGCGTTTCAAAATAACTCCCTAGAAAACAAAACCCCCAAATACTGTAAACGACAAACGTTTCGCGGGGACCTAATTTTCGCGAATTTCGCGAATCGCCTACAATTCGCGAAAAATACGTCCCGGGAACAATTCGGACAATATGTAAACGCTGCGGAAGCTACACTCGATTCGCGAAAATTAGAACCCGCGAATAATTTCAAATTTTCAGCTTTGGCCCAATTCGCGAAAATTTGAGCCCGCCAAAATTAAGTCGTTTACAGTACTACTTATATTCTGTCGCAACCAGGCACGCAGCCAGGATTTTGTTTCGGGGGAGGGGGGAGCCGCCCATGACAAAATGCTGTATGAGGGAGAGGGGGGAGAGGAGGTCCCAGCAAAATGGAAGATTTCGGGGGGGGGGGGGGCGGGCCCCATGCCCCCCCCCCCCTCCCCCTGGCTACGCGCCTGGTCGCAACAGACAAACTTGAACTACTTAGGAAATATTCTATGTACAGAGGTTGCCTTAGGTTCGTTAACTCTACGAGATTGCACTTGTTGAATTCGAGAGACATTTCTCATGTTTGACACCAAAATAAAATCCAGTCAAGGTCAGTTTGTAAAAGCTCGGAATCCGCTACACATGAGACGTCACGGTGAACACAGCAATCATCGGCAAATATAGTCGTAAATGGCTAGAAACATTCGAGACGAGATATTTTATTAAAAAATAAAAAATAATGGGAGCCAAAACGAACCCTTGCGGCACACCCAATAACACTATAATATCTAATGGACCGACACCATCCAGAACATGTTTTTCTTTCTTGGAACTAGATAGGCTTCAGTCCATTTTAAAATATACACGGAATATGAACGGCACATAATTTTTGTAATTCCAGAGTGTGTGATACCGAATCAAACATTTTACCGTAATGAAAAACAAACGGAAATACAATCAACCTAATGAAACCTTTTTTCGAGGTAGCAATATAATGCGGGAATTCTATCAATTGTGTATCGCACGAAAGTCCAGTCTCTGAATCCATGTTTTACGTGGGGCAAAAAACAAAAATTGTTTGCTCTAGATGGTTGATTAGGTTTGAGTAAATAACCTGCTCTAAGGCTTTACAAAAAACACTCCTCAATGAGATGGGTCTTGTGGGGATTTCTGTGGCCTCAATTTCAATTCAATTTCAATTTCAATTTTATTGACCGAAGAAAGAAATAGGACGTGAATCGGCGACTTCTCCCATGCTTCCCGATCTTGGCTCTCCGGAACCCCGCGTCTGGCAGGTATGGACCTTTTCTTACCTTGCCGACGCGGGGGGAATTTTGGATGGGGACATTGTAGTTCTTTTAGAAGAGTGCTTTAATAAATGCTCTTGGACTCTGTCTTTACTCTGGTACGTGTGTCTTCTCTTCCACTATATTCGAGAGAGTGAGACAAGGTAGTCGATCATTGGCACCGACGGAGGTATTTAATCAAACCGACCCGCGGTAATGTAATACTAAATGTCGTCTATATTGCCGCGGAGATGTGGGGACCGCGCTATTAGGTTTGCCGACTCCTTTGAGATCGCCGCCTTTTTGAGATAACCCTTTGGTTACTTTATTGGTACCTGTGTTAGTAGCTAGCAAATGCCACAGTCTATAGTTAAATGTTTTGGTTTTGCCGCCATTTTCGTGTATAGAGACCCCCTTTGCATTTTTCCAGTCAATAGGTAACTCAGCCTGTTCAAGGAACTTTTTAAACAACATTGTCAAGCATGGAGCAACGGAAGCGGCACAGTTTTTCGAGATGCAGTTAGAGCTACGATCTGGCCGAGGAGCTGAATTTATCTTAACTTTCTGTTACAACAATGTGATGACTTATTCTGAAACATCTACGTTTTTCATTCGCGAAAACCCATTGTTACTCTGAAAAACCATTAACTATTCTGACCGGCTTTGTCAATCCCGCTTGGAAATATAAATGGAAGCTCTCAGCTTTGCTTTCTTAGTTTGAGCAATAACAAATACCATCTATTACGTCAGAAATAGGAACACCGGGATTTTTTTTTATATTTACATTACTCTGTAGGATTACCTTTCAATTTTTTATATAATGCTCATCATAGATATATTCTGAGTTACGAGTTTTTTTTGTTATTTTCTTAACTACTTATTTCATCTTAGAATAGACTGCAGGGTCCCTCGATTCGCAATATTGACGAAACAAGCGATTCTCTTTGTTTATAAAAGCTCGAAGTTCCTGATTCATCCAAGGTTTGTCATTTCGGCAATTGGCTGATAAAATACGGGATGGAATGAACATCGGAGTTAAAGATAAAATTTTGGTTTTCAATAGATTCCAGACTGAATTGATACACCAGTTTAAACTATAAACTTTGAAATCATGAAAAAAAAAGCGTCCATTTCACGTGATAGCAAAACGTAATCCCGTCTTTCGTAAAAAAAAAAAAAAAAAAATTCGTTGCTTGGTTGTGTGACATTGCATTGCAACACACGACATTCTTGCCACTCCGGTCTCCGGATTGCTTATCACAGGTATAGCAATGAGGGGTGATTCGAGCGTAGTGTCGTTCATTCCGTGAATTCGTGCTAAATAATGGAGGCGAAAGCTAACCCTTCATAAACAATTTGCGACCGCAACAGGCGCGTACAAACCGATTACCCAAAGCATTTCTAGCACGCCACGAACCGCCGAGCCATCTAATGGAACGGCGTGTATTTATGACAGCAGTAATCCCTGGAGAACTGGAGAAGGGGAACAAAAGGAACAAAGGATAACACAAATCTCCAAACACGAGCTAGCTGACAGGTGTGCTTGGTGCGAATTGATATCGGCAGCATCATGGACAGCGCTTCCCGTAGGCGCGCTCCAGGTGACATGGTCGTAAGTATAGTGTTGTTACTCCGAAGCGTAGCTTATTAGTGCCTCTAGCCCACCTTAGTACCACTAAATAAGCTACGCTTCAGAGTAACGGACCCTTACCCATCTTGTGGCTTGAAAATCACGGTTCTCAGTTACCTGAAGTTTTATCTGAAATCACAGGAAACGCTTTTTCCGTCGTCCACAAATTTTTAAACAGTTCGCGACAGAGCGAAGCAATATTACATGAGCTCCTTACAACGATCTATTAAGCTGAGGAAGTCGCACTTTTGAATCATGACGATCGACAGTTGCACCTGCTCTCTGCACAAGCACCAAGATGGCGGCGCCCACAACAATATCGGGGAACAAAGTGCCGATACTCTAAGCGTAGCACATCTTGTGGCTCTAGCTCATTCTAGCTGCTGCTGTACAGTGTATACTTCACGTCACCATTCTCAATCGAGCGCGGGCCGCAGATTGGACGCGAATCCCTCATCAGCGTCCGGCTTCGTCAGCCGAGTGGATTAATTCCAGACTACCGTCGGATTAAGGTAAATTAAAAAAAAAGTTCGTGTTTCGCAATTCCCTTTTAAGACTTTGTTAAACATTCGACAAGCCCTACTAACCCGATTATCTGTGAGCAAGAGCTAATCAGTTTTTTTCTTCCATTCTCTCTGCTTGTGGTTAAGGAGGAAGAAGGAGCGCCTCATAAATAACTTTTTTTTTTTTTTTTAGAAATGAGAGGGATAAACCTAAAACTGATTACTGTTCTAAGCTTTATGAAGGTGCACCTCTTATTGTGAGCAGTCAGTCGAGGTGAAAAGAAATATGCTCATAGTCATTTTAAACGATTGTAGACACGTCGCACGTCCCCACGCAATACTCGACTGCACGGCGACTGGAATGTACGGGGGCCTGGGAAAAGGAGAGGGAAGGGGTAGGGGTTTTGGGAAAAGGAAGGGAAAAAGAGGGGACAAAAGGTGGCGAGTGACATATATGTTTGTCCTGTGAAATAAAGTTTGTAGCGTTGAGACTTCGTCCGTGTCGTTCTGTGTTTGTCCCTTGTCCGTATCGCCAGTCTCGTGTTTACAACTACTGTATGCGAAAGAGGTAGTTCTGTCCTCGTTGCAACGGTAGGGTCGATCATGGGCGTGTCGCCGGCTTCACGTTGGCATCGTTAATAAATTCACGCTCATACATTTTTCGCGCTTTATGACAATTTTCACCAAAGTGTTGCGGATACCAATCGCGTACTTTAATGCTTTTATTCTTTATTATTTAAATTGTGAAAATATTTTTTTTCTCCTTTGCGCAGAGCAATATCTGTATGACTTTCAATATGGAAGCTGCTGTATTACAGCACTTACCATTGCCATTTTGGTTTTTTGCACCGCCTTTAAACTTTCCTCGCGCTTCATTTTTCGGGGACGCTACCATTTCTTCTTTTTCTGGCGTGTCTGTTGCACCTGCTGCGATGAAAATTGTACATTTCTACGTGGCACATACCGGGGAAGGAGAGGAGAGGGCGGGGGGGGGGGGCGGCGACGACAGGTACCAGGTTTTTGAGACCATCGACTTTCCTATTTCTTTCCCATATATGCCGTACGTAAGCGGGTTCGCTTTTCTAAAGTTCAATGTATCTTCTTCTTTTCTATTTTTTTTTAAGCGGGTTTTTGTTTTTTTATTTGATATATCTTTTTTTATTTTTCTTCTATTGCTGAGGTCGGTTAGGCTCGCATGACCCCACGGCGGCTTGAGGTGGTCATCGTCGGCAGGTGGGCTGCAGATTTTTACACGATGCCTCTATAGCGTCTTTGCTTCGACCGAAAGACGCGGGGGGGGGGGGGGGGGGGGGGGGTCTATTTTGTTTTGTTATTGCTGTGGTCGTGGAAGGTGTTTAGTTTTTCAGGCGTCACGCTGTAACTCTTGATTCGCGTTGGAACAGCGTATATATTTTCCTCTCAGCGTCCTTTTTAATATCCATGAAATATGTCCCGCCAGAACGGCGGGGTCGTCAGTCATGCTCCTTATTCGGTTTTTGTCTTAAGAAAAAAAGTAATTTTTGTTCACTGTCTTTGTTTTACAGCCGTCTGCTTCGTAATGAAGACTTACACGCGCTAGGGACATGCCACGCTCGCATAAAAACCTTCCCCAAGAAATGGTTCTTTCCTAACGCCGCCGGTAATCCGACTGCCACCACACTCATACCCACTGCACAAGCGGTATCTCTGCTGATACGACGTAGTATATCGGCGGATACTCCTCAAGCATTTTCGAAATTGTTTTGATTTCTACACACGTCTGCTTCGAACATGTATTCAGAGAGTTTTTGTTTGACCGATGGATAGGACCGCTATACAAAGAAGTAACACGCCTCGGGCGGCGTGGGAAGACTTTTTCTTTTCTTTTTTCTATGGTACATTAGCAGTGGCGGCCGCGGCTTTAGACTCACGTACCCGAGCTCAAAAGCCTCCTGCTTTCATGGCGTGAAATTGCCGCGTGGCACGGATGTTTAGACAGCAAGACGTCATTGCGTTGCGTCGATAACCGAAAGCGATTCATCGGCACATCTGTGCATCGTATGAAGCGTGGAATCTCGCGGTGTTCCAAGTATGAATCGTGGAACACCGCGAGAAATTGTGCTGAGCCCAGACTCCCAGAGTAGATCTTGTCAGTGCGCAAGTGAAACAGCAAAAAACCAAAGAAAAAAACAACAACAACAACAGTGGCGTCGCTTTTGTAGAATTCACATACGGAATCCCCTACGTCATTGTCATAATGGCGTGTCTAAAATTGTCGTTCTCCTTTCCGGGCAGATATAGAAGCACGATTTCCTTCGTGCCCGTTAAAGGGGATTCCGGCGATTTTTGAGCTACCTCAACTAACTATATTTTCTGACTCCCCTGCCTTTACCCTTTCCAGTATGCTATTTAGCATCGCGAAATTCATATAGTTATTGCAAAATCGGTAAATGAAAATGATGCAAAAACCAACATTTAAATATACCCGCACTTTTCAGTGCCGTGACGTCAGTGGCGGGCAGGCTTGCCAGTCGAGCGAGCAGTCTAAAAAATAGAATATGCCAATCATCTTTTCCTTGCTGGAGCGCGGATCCTGGAGCAAGCTTCCAAGCATTCATTTGACACCATGAAACTGCTTCAAATCAGTTGGGAACAAATTCTACAGTCCAAAGAGTGAACCCGTGCACTTCCACTGACGTCACTTTTTCGTTGTTGCCAGTAGAGACTTTCAGTTTGAAACACACGGTGAGGACCAAAATTGTAAACTCAATAACTTCGTAAAAAAAATATTTTTAACCTAATATTTGAGATACTATTTTAGCGATGTTGTTTGGCGAGTTAGCAAAATTTCAAGCAAATCGGGGACCATGAAGAAATCGCCGGAGTACCCCTTTAAAGACCGACGTACACTTCGCGCTTTTCATTTTCCCCCACTCCCTCCTTTCTCATATTCCCTGCCTCCTTCAACTTGCCCCAACCTTCCAAACGCGGCTCCCCTCGCAGTTTTAGAGAGGAGGGCGCTAAGAGGACTATTTTGCCTGGAGAAAAACGAGGTTATGCGACGGCCTTTAAGTTCACAGAATTTTTTTAATAAGATGCGTTAAAATTTGACCCGTTAGCTGGTGTACGCTGATGAATGATTTTCGCGATATCCTCAAGCGAATGCCTGTTTGCAAGGAGACGCGGGAGGTGGCGCCACCATCGCTCTTCATGTAACGCGTCTACACTAAGCGTCTCGGCACACTGTCGGCCGGTGCTCGGAACACTCCCCTTGGCGCGGTGTAAGAAGGCTCAGGTGGAGTAACACAGCCTCCGGAGTCGTCCAACTTTCGTCCCCGTTTCTCCCGCGCGCCACCCAGATGGCACTACGGTCGTCGAGGCCTATTACGGGCGTCTGTTACGCGTGTAGTGAACAGCTCAACGACTGCAGCGAAGTTTGGCACGTGCTAAACTGAAGGTGACAGTTTAAGGCCGACGTACAAACTCGGTTCTCTGCAGGGAAGATAGTCCCCTGAGCGCTCCCCTCTCCAAAAGCTGCAAGGGGAGCCAATTTAGGGCAAGGTAAAAAAGTGGAGAGGATATAGGAATGGAGGAGGCGGGCAAAAATGAAAAGCGCGAAGTGTACGTCGACCTTTAAACATGGCAATTTGAAGTCGCGGTGAAGGGCTTCAGGCCGGTGTCAATCGCAACTTTCACGACCAAAAGGGGGCGCACTCGTGCCTATCAAATTGGCTGTTATCTGGATGATCGTCGTAGGACAGCAGTACCAGGCTGGGTCTGCGACGCGCAAGTAATCATAGTTTTGCTATATACGAGAGATAATGGAGCCTTACTTTATTTTTTCACGTCAGGAAGACGTAGGCAAGCACATTTATTGTGAAGCCTATCGTCCAGGAGCTAGGGTGCGCGATTGTCACACCGCGGTACCACCATCGCTGAAAGGTGCAATTTTTCAGCGTTTTCGTGTGAATTTTTTTCTAAAGCGAGAAACTTTTCTTGATTGGCTGTTGGGATCGCGCACTGGGCTGTGGAATGGTAAAAGTTGGAGTTAATTAATTAATTTACTTTATTTCATTTAGTAGTACTGGAAATATCATAAGGAGATTCTAACAGGATGGTATACAACGTCAAAAATAGTATAAATTCACAAGGAACGATACCAGACAGAATAGGCAACAGACAGAATAGGTACAAAATTAGGGAAAAATACAAACAGCTTAGACAAGAGGCGCAATAAACATTGTCCAGAGCCTCCTCTTCAACCGCGTCACTATGAAGCCCGTTTTGCTCCACCACCGTTCATAAAAAGAAGAAAATTTAAAACAATTATTGCGATACTTTAATGGAACTATAGAGAATCTATGCCTTTGTCTCGTGGAATAGCCCTTAAAAAGAGTTGCATAATTCTCACGCTTAATTTTATAATTGCGGTGAATGATTTGGAGTAGAAATTTTAGTATGCATACTCGATTTCTTTCCGCCAGTGATGGAAGGCCAACTCTCTGGACTAGATCTGCAACTGATGTCCTTATATATATACATATGTAACAGGGTAATAAAGAACGTTTTAACAACAGCAACAACAATCTATATATGTTAAAGATGAATCTAACATCTTTATTGGGAACCCTGTTTTACTTCGTAGTATTTAAGTTTGTAAAGGGTCCCAAATGATGTTAGCATATTCAAGCATTGGCAGAATAATTGTTTCATAAGCTAGCATTCTGGTGTCTGATGTAGAATATTTTAAACTTTTTGGTGACAAAATAATTTGCAAAGAACATTAGATTTAGCGTAGTCAATATGCTTATTCCAGCTTAGTCGGTTGGTTATCCATAGTCCTAGATATTTGTATTCTGAGACCTCTCATAGTCTCTTGTTTTAGACAGAATACCTAAACTGAATGAGCTTCCTTTTGTGTTATGGACACAAAAATGTTTTTTTTTTCATAATCAAAATACATCTGCCAAAAGTCAAACCACTTCACAATCAATCCCGGATCTTAATTCAACTGATGTTTATCGTTGCTATCATTCACTTCTTTAGAGAGCGCACAGTCATCAGCATATAACCCCAGTCCTACAGAAATGTCACTTACGATATCTTTAATAAAGAACAAGAAATAAACGGAATGTTTGTTCACACAGCAGGCCCTTGGATTCAAACAGCGCACTATTGGCATGCGAAATGCACAGAATTGATCGCGAGGTACCGGGGCGCTGAAGTCCTGTTGTAGCAACGGTAGGTTATTTGCTTATTAAACACACCCCGATTTCACAGCAGGCTAAACGCATTCCTCGTTTGCACAATGAGGTTACTTTAATATTAAGAAAATCATAAAAACAACCTGTTATTGGCATACTTTTCATATAACATAGCATATGTTTGTGGACCACGCTTACACACTATACTCCGTTCAGCTGAGACTACGTTCCAGCCTGACCAATCAGCCGCCTCCCTCATATCACGTGACCCGTCTCTCTACGCGTGGGCATGGCCGGGAGCGTGATGTCGTGGCGAAAGAGAGGCGTGTGACTGTTCTAACGAGGACGTAGCCTCCACTGCAGCCTCAGCTTAGGGTGGACGTAGTATAATGCCTAAAAGTGATTTTCGGTGCGTGTTACTTTTTTTTTCTATCGTGTCACTGAGCCCAAAATGTACTCTAAATCTCTTTAATGATGTTGACCGGCTGACAGGAATCATTGAATGTTAGTTACGTTGCACAAACGCGATGAGGCAGAGACATGGCAGAAATCTGCCTCGATCTATTATAAATAGATAACTAATTTGTTAACGTTATTCAGAAAGTTAACACCCTTTACTTTAGGGACAAGCAACATTTGACAAACAAATAGTATGGGTGTATCCCAGAGAATGGGTTCGCTGCCGGGCACAATGAGCCAAAGCACGTAATCGCAAGTAATATGGCTCTGCTTCTCACTACTTTTGCACTTCCAGGTGAAGTAAAACTGAACGCGTTAAAAAAATGCCGTTCGCTGGAAGGGGGGCACTGGCGGTCCGGGGGTCCTTTTCTTTATTTCTTTTTCGTCAGGTAGTAGCAGAGTAGCCCTGCTACCTGACTTAATTTTTCGTTTTTTCGTCAGAGCAGCTTTCCGCGGAGCACTAACGAGGACGTGGCCCTTAAACACGTCTTTTCACGATTTGCTCACAAACTTTGACTCAAAATGCCTCTCGCAGACGAAGTCTGTCGGTTGCAGAAGGCAGTGTTTGTGCGGGATCGCGTCACGGCATACCTTTAGGCGGTCTCCTTCTTTGCGAGCAACAAAAGGGGAGAGCTTCTCCGTTCAAGTTTTATATCCTGCGTTGCACCGCGGCACGAAGAAGCATTTCTTCCCCATTTCCGGCAACTGTCGGAAGTCGAAACTGTCAAAAAACAAACCAACGTTACGCACCCTGAATTACCTCCGTGCCCCTTGGGAAGGACATCCAACCGTCATGCTTTTAGCGGCAAACCTGAGAACTAAACCTATATGGGGTCAACAACGAACATACGTTATTTCTTTATGTTTCTGACGCAGCGCTCGGTTAACGTAAGTCAACGTTCGCTGTGGCTCGTTCACTGCAGCACTCGTATCCATCTGTGACACGCGCTGGATCGGGAAAGACGATGAAAAGGCCTCGAGTGACCTTGATTGAGGCAGCGCGACGGCGCGTGTCGTACTCAGCCGCGTCGCAACTGCCTCAAAAACGCCGTTACGCACTCAAACGCGTTCAAACGCATTAGATAAAATACGGTTCAATGAAACGGTGTTCGGTGAAACGGATTGCATAAGACGACGTTCACTCAAACGACTTTCAAATACGTCTTCTAATCGCGGAGTGAAGTTTAGGTATCGCCGCCTGGCGCAATTTTTTTCACAACCCAGAGTGAGGAAACTCCAAATTCAGCTGCTGGTGCAAGCACGTGCAATGCCAAGCTTTTATGCGCTATGCAAATTAAAACATAACCGCGTGGGTAGCACGTGCACTATCCCTATGGAGGAAAACAGAAGGGCCTCTAGCGAGGTTTTCACCGCGAATACGGCAAGCTAGCAAGGGCTCGAAAATGCCTCTTGGGCGCATCGAGACGCACGGAGGCGCACCCCAAATCAACGTGCAACATGGAAAACGTGCAGGACACGTGTGATAACAAAGCAGAGAAGCGCACGCCCCCCCCCTCCCCCCCCTTCCCCCCTTTAGCCGTCGCACGCCCCGAATACGCCGTCGTTTTGCTCCTATGACCGAAACGCTGCGGTTGGCGCCGCAAATAATGCGGCTACTCGTAAGGTGCACGCTTTGCGCCCCCCTTTCAATGGAACTCGCAGCAGCAGTTAAGGCTCTGTTATACTCCGACGTAACGCGTGCGCGCGTGCGAGCGCGTCACAGCGACGTCACGTCGGCGAAAACCCGACGCTCTATAGACCTTTCCAAAAACGAGCGTGTGGCCGGTGCCATCTTGAGTGTTCGTGCGTATGGCGCGTGCTTTCCTCGCTTTCTGAAGCGACGAACACGCACGTGCTGGGCTGTGAAGATCGCACGCTGGACTGTGATTTTGTAAACATTGGAAAGGTCTATACTCCGGCGTCGTGGCGTAACCGGCGCGACCGGCGGCGTTCGACGCCGCCTGACCGCCTCGACGCCAAAATGGAGCATGCCGTATTCCGCGCCGGCCGCGCCAGCGACGCCGGACCAGGATGCATCACGCGCTGGCTCCCGGCAGCCCTCGCGCGGGAAGCGCGGCGAATACGAGCAGTAGCAGACGACGGGAGCACCACTCCGTGTGCCGTCATGTTTGAAGAATCAGACTCGGTCGTCGAGAGGCTGATCGAGGGAATTCGTCCTCACCCGTGTGTCTACGACACGAGGAAGCTTGAGCACCGTAGGTCGTGCGCTTGTCAAAGATGTACCGTATGTATATTGACCGCCTACGCTTGCGGCGCAGGCGGTGCACCAACAGTGCAAGCGCGAGTTTTCGTCGTGCAAGGTACGTCCACGCCATCGCTCGAACTTGGCGCTCAAGGAGCGCGAGAATTTTCGTCTGCTATTCGAAACGAACAGGAACCGGAAGTGGCGCACTCTCGCAGAAAACGTGCCCTCGTAGTCGGACTCTGCGCATGCGCCGCGCTGGCGGCCCACCGACGCCCGCTGAGGGTATGACTGCGGGAGCCGCCGGGGCCGTCGCGCGCGGCGTGACTGACGGGACGTAGCTGACTTCGCCCAGCGTTCGCTTGCGCGCGCGTTACGTCGGAGTATAAGAGAGCCTTAAGTGACATCTGCTCGACCGCCTAGAAGAAAAGGCCGTAGCGCTCTTCTCGTGACGTCGCAAAGGAAGGCCATCGGGGGCGCGCGTCGAAGCGAAGACAACGCGCGTGGATCGACCGTCGTAACGCGCTTTTAGTCACATACGCGTGTCTTATTAGCTAAAATGAAAGCTGCACATATATCAAGGGGTCTCGAAAATATTTTATTACACGGGCAAAATATTACACCGCTAAATAATCGGTATGAAATGGTACGAGGTAGGCGTATAAGAGAAAACATTGAGTCACGCAATTATTGCTGTAGGAATGCATATTTTACACAGAAATACTTCGACAAAATGGCGAGACACGCAGAGATTGGACACAGCAAAACAGATCACAGTTAAAAATCAGGTAGACGTAGTCAACGCGGACACGGCTAGACAAATGTCACTTACGATCATGTAAGCGATGTTATCGCGTGCAGTCACTGAATTCTTGCATCATACCCCGGCCACATGGCAAAAGCAATGTAATTTTGATCGAATGACATTATGGGGTCGACAAATCAGCTTGCGACGATCGTAAATCACTCAAGACCGCGAGCTGATTAAATCCTATATCATTTAATGAAAATATATGAACTTTTCCGTGAACTCACTATTTACAGTCAACTAATTTACTTCTCCCTGTGGGGCTCGAGCTGCCTTAGAACAAAATATCTTATTTTGTATACAATATAATTTGTATACAATAATACAGGCTTGCTACTAGCCTAAAAGTGGAGCAAATTAGAAATATGAACTTTTATAAATCTTGCACAAATCTCGAAACACATTCATAGTTACCCTACCCGCGGAGCTGAATGTTGGGAGGTGGTCACACCGAGAACAAACTATGGCACACAAACGCTGAAATACGCTGTTCCTAAATTATTTAATCTGTTTTTAGCTAAAGGTATAGATTGGGACAAGTTATCATTGAGTGAAGTGAGGTCACCCTTTTTTCACTGATGATTAGTGTAGTTGCTCTCCTTACTCTGTGTTTTGTTCTTAATACTATGAGCTTGTTCTTGTTTTTGTTCTTGTTTGCCCGTCATGCCCTATATGTCAACATTGTGATAATCTAAGATATTGTGCTTAACATGTTGTGATGGCGAGCATTTTCTGTACATTTGTGTTTCTCTTTTAATTGATGTATTATTTCCCCACTCTGTCGCTGCTGCTGTAGGCGATCAGGAACCCGTCAAGCTGTACCTCGCAGCTTTTTTTCCTGATCGCCACCATCATCTTGTGATTGAAATAAACACTATTATTATTATTATTATTACCTTAATACAGTTAAGATTCTAGTATAAAAACGGTAGAGGCAATAAAATAACATTAGTATAAATAAACACATAAGCACAAGCAACGCACTTTTTATAATCAAACAAACTTGTTATTCACTTTCCAGTGAAAACTAGAATATTACCGCACAGATTTACAAATGTCGACGCAACCGCACACGGATAACGATCGAACAAGATGTCATTCTATTACGAAAAACAAAAAAACAACCCGACTGCAGCACTTTACTCGCGTCCCACATGACCAAGAAGGCCCGTAAATAAGTGGTTTCTCACCTGTCGATCGTATCCATACGTCCCACAATATCCGTGACAAAAACATTTGAACACGAACTTTAAGTCTCTCTCAGTCGAGAGGTCTATCGATAATCGACCAGTGTCATCGTTGGCTAGTTGCCACACGTCACTCAAACCGTAGCAGGACTTGTTTCACGAATCCACGTAAATGCCGCAGTATCAACGAACACAAAAAAACTACCAGAGACTGCGGTGACGACAAAACAACGACGGGTAGGAGTATCAAAAGAACCACACAGACACGCACACGAGAGCAGCGGCCGCAGTGTGGGAGGCTTAACGTCGTCGACCCATCTCTTGCTCGCGTGCGCTCCCTGCGACGATTACTGGATTTTTTTTTTTTTCGGTTCCCTTCTCTTCTGAAAGCCTCAGCGTTCCCTTTTAGACAGTCAGCAGCTCACACACAACGTAAATTTACCAGAATCAGAGCCCTTGACGAGGGAAGAAAACGTCCCAGCGGACCGGTTCATTCGAAAAGTGTGGGGATCTGCGGGATTGCACGAAGTCCCGCGGTTACGGGGATAATCATAAATATAAAAAATTGGTACTTTCAACCTTGGTAGCGCGTTGTATATTATGTTTACATTATATACATAATAAATTGTACAATACTGCGCTTTTAAAAGATATATTAATGTCGGATAAACGCTCACGAACACCCCGCGCCGCTCGACAAGAAACGTTTTTTCACGTCGATGCCCAGAAATATTTCTCACGTAGTTGCGCGATGGACTTCCTTCTCCGACATTGTGACGTAACGACTCGGAACGCTCTGGCCTTCTCTTCTAGGAGGTGTTGCATCTGCACGACCGCCTAGAAGAAAAGGCATGCGTCTGACGTCATCGCTAGTGGTTCCCTGACCCGACCCACGTGGCGAATATATACGCTGAAGCTTGAAAGAGAGACGTCGCAAAGCGGAAAACGTGTTCGCCTTGGCGTCTATGCGAGCTAGCGTCGTGCCCATTCTGAGACGCTGCACAAACGCGCCGGCGGCAACCTAGGCGCCGCAGTGTGGAATTAGTAATGATGACGTTTGGGAGGAAAAGGAATAGGCCTTGTGTTCTATGCCTGTATTGGCTCAAATCCGCATAATCGCCGGACTTCAGGAAAATTGCCCCCGCGCGAAAATTGCTCGGCATCGATACCTACTTTCTGTGTTCCTTTAGATTTGTGGGGGCCGAAGGGTTTAAGCAAACAGCCCGGAGTGCAGCGTCAGCGCAGGTGTCATTGCGGCTATGCTGCTGCTCTCTCTGAGGGCTGATGGATGGCCTGGAGGGACCCCGACCAGCCGATGCGTCGGATCGCGGCAGCAACGGGTCCGCCTTCTGCTCGTTAGAAAAAAAGAGGCTTGATATGCAAATGAGGGCGGGCGCTTACTCGCGCCGCAACGCTAATGCCGTCAGCCCTCAGGATGCGATTTCTGCTGCCGCTGGTAGTCCCCCCCTCCACGTCCCTCCGAACTCACGAAGTGCCGCTTTGTGCTGGGTTTCCTGCGCTTCCAACCAGGCTGTCGTTCGAGAGGTGCTCTCAAAGGCGTGGGAAGCATCCGCCCGTGTTTGCGGAGCACGGACGGCTGCTTTGAAAAACAACGGTCTTTTGCGCGTATTTATTTTTTTTCTTTCTACCCGGGGTCTAATGTGTGTCCCGATTAGGGTTGTATCCTCGCTTGGTGGCGCTCAGGAACAAACGGCTGTAGGGCAAGCGTCGGGGAGCTCCCACTCGTCCGCACGCGAGTGGGAAGAATCTTCCTATACGCCGAGCCCAATTTCCCTCTACGTGTGTTGTTCTTGTCATCGTCTGCGTGACACAAGCGAACATTTCGTTGGTGTTCTGTTAGGACCGGCAGAAAGATCTCATGATTCTCTGCTCCGTCTTCACGAAGTAATGATCACCAAGAAGGATGGAATCGTAAGACACACTATATTTCTTCTTCTTTTAAAGCACAGCTCTTAGGCGCCCGTTTCCGGCTTGAGCGGCGTCGGCGTCGGCGTCGGCGTAACCGCGAGCCCCCCCCTCGCCCCCCCCCCCCCTGAGTACCTCGGATTTCTTCGGGAGGACCTCGGGAGGACCTCAGGAGGACCTTGGGGAGGGGGGGGGGGGTCACGTTACCCCCCTCCCTGAGGTCACGTGACCCCTCCTTGAGGTCACGTGACCCCCCCCCCCCTCCCCGAGGTCACGTGACCCCCTCCCCCAAGGTCACGTGACCCCCCTCCCCAAAGGTCACGTGACCCCCCATCTCTCCTCCTCCTCAAGAGCCGCGCTCTAATTCAGCGTTACAGGGAGTTGTAAACGGCTTTCATTTTTTTTTTTTCGGGAAGCTCAGGGTTAGGATTTGCAGAATGTTTATAAAAAAAAAGTCGTGAAAGCAACACTAAAGCGCGCCCTGTGCAGATCTGTTATTTGGTCAGAGGTACATATTCTAGGGGACTAATCGTCACAATAAGTTGGTTGATTAACTGAAATATGTTGATTCACTGTTTTATTTAGTGAAGATAAATATATGGGTTTAATTGCAAACTTACTGAGGGTTATCAAAAACTAATAAACCAGTCAATTTTAGAAAGACTTACAGCGAGCGGGAAGCGAGGTGGTGTGCTAAGGTTGTCACTCCCGCAAGAGGCATAAAGCTGCGGGTTGGAAAACGCGCCCTCGCGGATTTCCCTCTCTTATCGTACGAGTCTTTGTATTGCCAGCTTTGCGCCTATTGCATGAGTAGTATATTTAGCGCTTCACTGTGCTCCCAATGCGCACCGATTTTTTTTTTTTTAATTTGCTTATTTAGTACGTTTTTATAACCCTCAGCAAGTTTCTAATTGGAACCATCTGTTTTTTCACTAACTAAAAAAGATAATTTACGAAGTTGCCTCAGTTATTTGACTGATCATGATGATTAGAAAAACCTATATTATGTGTCCCTGATCATATAACAGTAACTCACCTGCCCAGACCACAAAAGCGCAGCTTTCCCGTATTTATTTTTGTTAAGAAATTTGTAAAGGGTGGAAAGTTGGGCGAGTTGGTGATTCATAAGGGTTAAAAAGCGCAACAGGACAACGGACAGAAAGAAAATACGGACACAGCGCTACTTACAGCTTGACTTTAGTTTCGTTGTCACGCAATATATATATACCGCCGCAAACAAAAACAAGTTAAGAAAGATACACAAATAGACGTTGTTAAAAGGCTAAAATTGTGACATCACTCATCACACCATCTCAGACTAGTCATCCCTGGTTGAGGAACAGTAATTCTTTGTCCGACAGAGATACAGAGGGTGTGCTGACACACTGTAGCCCCAATCTACGAATTTCTTGCGCCTGAAGTATTTCTCGTGTGATTTTGTTTTTGTTTTTGGTTTAGTACAGAACAGTCAGCAGAGAGGAGTGCAGCCACGATCTCGGCAGTGTACACCGAGGTGCCCTGATACCACGCTATCTACGTTGTATCGGTGCTCCCTCAAACGTTCATTCAGGCAGCGGCCCGTCTGATCCATATAGTGAAGCCCACACGATAATGGGACGGACTAAACGACCTCTTCTACACACTCAACGAAGCAGGTTTTGTGCTTCCTCAGGCAGCTGTGGTACGCCTGTCGTGTTTGAATTGCAGTTTACCTTGTTACAAGCTAGCTAACTTAACAGGGGCTAAAAAAGCGACGTTAAACCCCGCGTGCAAGCCCACTCTTTTAAGGTTGTGGGATACTTCGTGCAAGTATGGTATTACCACTACTTTTGTTTTTCTTCGGTACATAATGTTCCGTCACTATTTTTATTGTTTAACTTTTGAGGTTGTTTTCGGCTACCGCTGATAGAAGGGTGACCGGATACCCCGCAGACTTGAATCTTAGCGTCTGATTTTTAAAGCTTTCGTCGATCTTGTGAGCGCATGACTTTGCCAAAGCGTTACCGAAACGGAGATTAATAATTCCCCTCTTCACGAGTTTCGAGTGTGCTGACGCGAATGACAGTATTGACTTGTTCCCCCTAGGTTCGTAAGCCCACTGCCGTGGCTGTGGCTGCATTCCACTCTTTGCTGACTGTGCTGTACTAAACAAAACCAAAAACAAAATCACAAGATGCGCCTGCGGCGACGACAACGCAAATCCAAACTTCGTCTCAAAATAATAAAATGTGTCGTTAAATGTTTAGACAGCGCGAGCTTAGGTCACCGGGGAACATGCCTCCAATGTTGCCCGCCGTAGAGGAGAACTTTAACCAGTGCAGTAAGACTGAGCCTGGGTCTTTAAAGCGCAACACGCTGCAGTAATTACACAACCGCCCGCAGGTATACGATGCTCATCCAGATTGAAACGGGCAGCGCCGATGATTGAACCTGGAATCCCGGGCTTCTTCAGTGCCAGTTTTCGCAACTTTGGATCCATTAAATGCATTCTGTAGAACTAAACGAAGGATAAAAAGGAGGGTGAGGTTCGAGTACGATAGTACCCGCTGTAACTCTATAGACGATCGGCCAGGCTAATCGCCGTGCAAGCCTTGGGGAACATGTTCCGAAATTTTCTGGGACGACAAACGGATCTAATCGGGAATATCATGTGTTCTCTTGTCGGAGTCCTAGTCACACATTTCGAAAGTTTCTCAAAGGGCTGGAAAACGAGTCCATGTTGTGGAAGAACAATGCGTGGGTTCTGCATCAGGGAAATGCTCCAGTTCACAGTGCACTATCTGCCCGTAAAGTAGCTTCTGGCAAAGAAGAAGATCGCAGTGCATGGATCAGGGCCGGCCTTTAGGGCGGGTGACCTGTGCAGCCGCACAGGGCGCCATTCATAGGGGGCGCCGAAAGGGCCGCCGACTGAAAATAATATGTGCAAAGAACTTTGGATCCACAGCTCTTTTTTTTTTGTGTGTGTGAGCGACCAGTGACGACTTCAGACTCGCAATGCCGATCAGTGTTGCCAGCTCAAAATTCAGAAACCCGCAGCAAGACTCTCGAAAACCGCTAAAAACCACTAAATTTATAATGTTGTGCAAGAACGACTTTTGAACGCATTTTATTTCTTTAATTATTTTATATCAAGTGTAAATATAGAAAATATTGTTAAAGGTACTTTTCTTTTACTTGTTTGACTAAAAACTGGTGGCAACAGGGAGTATTAAAAAAAAGATGTCAGCGGGAAAACTGCAGGAAAACTGCTAATTTGGCAACACTGATGCCGATCTCTTTCATTGCTGTTTTCTGTCGGTGAAATACTGACCATTTAATTTGTCAAGGTGAGACATTACATAATTGCATTCGAGTTGTTGGCGCGGAGATAATGAAGTGCATTTGTTCCATTTCCAGTGGACTGATCACTGCGTAACCCCTATCACTGTGCGTGCACACCTGAGTAGCTTGAACTAAATTGTCGTGACACGAACATATTATTACGTAACGGCTGCTAGTTTCTAGAGTATAATTGGTTATTCTCAGAGTGCACGTGTTGCTGAATGTAAACTGGGCGCTTTTTCATCGGTTCGGCCATTGTTCTTTGCGTTGATTTTGACCTTCGTAGTCCGTATCACGTAATCTGGTGCTATGCCTACCGTACTGCATGCACAGGTGCCACGAGCTGCTCAAAAATATTGTGGGATCTACCGAGGTCACATAAGGAGCGTCTTCGGCTTCTTGTGAACGAAAAGTTTTGTGTTCCTCAGTCTTCGGTTTTTATTACTATAAAGCACCACAAGCTGGCTTGTTTTTTAATTATTGTTACAATACACAATACGGGTCAGGACTGCTTGTGTATAATTCATATTTAGTCTGTTGGCTAAAATTTCATGTTGGCTAAAATTTCAATGATATTCCACTTCCTCGAAAGAAACCATCATCAGCAGCGCAGTACAGAAAAAGAAAATTTGAACAAGACCGCGAATCCAGGAGGAGCGCAGATGCCCTGAAAAGGTATATGAAAGTACACGAGGGTCCCTCAAGTTCAGGTGAACCAGCAGAGGGAGAAACATTGCACGAAAGGAGCTCGACAAGCGAAGATTATTCCCATACAAAGGAAAGTGATACACCGAAGCAAAATCCCGACGACGCCGAGGGCTCCACTGCCAGAGTAGTCCGTGACACTAAACGAGATGGTGATGACACATCGAATGAAATAAAGGTTGCCAGCGACGAATTGTCTGATCCTGCATTATGGCCTAAGCTGACATCACAGATCCGGGACGCCATAGTCAGCCAAGGGTTTGCAAAGATAGAGAGTAGCGTGGAATTTCCTCTAGACGAGCACAACCGTCACTTCTCAACCAAGTTTCTGGACCGACATCTTGAAAATGGCGAAGTACTCAGCGGCGCTGGCTTTGTTACTCCAAGTCTTCAAACAGGGCTTTCTGTTTCTGTTGCAAGCTGTACGACGTAAACCCAAAATCGTCTTTGGCGACTGCTGGATTGAATGACTGGACTCTGGAGGTACATGTCGCACATTCTCACAAGCCACGAGAAGTCTCCCAGTCATTTTCTGTCTTATCAAACTTGAACAGAGGCAAGTTTGAGAATGAGACGAGGCGAATGCATCGACAAAGAACATCAGCTCATAATAACGCAGGAGAGGAAGCGCTGGAAGAGCGTCTTGGAGTGACTAATAAAAATAACCTTCTTTCTTTTGAAGCAGTACCTGGCTTTTCGCGGCTCCACTGATCGGCTTTTCACAGAAAACAATGAAAAATTTTTGGGATTAGTTGAGCTACTTAGTGAATTTGACGAAGTCATGAAGGAGCAGCTGCGACGTGTGGTTCGCCGGTATAAGTGGTCAACACACTACTGCGGAAAAAAACATCCAAAAATAAAATAATTGAAATCATGGCCACGAACGTTCTCGGACACATCCTGGAAAGGTTGAAGGCTGGGAAATACTACTCTCTCATATTGTACTGTACACATGACATCAGCCAGACTCAGAAGATGTCATTTACTCTTCGCTTCTTGGACACGATCAATGGCATGTCATATTTCGAGAGCATTTCATTGGTTTCAAGACAGTCTGTGAATCCACAGGAGAACGCCTCACCAAGGCTATTATGTCGACACTGGAGGAGTGCGACATTATGATTGAAGACTATCGCGGCCAAGCCTATCACAACGGCGCAAACATGAAAGGGAAAGAAAAGGTGTGCAGGCAAGAATTATTGAGAAAAATCTCCGAGTATTTTTTGTTCCATGTAAATGCCACTTTGTCAATCTCGTGGTGGGGGATGCAGCAGCCTCTTTTACAGAATCTGTCACGCTCTTCAGCATACTCCAAAGAATTTATGTTTTGTTCTCTGTCTCTGTTCACCGCTGAAAGATCCTGACAGATCAAGTCAAGGGGTTTACCTTGAAGCCGCTATGTGAGACATGCTGGGAATGCAGAGTTAACAGCCTCCAACCCGTCCGCCACCAGACAGCTGAACTTCATGACGCCCTTGTTGGTTTGGCCGAATCACAGCAGGCAGACCCTGGCGTCCGACATGAAGCTCGAACTCTTGCAGGGCAGCTCACGGACCTTAAGTTCCTCGTTTCCATTGTTGTGTGGTACAACATTCTTTTTCAAGTAAACGTTGTAAGCAAGAACATGCAATGCTAAATGAAGGACACCGTAGCAACCACCCAGCTGTTGAAAGCACGCAGCGATTACATCGACAATTATCGTGATGTCGGGTACTGAACTGCACTGGCAACTGCGAACGGTCTTGCCGAGTGCATGGGTGTTGACAGTGTGATTAAACCGGCCCCTCGACTGTGGCTGAAAAAGCGCCCATTCAGTTATGAGTTCCACGACAAGGTTGATGATGTCGAGACAAAATTCAAGCGAGAGTTCTACGAGACGATTCACACTGTAAAGATGTCGATTGAAGAACGCTTCACGCAGATGGAGCAGCACGTGAGCCTCTGGGGGTTCCTTTACGACCTCACCCGACTTCCCGACAAAGCAGAACTTCTTAAACTTTGCCAAGGCCTTGACCATGCTCTGAGACACTTAGAAAGTGCAGACATCAATGGTACAAATCTCCGCGAGGAGCTGATATACCTAGAAGCCTGCTGCCCACTGGATGCAGCGCTCCTCAGGATGTCCTCCAGTCCATTCTGGACAACCATCTACGTTACAACTTCCCTTATACGTGGGTGTCATTGAGGATCCTCCTCACATTGCCAGTGTCAGTGGCCACCGCTGCGAGGAGCTTGTCAAAATTAAAGCTTATTAAGCTATACCTAAGATCAACCATGGCAGATGACAGGCTATCGTCATTGGCAATTTTGTCCATTGAAAACAGGATAGCGTCTAGCCTGGATATGTCGCAAGCCGCCCAATTTTCGATGTTGAAGGCCCGGAAGGTTGACTTCTAGGGTATCTGACATGGTTAACTTGTGCTTTCGTTTTCTCTGTTCGTCAGACGTAAGCTTGCTACGGGAGACCCACAGCCGAAAGTTGGTTATTCTGGGAAATAAATGTATTTTGAACCATTTGAGCACGGTGCCATCAAAACTCTCAATACTTGCGAACGTCGTTCGTTATTAGGATGTGGTTTTCGACTGACAAAGACAAACTCTCGCCCATTCGCGCTGGGTCCCTCTGGCATGTTTACTAACAATTAACGTGATGTTGGGTGCGAAAATAGGGGGGGGGGGGGGGCGCCACGGCCGCAGTTTTCCCAGGGCACTTGCTGCTCTAAGGCCGGACCTGGCATGGATCACTGACTTTATTCGCCTGCTTTAGCTCCACGTGACTTTTACTTCTTTCCTTGGGTAAAACCCGCACTAAACAGAAGCCATTTTCAGGCTGTGGACGAGGTAAAGGAAGAAACAGCAGCGCTGCTGAGGAGCTTGACAGATGGTGACATGCAGCACAGTTTCCAACAATGGAAACTTCATATGCGGCGGTGCATAGCTATGCAAAGGGAGCATGTAGAAGGGGATAAACGTTAGGTGTTGAGAGTTTAATAATAAATGACACTTCTGCCCCCAGTCTCGTTATTTAGTAACCACACCGGGTATATACTCGGTTAAGATCATAATATATTCTATTTTAGTTCAGTAAATACTTTCGATCGTCTCTCAAACATTTTTGAAAGTCCTGAATTTCGTGCAAATTTTTGTTGGTTTTTTTACACACATAATCCAAAAAAAGTCACCTGAAAATGGCACGAACATCGAAACATGCGAAAAACGTTTCACGCTATTTTGTATTAACGAGCGAATTTATTAAACGCAAATGGTCGCGTTTAAATAATTTTCGCAATTTGCGTACCGACAATACCTTTGTGTGGTTTATTTTCTGTAGGGTGCCTCAATGTCCTTCTCTTTAGGGTCATGCCATCCTTTGTAGTATCCGATGCCGACAGCAGGCGCTCACAAGAAAAAAACATACAAAGAAATCGGCGAAAACATAATGTCACCGTAGCACAGTCAACGCTACGAGCGCGTGCAGCGACACGTCCTTTCACGGGCTTCAGAATAAAAAAGAAAATTAAGCGTTCAAAACTAAATGGGCACATGTCATCACCCTAGGCAAAGCGCACATGAAGCCACCCCAGTTTTCTGAAGAACAAAGTGCAACTGTTCTTTCAAGTTGAAACTTTCGTGCGTTTTTCGGATTGGTTTTAACGTGAAACATTCTCTGGCTACGTGTTCGGAATTTCGTGAAGTCCAAAAGTGAAACCTGGACAAAAGCGTGGTCGCGAGGATCAACATTGATTGGTCAACGGGTGGAAGAGGAGGAGTGAGGGGCTGGACGCTGAGTGGTCAATGAGAAGGTCATGTGACCAGGGGTGTATGCGAGGAGGAGCTAGACCACCTGTGCGCACTGAGGGGGAGGAGCTGGAGAGTATGGAAGGCCCTGGGAATATCACCAGGTTTATCACCCCGATTACCGGAGCATCGCTCCATGCTAGGAAAAACTATCAAGTATACACTTACCGCTCATTCACACTGGAAGCGGATCCGCGTTCGCAGCCGCTGTGCGAACGCGGATCCGCTTCCAGTGTGAATGAGCGGTTAGACTATCGCTAAGCGTTTGTGTTGCTGGAACGCTTCAAGTAAGCAACGCAATTGCCTAGCAATTTGCCACACATTCTTTTTTCTCACGCGTGTTCGTGCCTTTAATCACTTTCAAGACGTCACGCGTTTCAAAACGAGTTTTGCCAGCCAGAGCGACGCTTTTTGTCGCGTACGTCGCCAATACTTGGCGTCAACGATTTTGCACCTGGTGGTCGAGGCTATAGTCTTGTTCCCGAAGTAATTACGATCTGTCAAAGCTATTCGCGCGTGCCCGTCTTCGTTTGGTGTCTGCATCGCTGAAGAGTGCATGCGAATAATCTGTAAGAAGAAGCCGAGTGCTTGTGCTGCAGTGCTGGGCTCAAGCACCATGAACGCTACGCTTGTCTTTAACAGCGTAACACATAAACGTCGACACCTAGTATAGGGTGTGTATTCATTGGACGCCGTATCTGAGGGCGATTTGTAGAGCGCATGCTCAGAATAAGCTCACATTAATAGGCTGCTAAGACCGGCAGTATTCGTAGTACAGAATGCTCCCCGTCAGCACGCGCTCAGCAGTTGCGCACACAGCCATAGCCGCCAGCGAATACTCGTTGCTACAGGCGCTAGGCTGTTGAAAAAACAACTGCACTCCACCACCGTCCTGCGAATTCAAATATTGACCGGGGAAATCGTTTTCTTTTCAATTTCACTAAAATAAAAAGAAAACGAAAATAATAATAAAAGGAGCAAAGATTTTGAACGTAAACTTTGAGAGAAAATAAAAAAAACGGACAAAAGGGAGGTTTGATTGTTCTCTAAATCTCGTTATTTAAAAACCAAATTTCCGCTAGCATGTTTTTTCAATAATAATAAAAAAAAAGAAATCAGTAATAACACAACGTTTTTCTCTCATTTCGCTCATTCACTGTACACAAAAAAGAGTAAATTTTCTCGATTGGATTTAATAGAAGCCGTGTAGCATTCTTTCTTCGGAGGGGCAAGAATTGCGTGCCCGACGGCTTCCCAGCTTCAAAACGTAATTACGTCTGATTGGAAACATATTGAGCGACACGTGGGTGCATCTCCACGGCAACGCTGTCTTGTAGGCTCGTTTATCGGCGGTGGGTTTGCACTTAGCGATGCCATTGTCAGCGCCGACAAAGGCTACGCACAACTAATAGGGACGAAGCGAAGGCACAGAAAAAGAGCTTGCGTTGCGGCTTCGAGACGGACGGAAGACTGTCACATTCTTAATAGTCAGTGAAAGGATGTAAACGGCAGGGAGGAGTTTCAACTGTCCTGCCTCCAGGGCGAGTGCGCTGCCTTCGGTAATTCTTCGGTGCCTCGTGAGCCTCGAGTGTGGACGTGCTGCCCAAGCACAACGGAAGGCAACTGGAGGCCAGGTGTTCGAGAGAGACGCCCTGCGTTCTCACCTCCTCAGCGACTACATTCCCTGACAAAGTTTGTCCTGTCGGTGATCATAGCCCCGCCAGAATTATGAGGACGAGAAAAGAGCTTTCGCTTGTAGCGTTTGCTGTTTGTTAAAGGGGTCACGAAAGGATACCGGGTTGGAACGTTCGTGCCTTTGCATAGGCGTACAGGTCCTAGTCTGGCCCAAGCGTACTCGCGCAGACCGCCACTGATTCGGAAGCTTCCTTGTCGCGGGGAAATTGCAGAAATAAAAGGGGACTGTTTCTTTCAGTCTTGCCTTCGCACAGCTAAATAACGTAATTGTGGGATCGACACAACGTTGTTCGAAACCACCCGCCTGACGACAGTGCGCTATTAGGTGTTTCATTAACAGCGTGCTCAATTACCAATTTGCTACGCTTTTCGTGCGCTTCGCTACGCTCTTTTTCTTTCCTTTTCTTGAAAAAAATAATCTGCACAACCCCTGGTAGCAACCGAATATTCTTAGTAGGAATACTCAGACTCTTGAGGGCAGTGGGTCGCCTTTCACAGTGCTCATCGCGAAAATGGTCACCCTACAGGCAATCGGTTTTCACCGCGCCCGAGATACGACGGACACGGGAGACGGATCCACACACTTCGGAATTTCTCATCGTTCGGAAACCCGAGGGTTGGCGTCTCGCAGATCAGTACGCCGTTTGCCTCAGCCCTCTGCAGCGTAATAGCGTGAAATTCTGCACACAAACGTGATGAATAATTATAGAAACAACTCGGCGGTACCAAACAATGGCGCGCCGGGTAAAAGCAGGATGAAGGAATCCGTAAAAGCAGCCGAACCAACCCCACTTTGAGACCGGTTTCTTCAAAAAGGATTCACTACGTAGTATTTGTAATAATACTAGGATGGGCTCGAGGGCTCTACATTTATATTCCCCCTTTAGTCGGGAAATGGTTTGTCCTCAAATAGTTTTCTGGGTGATGCGTGGGTATGCCCAAATTTCAAAAGATGAACGAATGCGTAAAAGCAGCCGAATCAATCCCACTTTGAGACCGGTTTTCTCAAAAGGGATTTACTTTGGAGTATTTGCCATAGTACGAGGATGGGTTCGAGGGATCTCCATTTTATATTCCGCCTTTAGTTGGGAACTGGATTGCCCTCAGAAAGTTCCCTCGCGAGGCGCGTTTGCCCAAATTTTGACAGACGAGTGAATGCGTAAGAGCAGCCGAGCCATCCCCACTTCGAGACCGGTATTCTCAGAAAGTACTATTTTGGAGTATTTGCCACAGTACCGGGATGGGCTCGAGGGCTCTCGATTTTATATTCCGCCTTTAGTTGCGAAGTGGGTTTTCCTCAAAAGGTCCCTGGCGAGACGCGGGTGCCCAAATTTTGAAGGATGAACGAACGCGTAAAAGCAGCCGAACCAACCCCACTTTGAGACCGTTTTTTTCAAATAGGATTCACTACGTAGTATTTGTAATAATACTAGGATGGGCTCGAGGGCTCTACATTGTATATTCCCCCTTTAGTCGGGAAATGGTTTGTCGTCAAAAAGTTCCGTGGCGAGGCGCGGGTGCCCAAATTTCAAAGGATGAAGGAATGCGTAAAAGCAGCCGAACCAACCCCACTTTGAGACCGGTTTTCTTCAAAAAGGATTCACTACGTAGTATTTGTAATAATACTAGGATGGGCTCGAGGGCTCTACATTTTATATTCCCCCTTTAGTCGGGAAATGGTTTGTCGTCAAAAAGTTCCGTGGCGAGGCGCGGGTGCCCAAATTTCAAAGGATGAAGGAATGCGTAAAAGCAGCCGAACCAACCCCACTTTGAGACCGGTTTTCTCAAAAAGGATTCACTACGTAGTATTTGTAATAATACTAGGATGGGCTCGAGGGCTCTACATTGTATATTCCCCCTTTAGTCGGGAAATGGTTTGTCGTCAAAAAGTTCCGTGGCGAGGCGCGGGTGCCCAATTTCAAAGGATGAAGGAATGCGTAAAAGCAGCCGAACCAACCCCACTTTGAGACCGCTTTTCTCAAAAAGGATTCACTCTGTAGTATTTGTAATAATACTAGGATGGCTCGAGGGCTCTACATTGTATATTCCCCCTTTAGTCGGGCAATGGTTTGTCGTCAAAAAGTTCCGTGGCGAGGCGCGGGTGCCCAAATTTCAAAGGATGAAGGAATGCGTAAAAGCAGCCGAACCAACCCCACTTTGAGACCGTTTTTCTCAAAAAGGATTCACTACGTAGTATTTGTAATAATACTAGGATGGGCTCGAGGGCTCTACATTTTATATTCCCCCTTTAGTCGGGAAATGGTTTGTCGTCAAAAAGTTCCGTGGCGAGGCGCGGGTGCCCAAATTTCAAAGGATGAAGGAATGCGTAAAAGCAGCCGAACCAACCCCACTTTGAGACCGGTTTTCTCAAAAAGGATTCACTACTGTAGTATTTGTAATATACTAGGATGGGCTCGAGGGCTATACATTTTACATTCCCCCTTTAGTCGGGAAATGGTTTGTCGTCAAAAAGTTCCGTGGCGAGGCGCGGGTGCCCAAATTTCAAAGCATGAAGGAATCCGTAAAAGCAGCCGAACCAACCCCACTTTGAGACCGGTTTTCTTCCAAAAGGATTCACTACGTACGTATTTGTAATAATACTAGGATGGGCTCGAGGGCTCTACATTTATATTCCCCCTTTAGTCGGGAATGGTTTGTCGTCAAAAGGTTCCGTGGCGAGGCGCGGGTGCCCAAAATTTCAAATGATAGAATCGTAAAAAAGCAGCCGAACCAACCCATTTGAGACGGTTTCTTCAAAAAGGATTCACTAACGTAGTATTTGAATAATTACCTAGTGAGGGCTCGAGGCTCTACATGTATATTCCTTTAGTCGGGAAAGGGTTGTCCGTCAAACGGTTCCGTGCGAGGCGCGGGTGCCCAACTTTCAAAGGTGAATGAATGCGTTAATTTAAGCCATGCATGAGTATGTCGACCATTTCTCTTTTTTTACAAAAAGTAACGGTTCAACATAATTTCTGTAACAGTAAACACCGAGCTTTGTTAAAAAAAATAAGCTGGATAAACATGTCACCTAGAATTCCATCTTGTCGCCAGTAGACGCTCTGGAAAACGCTGCCACGTGTATGCCACGTGCATATCTTAACGGGAGGGGTGCTATTAATATGTATACACTAAAACGAAAGAGGATTTAACACGAGTGATGCTGTTTCAACACTTTTAATTGCATTGTCATTGAATTCAGAATATTTTTAGTGTGAGTTATATTGTTTTGTTAGTTCCTTAGTTCCGCACGTGTTTTCTTTTTCCCTCTCCCTCTTTCTGATTCACCAGAGGGAACCTATTTTCATCTGTCTCTGTCGATTCCCCCTCCACTGTTGGGATTATCCTTGGCAGCGGAACTCGCTCCTCTGTAACCAGGGCAAGGACATCTAGCAGTTTGGTCCCAATGGAAAAGCTTTGTAACACGACTCACTCGAGGTCATTTAAATTGCGCATATTTACAGGGCTCCCAGATTAGAGTGTCGATTTTCGCGAGCCTATTTTTCTCTTTCTCTTTCTCGGGTTTGTTCCTGGGCCTCCTAGTAGTAGCTTGGTCAATATAGGAAGTGCTTCGCCATGACCTTGTCCTTATCTGAAGGGTATTGTTCGAGGCGGGGTTTAAGCCGCACGTCCGGAGGCTTCCTGGCCTTTGACGACGTCCATTCCTCGAAGTGAAGAACCCAGGGGTTCAGTGGAGGTGGGAGAATTGGTAACGTGACGAACGGTTTAATTACATGGCTGCGATACAGTCTTCCAAATCAGAGAGAACAACGGAGCAGCCTCACGCTCCGCCTTATATAGGGTCCGTTTTCTCCCTCACTCCCCGCCAGGGCAGCAGGTGCGAGTAGCAAACCGCCGCCAAGTGCGTTGCAGCGAAGTCCGCCGCGTCGTAGCCAGAAGTGCGTCGTAGCTATGGTTCTCCGCAGTTAGGCCATGCCTCTCTCCCCTTCCGGAGCGCACGAACCCACACGCACACACACACACGTCCCGTTGACGTCACGGACGCGTTGAGACTCGTTTTGGGCAGGCTCCGACAGGTGGGCGACAGTCCTGAACAGATCGTGACTCGTTTCCGCAGCGTTGAAACTCGGAAGAAGGTCGCCGAAGGTTCCATTCTTAACAGCCCCTCAGGGGCCAGGGAAACCTCGGATGGCCGGTGATACAATCGCTGGCCTGAAGAGGTGGGCTTGGAGTAGGCCTTGAGAAGACGCTGCAAGCACCAAACAAACTCCCAACCTCTTACAACGGAGGCATTAGCGGAAACGTCCCCCACAACACCACGCCACACCGCTGTCAAACGCTCGGAATTCGCCAGAGACCCGCCAGACTGGATTACGGATTACCATAATTTGCCAAAACAATGCAAATTGACCCGCTGTCGCCAAAACAAAACTCATTTTTCCAACGAGGCCACTATGAACAAAATACAAAAGACAAAACTTCTTCGCAATTTGTGAGGTCATTTTGGGGTTTTAACGAAGTGCCCTCACTTTGATCCTCATTCCCGTGGATGACGAAGACCTCTGAGATCATCCCTACCGTTTTTGGTGATATCAGAAAAATCTGCTCAACCCATCGGCATTGCCGTTAAATTTGCCTTTCCTTTTTCTTACACTGAAGTCATAGTGATCGATTTTCACGTGATTTCTAGACGTGAAAATGCGGTCCTTATAGCGCCGATAAAACAATCCGCCTTTTTCATGCCCCGTCACATTGGTCCTAGCAATCTCCTGAGCTGTACCGCGAAACCCTGACACACAAGGGTCGCTCTTCTGCTCGACTGTCAAAGACACTCTGTCTACTCGTAGCAGAGGACCAAAGTTACGTGACGCCGGAGCTACGAGAGATCTTTCACTGATCCCGTCTTCCTCCGCCTTTTTCGCCGGCGCATTGGGACGGCGTACGCTTTCTAGTGCTACGAGGTCAGGCTGTTCTACAACCTGGCCCCTCTCATCCCGGTTTTCTGCCTCCAACTCTGGGAGTGCTTGCTCCCCGTCAGCTGCCTCTGGCTCTGGATCACTCGTCAACAAAGGGGCGACCTGACGCGATTTGGAACTCGTACACGACTGAACTAGCCCTTCTCCCAGTTGTTGACCCCTTTCGCGCAGCAGGAAATCTGACCGGTTAGAAAACAAATAAGGATACTCCAACGGGACTGTTTGCGAGACAGCCGCCTCGGTTACCAGCTCTCCGAACGGGCCAGTTATCCTTACTGTCGCCATAGGCAGACAGACACTGTGCTTTTCGAGCAGCTGCTTGATCCAAACTACCTCTCCAGTAAAATCGGATGGCGTTACTTACGACGGATGAACAACGTCCATCGTCGCTGCACTGTCCCGAAGCACCCTGCACGGCTTTCCGTTTACATGGAGCTCGTGAAGATAGGGACGAAGAAGCTTCAGGTCCCCGTCACTACAGTTCACGTACGAGAACACAACCCGCGGTTTCTTACATCTGGCCGCTGTGTGTCCCGGCTCCTGACAGTTGTAGCACAGGAACGGCTTCCTTGCCTGGACCGGCCTTTTGGGCTTTTCCGCGCCTCGTCTCCGTTCGAGTGTTCTGCGCTCTTTTCTGGGACCTTTTGTCCTGCTTCGGGCTTCTCGGGCCCGTTTTCTCGCGAGCCGTTTCCCTGTCGGAAGGTCTTGCGCTGATCGCTCCGGCCGGGTTCGCTTTCCTCTCCGCTCAGCTTTCTACGTGTTGCGTACTCTTCGGCTAGCTCAGCGGCCCTTTCGACAGAGTCGACTCCCACCCTATCCTGCACCCAGAGCTTGACTGACTGCGGAATGCTACGAAAGAACTGTTCAAGGCACACACACTCGACTACCTTGTCTCGGCTTTCGTACACTTCCTCGCTCTTCAACCATTCTATCAAGTTGGTTTTAAGCCCGTACGCGAATTCCGAGTAGTCCTCGCTGCTCTTTTTGGATGCGTTTCTAAACCTTTGACAGAACGCCTCGGCAGAAAGGCGGTACCGCTTCAAAAGGCTGGACTTCACCTTGTCGTAGTCGTCCGCGTCTCCAGCACTAAGGCGCGCGACAACCTCTGCAGCCTCCCAGGGCAACAAAGTCAAAAGCCGTTGCGGCCACGTTTCTGGGGCGAAGCTCAACTTCTCACATGTCCTCTCAAAGTTAACTAAAGCAGGCCCACGTCTTCCCCGACTTTAAACGGCTGCAGGAGCTTCTTCATTTGATACGACTCGGTCTCACTTGCTCGTACCGGAGCCCCAACTCTACTGTTCTGCGAGTTTAATCGCTGTTGTTCAATTTCGAGCTCTAGCCTTCTCAGCGCTCGCTCTTCTGTTGCAGCAGTCTGCGCTCGTTCCTCTCTCGCTGCGGTCTGCGCTCGTTCCTCTCTCGCTGCAGCCTGCTCCTGCTCTCGTTCTCGTTCCTCTCTCGCTGCAGCCTGCTCTCGTTCTCGTTCCTCTCTAGCTGCAGCTTCGCTCTTAGCGTTCTGAAGCAGTTCCCACGAAATTTTAATTTCCTCTGCTTCCGCGCTCTCTGAAATCGCTTTACTGATCTCAGATTTCTTCATCTTTTGCTCCACCTCCACACCCAATTCTTCACATAAACAGAGTAAATCTGCTCTCAGTAACCTCATTAGATCCATGATCGCTGCTTTTTAGCTTTGGCTTTGTTCTAAAACTTGTCGCGAGGTTGTACCAAAACCTAGCGCACGAGTCAAACACTAAGGATTCCCAGCAGTTCAAAATTAATTACCCATAATCTGAAGCCTGGCGAATCTCAAAGCAAAGTCCAAACGCTCACCCACAGATATAGCACGATGTCGCCTGGTCCGATCCCAACCGCTGCCAACCAGTTGTTCGAGGCGGCGTTTAAGCCGCACGTCCGGAGGCCTCCTGGCCTTTGACGACGTCCATTCCCCGAAGTGAAGAACCCAGGGGTTCAGTGGAGGTGGGAGAATTGGTAACGTGACGAACGGTTTAATTACATGGCTGCGATACAGTCGTCCAAATCAGAGAGAACAACGGAGCAGCCTCACGCTCCGCCTTGTATAGGGTCCGTTTTCTCCCTCACTCCCCGCCAGGGCAGCAGGTGCGAGTAGCAAACCGCCGCCAAGTGCGTTGCAGCGAAGCCAGCCGCGTCGTAGCCAGAAGTGCGTCGTAGCCACTGATCTCTATGACAATTGCTGGATCGCGTTTGACCAGCTCTGCCTATGGACCGGAATGCGGCCACGGTCGGCCATCTTTAGGTCGAGTTATATCATCTCTAGCCATCATAGTAATATGGCGGACAGCGCAATGGCGGCAGGCTGCCGTAAAATAGCCGTAGATCTAGTACGCCGTACCGTGGGTGATATTTCGTGCTTGATTGAAGTTGTTCGACGAAGCAGAGTCTTGAAACCCGGCGTGAACGGTAGCCTCGTCTTTGAGGACCCGGCGAAGTTCTACGAAAGCGCAGCACCGGGGTAAAGCAGCGCAGCTCGCATCGAAAGCAGACTACGTACCGGCGTCTGCTTTCGATGATCTTTTTGATGCGACTTTCGATGCGTGCTGTGCTGCTTTTCCCCGGTGCTGCGCGATTTCGTGAAAATTTCACCGGATCCTCAAAGATGGGCTACCGTTCACGCTGGGTTTTAAAAACATGTTTCGTCAAACAATTTCAATCAATCACGGAATATCACCCACGCTATTTTGATGGCAGCCTGCCACCACAACTGCCAAAACGCCGTCTGCCATGGATAGATGATGGTGGCTGCCAAGTGGCTTCAGCACCTGTATCTTGGCTAGAGGTGATATAACTCGACCTAAAGATGGCCGCCAGTGACCGCATTCGCGGAGCGGGCAAACGCGATCCAGCAATTGTCATTGAGATCAGTGGTCGTAGCCATGGTTCTCCGCAGTTAGGCCATGCCTCTCTCCCCTTCCGGAGCGCACGAACCGTCACGCACACACACACACGTCCCGTTGACGTCACGGACGCGTTGAGACTCGTTTTTGGCAGGCTCCGACAGGTGGGCGACAGTCCTGAACAGATCGTGACTCGTTTCCGCAGCGTTGAAACTCGGAAGAAGGTCGCCGAAGGTTCCATTCTTAACAGTATGTTAACTCAAAATCCATGATATTGGATTAGTTTCTTTTTTTTTTTTTTGAAGAGGGGTATGATCTGTCCCAAGTTTGTCTGAAACGGGCGTTGGTGTTCTTTAGAGTTTCAGCTGTAAACAGAGAAATGGACGGGCCGTGACTCTACTGGTGGTTTTTCCGGTCATCTGTCTCTTCCATAAGTCCATCTTCTAGAAGCAATTGCATACGTTTTTTTTTTTTTGAGTGTGGGTTAATATTGTTTACATTTTTCGGCGTTTCTTTATTTTTTGTGATATGTTTTACGTCGACCCTACTTGTACGGAACGGGTAACCGAGTACTAAGTTTTTTGGAAACAAAGTAAAGGCCTAGTTTATTTTTAGGAGAGGGAACGTGTGACGCATCTTCCTTACTTTTTTATAGAGTAACGAATAACGGTATTTGTATTTAGTTATTTCATGTCATTTATTTTGCTCAGGAGAGTCGGGAGAAGAGTAGCAGGGCCGGAAGCTCATAGCAGATGGTCTACAGACATCCAAACGAGGAAAAAAACAAAACAAAAAACCTCACATGAAAAGAAAAAAAAATCCAGCAAAAGGCATCCCGATACTTGCACAAAGACAAGTTAAACTAAATAAATAACAACAAGATGGACAACAAGTTACTCGCGCAAAGGCTATGTGAGCGAATGGCGGAGATGGCTAGTCACTCTATGGAAGAAGTCCTTCACTTCGTCACGTGCCGTAGGTGGGTACAGGGTGAAACTAGCTGGTAATGGTCGAGAATCTGTAAAAGTCCTCAGAGCAAAAGACTGGCGATGCGTCTCAGTTCTGGCAAAGACAGGCTCGAATGCACCTGTTCGGTTTTGCCGTAAAGGGAGCACACCGTCTGACTGTCTTGAGTTCTGGAGAGGATCGTCTGCAGCACAATTACCCAACCTAGTTTTACCCCAGCTCGTACATGGAAATCTACACAACAATGAAATGTTAGATAAAAAGAAAAGAAAACGTGGGAAAGGTATGCAAGTATAGGGAGCTACGTTTTATTTTTATACACTCCACCCCTGTTGGGGCTACAGCAGGAGTAGGGACTATGAAACGAGTGCAATCACGCAAAGGCACACAAGATAAAACAACATAACCACGAACATCAATCGCTGCTAATGACAGACAGAAATCCACCACGAGCTAGTAATCGAACATTTCCGGGTAATGAGTTTCAAATTTCAATAGTTCGGGAAAAGAAGCTGTATTTGAACATATAGGTAGGCGCGTAACAAGGTAAACTAGTTATTTAAGTCGTGGTGGCTTCTTGAAACTGACGCATTGATTAAAAGTTTAAGTGTGGACTTAATAAGGCGACACATAAGTTAATTAAAAAGTATAGAAAACTTACAGATTGGATGCGACGACGCTGAGAACGAGGGCTCAAGCCTAGTGTAGGAAGGTTAGAGGTCAGTGGAAAAATATCTGGCCATAGCGGCTGAAAATTAAACGTAGTGCCTTCTTTCGCATTGACTCGAGTGTGTTAATATCTGATCGTTTGTAGGAAGTTTGAACGATTGAACAGTACTGAATGATATGGCAGATTAGAGTTTGATATATCAGAAGCTCAGTATCTCGCGGGGCAACACGTAAGGTACGTAGAAGGTAACCGAGTTTCATTAGTGCTTTGCTACATGTTAAATACAATATTTTAGACCAAGACATTTTGTGCGTGAGAAGAGGTTCAAGGTAGTTCAATTCAAATACTATTTGTAGGGAGGAACCGTCGATAAATAAGTGAACGAGGAAGGGAATGAACTATACAAAAGAAGACAAGAGGACGGTTTTAGAGAAGTTTAAGCTCACTAATGGGCAGCGCAACGACATTCAATTGGAATGTTTTTCACTCTACACGAGCTTAATAATAATAATTGGGTTGTGTGGATATTTATACAGCGCGTAGTTAGTCGGCCATTTCAGAGTTGCGACGAGACACTAGCTGTAGATGAGCAATTTAGCCAGTGCAGTACAACCGCTAGCCTGGGGTCTTTAACGTGCACCACGCACTAGTGATACACGACCACACGCCGGTGCGACGCTCATCCAGATCGAAATGGGCCGGGATGGGAATTGAACCCATGATCCCTGAGTTCTGCAGCGCGTATCGGTGGCCGAGAGGCCACCGATACGCTATGCGAGGTAGCGAGAAGTCCTCCTTCCCTCTCCCACCTCCCATCGCTCCTGTCGACTGCTAGCGCGCGGTCCGCCACGTTCTTCCTGACTCGCCCACCATGGCTGTGTTCGAAATTTTTCGAGTTACTCCGGCGGGTCATGTCACGAGACAATCCCGATAGAACAATGCTGGACGCGGGTAGGTTTTCGAACGCCAAGGTACCAAACCGTTTCTTGGGAGTGAAGTCGAATCAAATCCGCCATGTTCTTCCTAACCGGAAACGGAACGCGGGCACGGACGAACGGGAGAGCGCGTGGGCAAATCAATCGCTGTCGCTACTTAGCAAAGCGTTAAGGCTGAACCGAATGTATAAGCGGTTTAGCGATCGAGCGACGAGACGAGCGACGGCGACAGCGACGAGAGTCAACGGCGAGCGACGGAGATTTCTCACTGTCACCCGTCGCGTCGCTCGGTTTTTGGGTTTCTAGAAAACGTTGCTCATCGCCTTGGTCGCTTGCTCCCGTCGCTTTCATGCGGTCTCTCTCGTCGCGCGACTGAAAGAGCGTCAGCGAAACAGGTCACCGTCACTTGCCTCGCCGCTCGCCATATCGCTTACGTGCGGTTTATTTATTTATTTTATTTATTTATTTCAATTTACCCCGCAGCGCCAGAGGCATTAAAGCAAGGGGGATAGTACATTTCCGTACAAGATGACATGGTACTCGCGTACACAATGTACAAGTAAGCAAAAACACAAGCTCAGAGGTGAATATACACTTGCACAGTATCAGCCAAACACAAGAGAAAAAGAAAAAACACGTTACACCTTTCTCGTTTCTCTTATTTGTGCGCTCTTTCCAATCGCTTCGTGACGGGTAAAAAGAAAGGTTTCGAGAAGCTTAAGAAGTTTTCAAAGCGCGACTTATTGATAAACGGTGCACATTATGATAACGAAAGAGGGTAATGGGAGACAGTATAGAGACAACACGATTCCGTGTCGTATGTATTAGGGGGTTTTCGAAGACCGCGTATCCCCTTCCGCTAAGCCCCCCGCAACGAAGAAGCGGCTACTGCACTTGCGCGCTCACGGCTTTGACCGTAGAGTTCTGGGTATCGTAGCGGGTTGCTGAGAGCGCTGCGGGATGGCGAAAACTCCCTATTGTCATCTATATCCCTCTTTTGTTTTCGTAGTTTAGACACAAACATGCTAAACTATCGGAACCGCGTAAGGGCCTGTTCACACATGCAGCGGAGCGCTACAAGCATAGCGCTAACCTCGCGCTAAGCGCGTGCTGACCGGAGCGTTCACCAGCTTCGTATCGCACCGCCAAACTGTTGCTTGTGGCAGGCGATAAGTAGCTGACGGCACGTGAGGAGCGCTACATTAGCGCTTCGCTCCATGTGAGAACCGGCCTTAAATCAGCACAAATTGCTACATATATTGTTTTGCTTTGTTGTAAATAATAAATAGTGTCGTTCTCCGAACGGCTGTGCAGTGTCAGCGAGGTTGCCGGAACCATAGATGAATGATGAACGCCGATCGTCACATGAAACAGGGAACGTTAAATTCTTAGTGGAGTTGTTTGTTACCTACGTCTTTTATGCACTTTTTTTTTTCTACCCACACCTTGCATCTCGGCTACTGCACTTTTTTAGCCCCTGTTTTACTAAGCAATCGCTAATGTTTCGTAGAGGCTTATGCCCTTCTGAAACTGGTTGTAATCTCAGAAGGGGTGCGGCCTTAACGCCCGACCTAAGAGTTTGACTATACCTTCGTTCAGCGCAGCGATGGGAATCGCTGTTTAGGGGACGAGTAAGTTTTGCGGTTGGCACCATTACGTTTTTAAAACTTTGTTACGTTATCTTCTCTCTGAAAAAAAAAAAAAAACAGCAAAAACAAAACAAAAAAGCACGTCCGTTGTGGTTAAGATTAGGAGTGTGAGTTACTTGACGCTGACCGACGGGTGCACTGAAGAACAGCAGCTCAAAGGACAGCAATGCCTGGGTGCTTACCTGAAACGAAACAAACGGATTGACAACCTGAGTAACATAACAAACTTTGTGTTAAGGCCCGTTCACACTCTTACGACCGAGTACGACTGAGAGAGACGAGATCTCTTAAAACTTCTTAAATGTTTTTAGAACAAGGGAACACACTGGCATTGTGGCGCCATCTATGCGGTGACCCTGGAACTGCATTTCACAAGAGCGAAGGTTTTGCAGGATTTCGAGGTCAAATGTGCGTAATACCCATAGAAAGGCTCGTTTATAACATTCACAAAAGTTTTTCGAGCCAAGAAAGAAAGGATAATGCACGAGAGAAATAAAAAAAATATGCCGGACCGCCAAGTTTACACTGCTACCCAATAGATGGCGCCAGTGTGTCCTCTGGTTTAAGAAGTTTTAAGGAACCCAGGTTTAAGAGGTCGCAAGAGTGTGAACGGGCCTTTAAAGAAATGATAAACTTAGAAAGAAAAGTTAATTTATTTATGCAGTACGAAGAACCCAGCGCGACAGAGTTATAGTCAGGGTGTAAAGTACCTAGGTACAAGTAATTGGAAATCAGTATCTAGTACTTTGTTGTACCTGAGGTACAAACCTAGGTACTTTCATTTCTCGATATCTGTATCTGTATCATAGGTACATTTTCCAGTAACTTGTAACTGAGTGAAGTTACTTTTTACAGGTACTTTTCTATTCGCTTCGTCAAAATGGAAGAAAACTATAAATCTGAAAGTTTTAACACACTACCATGTGCCGTGATTAACGGTGAGTTGGGTATGACCTGGGAGGCACTAACTTGATCGAACGACGTTTTAGCGAACGAAGCCCCGCCCATAATGCTTCATCGAACGACACTTTAGCGAATAGCTGTGTTCATTTGAGCGAACGGTGGATTAGCGATGCCGTTCTAGCGACACCAATTTATCGAATCGCTTCGGAACTCCGTTTGGGGAAAGTAGCGGCCTGCTTCCTTCATCTGAAACCGAAACCAAAAAAAGATAACGTGTCCTAGAATGCTCATGTCAATGTGGTTTTTCTTATTTCTCACATTGACACCAATAAAGCATATTTATCGAACTCGTTTTTGTGTGCATCCTTAGTATAAAAATGTTTACTTCAAATATATTTTGACGAATTTGGGAAAAATAAATAAAGTATCTTTAAAGTAACTGTACCTGTGCCTAGGTACATTTTTAAGCGAGTACCTAGATACGTACCTAGGTATTTTTTGGTGTGAGTAACTGTAACTGTATCTTAGGTACATTTTGAAGTAACTTTTACAACCCTGGTTATAGTAAATCTGTCTTTGTTGAATGGATACTCCGGTGATTTCCTTGAGCGACCTCAACTAACTATATTTTCTAAAATCCCCGTCCTTTACTCTTTCGATTGTGCTATTTAGTACCGCTAAATTCAGAACGGCTATTTTAAGATCAGCTCATTAACAATTACGCCAAAACCAGCATTCAAACACACCCGCACTTTTTAGTGCCGTGACTTCAGTGGCAGGCAGGCTCGCCAGTCGAGCAGGCGTTCTAAAATTGGCTGCAGAAACCACTGTTCTTGGTTGTCTATGAATTGAACCCATTGGTTGAACACAACTGTCGTTAGAGGCAAATTACAGTTGGCGCCGCCGTGTAACTCTGGCCGATTGCGATTCAGTAAACTGACACTGGCTCAATGACAGTTGAGAGCGCCCCTGTAACTAGGGTATTACACGATGTTAACGCGACTTGTCACTAGACTGGGCAATATAAACGATAACCTTGACCTAAGCAGGTTGACTGTTGCGACAGCCGGTGGTTTTCTCACGACTTCCGAGATCTCTGACGCGCAAAGTTTTCCTCCGGCCCTTTTGAACGCTTGGCTGCCCAGCAGAAGCACAGCCTCTCTAGAGCTTCGCAAGGAGCTGTTCCTACAGAGCCAGGATCAGCAGACAAAAAATCAAATCTGCGCACACGGCATGGATGTCGCATTTGCGTTAACGCTGCGATGGCTAGGGCACGCGAGTGCGTTGAGACGCGATTCAAACGCCACTCAGCTAGTGCGGGGGGTACTTGTAGAGGTTACTCAGCGAATTGCGGGTCTTGTGGGTGCACGTTCAACCAACGTTCGAAATGACGGCCTGAGTTCACACTGGCAACGCAAAGCTCTTGCGGATATCTATAAAAAGTGATTTTTGTTTTTACCTAACGTGGACAGGGTTAGGGTAACCATAAAGAGAGGTTACAAAAAAGGTGTGCCGCAAAGTGCGAAGCGAAGTGCAACATGCTAATTGGAACGGAGTTACGCTCAGCTAAAGTTAGCGCGAATTGCGTCATGGCTAAATTTAGCGCATAAAATAAAATCGGTTTACATAAAGCATTTCAGCTTTGTCGAAAAAATCGCGCGGTATTCTAGAATTTACATGTCAAATATGGCTAAATAGAGCATAATTCAGAGTGACTCCGGAGCTTAGAAAATCCCGTAAATAGACACTCAGTGAAGGTCAACACACGCTGCGCATTCTGTGCGTCTCGACTTTGTTTTACCTCTTACTTAGTTTAACCTATAGAACGCCCAGGGTGCATTATGGCAAGAAAGTGGTAAAGTATAAATATGCCAACATCTGTAGGCTTAATCTGTAAGATTAAGATACATTGAAAGGGACACTGAGAGGGTTTTTATACTCGCCGAGGTTTTCATTTAACATGACCTCTAAGAACCCAGCTAACCGGAAGATAATTTTCGGCTAGAAATTCGTTTTCTTTCTGCCCGAAAACAGCTGGTCTAGAATGGGCCGGTTTCAGCCCGCTCACTCTCTTTCCATGGTCACGTGGCGTTCAAGCTATCTGAACCAAATATATTCAAAATCGTGAGTCATCTAAGACAAGCATTCAATAATAGAAATAGAAAAGAAATACGAACCCCATTTTTTTGGCTTCCGAGAAACTGCAAATGCGTTGTCCGAAAAAATAAAGAAAACTTTGCACAGATCGTAGAAAGTATACATATACACGTCATTCTCAATATGGCGACGTACAGCGGCATAACGCTGGACGACGCGATGGCGGCGCGCGTCAGACCAACCTTGCGACGGACGTGGGGCCGCTACTTCGGAACTGTCGTTCGTGGTACCGGCCAGTCGATCCTCGAGCGCAGGACATCGAGCGGAAGGGATATGAGTGCGAAACAATCGCACGACAAACGGTGCACGCAACTTCGTCGTCTGCTTCACACGGCGGAAAATTCGAAAACAACAACAACAACAACGAGGGTTGGTGTCGCCACGTCACTTCCGGTCATGAGCTTTCGTGCTCATGTTTCGGTTTCGGTTTCGAGCAGTTTCGTTTTTCGGCTTTATTAGAAATACACGTGACTCTGTAGCAAAATAATAACTGGGTAGTTTTCCTGACACCATATTTGTTTGCCTGGCAATAAAAAAATTATGGGGGTGTCAATGTCCCTTTAAAAAGATATTACAACGAAATTTCGGGGCTTATTACTTGTTCTATACGTGTTCAAGGGAGAACTATCACGTCGGACACCCCATCTCTCGTTAAAAAAAAAACAACACGAAAAGCAATTTTAAAACGAAGTAAACGACTAGCGAATGGCGCCTAGTGTATTCGCGAAAGCCTCTTTTGTAATGTCCGTCTAGGAACATTGACGGGTAGTGACGATGCCTGTATCGCCTTGAACTATAGCCTCACTGGTGCCCCAATGCGCGCAAGCATGTGCAGCGTGCGCGTGAACGTAGATTTGGCAACCTTGTAATTGCAGGCACTTGCCTGCACGAGCAGAGACATGGCGGCGTCGAGATGAGCCGCTCGCAATCGTCTTTTCGACGTCAGCCTCGGGCCGCAGCTTTGCTCGTCCCGAGACAGGCTACGTCACAATTACGCCGGATGTCACGTGCTCTCCGCTGGCTGCTCTCCGAGCGCTTGTCAGAGTGGGCTGTTTGCAACCAAAAATACAGCCATCAGGCTCGAAATACAAACGTACGATTGTCATTTACGGATATTGTGGATCCTATTCAGTCCACTTCTGAACAGGACGGGTGTATTTCAAGTTTCTTCGAAGTATTTTTTTTTAAAGGAAAACTGAACCGGTTCTGTATTTGAGGAAAAACACTTTAATCGTCTTCAGGTTTTTCGAACAATTGCGAGGTATTCTAGAATTTACATGTCAAATATGGCTAAATAGAGCATAATTCAGAGTGACTCCGGAGCTTAGAAAATCCCGTAAATAGACACTCAGTGAAGGTCAACACACGCTGCGCAATTTGTGCGTCTCGACTTTATTTTATTTCTTTACATAGTTTAACCTATAGAACGCCCAGGGGGCATTATGGCAAGAAAGTGGTAAAGTAGAAATATGCCAACATTTGTAGGCTTAATCTGTAAGATTAAGATACATTGAAAGGGACACTGAGAGGGTATTTATACTCGCCGAGGTTTTCATTTAAACATGACCTCTAAGAACCCAGCTAACCGGAAGATAATTTTCGGCTAGAAATTCGTTTTCTTTCTGCCCGAAAACAGCTGGTCTAGAATTGGCCGGTTTCAGCCCCGCTCACTCTCTTTTCCATGGTCACGTGGCGTTCAAGCTATCTGAACCAAATATATTCAAAATCGTGAGTCATCTAAGACAAGCATTCAATAATAAAAATAGAAAAGAATACGAACCCCATTTTTTTGGCTTCCGAGAAACTGCAAATGCGTTGTCCGAAAAATAAAGAAAACTTTGCACAGATCGTAGAAAGTAATACATATACACGTCATTCTCAATATGGCGACGTACAGCGGGCATAACGCTGGACGACGCGATGGCGGCGCGCGTCAGACCAACCTTGCGACGGACGTGGGGCCGCTACTTCGGAACTGTCGTTCGTGGTACCGGCCAGTCGATCCTCGAGCGCAGGACATCGAGCGGAAGGGATATGAGTGCGAAACAATCGCACGACAAACGGTGCACGCAACTTCGTCGTCTGCTTCACACGGCGGAAAATTCGAAAACAACAACAACAACAACAACGAGGGTTGGTGTCGCCACGTCACTTCCGGTCATGAGCTTTCGTGCTCATGTTTCGGTTTCGGTTTCGAGCAGTTTCGTTTTTCGGCTTTATTAGAAATACACGTGACTCTGTAGCAAAATAATAACTGGGTAGTTTTCCTGACACCATATTTGTTTGCCTGGCAATAAAAAAATTATGGGGGTGTCAATGTCCCTTTAAAAAGATATTACAACGAAATTCGGGGCTTATTACTTGTTCTATACGTGTTCAAGGGAGAACTATCACGTCGGACACCCCAATCTCTCGTTAAAAAAAAAACAACACGAAAAGCAATTTTAAAACGAAGTAAACGACTAGCGAATGGCGCCTAGTGTATTCGCGAAAGCCTCTTTTGTAATGTCCGTCTAGGAACATTGACGGGTAGTGACGATGCCTGTATCGCCTTGAACTATAGCCTCACTGGTGCCCCAATGCGCGCAAGCATGTGCAGCGTGCGCGTGAACGTAGATTTGGCAACCTTGTAATTGCAGGCACTTGCCCGCACGAGCAGAGACATGGCGGCGTCGAGATGAGCCGCTCGCAATCGTCTTTTCGACGTCAGCCTCGGGCCGCAGCTTTGCTCGTCCCGAGACAGGCTACGTCACAATTACGCCGGATGTCACGTGCTCTCCGCTGGCTGCTCTCCGAGCGCTTGTCAGAGTGGGCTGTTTGCAACCAAAAATACAGCCATCAGGCTCGAAATACAAACGTACGATTGTCATTTACGGATATTGTGGATCCTATTCAGTCCACTTCTGAACAGGACGGGTGTATTTCAAGTTTCTTCGAAGTATCTTTTTAAAGGGAAACTGAACCGGTTCAGTATTTGAATAAAAAAACTTTAATCTTCTTCATTTGGCCTCCAGAATCACGAATATCGAGATAACTTTTTTTTAATTTGGTGCACGGAGACTGCAGAAATTAAATTTCCCCTCCTTCCCGGGGCGTGACGTCATACTAGGAGTTTCTGGAATCTCCGCTCTCGCGCGTCTACAGCGCCTATCGAAGCTATGCACGCGTAATCTCTCTATTTTCAGAAATGTCAGAAAAAGACGTCACGACTGGTCGCTAAACTCGTAAGACACAACTTTCTTCGTGTTATGACATAGCAGGGGGAGGAGCCGAAAGATTGCAGCGAAGTTTTCTTCTCTCACAAACCCGCAGATCCGTATATCTTCGTGACGTTTTTCATTGAAAGCGCGAAAAATTCCTACTCCTCCCTAGGCGCCGAGCAGCACGAGAAAGCACGCGGAGACGAACGTGCGTATAATGTCACGATGAAGATTATCAACTGCGACCTTGATGGTCTCTAAAAAGCACAACGGAGGCTTGGGTAATTGCATTCTAAAATGAACACCGTCAAAGTTGATAGTCTGATATCGTTCTTATTTCCGCCGATAAAGCAGAATTGACTAAAAAGACGTCCCTGTCGTCCCTTTTATTTATCTCGGCCTTTTGAATTTGATCAGAATGTAGCCCGACGTGGATAGGTCACAACCTGCCGAGTAGCATTGTCCACCTTTGGACGGATTTCGCTTCCTGGCAGTTCTCCCCCATCAGCGGGAGATAAAATCATTTTGTGATAGACTTTCAAAGATTAGCCAAACTGGGATTAATTCTGCGTTCATCAACTGAAATAAGAGTAATGTCAGTTTGGTCAATATTGATGGTGATGTTTCGAAAACGCGAGGACACCAAACTTTCATCGTACACAACCAAAATGTTCACCGTCGACTCGAACACGCACCATCAAATTTGTCGTTCACAACTGATCATCCTGACCCTGACGTCAAAGTTATGAACTATAAAAGGACGTCACTGAACGCGCCTGCACACAACGAGCCCTGTCACGAGCCTCTCGATTGAAAGTCTGTCATGGCCGCTCGTAAGTTCATGGAACGCGCCCCATTTTAATTCCAGAATCTCTAGAACCATAATTTAGAAAATTGCACGCTGTGCTGTTTTTCGTCATCGCTCAGTTGGAACGCCTCTAAGCAGTGTCGTCGAAACAGAAGAACGGGGTGGGGGGCGATTATCCCCCCCCCCCCAAAGTGTCGTCGAAAAAGGGGGCGCAAAGGGCATAAGGGTGTAGGGGGGGGGGGGGATGTCGCCGCAGCCCCGGACTATAGCATTTCAGAGAGTTATACTAAACAAAAATGACAGACGTTTACAGTTCTCTATAATGTCGAATTAAAGCGCAGCTCTTGAGGAGGAGGAGGGGAGGGTATGCCTCTCCACACACCCCCCTTCCTCCTATTCTGCTCCTTTCTCATTTAGCGGGGAAACCTAATTGGTGTTAAAATCACGTGACGTCAATTTCCCCGCTAAATTTAGTGAAAAAACGTCCCATAATGCAACGGGCGCGCGGTTACGCCGACGGCGACGCCGCTCAAGCTCGAAACGGGCGCATAAGAGTTGCGCTCTAAAAATTCGGGGGAAGGGATATCCCCCTTCTTCACTACTATCACCCCACCCCCTCTCTCTCTCCCCGAACAATTTCTACGGCCCTTCCTGACCCCTATTTGAGTGTGTGTTTGTGTTGGTTATACCTTTTTTTTTTCCTTTCCCCGACTTTTTCTCGCCATTCCCCGTCGCCCCCTCATCTCTCAGTCATTACCGACGTCTCTATACATAACGCCTGTGGGTGACCCCGGTGGCGTTGTTGACAGTGGCGGAAGATGAGCTCTAAAACCGCTTACACCGCGCACGGCTCCACTATATCACAAAGTTCAATCTTCGCCTCGATTCCGAAGCGAAGATTTTGGCCTCAAATAACTCCTTCCCAAAGTTGTGAAACGTCACTTTGTCGTCAGCAATAACTTTCACACGAGAAAGTTCAGAGTATTTACAGTCCGCCTAGGTACAATCTACATTTCATTGACTCTAATCGCGGCGTAGGGATGTAGGGACACGCGGGCGCGACGTCATCAGTGCAGCCGTTCAATCGGCTGGCCCCACGGTGTTGCTCGCGCGCGCTCCAATGAAGCTCGCTACAACTTTGTGGTTAACATTCTCGCTGGAATTTGAGCACCGAGAGAGCTTGGATGATTGGCATCTCGTCGCGCGTGACGCCAACGTCGCGAGAGTCCAATCAGCACGCTCCGCGAACTTTGTGCCCAACTTTGTGTTTCACGAGTTTAGCGACCCTGGTGTCAGTGCGGGGAAATATACCTGGCAAGCATGCAATAGCACGCGCTGCCCACACGAGCGACACGCGCTTGGCAGCCCAAAAGATCCTATGATGTAGCAACTCGTCGGAGGTTTTTCGTACTTTCTCGCGTTTAGTTACTTCTTCGGGGAAAAAGAACGTGATATTCAGATTCACGGAATAAAAATACGCCAGAATTCACCTCTAACTGCTTTTCTTTTTTTAAAGAAGTGTTTCAGCTAGCCTTTCAATTTCTTTGCGTATACGGAGGATACGCCAGCCATGGATTCTTCTAGCTTTAACGGAAACGCGCAGCTGGTTGAGCTTATTTACTCTCAAGATTAAACGACCAAAGAAAGTATAGTACCAACACCACCTAAAATAACGAAGGCCTGTGCACTACAATTTCTACGCCATCGCAGTGAGATAGAGAGGAGACGCTCATTGGACGCGAGCGTGGCGTCAACGTTCGGCTGGGCCTCATGTCCAATCAACGCGACGAAGGACGCTCCGCATATTGGGTTCGCGTTCAATCGCCGAGTTGGCGCCATCGGACTGTAACGAAGCTCCATGGAGAAAGAGGAGGACGTTCTCAGGCCTTCTTTGTTCTAGGTGGCGTCAACGTTACTAAAACACTCAGTTGGGAAACTGCCATAGAGACTGCCCTGAAAAAGTGTCCCCGATCCGTCCTCGCGAACCGAGCTAATGGCGAACACAACGCCGCCATTTCTCCCGCAGCGGCCACTCGAGGAACCGCACGTTACTTCCATTTTGAATATAATCGGCCAGAACAGATACAGTGGAAGAGGTTACAGGGGTGCCACCCCCTCCTCCCCAGCGGACGCGCCGCGTCTTAATAACCGAAGTTAAAATGCACCTAGGTCTGGACGTGCTACCTGAAAGCGCCGCTGAGGCATGGTCGTATAAAAACAATATTAAATATGCCGCAAAACCTTGCCAACTAAAGATTTTAAAAACATCACGCGCCCTTCATTTTGTACTAATCTCTAATAAATATCATACAAAAAAAGTATTTTTCGTTTGTTTTTACGCAAAAACATGCTTTATAAAAGCTCAAGGTGACCACAGTACAGACAAATGATAAAGAGTGGCGCTGTTATCGCATTTAGCTCGGTCTCGGTGGACGCCAGCGGCCCAGGTTTCGACGGCGAGTTTCCCAACTGAGTATTCTAGTAACGTTGGTGGCGTTGATAGGTAGATACATCTAGAGTTCCTGTATAGGCTCCCTACGGGAGCCAGAGTTGCGCGTTCATTTCCGTATCGCCTTCTCTCCTGCATGGCATGGTAATCCAGCTCCTCACGTGACTGAATTCGGCCAATAGCAGCGCCGCGCGTTCGAGGCGCGCGGCGCGCTCAAAAGCAGGGGAGCGTTCGGCGGGGCGCGCGCTACGTCTACTTTCCTGCACGGCACTCGATCCGGCTCATCACGTGAACGCGCAACTCTGGCTCCCGTAGGGAGCACAGGAACTCTAGATACATCGAAGAAATCATAAAGATGAAATAAACACACTATAAGGGTTTCTCAGAAAAAGAAATTGAATAATGAACCGCGTGTGTTTAAACTACAACCGTTTTCACCTCAAGAAAAAAGCAAGTTTTGCGCAATGTTCATCCGCGGCGCGAAGTAGTTCTTACGAGATTTGGTTGTCGGATAAAAAAGCGATGGTTTTGGCGTTTGGAACGTGTATCTCTTGATAAGATAACATATATCTAATCTGAAATTCACCACATATATTTTATTTATCTACATAAAGGGGGAAATTAGTAAAGCTCCGCGTGAAACCGAACTTTTTTTTTTTTTTTTAACTAAGGTTCTTGAAGTGAAAACGGGTATAGTTGTTCATGAAGGACGGCAATTTGGATAGAAAAGTGGTTCCGCTCCACAGAAGCGCGAAGGAAGAATGTCGAAGAAGAAAGATAGAGAAAGAGAAGGACAGAGAGAGAGAGAGAGAGAGAGAGAGAGAGAAATTTATGATTACTTATTCGAAACAACGTTTAAGGATTTTGTAGAGGTCTTTAGGAACAGGGGATTATCGTCCACTCTGTCAGTGTCTGAGACCAGGCTTGTGTGGCTTTTAACATAATCCCCATTCTCATGGTGATTCAAAGTCTCTATAATATTTTGTTTCTTATACCTATATCTTTCTTCCTACCTCGAGCATCATCCCCGAGTAACCATTTGGAACTGACGTTGCAGTCAAAATATACTTTTTTCTTCCTGGGCCTATCGATTTATCTACTTTGCGCTCAGAATCGACTCTTTTCCAGTAACCTTTTTAGCAAACGTACACCCTCTACTTTGGCTTTGCTTTCCGCTGTCACCATTTTGGGAAGGCACCCCGCACGACCAACATTGGACCACCTCTTTGCGCATATTTCGCATTTATTGACGATTTAATCGTGAGTATCCGTAATATATGGAGCATAAAACGCAATGAAAACCGATAAAACGACACCATACCGATGTCTTCTTCAGGGCGGAGGCATGTTGGGTTGCCCTTCATTTGTACATCGCAGACAATTAGACCCCGGACGGTACTCGTTACTAAAAAAAAAAAAAAGAATAAAGAAAAAAGGTCTGCATTTCTGGTCGAGTAAGGCTAGGCGGACTCCAAAACTGCACTTCTCTAAACTCCTATAAACTACACCACGAAGATTTCGAAACCGCCCCCCCCCCTCCCTTCCCCGATTTCCTGAAAAGCATCCTCGTGTGATATGACAATTTCTTTATTTTCTCTGAGATGAATGATTTTGTTAGATCAATCAAATGAAGCTTGTATAAACAGACTGCGTTGCATTCGTTAAGTCTTCTGGAATCCGCGGCATTCTGTAGTAGCGAATGCCACTTCCGAAACATTCCACTGTGCGCCCGTGCTTTCTTGTGTTGCGCACTCAGCTGTTAGCACGCTCTAGTATCGCTCGCTCAAAGGCACGCACGTTCCTATCTCAGCGCCCTCGTGTCATGCGCACTCGAATTAAATAGCCGGAGAAGATGTAGGGTGTACTAAAGCCCCTCGATGTGTTTGCGTTTGTCTCTAGGGTGCACTAGAACTGGGAGGTATGCCAACCGCTTCGGCCTCTTCACTGGATCTGGATATGTCTTGTGGCCCGATCCTGCCGCAGGGGCCTGTGGTGGCACTGCCAGTCACAGCGGGGCCAAGACACCGTCAGGCAGCGTTTAGCGAGGCTGGCTTGGGGCATGTTGGTGCGACTATTTCTTCTTGTTTTGCGTTGTGTGTGAAGCGATACAATAGTGTGTCCCTACATACTGGCAGTGCCGAAGAGGCAAGGGACTCACAACAATGTCAAATACGGCAAATAAAAAGACGGACCGTTAGTGCTTTGTGCCGGGGTGCAACGTGGGTTACAACCAGGGGCTTCGGAACCCGGGGGGGGGGGCAGTGGGGGCAGCCGGACCCACAGGTTCTAAACCAATGGGGGCATGTCCCCACACTCAAAGCTATTCCGATCGCCCCCTCAAAGTGCTATACGAAATAATCAACGAGTATGTTAACAGGACAACTGAACGGGCAGCCACGTTTGGTTTGACATGATGGCGCACCGTCCAGTATATAATTTTTTTTTTATTGTGTATGACCCGAAGTAGAAGGAAAAGTGCAGGTTTTTAATTTTGTGCATCGTATTTAATATGGTTTTTATGTGTATATATATTGTATATCTGAGTGTATGTATGTATATATGTATCAGTAGTTGGTGACATGTATTCTTTCTTTGGAAGCTTCGTTTTCACCGTTTGTCCAATACGTGCGTTCTCAGTCTCACTAATAAATCTCCGAAGATTCTACCTGACTGCAGCCTCCATTTCTATGCACTGTGCTTCGTGAGTGGTCATTGATATACATTTACATCTCTCTCTATCTTATATATATATATATATATATATATATATATATATATAAGATAGAGATATATATATATATATATATATATATATATATGGGTGATTTCATCTCAAATCGTGCAGGCAAAAAAGGTCAAATTTTTAATTTCGCTGAAAAAAATATATGTTATGGCGCCCTCTCTAAAAACGCAGTAGCCACAAACCGCAAGTTCGTCGGATGTTTGGTTCTCGACTTACGAATTTTAAAATAGGCCGCGGCGGAAAACAGTGTTTTTCGCATCCGTTGTGGGTTGGATATTTCGCTCGATCTACCGCCGTGGATTTTCAGTCCACATTATAATAACTTTTTTCAAGCACTCTGTAAGCACAGGTAAACGGCTCTAATACCATAAAATAATTTTAGGCGTTTTGCCTTCTGTAAAAATGTCAAAAACGCCCCCTGGGTTAATTGTGGACGAACTTTGACAATTAAATACTGGCGATCTACTCGGGTTACGTTGATACTTTTTATGTCTATGGAGAACCCGAAACACGCTCTGTATAGATATTATAAAATAATTCAGCTGTATAATATTTCATTTGCGGTACGTTTACATTAATGTTATGCGAAAACCAAAAAGTGCCAATTGTGAAATCGATTTTCTCAAAAAACCCATTTTGTATTTTTTTTATTTTTCGTTAAAATGTAGATGTGATAGTTCTCTACTCGAAACGCAAGTCAAGAAAGTGTGAATTTTGTATGTTCTATATTTAAGCATCAATATCGTACAAAAATGTGTTTTTACGGCTCGAAACGGACTTGCGAATTGCGCGTCTTTACAAATTTGGAAATATTTTTTGCCTTTTTTCAAAGTTCCCACATGAAAATGAAATACAGTATTTCCACCCTGTTATATTTATTGATCATTTAAATTTTATTATGGGCGGCAAGCTATATTGGAGGAGTTCAAAAGAGAAAGCAACACTTCTTAACAGGCCAGCAGGCGTCGTAAATTTTTAATGTGTAGAAATCGGCAGACTTCGTATTGATTCGGGGCCTTTATTGGCCTATATGCCCTTTCGGAACCAGCAGATGACCACGACCTTTCGCGCTCGTTGTGTTAGATAGGACGGCCCGTGACAGTAAAGCGAGCAGCGCACCCTGTGTCACGAGGAGTGAAGTGGTACGAATGTGTCGTTGACGCGGTGAACAGTGACGGCCATCCAGGAAGAGTCAGTCAGTCGAAAGCAAAGGAAGTGTTACCTGGGAGGATGGGGACACCACGGCCTTACAATATCGATGGTCAAGAACAGTTCTGCCGGCCAAAACAACGCCGCGAGCGCGCTAAAACCGGCGGCGCGGGACAAAAATCCTGCAGAAGCACACACGAAGATGGGCCGGTTCCGTTAGGGATGTGGGGAAATTTTGAAACCAGCCATCTGTGCACGCGTGAAACGATACCTTGTATTTGCCCAAACATCGAGCGCCCTATCCTTGAAACGGCCGTGCTCTATCTCTCTCCGCGGAGATCCGATAGCATCGAAAGGTTATCTCTTTTGGAAACAGCAAAGCCCGGAGACCAACATTAAAAACGAGGGTGTTGGTAAATATATTTGTGTTTATTCTGCCCGGAGACTAGTTGGGTCGAAGTCAGCCTCCTTGTCAACTATAACCGTTTGTGAAGAGTGGTCTCCTCCCGAGATGAAAAGTTAGCGCCGGCTGACGTGTTCTTTTGAAAAAGGGAAGGGAAAAGAGAAAGTTTGAGTAACTGCAGTAACTACCTCGAAAGCTTCTCTTCCGATATGACGCCCGAGGCATGTTACGTCTCGGTTACCTTCTCGCGCATCGCTGCTCGAATCTATTCTTCACTTTGTTCCGCACAGCCACTGTTCCGCACAGCCGTCGTGGCTGTGCGGAACAGAGTGACGAATAGATTCGAGTATCATCTGGACGCCGTCATCCTGCTAGGCTTCAGTGTCGTGGGACTAGACTAGACATGTACACGTTACCCAAAAAAAGTAACTAAATACCGTTACTCGTTACTCGCTCAAAAAGTAACTAAATACGTTACTCGTTACCGATTCTCAAAAGGAACGCGTGAGTTACCTCAAAAGTAACGAGTTACTTTCCACGTTACTTTGACGACCAAATACACAACTGTTTTTGTTTCATGGTTTATTGTTTTCTTTTTAGTAGTCATTGCCCTTCAGCAGCAGCTGCCTGTAGAAGTTTTCATCAGTTATGTTTCCCCGCTTCCTTGAAAATACATCTCCGGCGACGCTGAAGAGTCGTTCTACCAACGCGCTCGAAGGAACGGCAGTGTTGTGCTTCAGGAAGAGCTGGTGAATCTTCGAGAACTGCGCCTTCATTGAGGACAGCGGGTAATGGGTTATGTGCCTCCCCATGTTTGCAACCTCCGGGTTTACATTCGGTCCGTACCCGTTTCTAGAAGGTTCAACCAACTAAACTGATTGTGCTCGCTGGGTGAAGGACATTCCCAGCTGTAGAGTTCAGTACAGCAACGTTTATCGCTGGACACATCAGTCGAACCGTTCGACTGACGTGTTCAGCGATATACGTTGCTGCACTGTCATACTGGTTAGTTGTTTTTCGGGTTGCCCATCTGCCTTTGTCACAATAGACGCATACCCAGGCTAGAATAAAAACAAGGCCGTTTAAGCGGTGTTGTACACGTTAATCCTCAAAAGTAACGAGATACCGTTACTCGTTACTTGGCCTTTAAAGTAACTAAATACCGTTACTCGTTCCTTTCCTAAAAAAGTAGCTAAATACGTTACTCGTTACCGAAAATAGTAACTAGGTACAAGTAACTCGATACTCGTAACGCGTTACGTACATGTATGGACTAGACTCAGCGTCGGTCAGTTAAGACTTTTTTTTATTATTTCGTGATTGTTTCTTTGTTCCGCTGAACTTTGTTTCTCGGTTGCGGTTCTGCTGAACGTTTTTTTTTATGTTTTCTGACTAACTGTTTGTTAGCATTGTTTAGTTGTTGGGTTTATTTCGTCATGGCGTAGCGGCCTGACGGTGCTGTAGAGAGCGTGTTCGCACGCATTTGGTTGCGTCCCGTTTAGGGAATGCCCGGAGGGGTTGGTTTTTGTTCTTGCCGTGTGCGGCTGAGTTTTTCCGTCTTGATTAAATTTTTTATTTTTATTTTACCTTTACGTGTCGTCGACTTTTTTGTCTGACTCTCCACCAGGCGTGGACCTATCGCCTTGCCACCGGTCGAACCTAAATCTTTTATTTTTTTTAACGCAATTTTCGTTAAGATCAGAGTTGGGTAATTTTATTCTTATTTATTAATTTGTATTCCCTACCCCTCTCCGTGTGTTTCGGACCCTTTCTGTGTCTTCACTTTTGTGTATTGCGGAAGTGAAATGCAATTCCCTGGTGATTTGTGCGATGTGCGGTGAACAAACCCTAGCGTTTGGTTTCGGAAAGAATTGTATATAATATATAAATAATGCGGTGACTTTCTATGTCTTAGTAATATGACCGCTAATAGCTAGTCGTGCTAGTTTACAGTGAAATTTTTATAAATCGAAACAATACAACGTCTGTGCCTCTTCGATATTGAAGGTCTACTCGGCGTACTGATTTGATTAGATCTGTTTCTCGTGGTCTCCCGCTCTTATAAAAACATAAATAACTATTCAATACCACAAAATGCGTTTATAATTGATTACAAAACGCAAACAAAAATTCAAGAAAGTTTTTTCACAATTCATAGAAACGCACGGGTCGCTATGCCTGACTTAGGTCTTGCAAAACGAAGACGTCTTTTTCTGATATTGAGGCTTAAATATAGAACATACAAACAAAATACACACTTTCTCGACTTGCTTTTCGAGTAGACAACTGTCATATCTACATTTTAACGAAAAATAAAAAAAATAAAAAATGAGTTTTTTGAGAAAATCGATTTTAAAATTGGCACTTTTTGGTTTTCGCATAACATTAACGTAAACGTACCGCAAATGGAATTTTATACAGCTGAATTATTTTATAATATCTATAAAGATGTTTCGGGCTCTCCATAGACATAAAAAGTATCGACGTAACCCAAGTAGATCGCCAGTATTTAATTGTCAAAGTTTGTCAACAATTAACCGAGGGGGCATGTTTGACATTTTTACAGAAAAAAAGCAAAACGCCTAAAATTATTTTATGGTATTAGAACCATTTACCTGTGCTCACAGAGTGCTTGAAAAAAGTTATTATAATGTGGACTGAAAATCCACGGCGGGAGATCGAGCGAAACATCCAGCCCACGACGGATGTGAAAAACACTGTTTTCCGCCGCGGCCTCTTTTAAAATTCGTAAGTCGAGAACCGAAACTCCGACGAACTTGCGGTTTGTGGCTACTGCGTTTTTAGAGACGGCGCCATAACATATATTTTTTTCAGCGAAACTAAAAATTCGACCTTTTTTGCCTGCACGATTTCAGATGAAAACACCCATATATATATATATATATATATATATATATATATATATATATATATATATATATATATATATATAAAGAGAGAGAGAGAGAGAGATGTAAACTATATGGTGCGACATGAGCCCCCAGACGTCGCCCCCACACATCAGATACACTTCCAGAGCCCTTGGTTACAACACATGCAAAGGAAAACACTCCTTGTTTCGGACGCCGCGCAACGGCTTTCTGTTGGCGGAACGAAAACGTCTGATTTCAAGAAAAGAAAAAAAAAAGCTGATGCAGAGGAAAATAAAAAAAGAAGTCTAAGAAAAATGTGTGGTGTGTGTGACATATCATAGAAAACAAATTTCTCCATGTGGGATCGCTCTTCAATAAAGACAGCAGTTCAAGATGCTCCATTTGTTTTACCAGTCTTGGTGTTTATTTTGATATGATGCATGTTCACTTTCTCGCTTTCATTAGTCCATGCTACACAAAACAAATATGTATTAAATCCAGAACAAAAACTAGGTATACAGGGTCTGCAAAATGTACAGCTGCCGAAAAATAATTAAAATAGCTTTCACACTAAAGTGGAGAAGAAAGCGTCGCATATCATATCATACTAAAATATCGAATTTTCGGACTTTAGCCAATTAACTGCGGAAATTAATCTCTGTCACCTATGGAACGAAGAACAGAAAACCGTATTTTCTGTTCTTCGTTCTGATACATTCGCGTATGCCGCGGATGTATCACAGTGAAAAGGCAGAGAGCTTTCAAAGAGAAGAAGGTACAAAATAGCTCGCTATGGTTTCGAATTTCCGTCCCGAAAATCCAGCTTTTGACTTTCTACCGTCTTTCTTTTGGCCCACTGAACGATATATTATTAGTAAAATCCCAATCTAAATTCATTTATCCTAGCCCAAAATTCGTTTAATGGGCCCTTTAATGCTCGCATGTAAGGTGAGATAGAGAATTATTCTTCTATGACAGCTAAACGAAAAAAAATTAAAGACGCTTGCAAATCTGTAATGCGAAACTATACTCCGCGACAACTTTTCTTGGCAACGCAGTGGATGGTACAGGCCTGCGTTCCCTCTCCCATTTTGAGTGTGCGCGGGCTCTCCTGCTCTATCGGAAATGGGGAGAGGAGGAGAGCCCGCGCACAGATTTATTTCACTCAAAATGAGAGAGGGAACGCGTGCCTGTACTTTCCACAGCAATGCCAAGAAAAGTTGTCGCGGAGTATAGAGCGCAGCTCTTGAGGAGGAGAAGGGGATGGTACGGAAGGGAGGGTGTGCCCTCCTCCTCCTCCGTGCCCTCCCTTCATCCTTAGCCGGGAAATGTCTCCGCAAAATTTGACGGAAAAACCCGCTAAATTTAGCGGAAACATTTACCCGGTAGCCTTAGCGTGGAAACGTTTCATAATGCAACGCGCGGTCACGCCGACGACGACGACGCTCGACCTGGAAACGAGCACCTAAGAGCTGCGCTCTAAAAAACTTAAAGAAGCGAGACTATGTAAGTAACTGACCGCTCCTCCCAAACGGCATTTGTGCTTTGAATGTAAGCATTTTCCGCTCGCACACGTCTTTCTTTTTCACATAGGTGTGAGATAGGATGAAGCCTATTTTTTCTCACAACCGAGCAGACTAAAACGAACGAAGAATACGATCATTCTAACGCCGAACTAAGCATCTCTACTGCGACCGCCAGACCTCTGCTAGTGGTCGGATGGCCGTGTTCTGCCCCGCAGCGCCCTCACCGGCGTGCTTGCATGTCGCGACATCCTCACCATGGCCTCCGAGATCCCGCGCGCGCGCTTCGGGATCTCGGAGGCCATGCCCTCACGGTCGCCGGACGGCGGTACACCTCTCCATTCTAGTACACCCGAGGAGAGGTGTAAGAAGAAAAAGTGGAAGAAACAACGACGGACAGGCAGACAGAGACAGATGAACGGACAAACAGTCGGACTTCCATATGTTCAGATTGGTTCCGCAACACAGAAGTACTAAGATATAAGTAAATTAGCTATTAGAAACAGCCTGTTTGACTTCATGCCTGAAAAACTAACTTCTAAAATGGATTGCAGCATTTACGTTCACGGAAAAAGACAAATATAAAAGCGTTCTTCCTTAGAATATACAAAGAATTTTTGTTTTATTTTATCTCGGTGAAAAGCTGACGGTGGGACGTTTCTATCCATTAAGCATGATAATATACAGCCTCAGTAAACACGAATGAAGAACAAGAAATGAGCACTACAGGCAAACGGCAGCCGTTGCCCTGTCATGTTCGTTTTTTCTTCTTCGTCCGTCTTTACTGAGACTGTGTTTCATCATGTTTATTTGTTACCAACTGGCCCTATTAACAATCCTTCTTCAGTTTATATCCATCCTTTGAGGGGGTCCTAGGCCGGCTTGCTAGAAACAGCGTCTCAGCCAAAGTGTCGAACAAAAATGTTTATAGGTTGGGTTCGGGTTCGGGTTCACGGCTTTCGGTTCAGTTATGGCTCAGTTCCGGGGAGGAAAAATAACGGTTCTAACAGGTTTGAACCGGTGCGAACCGGTATGAACTGCTAAATTGACAATATATTTTCTGCGTTTTTTTTTTTTTTTTTTTTCTGGCAATAGACAATATTTCAACCGCGAAAAGAGAAAATGTATAGCTTTTTATCATTCGTACAATCCACTTTTATTTTCGGGTACCAAAAATAACAAATTGCGGTATTTACTTTTAACGAAACACTAAAAGAAAAACTAGATTAATATACAAAACGTCGTGTTTATACGACTCAACATCTATTTCTATACGTCAGTCGCATATGTTTTACTTGAATCGAAATGTTATCAGTCTGCAGGGTCGCCTAAAACACCCGTGATTGGTACAGCTCTGCGTCGGAGTACTAAAGGCTGAATCCTAGTTGTCCTCTTGAACTGAGGAATTAAATTACAGAGCAAAAAATCATAGAATGGGCAGCTCCCCGCCATAGATATCATGAAATCTAGTTTACAAAATACGTTTTCCAATATATGATGACGCAACTGAACTAAAAGCAGTAATATTTTCAAAACGCCAAGGAAAGTTTAGGACAAGACCTTGTCTAACTTTTATAAAAACACTGAGTGGCAACCACAACGCCTGATATCCTGACCAACATTATTTTACACTCAGCACCGTGATGCAGGCGAATAATCATTCCGAAAGGAGTGATCAAAATTCTTCACTATAATCCGCACAAACCATCGCACTCAGATCAAACTTGGTCTAAAATAGCGCGTTCGCCAGTAAAGCGTTTCGGCATAGCTTGGAGTTTGAGGTCTGTTCTTGACAAAATGCTGGTCAATTCGAATTTCAAATAAGCATCACCCTTGCTAATTGGTAATTTTTTGTTAAATAGAACAAAGTAGTATTTAATATCCTACTCTACATTGCAGCAGACCCTCTGGCGGTCTGCGTGCGCAATCGTCATCGTTCCTTCCGCCACGCGCCCTTGAGTACCTTGTTCTTCTTTTGCCCACCGACACGTGAAATCGTTGTTCATGACATAAAAGAAGCGTGCACAGATTTTTACATGTTTAAGAAGTTAAATATGTGTTAGGAATACAAAGTTATTTAAAGCAACTTCAATATCAGAAGTTTGTTTAAGGCTCTCCCAAATCACTTGTAGACGTGTCTATCGTTGATAAAAAGGCCGGAAACGATTTGCAGAGCATATTTAAGATAATTTTGGGGTGCAGTTGCTTATAAATTATATATTTAAGGCGATGGACCCCTTATTTATGTTGTCAAATCTTCAGTCAGTAAATAAATATAGTTCGTTGTTATCAATAAATTTGACTACATAAAGTTTACATAGCCACTTGAGACGGGAGGACGATACTTGAAAACGCCAGCTCTTGAGGCTGTAGAAACGTGTTTTTTTTTTTTGTTTTATGATCGGCAGTGTGAAACACCGCCTCGCGATGTATGTCGAAAAGGACACACAATAATACATCTAAAGGCAAATACACGAAATGTGCAGAAAGAGAGATAATAAATGGTATTCTTCTAAATAATCCCATAAAAAACGCCTTACTGTAGAAAGAAATACATAGAAATGCATGCAGTGCTATTCCTCAATGCACTTAAATGGGGCGAAGGACAGACAATATATTTCTAACATAAATCACATTTGGACATCGGCTGGCACGAGCTCGAAACTTCGCAAAAATGCTATCTCGGGAGGCTAATGCTATATATTCGGTTTAACGTGCACTTGTTCTGGGCCTTCATTTTACAACTCTGTGCTTTATCATTCATGCGTGCTCTAGCATTTTATTAGGCTGCCGCACATCATCGCGAAACGGCTATATATACTGCACAACTTTACAATTTGGACATCCACTTTTGCTAGTGCCGAAAACTTCGCATTTCTCCGGAAAATTGAACTGTTTGACATGGTTTGCACGTGACGACATCGCACAATATGCTGCTAGTCACTGCGAATTATTCTTGCTGCAAAAATCAAATCCGGTGGTGCAACATGCACGCTGCTGGAGGTTTGCGCTCAGTGGAAGTCATGTATTCGAGAGACACAAATTGTTCTTGCTTGGGGCAGCGTCGTGAGGAACGGCGCGAGCGTCTGGCACCACAAAAACGCGCTTTTTGGCAGCAGTGTTTTTGCAAACAAAGTAGTTTTCGGGACGACGCTTTCTGGTCTATGGCATAGATGTGGAGCTTTACAACACGGTATGTTTTTACAACAATTCCCCTCTCTTTCTTTCTTTTTTTTTTTTCATTTTTCGATGCTCTTTCAGAGAATACTTATTATTCCTGAGGGACCCCCTCGTCCATTTGGGGGTGTTAATTCGACAATCATACTTATGTCATTCGTTAACACTATTCCTCCATTTTCGTTATTTTACACACCCAAAAACTGTGAAGTTCACACAAAATACGGCTGTCCCTCTAAGGCCACTAGGATCTTTCTTTTCAGGTATCCCTCCCGTACACACTTGTTGTTCTATTTATCGTGGGATTAATAAATCACATTTAGTTCTTTCAATGTTTCTATTCTCGGGGACAACTTGTTAAGACAGTTCAGGAACAACGAACACATGTTTGAGTGCCTTAGTGATGCGTACATGTAAAATGGGTCGTGACACAATTTTGTACTTTTAGTAAATACCGCTAAAAGCTAATCACTGACGTAGATAACTTGCAAAAACTCCATTGGTTTTCCTTTCACTCAATGGCAGATGCAGAAAAATAAAAGGAAAGAAACAGCTTTCCACTCCTAGACTCGCTATTAGAACAATCAGCCGCGTGACCTGACGCTAATATTAGGCCCTCAGTGTTCATCATAGTCATGCGCTGGGGTTGGTAGATAATAAAGCATGGGTTGATATGTATACATTGTTAGAGTTCGGCTATTCTCATCTTTGATTGAACAAAAGTCATTATCCAAATGTTTGGCGATGCTGGTTAGCATGAACCCGAGCACTCGACTCGGGCTCATGAGAATCGAGTACGTCACGGTGTCACGTGACTCGCGGTGAGAAGTCGTGATGGCAGGTGACGTCACGGTGTCAACAACGCTGATACATCTAGTGACGCTCTCAATGTAAGTCCACTTGATGCAGTGAGTCACGTGACTACATGACGGGGCCACGTGACGTGGCATTACTTAACAGCATGTCTTGCAGCCATGACGTCACGTGACCACGTGGCACATGATTCATAATAGTGCCAATAGAAGAACGCCACGAAAACCCACAATTTCTCATACATTGCAGTTCGGTATATGACAGTTTGATCACTACATAGAAACACAGCTGCATATTTTTATTTTTCTAGCATTCACTTGGTAATAGAAGAAAGAAATACAAAAAATTACAGTGAACCCTTTTGAACCGGTTACCATTTTATTCTTTTCCGGTTCATTTCCGGCCCAGTTCCGAGACGGCGGCGAAGATTTCGGTTCGGTTCAGTTTCAGTTCGGCTAAAAATAACGGTTCGGTTTCGGTTTTCTTTTCGGTTCGGTTTTCGGTTTGGTTCGGTTCCGGTTCGAAACTCTGGTCTCAGCTGAGATCGGGGGAAAGAAAGCAGCGCCAAAGCCAGCGTATGCGCCGAGCGGGTCTCAACGGCGTCTTAAGACGCTCTCTCGTCCCAGCCTTTGCAGTGCTTTCTTTCTCCCAGTCTCAGCTGAGACGCTGAGTAAGCCGGCCTAGGTCTCCCCTCAATATGTCGATTTTCATTGGTGCACAGAACAAGAGAAACGAAATGTATCTAGTTAGCGGCAGGCGCACACAACGACGGACAAACCTCGTAAAATTCCGCGCCTAAGCACACACACACACACAAAATTAAAAATAAAAATAAAAAAGGTATCACCAAGAGAGCAAAGCTACCCGAGACGCCGGCAAGAAGACCGACGCTCATGAATGTTAGAGGGAACGAGTGCAGTTCGCAAGAACCTCGAGGCAAGAAGCTACGAGGCATCCGGGCTGAGCCCGCCACGCGAATAGCAAACAGCGCAGTTGCCTCAGACGGCAATGCGGTCGCGTCGACATCAAAAGCTCGCTCGAATCCAGGCTACTGGCGCCGACAAAGACACGCTCCGAGAGGAATTGTTCCGATTGGGGAAGCTTCGCTCGGGGGAATCGCAATCGGTTGCGACACTGCCCTGCCCCCCCCCCCCCCCCCCCCCCTTAATTTCGGCAAGCTCCGCGATTGAAGTTCAACTGTCGCCGTAGCGGTAACAACTTCTTGGCGACACCCCCCCCCCCCCCCCCCCCCAATTTTGTTCTTTCTTCGCGGCATCTCTCGACTCCTTCGGGGGGTTCAGCTTGCCCTGGCGCCTGATGCACTCAATTCGTCCGGATCGTAATTGGAGGAGAGGCATCCCCAGAGGAGCCAATTCGAAGCGACCGTTTTCGAAAATGCGGCGACCCTCCCGATTGGTCCGAGAGTGTCCGGATGTCCGGTCGAGCGAGGAACGTAACCCTTGCAAGGAGTTGCGCCATCAACTTTTAGAGTTTCGGGTAATCTGCGCTTGATGTCGAAAAGAGCGGATATGTGCTCGTTTTTTGTTTTGTTTTTGTACTTCGGGAATTACCGCTGAGAAAGGTTCCAGAGTATGTGCCCCTACCCGGTAAGCAGGGGTCCAATCATCGGGATTTAGCGAAAGGAGTATGATGTTCACTTGTACAAGAGACAATGGAAAATAAAATGAGAAAGACGACGGACGTGTAAAGCGAAGAGTCAAAGAGAATGAGACTCGAGAGGAACATTAACGATGATCCAACTAGTCAGCTCCTCGGTCAATACCTACTCGGGTTAGCGAGGCCGTGCAACGATATTGGCCTGGAATGTTTCTCAATCTGCGCAGGCATAGTTTAATTTACACGAGCAGTTTGTATGAAGATATCCAAGAGGGCTCCAAGTATGCACGCACGAGACGTCACTGACTAAAAGGATTCTTTGTCGCGGTGTAATATCAAAGATAAAAACGGACTATTTTTTTTAGTTTTTCTTTTTTTTTTACAAAACCTGACGTATAGTCACGGGCATCGCAGTGTTAATGGTAAGCGCTATAAAAGTGTATACAGTTTCACATGTTACTGTGTGTCTCTTTGACGCATTCACGTATACTTTGTTTTAGGAAGGGGCTTTCATTATGCTTCACACGCATGCGGCAGTCACTAGCATTCGTTCATTTTGCTTTTATCAAATTCTGCTTTCAACGTATGCTTTCGGCTATAACACTCTGGCAACCATACAGGATCAACTCAGCTCCAAAACTTTCAACGAAACTACGACTCCCTCTCGTTTCCTCTTTTGGCTGAATTGCCACCCTGGCTCCATACTGCGGCGCGCTTCCACAACAGAAGTCAGAGGGCAGCTACAGCTGCAAACCGCCTGGGGCACCAATAAACTTTGAAGGGAGAAAGGGGGGGGGGGGGGGTTGTGAGCGGTCTGAAGATTCAATGAGTCAAGGGGTCCATATAGGTCACGAGATCAAACGGGCCAAGAGATCCAACGCGTCGGGAGATCCAGTACGGGTCAAGAGGTTCAGTATGGGTCAAGAGGTTCAACGAGTAAAATTATATATGACTGGTTAAAAGTTAACTACACAGCGGCCTCGGTTTACCTAAGGCAAGTTCCCTATCCAGTGAAGGCGATAACTCAGATATTTCTCTCACGTATTTTTATTATTATTATTATTATTATTTTTAACGTTTGTTTAAAGACGGGGTTTTGAGTCTTTAGTGGCCGTATTCATATTACCGTATTTGCTCGAGTAATGGTCGTGCGGTTTATGAAGAAAGCCCGTGGGCCTGCTTTTCCGTGGAGCACAGGGATAGTGAATCACCGCGGTTGGCAGAAAAATTACAGCGATTTACGGGACACAGATAACGTCTTCAAGCGAAAATGCTATCTGTTCATATTGCATTTTTACGGAGAATCGCGTTCTCAACCACGTTGCTTGCTGCGTTTTGAACGCAGAGCGCGATGATTGGCTGTATTTGTGCTGTGCAGGTAAGTAGACGCAAGGGCCTCGTTTTAAAAAGTGCGGCTATTACTCGAGCAAATAAGGCACAAGGCAGATAACCATAAATTTGTTTTAAATATTTTGGTTTGTTCGCTTTGTTTTGCATACACTGCAGGCTGCCGTTTGTTCGGCAAGTGAACATCTGTCGTAGTCCACGAACTGAGAGTAAAAAAAAAAAGTAGATTCAAGGTCAAATGGGCAAAAAGCATCTAATCTAGAACAATCGAGGGAAAGACAGATACTGTAGATCGTCACCTTCCAACCATCAACCAAAAGCCGCAGTCACACGGAGCCCTCTCGTCAAGAAATGTCGGTTAAATAATCTTAATTAGTATGGGTCCCTCTGCTGGCATTACACAGCTAACATGACACTAATAGGCGGGCGCATTAGGTTGCAGCGTCCGAGGCGTTTAACTAAAGCGTCGTTTACACATTTGCAACAAAGTAGGACGGAGAGAGACAAGACCGTTTTTTTTTTTCTTGCGACGGTGTAGGACCATATGTGCTACTGCGGAGCAGGCCCTACGCCGTCGCAGGAGGCTTAAAATTTACAGGAGGACACTTTAAAGGTACGTTTATACTCCAACTTAACGTCGACGGACGCGGCGTATCGCAGCGCGCACAGATGCTGATTGGTCGCAGATATCGAGTTCCTGGTTGCCGGCCAATGAAAGGCGCGCGTTCTGCGCTACGCTGCGTTCATTGCGCTCAACGTCGGAGTATAAACAGCCCTTAAGGCTGGTTCACACATCTGCGTTGGTTACGTTCGCATGCAACCGAAACGACCGTAACGACAAAGTCACCGGGACAAGCGTTCGCCGAACACAGCATGGCAAGTGATGCAAAGGGTAGCTTCGCGAAGAATTCGATGAGCCACGGTTGTTGCGGTGTTTTTGGTCGTTACGGTCGTTTCGGTTGCATGCGAACGTAATCGTTGCAAGTGTGTGAACCAGCCTTAAGACTGCTTGCGTGTAGGAATGCCAAAGCATTCCTCCGCGCAGCGCCTTCCAACAAGCGGCGCCCATTGCTGTCCTCCGCAGAGGCCGGCCGAGCGGCGCGACATGGCTGAAAGCAGAGCGTAGAACAAGTGATACAATAGTGCACAGGGAGAGGGAGCGAGAATTTTTCGCTCCCCCTGCCCCTCCCCCCCCGCTTTCCGGCCACGCCTGACGCGGGACTCGTAAAAGGGGAGAGAGCGCCGGCCGCGTACGCGCCACCCTCCCCGTTTTACCGGCGCGTGGGCCGGAGCGCCAGGTGAGGGCTTCTTTGTGGGGTGGCGTTCCTTGAAACTACGACGCGACGCACGGTAGCAGCCAATGGGACTTCAGGTGCCGATACACTCAACTCAGCCAGTGGGACAGGGTGTCGTTTTTCGCGGTTACAGACAACGCCGGCTGTGCTCCATGGGACAGTTAATGCTTTCGCATTAAAACTCGGTTGCAAGTGTGTGAACAGCGCCGTTCACACACTTGCAACCGAGTAGGACGGAGAGAGACAAGATCGGTTTTTTAGCCCCTTACGACGTCGTAGGACCAGATGCGTTGCTGCGGAACAGGTCATACGACGACGCAAGAGGCTTAAAAACCGGCCTTGTCTCTCTCCGCCCTACTCGGTTGCAATTGTGTGAACGGCGCTTAACTGTGTTCACCCCTAAGCTGACAGTACTATGGAAGCTTCACGCGCGCCTGACCAATTAACGTGCTCCCTCTCATCCCCTGACCCCGCTCTCTGCACGCGGGCTTAGGCGGGAGCGGGATCACGTGGTGAAAAAGCCACGTACGGTTGGTCCGACGGGCTGTTAGCTTCCACACCACTCTCAGCTCAGGGATGAACGGAGAATGAAGGCTGGTAGATAGCTTGATAGATTTGCGTATGGCTCATTGAGTCCCACTAGAGGACTCCTGGCGCGGACCTCGCTTGTGCCACAGCAACCATCTCGTCGTGAGCAGTGATCAGCGGTCGTAATGCAGTCGATCACGCTCAACAGCAAATGTCTGAACCAGACGACAGCACCCCTACTCCGTTTCACGTTATGACGGACCGCGTGGGACGCTACGAGTCATCCCAACCAATCCAGTGCTGTGAACGTAACACGTGAATAAGTGCCCCGCGCGTCGCAGCGTCCCTCCCCCGCAGGGCGCGTGACATTTGCACTGCACTGGATTGATTTTCACGGCTCGTATCGTCCTTCGAGGTCCATCGTATGGGCGAAACGGAGTGAAGCCGTGGCGAAGAAAGACGCACGGAGTCTGGTAGCAGGAAAGAAGGACACTGCTGGCGTTTCCAAACGTCTGCGTTACGTTGCACGTCGAAAAAAGGGAAACCAAGAACAGCGTCTGGGAGCAATGACTGAACAAGTCGCGGAAATAAACAAGCGACGTCACCGCTAAACCCGGAAGCGACGATGGCATCGACACGTGCAGTGCGCTATCGGATGGGGGGAAAAAAGCAAAAGCAACGAAGAGCGAGCCCATTGGCGCATGCGTGCCCCGATAGGCCCTCGTTGATGTGCATCCCTCGTTGGCGTCCTTTTCTTCTCCCGACTTGGTCGTAGACCGGCATGTCTGTCTGTGCGTGCGGACGTCATCCGTCATTTTTTCCGCCCTCCTCGCCCTCTTACCATTGTGTGTCAGTCTCCGAGTAGGGCTGTGCGAAGAGGCCGAGGGATCCTCGCAGAAAGGGATGATTTATGGCCGCCAAGCCGCGAAGTAAAAAGTCTGACAGCGAGGCACGACGAGGTGAGGAAGCCAAACTGATGGCCGTGCGAAGAGAGGAAGAGCGAGGAACAAAGCAATTCGCGCTTTCACCGGTGCAGTATAGAAATTGCGCTGGCTCTGGAAACGAGCCCCGTTAGTAGGGTAGAGGGGTCCTCGTAGAGGTGCCGACTACAAAGTTATACTTCCTTTCGGGAGTCAAAAGGGCCGCGAAACCCCCTTTAGGGCATCTATTTTACGTAATAATGTTTTTGTATGCGTTCATTTTTTCAAAGGGGGCAAAAAGGATGCGATAAAGTTGGTGCGCTAGGAAGCGACGACATGCCCGTTGGAAACTGTTTACTGGAGGTTGGTTTAGCGACTGCTTCGGAAGTTCAAATTGTAAGATAAACTGGTACACTTCTACCTCTTGAAGTGTAAACAATGCTATACACTAACTTGTGGATCTGACGTCTCGGCGCCGCGGTGGTATTGCTTTGGGCATCACCATAAGAAAAAATAAAAATAAAGATGGTCTCGAAGGACTAATGGCAGCATTTGGTTCTCTGAACGGCTATTTGCTCCCTGCGAAGACCATCTGGTTTGAGCTAGGGACCGTGCGCAAAAAGCGTGCAACTAAGTGCACTCGGCTGGGACTAAACGATAGGCGCGCGCAAGAAAAAGCTGCCATTAGTCCTCCTCAGACAGGGTGCATCTGTATGTTTAAGTGTTCGAAGGCAAATGGAATGCTCGCCAAGAAGACAGCCGATGTTTTTCTCGTCTTGGGGATCGGCGCGACTCAGCCCGGCACGGCTGAATGTGTTGACCAAGCCCGGACGAAACTGGCGAATTGATTTAATGTGCAACGATCGTTCAGACATTACATGGTACACTGACCTTCGCGCGTTGTGTGAATGCGAGTTAAAGATTGTGTTGACTCACGTTCACCCAACTATATCATCAACTACGATGTGTTGATGTTTGACAAGTTGCATTGACGTAATTTTCCGTCGCGGGAACATATGAGCATTTATCAAAACCGAATACCTCTGAGTACTAACACATTTATTGTTTTGTTTCACATTAAGCAACTTGAGAAGTTTGAAGACGCGCCTTCAGCAACGGAGTCTCGCAGTCACAGTAAATGGTCCCCTTAATCACTAAACCTGAGTTACAGAGAACAACTCGAGGCTCGTCTCTGCGTCTCCCCGTGACCAACCTTTCTGGGTAGTCCTATGTCGAAATCAAAATCCGCGACGACACACTTGATGCACGGCACGTTCAACTCAGAAAGCACATTATGGGACAGTATCCAGAAGCCTTCACGCTGTCGTTGTGTTTCACATAACATCCCAGTTCAACAACCAAGAACGAACTCAGCACGTCTGTAATGACAGCCATTTCAACGCCGTGGCCGTGGCGAAACGGATGAGAACTAAAAAAGAAAAACGTCCGAGCAAATTGAAAACGTTGATAAAAATAATAATAAAAAAAGCGAAAAAAAAAACGGCCACGTTTGCTCTGAAATTAGGAGCTCTGATTAGTTGTCTCTTGATGTCAAGGGACACGTATGTGACTCAACCGGCGTGCTGGTGCGGGAAGAATGTTCATGGAATGGGCAGTGTCGTCTCCCCTCTCGTCAGTCCGAATTGCTTTTGGTCGCCATATTGCTCATTGCGCTTGATCTGTTCTGAAGTATCATTGCGTTTGATCTGTTCTGAAGTCGCAAGTCAAGGGAACGGGATGAAGGTGCTGGCGAAAGATTGGGCCAGGAGCGGGGATCAAACCCGCAACCTTCGCCTACCCGGGGCGACGCCTTAACCGAGTAGACCATCCCGTCCACTCAATTTTCGACGGACTCAATTTTTGACCAGCTCTCTATGTACTATTAGTTTCGAATTCACTTTCCTGGGCAGACGACAGCCTGTTGCTGATTCAAGGCCCATGCTTGTTCCGAGTTGCGGCAGTGACGTGGCTGGCACGTCATTTCAGCTTGCAAAGTTCGGAAAGGGCCCGTCTTCCAAGATATAAAGGGAACCACTCCTCCCCATAGGGACAGGCTGCACCATAAATATAATGGGGATGAGTAAAGAATATATACCGGTTATTAGTTTTAATCGAAACAGATTTTTTTTTTTTTTTTTTAAAGCGTCTTTTCTGCTACGTGAATGCAGTTTTCGCTATGTTTCCTGAGCTCGGCGGATACTCGAGGGGCAAACAACCGTCACAGCTTGGTGAATAATTAACTAAGCTCGTTAATTAACTTTTGATTTAGTGCAAATAAGCTTATGGTTTCAATTAGAAACTTACTGAGAGTTATCAAAAACCACTGATTCAACTCTTTTTAGAACGACTTGAAGCTCGCGGGAAACTCAGGGGCGCGCCAAATTTACCGCTCGTGAAGCAGGCGCAAAGCTAGCAGTGGCGGAAAGCGATAACGATCTAATCATCCGCGTTTCGCCAATGCTGGCTATGTACCGGCTTCACGAGAGGTAACTTTGGCGCGCCCCCGAGTTTCCCACGAGCTTCAAGTCGCTCTAAAAAGAGTTAATTCAGTGGTTTTCGATGACGCTCAGTAAGTTTCAAATTGGAACTATGTGTCTATTTTCACTAATTAAAAAGTTAATTAACGAATTTTAGTTAATTACTTACCAGACAGTAACGGTTGTTTGCCCCTCGAATGTCTGCCAAGCTCGAAAAGCTTATCGTGAAGACGGCATTAACGTATAGCAGTAAATACGCTTTTTTTTTAAAATGTGTTTCGAATGAAAAATATTACCCGGTATTTGAGCCAAAGATGCGTTCTGTGGGAGTTACTAATACGAAGTTTATTACGACGTTTCGAGCGGGGACCGCTCTTCATCACCTGATGAAAAGAGGTCCCCGGTCGAAACGTCGTAACAAACTTCGTATTAGTAACTCCCACAGTACGCATCTTTGACTTAATAACTTTGAAACTTTTCCCGGTCCATTGTTGTATATTTACCCTAGTTCACCTATATATATATATATATATATATATATATATATATATATATATATATATATGCGCAAAAAGGAATTGAGACGGGCCGGGTATACGTAGATAGTGGAGAAGAAAATGATCCACGAAAAAGCATAATAAAATAATATAATAAGTCCAACGTATCGAGCGGGGACCGCTCTTCGTCAGGGTATGAACTTCTTTGTTTCTCTAGGATTGTTCCCTTCGTCTTTCATAGTCTTGCTGCCATTTCAGGAAAAGTGTCCTTGGCGCGTTTTCTCTTCCATCACCAAAACACTAAGAACAAAATAATCATAAATAAAAAAAAAAATATTACAATATTTAAAAAAATATATAAATGGTTAACGGGTAAATGCTGCTTGTTCTAGCCAAGTAAGTATGCCCGGATTTTCATCAATCCCGTGGGTAAGTGATTTGACTTTGTGAGTAAAGTACGCCTCTCTTAGTTCTCTTTCGAGATCGGATCGGAGCTGAATCCAGATTGAAGAAGCATGACTGTTATTGCATCAAAATTGTGGTCCGGTAGATTCATGTGTTTGGAAAATAGGAGGTGTGAGAGGGAGTTGAGGTGTGATTTGTGATTGTTAAATCGTAGTCTGAAAGGGGTTCTGGTTTGGCCTATGTAGTCCATATCGCACAGGTGGCATCGTAACATGCAAATGACGTTTGCCGTATCGCAGTTGAGAGCCGGAATAAATTTGTAAGAGAAATCTAATGTGGCGCTCTCAGTTTGGTTGGTGCGTATCATGGGGTCGCAAATCTGGCATTGCGACTTTCCGCAAGGCCGGCAACCAAACGTTTGTGAAGGTGAGCTTTTGGATTGCACCAAGATGTCCTTGAGGTTCCTGCCACGTCGGCAGGCTACTTGTGGTGGCTCTCAAAACAAGGTGTTAAGTTTGTCGTTCTGCTGTAAGATCCTAAAGTGTTTTCTTAGAATAATATTGAAATTTGGGAGGCTGGCCGAATAAGTAACTACAAGGTTGGTTTGTTGATTCTTAGGTACACTGGGTTGAGTCTGATTAATAAGTTGTGTTCTATCAAGTGCTCGGGGGCTTTTTCGATGGCCTTGTCAGCAATTGCAAGGGGATATTTTTGTTCGGTGAGCACTGTTTTTAGATTTTCTGCGTTACGATCAAAATCAGTTAAGTTGGAACAAATTCTTCTGAACCTATGAGCTTGGGAGAACGGAATGGTGGTTTTACGATGCTTAGGGTGTTAACTGTGAAAGTGAAAATAATGTTGGCGGTCTTTGGGCTTTCTGTAGAGTTTCGTTGAGAGGCTTTTTCCCAGGATTTCCATTGTTACGTCCAAACATTCTATGTTAGTTCTAGAGTAGGAGTGCGAGAATTTTATATTTGGATGAATGGCGTTAAAATGAATAATAAATTTTAAATCGTCTTCCTTTCTGTGTGGCCAAATCATAAAGATATCATCAATGTATCGTTTATAACACAGTGGCTTTAATTTACGGTTAGAGAAAAAGTTGTACTCTAGATCGGTCATGAAAAGACTGGCATAATTTAGGGCAATCTGTGTGCCCATTGCTGTGCCCTGTATCTGAATAAAGTGCTTCCCTTCAAACTCGAATTTTTTATGTTCTAGAACCAATATAATTAGTGTTGCAAGGACGTGATCGTTGACACCATTTTTTGGTAGACTTTTCTTATCAGCACTGACTACAGCATCGATACCGTCCTGGTGAAAAATGTTTGTGTATAGCGACGTGACGTCCATTGTGATTAAGAAAGTATTTGTCGGAATAATTAGTTTTAATATCTCGCGGAGGAAGTGATTTGTGTCCTTTATGAAAGAAGGAACTTTGGGTGGGAGGTTCATTATAAGAAAGAAAACAAAATTCATTACATTATAAACATTATAACATTATAAACAAACATTATAAACATTATAACATTATAAACAAACATTATAAGAAAGAAAACAAATTCGTTCTGTAACTGCGTCTATTCCTGACACAGTGGGTCAACCTGAATTTCCTGGTTTATGAATTTTGGGCAGCGCGTAGAAACACACAGGTTTTAGACAGGCAGGCTTTATTGCTTTGTACATGTCTTTCGAAATTTTTTTAGTTTTTGAGAAGGGATGTTAGAGTTTCTTTTATTAATCTGGTGTAGCTTGCCGTGGGATCTTCCTGTAGCTCTGAATAAAAATATTGGTCTGAATCCCTCGTCCAAGTAAACTTGTTCATTCTGAATAACTATCGCTCCTCCTTTATCCGCCGGTCTGATGGTAATATTGTCCCTCGAGTTAAGCGCTCGCATAGCGGCGCGTTCGTCAGAAGTGAGATTGTAGCGTAATTTCTTCTGCCGATTGCAGCTTTGTATTACATCTAGTTGGACTAATTGATTGTATAAGTCAAGGTATTTATTGCGCTGTGCGTTAGGAGTCCAGGATTGGTCGGAGGTATTCGGGATTTGTTCTCGGTTTTCTTGGGGTTGGTCACAGAAGTACTCTTTAAGTCTCAGGTTTCTTGCAAAATTATCTAAGTCCTTAAAAATTTGAAATTCATTAAATTCTCCATACGTGGGCAAACACGGAGGTCCCTCGAAAACAAGGACAGTTCCATGGCCGATTAGTTGACGTTGGGCAAATTAATTACGTTCGGTTGTTTTTCACCTGTGCTGGAGTTAGGTGCTCGCTCACTCGGTTTGGTATGTGTGTATTGTAGTTTCTGGTTTGAGTTTGTTGCACGTGCCAAGTGTAGATTGTTGGTGCAATCCGCTAGAATATGTTCTTGTGAGCTATTATGTTGGAGGCACGAGATGGTTCCATGTTGTCACGCGCTACTTTTTTCGTCTTTATAGCGTTGAGCTCACCAAGTCGCTTTTTTTTTTCTTATTCCGCAAGTTCTTTATTGTCACTGAGACAAAGTGAATGGCTTCATTTAAGGCGGATTTCTGTTTCGGTTAGTTCTACTGCGCGGCGCTCACTGTGTTTGATAACAACCTTAACTAGCTCGAGAGAGGTGCATTTTAGTATCTGGTTCCACTCGTTAGTTTCGCTTTCGTTCAGAGTGCTCATTGACGGCTTTAGTTTTATGTTCAGTCCTTTTGGGGCGATGCCGGAGTCAAGGTAGTGTTTCATTGTTTGAGTGTGGAGCTCGTGCCGAATCCGTTTATCTATTATTTTTCGTATGTCCAGAAATGATTTCGAATGGTGGTGCTTGGGAGGGTTTGTTCCTGTTGAATCAGTGAGTCAGGAACGAGGTGACTTCTTTTGTTGGACGGCATCTAAGTAGCTACTGGGCACATTGTAGCGGCGGGTGGACACAGGTGTTGCTTCAGTTTCTCAATGGTCCCCGAAGCGTTCTGGCACAGTGTGGGGCCCAACGGCGGAAAAGAATCTCGGGAATTGTTGGTCCGGACTTGAAGACGCAGGCGGAGAATGAAAGGTGGAACGTGGGCTTTTTAGAGGAGCACTCGTGGCTACTGTCTTATTTAGAGTAGCACTCGCTCCAGTCTCGGACTCCGTATGCGACACCCGAAGGTCCTCTGTTCCACCTTTCATTCTCCGACTGCGTCTTCCAGTCCGGACCAACAAGTCCACTGACCTAATGTAAGGAGAAGAACAATCAATGACGAGGTTCTGTATATGTTATCCGTAGAGGTCGTTCGCGGAGCCAGTTTGACTCCAGTTTCAGTTCCGAGCCAATCTGCTTCACATTGCCGTGCAGAAATACATTTCAAGTGGGTGATTCCAGTGCCACTGGTGATTCTTGTGACTCTGTCTAGCGTCATTGGCCCCGCGCCTGGGCCCAACGCGACATGGTGTCAGAAGTGACCAGTTAATTCCGCACTTCTGCAAGCTTGGGAGGCGACGAGCGGAAACCACCTTCATCGGGCATGTTCGCCATCCAGCAGCCGCCAGCCTTCAATTTCGACAAGAAGGGATCTGAGCGTGACTCTGTCGAGTGTCGTTGGACCGCGCCGGGGCCCAACGCGACACCCCTTGATGTGTTTGTTTGTCTTGCAAGCGTCATCTAATCTTAAAGTACGCCAATGCACGAGGTCTGTGGCTTGGGCGACTCTTGGAAGCAAATGGCGGGTCAGCGCTGAAATAATAGGCAATCAAGCGGCCCTTGAAAGCAGATTCGCTTTCAAGGTCCGTTCCGTAGTCTATCATGTAGCAAACGCGACGTGGTACATGTCTAGCCATATGGTCTAGCACGTTCGCCAACAGTGGTTGTGAGAACAACCACCCGTGAATTTTATCCAGGAACCTTAGTTCATAACGCTGTTTTTGCTAGCCTTCTATTGCCCACTTTGACATCTCGGTACACCGTTTTTATGTTTACAAAATCACAGCCCAGCGCGTGCTCTTCTTTAGAAGCCAGCACACGCTTCTTCGCCGCTTCGAAAAACGAGCCGAACACCCGCCATACGCACGAACGCGCAGGATCGCACCACAAGCGCTTCCCGAGACTGTCGTGTTTACCACGTTCCCAATCATTCCTCCTCCTCTTCTAACTCCCGTGTGCGTCGCGAGTCTGCGCTACCTCAGACGCATGGGCGCTGCCATCTTGGAATCACGTGACACGGCGGCAATTAGGTTGCTTCAACTCGTCGCTCCGCTTTCCCCTCCGCGCCTTGGCGGGTGCGTTGTATTCGTGTTTTTCGTCGCGTTTAACCGCGCTTTCTTGCCTCCCAAAAATGCATTCGAATACTTATATCTACCGCCTAATTGCATTGCACCATTATGTGCACAAATTCTGCTGTTAGTTTTGTAGCACAACTATTTTTACCACCGGTGCACCGATTTCGTGCGAGGATGAGGCACGTAAGTCAGCGCTAGCTAGTACTGATCCACATTGATTGTGTAGATGTCTAAGACAGCACGAGGGTTCAAAGGTCACTTGCTTCTGACAACTTAGGTTTGTTTGCTAATAGTGGTGGCACGTTCGCAATAGGAAGCTCGCATATGATCGCACATTTAGGATCGGAAGGTGACAAAAAAGTCACCGTAAGGGAACTATGTGTGTTTTCTGAAAGCATCGTTCTTTGTATTCATAATATATCAAGCACAGTTTCTGTTGATTATGTGAGTAAAATCGGGGAGGTGCTAGGCAACGAACGTTTAACTTGCATTTTATCTAATGCTAGGAATAATGGTGCGTCAACATCTGGCAATTTCTTCGTTCATATCACATGTACATGCGTTTGACGTTCGCAATCGTTTTTTACAGTATAAACCTTCGCTCGATTGGTTTATTTATGCATTTTAAGGAACTGTGTCTCGTGCTCGTTCCCATGACGCTAGTCTTTCAATTTATTTAAGTATTTTATTAAGATAACCAGTTCAATTCAATTAATTTATCTTAATTAACAGAAAGCATGGGACTTACCGCGCAAGGAACTGCCACAGACAGCTGAAGGGTCGCCTCCGTGCGCCAATCCTCGACGTGGTTTGGGCTTGATGCAAGCGCACTGATGACGATTTTCTTGTGTACTAGATTGCTTGCCGTGCCGTCCGTTGGCCACTGCCACTAGGGACGAAACTCCCGGCGAACAAAATCTACCATTTGCTTTTTTAGCTACGATAGATGAGCGGCGTACAGCCCGTGGCACCAATGTCACTGGATCCTGGTTGAGCAGCGCCATGCTCCCGGTATGGGCGCCATTTTGGTTCATGGAGCAGTTTCACCTTGAGCCCTCCATTCACGGTGAGCCGATTCGAATTCCCGGTGACTGGTTGCTTTATGAAAGCATTTCTTCAATGCCGAGATTATGTAACCCTTACAATCGCGAAACAAGCGCACATACTCGCACCGCAAGCACATGCGGCGTCGGCGCTTGGCGGCATTGAAACATAATTTTCCTGTCTTAACATACTCAAGAACAACAATATCATCGTAAGAGATCCGCGGAGAGGATAACTGATAAGTTAATTGCGTGCGCATTGCCAAAGGCGCTTATACTGGCGAGGAACGCTTTCAGCACAATGAAGCGTCGTAGGGATCTTGGCACGATTGGTTCAGAACGAGCGACACTTTCGAAGCTTCGAAGATTTGGATAGACCAAAATGGCGATCGCCGTAGAAACTTAGACAATCAGCCAAACCACCTCATGACGTTTGATCGTCTTTTTGTTAGAATATGTTTGTGTCCAGCTAGCAGGCAGGGAAGGCAAGTGCGCCACTCTCCCAGGATCCAGCGACTTTACGCGGCCCAAGCCCACCACGAGGGCGGCGCGACCTGCACGCGCAGCTACGAACAACTTGTTTGTTCCGCAATAAATCTGCGCCATCCATACCGGAAAAAGGCTTCAAAGAAATCGCGGGTGAATCCCCCCTTAAGGTCATTTCAGTAGCCATCGATGCTGTTCTCTATAAGGAGTATTCACTGGGTGCCATATTTGTGGGTGATGTCTAGAGCGCATGCTCTGAACGTGCCCACAATAATAGGTTGCTAAGACCGGCAATCTTGAGGGTGCGGAATGCACGTTCAAAAGAACTGTGGAAGCTCGCCATCAGCACGCGCTCAGCAGTCGTGCACACAGCTATGGCCGCCAGTGAATACTTCCTATTGTCACAAAAAAGGGCGGTCAAGATCGTTGTCATTTGCCCTGCTTTGTCTGGGCTCGCGCGCTCGAGGCTTGCGAGAAGCCGAGGTGTATACATGGCTTGCACTGACGTCACAACAGCGGCCATCGTGGTGGTATTGCTGCCGAGCGCGCACCTTCGACAGCATACACGTCGCACCATCAAACTTGTTATTCTCGGCAAGAACAAATAGAAATGACTACCAGCACGAGGCGATGACGTTACGAGCAAGCCATGTATACGATGCCCGCGGTGGACGCGGGACAACTGAATCTCCTCCAAAATGTTCTCGTCCTTTACCCTGACTATGGAGCGATGCGTCGTTTTTATACGGACGTTCTTGGTATCCATTTCGCAAAATATCAAATAAACCACACGTTCAGCGACCATCGCGAGGCTAAAAACTTTTGACGCGCGTTCGGGCGGCGGAGGCACTCGAATAACTTCGAAATTTATGGTAAAAACACACACACACAAAAAAAAACACCGCGAGGGAGAAAAAAAGAAGCTGAAGTGTAATAATGAGAGGCTCTCGGAAACGCGGGCGACTACGCACTTGCCGGCCGACGCGGTAGCATCGATCATCATGATCTATGAAGGAGGCTATCCAAAGACGAAGCCCAGACAATATTCTTCGCTCGAAAATGAGACCGGAGTCCAAGCTCCGCCCGAGGCGGTCGGCAGCTTAGGCATATTAACCGTCCAGGCATCGGCTTACCTCCTCCTCCTCCTCCACCCTCTTCTCCTCCTCCTCCTCCTCCTCCTCCTCCTCCTCCTCCCCTCCCCCCGCCCCGATGCATATTCGGTGCGGTTTCCTCATTTTTCTCGTAAAATTGACTTCAAGCTCAACGATCCTGTGCCTTGTGAGTGGGTGTAGATCGCAAGCCGCGGTCCCAATTCTAACACATCGTGCAAAAAAACAGTCTGCGGACATTGTATGCAGCGTGTTTGTTCCTTGCGGGATGGTTCTGACACATTGGTCATGCATCAGAAACTTAGGGGGGAATTATGATTATTTCCAGATACAAAGTGGGAGCGGTTTCTAAAGAACGACTTGATCCACGTTAGCACGTTAGGGTCGAGACGGAGCTTGCTCAGGTTTAAGAGTAGTAGGTTGTGGGGAACTTTGTCAAATGCTTTGCAGAAAGCCAGAAAAATACAGTCAACCTAGGATCCATGCTCAAGAATGAAGAACAAATCGTTTTTAATGACTAGAACTTGAGTTTCACAGGAAAGAGATTTGCGAAAGCCATATTGTGAGGAAGAGAAGAAGGAGTTAGAATTCAGAAATATAACGAGGTGTGCATAAATAATGTGCTCTAATATTTTGCATGGAGTGCTAATTAGGGAGATGGGTCTGTAGTTACTAGGACAGTGTTTATCGCCTGATTTACGTAGTGGAAGCACTTTACCAATCTTCCATGCATCAGGAGAGATTGCTGCTAAAAAGTGATTGCTCAAAAATTATTGAAAGAAACATCGCACTGTATACTTTTGTTCCCTTAAGAAACTTAGAACTAATATTATGAATACCACACCATGAAGACACTTGTAGACTTTCTATATATTTCCCCATTCCATCAAAACTAAAAATAAGTAAATCCATAGGAAACAAATTACAATCAGGATAAGAAACCTAATAAGGGTCTCTATAAACAGAGAATTATTTTACAAACACATCCATTTCATATTTTCGCACAGTCATGATTGAAAAATATAGTACCACCAGCGCTAGATAGTAAAACTACACGTTTCTTGCTACCACTGATAACACTCCAAATTTTTTTTAGCGCTTGTTGACAACATCCCAGGTAGCGTTCGAGAAAAAATAAGTGCCTGTTTAGCGTTATACTGATTGCCACGTTGTGCAAAGTGGTAGCAAATTTAAAAGCTTTCCATCGCTCAACTGTTAATTACGTCGCGGCCACACCGCCAATGCATCGTGGAAAATACAACCCGCAGACATTCTCTAAGGCGTCTTTCCGCCCTGTTTGGTAGTCCTATAAGGTGTATAACAAAGATGTCTGCACTCACGTTCGAAGCGCGCACATATGCGTGAATTGAACATTCTTGGAACACGCCCGAGGAAGAGTGTGCGCAGGGAATTCCGTCGTCCGTTCCGCAGCCAACAGCGTCTTTTGTATGGTGTATGACCGGTGTAACGGCGGCTTTAGGATACATGATATTCTAAACCATTGGACACGATGAAATTCAATAATGGACAAGACGACACAAAATCCCAAACTGTGTCGTCATGCTCGTATCGTTTTATTTCTATTTTACCGCGTTGTAGGGCTTACATTACGATGCATCTTTGCCGGTGTCGGTGAGCAAAATCTCATCTCGGTCACCGCCTGTGCATTCCCGGAAAGCTCGCGACGCAGGGTCTGAGAACCGCAGTCCCCGGACGCCTTTAAAGACACCACGCGGCGAGTCGACGGCGCTCGCGTCGATAATTCGAACGCGAGGAGGCGCTCCGCCACAAGGGCTTCTTTTTTTTTTCTTCTTGTTTTTTGTTTGGCGTGCCGCTTGCAGCGCGAAAAACCGCCGTGATAAATGGTGCAGGGCCTCGAGGAAACTTTCGAGCCGCTTAGTAGCGGAAGCTTTTTATTGGCGGAAAAACGGAGAGATTAGTCTGGCGAGGCCGAGATGGGTCCTCGACGAGGCGAGCGCTGTCGCGGGGAAGACCGTGGTAGTCCTTCGGAGAAATCAAATTGTGCTCGGGCTGCCAGTTTCGGGCTCAAAATGGAGAGCTTCGAGACGACAGACGGCCGACTTTCTCGATTGACGGGGGCAAAACACACACAAAAAGAGTCACCAGATCCGGTGACTCACTCCAATCATCTCCAGTGCCGCTGGAACTCCCCCTCCCCCCCCCCCCCCCCCCCCGGTTTGTTTCTGTTTTATTGTTCTATATAGAAATAAAGGCCGCTCACACAAACAGTGCCAAAAGTGCAATGTCATGGTGCTCGTGTGTTTGTCATGTTCTCTAGGCCTTCTATCATCGTTATTAAATTACTATTTTCAGGGCACAGTGACTTCCACATTTCGTATGTGCGTTTGCGGTTGTATTCCTGCCTTCGACTGCGCTCGAATATGTGATCAAACAAAGTATAAAGCCGGGGTCACAGTGCTTATACATCATATACTCAAAATATGCATACAGATTCAAACGCCAGTCATCGTGAGATCCGTGCTTCGAATGCCGCATGGCAATGAGTTCAAAGAGACAACTTGGCACGCGGCATTCGAACCACGGATATCGCGGTGACTCGTGTTTGGAGACTGTCTTTTTTTTGTATGAGGGATGAGCAGTGTGACCCAGGCTTAAGAAGAGCGCTGATGAAGCGATGACTTAAACGTAACTTTGCACAGATGCAGCGCTCTATCCGAGCTGTATCACTAGAATACTGCCCGAAGCACACGTTGCATCAGCAGGTTCAGCGTCGTTTTCATCGCTAACAGTTTTCACGCGTAGCGCTCTGCTGTATGAGTAGGCATTCAGAGTATGACTCGTGTGGAGATATGAAGGAATTATTCCCAAAACCTGCTTGTCCTTGAAAAAATAGAGCAAAAACCAATTAGCCACTGTATTTCTGTTTTTACATCAAGCCGTCATCTGTAGAATTGCAATGTATGAGGGTGACTTTGGTGACTTTTTCGATAACGTGACGTCACGCTGCACCATGGCGTCAAGTGACGCTGCTCTACGTAACTGCATTCCTCCTGAGGAAATAAAGTTTTTCTAACGTTTTGCTGATGGAGACTGTCCCAGAATCTTGGGGATGAGTGAACTGCACGCGAAAGCTCGTTATATGTGCGTGATGTCCCCTGTGCGTGCGTCGATCAGTATCAGGGCTATGTTCATTAAAGCGAGCCTCGGAGGAGAGGCAGCCGATGTATAGACAAAGCGCAACTTCTTCGGAGCAAAGAAGCCGAGCTCTGAACTAGCTGTCATTTCGAGAGACCTGGGGCCCTAAGCTGGACACTCGGCAAGACATTCGGCGAGATTTCTGACCGCGGTGATTGGCCAGCGCCGCGCTTGATCTTGGCGCTGGCCAATCGGGGTTGTCAGAAATCTCGCCGACTTTCTCGCTGAGTGTCCAGCTTAGACGAAATTCTGCCACTTCCATTCTGCCATTCTGCCACTTCCAGGGAGTCTTGAAGCATCAAAAACTTTCTTATCGTATACGTCCTTCCAGCGTTTATCATCCATGCGAAAAACGCTGAGTCACTGTGCTGTGGATGCGTGCGCGGCGGCGTCTGATGTTCTGCAGAAGAGAGCTAGTGCGCAAGCTCCGAACGTGTCCCACAGCCCAGCAGACAAAGATGGGAGTGCGATGGAAGCGATTATTGGAATCCTCAGCCTTCAATACCAAAAAGAAACCGGTCAAAAAAAAAAGAAAGGTGCTCTGAAAACGGCAATTGTCGCACAACGTTCGCCGCCTGTCAAGATTATTCCGCCTCTCGGTCCAGCTGCGTCGTGCCATTTTGTCAAGGCCACATTTCCGCGTCGCGTGTCGACACAGTCTCTCGCCCCCAACTGAGTCGTTTGCAGTGCCGGGAATAGTTGATCCTATACTCTTTCTCACTTTAAAGGAGCCACGAAACGATTTTTCTACTTTCGCTAAGTACTACTTAGAGTGGTTACCTAACCTACATAACCAAAACAACTTGCCTTTTCTTCTTCTTTCTAGGCAATGGCTGTCGCCAAAAGAAATCGAGAAATTTGAGCATCGTTCATCCCCTCAATTCAGAGCCCGAACAAGCGGCCACGTGGCCTGGTGACTATGCTGCCGCCAACGTTAATCATAGCCACGGGCTGGGGTTGGCAAAGTAGAAAATGCGTGCTGAGCCCCAGGCATTGCTAGAGTACGGCTGTTCTCAACACCGCAGTGGTTGGAGACGAGCCACAACACGAGTGTCCGCCGAGGTATTGATTGTTACGAGCCGAAGTAGAGTGCTCACGCAGTTCTCGTGTGCAATCCATGAGCTGCGTTCGACTGTCGTCAGGCGAGTGGTTTCGATTCCACAATTACGTCATCAAGGTTTGCGAAGGCAAGACTTAAACAAATAGTGCCCTTTTATCCTCGCAATTTCAGCGCGACAAAGAAGCTTCTAAATCAGTGGCGGTCTGTACGAGTATACTTGACACAGACTACGACCAGTACGCCTCTGCAGAGGCATGAACATTCCAACCCGATAACGTTTCATGACCCCTTTAAAAACCAGTGTACTACAAGCATCGGTAAGGGCAACGTGCTCGTGATTGCAGCTGCTGCTTCGCTCGCACATAAAGCGAAAGAAACTATATCTCGGCACGGCTGCAATGTCTTTAATCAAAGCTATTCACGCTTTCGACCTAATTCGGTGTTCGAGAAAAAGCTACAAATTTCGTTTCAAGCACGAGCCAAAGAGGCACATAAAATGTATCGACCGCATCAAGCCCACACATCTAGACTACAAAGCAGGCGACCAAGAGCCTCGACGTGCAAAAATGAAGAATCGGGAACGCAGCAGGCCCCGTCCAGCGTGATCGCTCGGAGAGCCTGAAGACGCTAAAGCCTTCCGAAATAAAAAGAAGAAAGAAAGAAAGAAAGGAAGAAGGAAAGGAATAGCAGCGCTCTTTTGAGGCGCCTGGAGAACATCATCTGCCGCGTCTTGGGAAGGCAGCGAGACGCCGGATTTCGCGCTGGATCGGCGTTGCAGCCGCACAATCTTCGTGATCTTCCCCAGCGGAGACGGACAGTAGCTTGCAAAAAATGAGTCGCTGGAACCTGGCTTGGGCGGCAGAACGACTGGAAGGCGGCTAAGCATGAAGAGTAAATTTAGGTGCCCGAATGTATGCTAAACTCGATAGCGCTTCTGAGCAAACCCTAAAGCCACAGCCACTCTGCTTAGACAACGTACACAAGGAAGCCTACAGACACTAAAGTCCCTAGATAAGAGGTTTCTACAAGTAGCGACATTCTTTGAAGTGCCGACTGCGTGAAGGTGCAGGTTTTAGGAAGCAAATGGCGGCGCACAGCAGAGGTTTGAACTGAATGCTGCCATTTTGTTCCAGCGGAATGAGCTTCGTAATTTCTAATGGTTGTTGTTACTTGTAAAAGAAGTATCAAGGAACTTTAGCAGACACTCTCTCAGGCGCGTTTCTTCTTTGTATGACGGTCCATTAAACGCATTAAAAATAAAATTGGACCAAGATATGTATGGTGAACGATAGGTCTGCTCATTTCGCTGTATAACGATTAAGTTTTCTATTTGATGCTAAGAATGGTGTCAATGTATCCCCGCCATATAATTTACGCAACAATAAATCGCAGCAAAAATACAAACGTACCCGGAACGGCTTTGACGTACACAAAATTGATACGATTTGGTCCTTAAAGTTCTCAAGTAAAGCAAATATGTTCCCGCGGCCACAAACGGAACTGAAAATTTCATGGCAACCTGTCACTTAAAGTAATGTAAAAAAAAAAAATTAGAATACCAAGCTAAGTTAAACATTCGCTTTGATCAATAGTCTTACTTAGATTAACAGAAGTTGTCAAGCAACCCTTATTTAAAAAAAATGGCATACACTGTGAATGCCACCATTTTTCGCCAGCAGGAATATACGTCACGCACTAAAAATATGCGCGTTTTCGCATACATCCAAATTAGCGATCCGTCCGCATCAAAGTCGCACAAAACAAGAAACGAGTAGGAAGAAGTACGCGGCGGCGCCTAGAGCACCGCATCCGTCTTTTTTTTTTTTTTCGGCGAAGGAAATGCTTGCCACCGCTCCGGAGCCAAGCAATCAACAGAATTCGCCAAGCTCGCACGATGAGCGCGAGGAAGGAACGGGGGAAATAAAATAAACGGGCGTAGCACTACTTTAGGCGGGAGTGCGCCAAAGCCAGCCACAGAGAAAAAATAAATAGAAAAAGAGCACAAGCACAAAGCTAAGGCGCTTCCACAAACGGCACCAAGAAGCCGGGAAGAAAGCGAAGGGACACATTTCTCTTCATTTGATAAGTAAATTTCCGGCGATGCCGCAGAAGGAAGGACCCCAGTGTGCCTACATTTGAGAGTGTTTTCAAATACCCCATCGGGGTCAAATGGCGTACGGGCCATGTTTGCAATAGGACATATTCAAAAGCTTGGTCTGCTGGGCAAGTTGGTAATTGACATTCATATTAAAAATAGCGCAAAAAAAAAAACGGGACAAAAAGACGAAGAAGAAGCACAACTGGACAAGTGCTAGCTGGCAACTAAAGTTTATTGAATGCTTCCAACTTTGCTATGCCGTGCACGCGCGTAATCTCGTCTCAACAAAAACACGGCGTACCGCGAAATCAGTAGATATAGCCCCTCCCACCGCCTGTTCGAAAAGTTAGCAAGACATATTCAAAATTACTGCCAGCTATCATCATCATGCCAATTGGAAAGCCATACTGGAGTTTCTTTTTTTTTTTGTTCTTTAATTTGTCTCTCTTTTTATACTATTACTGCATTGAACTCGATTTTTATATTACTGCATTTAGCTCTGCTTTTATGATGGGAAAATGAATTCGTACATTCAATGGATTGCTCTTTAGTTTTGATGCAACGAAAATACGAAAGACGGCTGCCAGATTGTGGAAAAGGTATGGACTGCATGCTTTCGAAAATCCCTGCATGAAACACTGCACGCCTTGCATTATGTGACCTCTTTGGCCATGGAGAAACGTGGCATTGTTTCGATTTCGATTGTCTCGTTGACTATAGTGCGTCTCAGCACTGCATGAAAATATAACCGGCGCTCGGTTGCATTGCACCCATTCATCTTCGTGGGACCCCAGCTGAAACACGGACCTCCAGAGGCCGTAAGGACCTCCCTAGACATGGCGAGGATTAGGAATACGACCAGCCGCGTCCCATACCTTTCTGGCGCACTGGCTACAAGTCCAGAGTGCAGCAGCCTGACCCTACCGGGTCACGGATCATTTAAGAAGACGATACGACATTGAGACGATCGAACAGGATGAAAGGCCCAGTACACTTCTTCCTGTGTTTACCTGCGCACAAACTCTGGTGAGTCTGAAGCCCCCATTGAAAATGGGCACCAACATACTATCTGTACTAGTAGGCAACGGGTATCGGACATATAATCAAACGCCGTTTCATCGAACACTGTTTCATGGAACGCCGTTTCATCGAACGCCATTTCATCGAACGTCGTTTCATAGAAGAAGTGCATATTTCATCGAACGCCGATTCATCGAACACCATTTCAACGAACTTGCTTGACGTCGTTTCACCGAATTTCGCATTTACCAAACTTATGACCATCAGAGTGCTTTTCATAATCTACACGACGCTATAGAGTCCTTTGACACTCGTCGAATAACCGACTGAAGTGAGTGAGGGGGGGAAGGGGGGGTCTCCTTCCGCGGGAGTTTCACAACTAAGGTAATCTAGTAACGTTGGCAATGTCTATACGAGTCGTTTATTGAAAGCTTAGTTGAAAGTACTCCTTGTCGTGTGTAACCTCTCACTTTTTTGGGCTCTTTCTTTTTTTTTTGTAAAATATCTAAGTCTCTTCCCCTCCCCCCCCCCTCATTTTAACCAGAGCCGCGGTGCTCGGCCGTCCCCCGCGGGCTCTCAACTCCTCCTCTCCCTCAGCTTGTACCTGTACGGGAATGACGCTGCGCTATTCAATTCGAAGGAGTGTTCGCACGCCCTTACTTTTCGTATTCCTTGCCACCAGCACAAATCGCGGCAGAACGCCACCGAGACGTGCCGCCGCGCACCGGCATTAAAGAGCCGAGACCCCCGGACGTGTTTGGAGAGTCCTAAGGGCCCCTTTTTCGAGGATCCAGCGCCAGAAACGGGGATAAAGGAAACGTCCCGGGGGGTGTTCCTCCTCCCCCCCCCCCCCCCCCCCCCCACCGCTTCCTCATCGTCCGTTTAAATCCGCTGATTACCTCCGCCCGAGAAGACAAGAACGAATCTGCCATTCGCCGGCTCAGATTTTCAGCCGAAACCCGGCGATATTTTGGTTCCAACTCTTTCCCTTACTCCGTTGTCGTCGCCTTCGCCCCAAGGGCAAAAAAGAAAAAGAAAAAAAAAGGCGTCTTTCTTTTTGGTGTGTTAATTTTTCTACTACATGAATGAAGCGAGGTTTGAAGGATCTTAATTATTTTCCAAAAGAACAGCTGTAACCGTTTTTTTTTTTGCTCTTTTTTGGATGGAGGTTTGGGGGGGGGGGGGGGGGGGGGTCTAGAATTATCGGCCACGTAATGAGATTTCGATGCGCGTTTTCTGAATCACGCCATAGTTTTGTCCTTTCGTACCTGATTGTCTGCGCGGGACTTTCGACGTGAAGTCACAAAAAGAGCCTCTTGTCGAAAAATTTTTTTTTCGGCCCCCGGCGTTTTTACGTTTTTGAAGAATGATCGCGTATCGCTACCTTTTTCTTTAATTTTTTTTTTAACTACAGTTGGAGGAAAGTGTGACGCAACTGCACAGCCTGCAAATCGTGCGAGGCTTCAATATTTTTATATATGGACATTTTATATGTCACGAGATATGTCTGTCACAAAAAAAGTATTAAAGACAATTCCAGTCATTTTTAAACTGGCGTTTGTCGCCTTCAACGGGGAATCCGAGAATAGCTTTCGTGCGGTATATGTACCTACGTGTTAATATATATATATATATATATATATATATATATATATATATATTATACGCAGACAAAAGACACGCCTTTAAAAAAAGAAAAAAAAAAGAGAAGAGGTACATCGAGCCGCACGATAATATGCGACAGGAAGCCGCGCACCCCACCCGAAATCCCCCGATACTCGTTTCTATAAGCAACGACGACGACCACGAATAACGAAGCGCATTCCGTTCCAACAAGACGGAATCGTTCGGCTCAATCTTATGCTGTACGCCGCCATTCGCTTCCCAAAAAACGTGCACCGTCACGCAGTCGGCGCTCGAAAGAACGTCGCTATAGTTGTTGGAAGCACGAAAGACTTTGCTTATCTAGGAAATCTAGCCCCCTCCCCCAGCGCGAGGAGCTATGATCGGTTTCGTACGAAGTCCGAACGCAGACGACGCTGTATAGACCTTCTGCGTGCCGCCATCTTTGTTTGCTGGGGTGTGGAATGCCTTCTGAGCATGCGCTGTGCTGTGCCGCATATCAGACGCCACGCAAGCGTCCACAGTTCAGTGACTTGGCATTTTTTTCGCCCGATGCAGTAGTCTATGCGGAGTGCAAATTCGTCTGCTTCTTGCACAGGGGTTCCGATGATGTCAGAACGCCGAGCTCTTATTGGCTGATTAAAAAACAAATAGTGGGTATACCCCAAGGCTTATCGCATTGAGGTCTACCCACCATTCTTTCAATTAAAGCCAATCAGAACTTCGCATCGTTCTGACGTTACCGCACTTCCTCCGCAAGAAGCAGACGACTTGCTCTCGTTATACAATACGACGGATTCGATCAAGCGATACCAAAACTGCTTCGTCACAGCGATCAATATCCCCGCTGTGTGTGTCTCCTATCAAGGCATGGCGGCGCTTATCGCGCCACGGCTCTCGATATCATCGTTCATGGACGTTTTTTATCACCAGCGAAACCTAAATTCCCTAGATAAGAGATTCCTACAAGTAGCGGCATTCTTTCAAGGCAGTGAAGTGGAGATTTGGGCCAGTTGGTTCATTGCAAACAAAAAGCGCTGAAAAAAAAAACTACAGGGAAACAGACGAAGGGAAACGGGGCAAGGCGCACTCTCAACTGAAGTTTATCGAGAATTCACACGTTATATAGCCACAAAAACCTTGTTTACCCTATCTGCTCAGCCCGCGTTTCAAAAATTCAAACTCATTTGTAGATAAGGATGTTGACGTTTCACTTATACATTTCTCCTCCCTGTTCCTAATTTCAAATGCGTCGTGTAGTTCTCGCGACACTTTATCTTTGTACCTAGCCAAAAGCTTAGTATCATTGAAGGCCGGGGCGCACGAGCATCTATCACAATTAATAGCAAGGTGCCCCGAAGGCGTCGTTCTTGTAGAGGCAGCGTGCTCGCGGGTGCGATCATTAACGCACCTGCCCGTCAGGCCCCACCTATGTCATCTCACACGTCATGGGGATTTCATAGACGACGCCAGTAGCGCATTCGACGTACTTATCTCGGTGCTTAGTAGTGCACGGATCTAAAGACGGCTGTAGGGAATTTATCCGGCGACAAAGTCACGCCATCTTATTGGGCGCTGAAAAAACTACCGTTACATTGTAGCGATGGGCTACCTTTTTTAGATTGTGCGTGACATTGTGCATATATGGAATGACAACAGGCCTCCAAGTCGGTCTATCACTGTTTGATTTCTGATTAGCTTTAATCTTTTTCATTAAGGTTTCTGCCACTTCAACCAAAGATCTCAGCGGAAAACCAGCCCTCTGCAGGCGTTCTATCTGACCCTCAAAGCGCACTGTGCAAACATGACTTTCTGAGGGAAGCCCCCAGGCACGAACTGGCTATGCCCCTTTTCACAATCTTCGAGTGGGCGGAATCAAAAGGAAGGATGCCCTTCTTTGTTCGAGGCGCATACTTCCAACAAACATGGTCCCCCAAAAAGGATAGCTCGAGGTCCAAGAATTGCAGTTTGCTTTCTTCTGTTAATTCATGCGTAAATGTCAACCCGGGGCAACACAATTTAAACACGTCTAGCAACTGAGAGACTTCACTGCAAGGGGGCCCCGCCGAGCGGCTGAAGACGAGGAAATCGTCAACGTATCTGAAAATCTTCACATTGTCATCGTTCAAAATTTTCAAAGCAATGTTTGTTTCGACAGCTGCCCAGAAAAATGTTACACAAAACCGGTGCAACACTAGGACCCGATGCAAATGCCTTTTCTTTGCACATAAAGACTCCCTTCGAATGACACAAACGTATGTTTTAAGTAAAAAACCAGAAGCTCAACAAAGCTATCAACATTGATGCCCGAAGGATTCTGGAAGGCGACAACCCCATTCTGGTCTATGCACTGTCTCACCGCCGAGAATAGGGGTTAACCCCTATTCTCGTACGTCTTGATGTACGTCATAATGCAGTATTTTCCCTCGACCTCCTGGACCACCCGCCCTTTCTGACGTTCGACCTATCTTTACTGAACTGATAGTGCCACACCCAAAATTAGAGGAAACCTTATAAAACGTTGAGCGTCATTAAGCACTCACTTATTTGACGTGTTAAATCACCTGAATTCTAAACGTTTTCGCAAACAATAAAGAAACCTTTGTTTAGTACATCACACGCAGAAGCATCATCGCCGTATCTTCTGCTTCGCGTCTACATGACTGCTACTTCATACATTTTTGCTAAGGGGTAGCTCATCCCCGATGAAAAGGCTCCCTAATACATTCCCCCAAGACAATCGTGTTGGCGTAGCCGAGCGAAGCGGAGTCCGACGAATATTGAGCCGTTCTTTCGATCGCCACGAATCCCAGAGCATTTGCGCAGATGTAGCAGGCGTCTCGGTAGACCGCACACCAGCCGTTACGACACGGAGCTAGATTGGTACGCTCACTGATCTCAATGACAATTGCTGGATCGCGCTTCCCGCTCCCGCAAGTGAAAGCACCGGACGGCCATCTTGCTCCGGTAGAATTTGCGGCTTTGCTAACCTTTTGCTGTGGTTTTCCAGCGTGCTGTAGACACGTTTTCTACTCGTTCGTCGTCATTCGCCGAAGAAGTTTTTTAAGACTCTGTGTACCGTTGAGACTTGCCGCAGTGAGCACGTGGTAAATTTTACGAAAGCGCAGTGCAGCAGGAAAAAGCCACCACTCGTCGAAAGCAAGTTTCGCCCAGGGTGTCGAACCGAACCCGAACCCGAACCGAAAACCGGATCAAAACCGTTATTTTTGACCGAACCGGAACAAAACCAAAACCGAAATCGAACGCTTCATATTGAACCCGAACCGGAACGAAACCATAATTTGATGTGGCGGTTACCGGTTCAGCGAAAACGGTTCAGGGCCAATTGTGTCAATAAGTGGTCTAAATGGGAAAAGTTGCGGGCGCATATTTTTCTTATGTTGCCGAGACTAATCCTACATACTGTCAGATATTTTTGCATTTAGTTTTTATTGCATACATAATAAAAAATACATCATCGTCTGGAGAGCTTCAACTTTCCTTTGTTTCTTGGATTGACCCTGGCGGCGCGGTAGCGGTGGCGGCGATTTCAAAGCACCGCTTGGCCGCTTGGCCACGGAATGTCCAAGTGTCGGAGTGGATTGCGCCGCTGTAGGCACGGGGGCCTGCGCGTCTGCGAATGTTGGACCTCAAGATGGACCACAGTTGCAGTTGATGAGCCATTTAGCCAATCGAGCACCGAGAGCGCACCACGTGACCTTCAGCTTGAGTGCAGCGACACCCTCAAGGAAGGGGGGACAAGTACCGCGCTGCATCGACAGTATAGTTTGTAGGGTCGCCTGTGGTCCTTTTCAATGAAAAACAATCTTTTCTTCAACGTGCTCGAAATGCTAACTTACAAAACAACAAAAAAAAAACATGGATTGTCGGAGGTAACGTTACTCGGCGATGATTCGCCGACGCGCCGCGCCCTGGAAGGAGGCCAGGGGGAGAAGGAGGATTGGGGGGGGGGGGGGGGGGGAATGAAGAAAATGTGTCTCTATTTTTTTTAGGTTTGTCAGACTAGCAAGGCCAGCATGTCGCCTGTTCAACCATTTTCTCAATTTTGTTTAAAGTCCTCTTTAATCGTCTTCAACTGAGCATTTGAGAAACGTTGTTCGCTGTGGTGGCATTACCGGAACTTTGTTTGGTGGCTGACAGGTGCAAATGACCCGGTCTGAGACCCTCGGACCGGGTCATTTGCATAGAGCGTTATTTGAGACAAAAAGACAAAGTAACTAGACAATGCATCGCCACGAGATCTTTAGAACAGCGTTTTCCCGTCCCAACCCGAAACGCTGTCAAGATGTAGCCACATTTCATTATACGTGCGTGTTCACGTGCCCGGTCATTGATCCATCGGCCAGTCTGGCCGATGTATACATGTCCACAGCTTAACGGAATTCGGTGAACTACCCCAACTGCGCACTCGATGTCCCTGTTTCTGTGTTTTACGGCACATTTGTTTCCTCTCGTTCCCCTGTCTGTGACATCTTACTGGGTGCCGAATACAGGTAGCACGTGTAAAAAAACAACAAAAAAAAATACGTGTGTGCAGAGCAAAACAAATTAATACATATGGAGGGCAAGCAATCGAGCTAGAGACCTTTTTACTGTTTACAAAATCACAGCGAGTGTGTGATCTTCAAAGCCCAGCACGTGCGTGTTTGTCGCTTCGGAAAGCGAGCAAATCACGCCCTGTACGCCCGAACACTGAAGATGGCACCGGCCACAAGCTCTTTTTTGGGAAGGTCTATAGACCCCTCCCGAAAATACGCCTTCTTCTGACAGGGTCTGAAATACTGCACAGCTGAGTGTGCAAAAAACACCATAAAAATGGAAAGCCGGTCGCTTATATATAGTTCACTTAATAACACTAATATGCATGTAAGAGCCTTGCCACATTCGAAGGTCGAGTTAAGAACCGGTTCGAACCGGTTCGCGCTTATTAAAACCGGTAACCGGAGTGATATTATGTGCGCTACCCTAAACCGGAACCGAACCGGAACAAAATACAGTGCTACTGAACACGAACCCGAACCGAACCGAAATAATGACCGGTTCGACACCCTGGTTTCGCCGGTCTCGCGGCGGGATCAAAGCTTCCTTGACACGCCGAGTGCTGCATCTTTGTGCGTTCGCACGCTTGGATACCGACCAAGAATCGACGCCGCTCCAAAGTTTTGAAGGTGTGTCTTCACCTTCAGAACTTCTAAAGACATCTGCGTAGATGTCTTTAGATCATACATATATCGGCCACGGAGTTCTGGATCGTCCAGTTGTTTCGGTGAGTTGCTATCAATAAAAGAGGGGGGGGGGGGGGATCTGTACGTGCTCTTATGTACTATTAACCATGGCTATGTTCCCAATCTACTCTAGTGGATTACGTGGGAGCACGAATAGAGCAACGCTGTGGAGCAAGGAGGGTTTTCGAAAGCAAAAGTACAAGGCGGCGAGAATGAAAATCTTTGGAGAGCGGTCGATATGGTCGTCTGCAATCTGTTGACCAGTAACAATTAGGTTAGCCGCGCTCAAAGGTCAAGTGCAATTAAGTAGGTTGATAATGAGCCATCAGTGATGAGCTGTTGTGCACGGTATTCTGTAAATCGTCTAAGGACGAAAAAAGACCTACCTTCCCCCCCCCCCCCGCCCCCCCCCCCCCCCCCTTTTCCGTCTGGACCGCGAGTGCCGCATGTATACAGCCGTCAGAGTAAAGTAAGACGCTGATCCAGAGGCACATACGGCTTCACGCACATTGCACTCGCAAAACACATTCACATGGCGTCGATTCTTGGTCGGTATCCAGGCGTGCGAAGACACAGAGACACAGCACTTCGGCGTGCCAAGGGAGCTTTGACTCCGCCGCGAGACCGGCGAAACTTGCTTTCGACGAGTTGTGCCTTTTTTCTTGCGACACTGCCCTTTCGTAAACTGTTCCACGTGTTCACAACGGCAAGTCTCCACGGTACACAGAGTCTTAAAAAGCTTTTTCGGCGAATGACGACGAATGAGTAGAAAACGTGTCTATAGCACGCTGGCAAACCGCAGCAAAAGGCTAGCAAAGTCGCAAATCCTACCCGAGCGAGATGGCCTTCCGGTGGCTTCACTCGCGCTGCAGCGAACAAGCGGCGAAACGCGATCCAGCAATTGTCATTGAGATCAGTGGGTACGCTGTATAGACGCTATAGAAGACGCTTAGGGTGCCCACACTCCATTCACCGGAAATCTTGTGGGCGCCGCCAATTTGCTGACTAGTGCAGAGCAGGCATCCTTGGTTATGGTTACGAATATAAAATACGACTTCCGAAGTTTTAAATGTAGTCTTAAAAAGCTCAGGCGATTTGGTTTTTTCTGTCGCGGACTGTTCTAGCTTTTAACATTTCTAGAGGACGGGAAAGCGTGATTTTAGATAATGCTTCATACAACTGGCAACAACAATTTCAAGCAACAAAATGGACGATGGGATGCTACTATGGAGTGTAGTTTATTTAGTGTCCATTTATTTAGTTTGTTTATTTAGTGGCTTCCCCCTGTCAATCGTGTTCCCAAAGTCGAGACAAGCCAAGCGAATTCTGGAGAATATTGACCCGTTATTTCGATCACCGCAAGTCCAAGCGCGCTTACCCAGACATAGCAGACGACTCGGTACACCGCGCAGCAGTCGTTACGAGCCGCGTCCTGATAAGCAAAGCAGACGAGCGCAAAACGCTTGTGCGATGAAACTGAATGAAACCGCTCTTGTTGTCTGAGATTGCATCGGAACAGCTCCCCGCCCTCCGAAGTTTAATCTGTCGTTCTTGTTCAGTTTCCTGTAAACCAGCGACGACTTCTCGACGGCGTTTTGAATGTGGAGACAGGGAACGAACACAAAACACGCGCTGTAAACAGTCGCGCAGCGCCAGTATAGATTTGTATTTGAAAGCAGCGTTCAGACCTCTCGGCGCAGGGCGCAATCCCTTCGTTCCTCGTGTCGTTCTCTTGCAAGACTAACTGAAATCGGAAAGGGTACAACGGCGGCTGTCAATAACATCTGTCGAAACGTCGGCTCGTTTCCCGGTTGCTGATTTCTTGTTTTCTTGATACCCCGAACGATTAACGTTGTTTGTTTTTCCGCCGTACTTCTCAACCGCTTTGTTTGCATAACCAATCTTTGACAAATGTTTCAGTTTATTTTTTTTTTTATTTTAACTATTGTACCGTCATTTTAGACCATGACAACTCGTCGTCGTAGGGTCTAGTTCATACAAATGTTTCTTTGTTTGTTTAGTAACATACTTTCTTATCTCATGTGATAGGTTACATCAAGTGAACTTCCAGCATAAATTTTTAACCATATCCCATGAAAAAAAAAAAATCATCGCGAAATTTTTGAGGGAAGAGTGTTTTGAGCTGGGCTTGATGACATGATCGACATTTGGAACATAACAACGCACAAAGGACGAGACAGAGGTAAGTTAATTTTTGAAGCATATATTATCAATAGTTGCGGAGATTGCCGCGTTAACAAACCATCGCGGGGCTGTCGAATGGAAAAACCGTATATTTGCATAGGTCCTTGTGTGAAAGAATTATTTTGTAGGTCAAAATTATGTTTGTGTATCCTACATTTTATGCAGTGTGTACGTTGCCTTTCAAGCTGTGTCTGTGTGGTGCTTTTGTGTCCTATCCTTTGTAATGCTTGCATCTTCTTTTTTCTTTGCGTATTATGTTTAGTTGCGAGTCGGTGCTTGTGTGTCTTCTGTGTTCCTTTCCTTTGTCCTCTTCCTTGTGCGCTCTTATGTTCCAAATGTCACCAGGCAGAGCATAGCATACCAGTTCCGATCGGGAAATTTTGTGTTCGCGGAATTCAAGTTGTTTACTACCCAAATTAACTACTCGAAAGTTCCATTCAAACAAAGATTCATTATGTGGGATTCAGACCCGTTGGACATTCAGGCCTGGTTGAAATCTTCGGTGTCTTTGGATATTCAGGCACGTTGGACATTTCGTCGGGGTTCGATTTACCGTCGCGTTGAACATTAAGAATCGTTAGACATTCCGTCTCGATTGGAACTTTTGTCTCGTTGAGCATTCGGACTCGCCGTACATTCCGTCTCGATTGAATCGTCCAACTCGACGTATATTGTCGCGAACGTGTGCTCGCGGCGCGTGTTTAGTCTAGCTTGACTTTATGTTTACATCTTCTCCAGTATTTCGCTCGTCTCCACCGGACGGCTCATGATCCCTGCTGGAGTCGGGAGGTACAAAAAGGGGTCGAACGTGCGTGAACTATGTAACGGTACGTTTAGTTTATAGAACCCCGCGATGGAGTAGTTTTTTTCTGTGCAGGTATTTCGGCTTTGCGTATAACTTGTTTGTCTTTGAATGCGCTTTGTATTGTTTACAGCTGCTCTTCTGAGCTTCGTTTCAAATGTGTTTTGTCTTGTGTAAGCGGTTTTTTTGCGGGATGTTCACTCTTGCTTCGGCTCCGAGCCTTGTGACTGGTGCTAGGAAATCCCCCTGGCATTGGTTGCCAAAGTGGCCATATAATGCTGTCAAACTCAACCTCCAGAGAACCGCAGAAAAGATCTTTCACTCCCCCCCCCCCCTTCCCAAACTAAAGGTGACAACCGAAGCGAAGGCTTCGAAACACTTCCTTTGCCTTCGCTTCACAATACTCTCATCATCATCCCACAGAGGAGTTGGCTCCTGGATGCCAAGCCTCGAACATCATCCTGCCTTTGGAGGCCCACGTGCACGTCCGATGCCCTTCGACTGTAAAGTCTTCTGCCCGCTGACTTGCAAACTCGGGACGCGACCCCTTACGGGTTTGGAGGAGTTCGGCTGTGATCGGGGCACCCGCTCAAGTTATGATCGAGGAGGATGGCAGGGAAAGTCGCCAGGGGTTAGGTACAGTACCCCCAAAAGATTTGTCTCAAATTATATAATGGGCAAAAGTGATGTAAATAGGGACTTGTCTATGTCTCTTAAATAAACAGAATTGTTTGTTAATACCAGAATCTTCATTAACGGAGAAGAACATAATTTCTACGTTACAGTATTCCGCCTCGAATGTCACGTGATCTATTCGATATTCAGGCTCGTTGGATATTCAGTGTCGATTCGACCTTCTGTTTTGTTGGACATTCAGACTAGTCGGACATTGCGTCCGATTGCATCCTCCGTCTCGTTGGACAATCAAACTCGTTGGACATTCCGTCTCGAATACATCTTCGATATCAATGGATATTCCGTCTCGCCTGTCAGGACATTCAGGCCACAAGCGCAGTTTTACCATGAACTGTGGTGACAAGGTAGATGTAAACTCCAAAAATGAGGGGGGGGGGAGGGGAATTGAAAGAAATAGTATAGTCTAGAAGCAGTTTTAACACTTCAAAGGGATGAAATCACTCTCGTAATTACTACCTAATAAAGTAATCACAGTATTACAAACTTTATCCAGAAGCAATCGATTCTAAGACATCTGATTGCTTGTAATGGGTACCGTGCAAGTCTGGTGGAGGGCCGAAATCCGGCAGACAGTGTGCTTCGGTGCTCCTACAGAGATGTGGCGCAAAAAGACGGAATGTGAAAAGGCCGTGCTGGGGTCGAGTTATCATATTGAAGGCGATTTTTGGGGGCGGAGTTCAATCCTTGTCTCAAAGCTAAACGCTCGCAAAAATGTTGACCGGCTAGCGTAAAAAGAAATAATAAAATAAACGCAATTGTAAGGATTTGCTATAGATGCGTCGTCTCTTTTTTTTTTAAATTTTCATTGACTTTTTTTCATAAAAAGTTTTGGGTAGTTCTTACAAGTGCCAATATTTTCGGCTACATTTATTACACTGCATTGAGATGTCCATGCCATCCAATTTATATAAAAAATAAACAAACACGAATCCCCATACGAAGTCATTTCGTTATGGCTCTTCCGAGCTACCTCGGAAAATATCGCGTACAAATGCGAACAGATTCCGTGCTCCGTGTGAAAAAAAAAAAAAAAAAAAAAAAAAAACCCTAAAACCCAAAGAAATAAATAGAAGTAAAGAGAAAAAAATGCCTGAATTATTTTCTGTCAATAGCGAAAAAAAATGCCTGCGACGTAGGGTAGAACATTGGCAGATAATGAAAAGAAAAAGAAAGAAATGCGGCACACTCATTTACAACAAGCTGGTGATTCGCAGGCCGTCTCGCCGGAGACCATTTGGGATAAAATATGGTCGTCCTGGTTTCTTTTCATGGCGGTGGTCTGGAAATTATCGAACGATCGGCTAATCCGAAAGTAATTTGGGCCCCCCTGCAGCACCGCACCCATACTTTGACTCGGCGCAACAACCCTGCAGACGCGCTGCGGTGGCGGCCGTATACCGTTTCCCGCGGCCGTCCAGCGTATACAGCTCGATCCGCTCACTCGCGCAAGCTAACGGTGCGACGTAAGTTGCGCGCTCGCCGCACCAACCAGCCGCCTCCTTTTCACCGCCACCCGACCCAGCACTCTGCGCGTGGGTGCACGGGCGAAAGCGCTATCCCGTAACTGAAGACAGACGTATACGGCTGGTCCTACCAGGCTGCCTGAATGTCCTTCTCTTATGGATTGACGACATTATCTGCATGGTACTCGATGTCGACAGCATGCACGCGAAGGGAAAATAAAAAGAAATTGACGGAAACAAAATGCCGCTATAGCACTGTCGATGCCAAAAGCTCTTGCCAGAAAGACGCTCTTTTGCGCTCTCCAAAAAAAGAAAGAAAAAAAATGAAAGCCGTTTACAACTAACTCCCTGTAACGCCGAATTAGAGCGCAGCTCTTCAGGAGGGGGGGGAAGGCGCGGAGGAAGGGTGGTCACGTGACCTCGGGGCGGTCACGTGACCTGGGGTGTCACGTGACCCCGGAGGGAGGTCACGTGGCCGGGGGGTTACGTGACCTCGGGGGGGGGGGGGGGGGGTGTCACGTGGCAGGGGGGTCACGTGACCTTGGGGTTACGCCGACGCTGACGGCGACGCCGCTCAAGCCGGAAACGGGCGCCTAAAGGCTGAACTCCATGGAACGAATTATATGGCGAATAACTGGCGAACGCCGCCCGACGGCACGCTTGCTTTGCGCGCGACGTAGCAGCCACTGTGTTGATTCCACGAGCAGAGCAAAAGACGCCGGGCGAAATTCGTCGGTTATTCGCAGCATATTCGTCCCATGGAGTTCAGCCTTAAGAGCTGCGCTCTAAAAACAGAAACAATGAAAAAGCGTTTGGAACAAAATGGTCAAATACCATCATCCTAAGCAACGCGCACATGAAGGCACCCAAGGCCCTACGGGCAGGTGTAGCTTCCCCCGCCTTGACAATGTGTCGACCCCATGCGTCCCTGCTGCGCCCCTCGCGAAGGTCACGTGAGGCTCGTCCGGCGTTTCGATTGGCCGGGACGGCTCGTAGCTTTGACTGCGATCCTTCGTGAGTTCGTATACGGAGTGTACCGCGCGACGGGTCCCGACATCCCCCCTTGAGCACGCCGCTTCATAAATCCGTGGCGACGTGAGCGACGCTGTGCATCGCGAGGGCCGAAAGTGAAAGGAACCAGATAAGAAGAAAAAAAGAAAGAAACGAAAATGGGGGAAGCCTTATGTAGAGGTACTCGTGAAAAGAGTCAAGCGTGGTTCGAAATATCACGTTCTCGTTAGTTCCCTCGGGCAATACGCGAAACCGACCCCGCAGTTGTACCCTACCATCGTTCTCTACACGCGCAACTCGTCGCAATTTCTTTTTTTTTTTTTTTTTAGAGAGAGGTTGGCTGGTACGTGATGCGGGCTCGAGTATTTCTCCCGCGGTCGCTTCACAAAGAAAAAGAAAAAAGCGGAGCGGAGTAGGCAACATTTATCAGCAAACACCATCAGGCGATGCCAGATCTACTAAATGTCGGCATGGTGGACATAACAAAAGAACAAAGAGAATAATAAAAAAGGACGTTTAATGGAGCACGTAGACCTCGTACCATTCCACAATTAGCTGGGCCCACGGAAGGAGAACGGCACTCTGGACGACCGACGACAACCGTGAAGGTAGTTATTTCGTTTCTTCATATTTAATACTCATAGCGTCAAATGGGGTATCTATAAAGCCTGGGTCACATTGTTCATATATCACACAAAAGACAGCCCGCAAACACGAGTCACCGCAATATCCGTGTCTCGAACACCGCGTGCTCATTCATTGCTATCCGGCATTCGAAGCACGGATCTCGCGGTGACTCGCGTTCGTATCCGCATGCGGACTGTCTTTTCTGTGATGGATAAGCAGTGTGGTCCCGGCTTCAGGTTAAAACATAATTACAATGCATGACTTCCTCCGCGACAGAGCTGCTCACTTTACAGCGGTAGGTCGTGGCCTACCAGATTCATAACACTGCTGACTGGCTCAGCATTGTCGCGAAGATATGCCTACGTGACTTAGTTTGTTTAGTTTTACTTTGTTGAGTGTATCCCTCCGCGGGTCCCCCACTATTTGTCGGTTGCTGGTCGCCGCCACGAGCCTGGCGAGTGCTCTCACTAAAGGTGGTTCACGAAGATCCCCGCTCTTGGTGTCAAGTTGTGCGGTTCGTGTCTGTCCTTGCCACGTTCATGGTCCCCTTGTCCACGGACCAAGGAGGCTCTGGTCGTCGGCAGCGGGTGGCAGGAAAGGGCTGAACAAGGCTGCACAACGCACTCGGTCGCAACCAAACGCGAGTCCTTGAACCAACGTTATACGGAGGGCAAGTTCGTCTGCTTCTTTAGCAGGGGCCGTGGTGACGTCACCAAGCCAAGCTCTGATTGGCTGATTGAAAAAAAAAATAGAGGGGGAGACCTCAAGGCATCTAGCCTTGAAGTCTACCCGCTATCCTTCCAATCAAAGCCAATCAGATATCGACGTCGCTGTGACGTCACCGCAACTTCTGCGCAAGAAGCAGACGACTTGCTCTCCGCATAGCGACAAGAGAGGACACGACAGGTTTCGCTTCTGTTCCCCGCGTCGGCTGCGAGCCCTGTGTATTACGCCGCCTGGTGCAACTCGCTCTATTGCCTCTATGAAGTCCAGACGTACCGCAGCCTAATTTTGGGATCCGCCGTGCATAAATTCTGGGTCCGAGTCGCGGGAGGAGCCCTACAGCTGCGCTCTGTGGAGACATGTGTATGCGACGAGAAAGCGACCCGGCCAGGCGGTGAAGCAACCCTGCCGGAGATTCCACGCGCTCACTGGCCGTCTGGACGGATTCGATCTAGCATGTGGAAATTCTCGAAGTAATTAATCTAACTGGAAGGTAAGGTACCGAGGGAAACCTGCGCATGAAGAGGCTCCATCCTACAGTTATGATATCAACCGAACGTTTGTTGAGAACTCCCTTGGCATACAGGGTGCTTTATTAACGACTTAGAATAGTTTTAAATGAAAATACTATTGAAATAAAGAAATGATTCCGTCGGGATAAAGTTATACATCATGCCGGACCTTAGACTGCCAGTGCAAACAACAACATAATTAGCGATCGAATCACCGAAATTGCAGGAATTAATTTATGAAATATTCGCCTTAGCTGGCATCTTTTATTTAGAGATGGGTTGCAGCAGACTACCGCGCAACGTATGTTGCTACATATTTTTTTCTGGATATTTCCCCCAGCATTCTTAAAGGGACACTGAAGCGGTTCTGTATTTAAGAAAAAAAAACAAACACTTATATTGTCTTTGTTTGGCCTCAAAAATCGCGAGTATCAATATTATATTTCAGATATATCCACCAAGTAGCCGCGACAGCGCTTTCAAAATAGCGCTGTAGTCCCTCCTTGTCGGTATGTTCAGTGGAACATGAACCGTGATGTGTTATACAGATATCTTAACATTTTTGTGCCTTTGCCTTAACATTTACGCGCCTAACTTGAAAAAAAAAGAAAAAAGAAAAGGACGTTGCAGGCATTTTGTAACGGGCAGCACGGGCAAGCGGATGCTTTTTGTTTTTGTTTTTCTCGCCTCTATTAATTTGTTCGAGTCAAATGCTAGTGATACTAAAATTCACATGACGAAAATGGACGCTAAAATTCAACCCTAACTCATTTTTTTTTTTCAGACCCTCTTTAGTCTTTCTTTTTTAACATTAAGCTTCACTAACATTGAATCTTTGTGACAGTGCAATACCTTATACGCCACCCTTTAAAGCCAGTTACCTAGGCGAGCTGAGTTGAATAACTGAACTCCAGTGTCGACAGCTAGCGCCGCCCTGAAACTTTGGCGGATTGCGACTGCATCAATCGCGGTTGGAACTGTGACAGCTAAAAGCGTTGATGTAATTGTAGTCCGATACAGGTAAATAATGCAAATGCGGCACGCCCTATCAACTATCGATAACGCTTCGGCGAACTTGGAGCCGAAGCACGACTAAAGGCAAAGGGTGCGTGCTAAACTCGGAGCCCTTAACAGAACTCTCAAAAACATTATTTTCATAAGAATAAATTTACTTGCACCTGGGAGCACAACTCGAATCCTTTAGGTGAATGGTGGCCGACGAAAAAATCCTCCTGAATAAGTAAACAATTTGCCTGGATAGGTCACATATCTCACGAAGAAGTGCGCAAATAAAACAACAACAACAGCTGACGAATTATTTATTTTGCGTCGCACATTTTCAGTTGGAAGCGATTCCGCAACCATCTTCTATTTTGAAACGTTTACTTCAAAATAGAAGCACGTTTTGTAACTACTCAAAAATCAACGCGAGGCTCGCAACATACATATTCAAGAGACCATAAAACGAGTTTCCAACTTCTTCCTCCTTAGCTTTTATCCTCAATCCAAAAGCGAGTTGAGAAATCACGAGGTCGTGACATGCTTGAGCACCGGTGCGATGACTCCGAGCTTCCACCGTGCTTTTCAAGCACACCAGAAAACTTGTAATTCGCAAATTATGATACGTTCCGTCAGGGCACTCATTGGCCACGAACGCGAATTCAAATATTCGTCGACGGATTGACTGCTGGCGAGCGCCAGCGTCCGAGTGACGCAGTTCTCGTGTTCAGTGCGTAAGCTGGGGATCGGCTGACCTGCTCTGGGTACCGCTGACGTGCTTTGGATACCGCGGATGTGTCATAGCGAAAAGGCGGAGAGAGTTTGAAGGAAATGAGGTACGAAATAGTCCGCTATATTTTCAAATGTTCGTACCGAAAAGCTGGCTATTGACCTTCTATCCTCTTTCCTTTGGCCCACTAATCGATATGCGATTAGTAAAGTCCCAATCTAAAATCAGTTATCCCAGCCGAAAAAATCATTTTATGGCCCCTTTAGGAAACTTTAATGATAAATTTTCTATTTTAAAGAGAGGAGTTTATTTAGCGATATACGTGCTCCACTTAGGCACATTCGAAAATGTGTTTTTTCAGCCTGGACTTCAGGGAGCGAATATCAGGCGAAAACAAAGCGACGATTTTTGATCACCGGCATTTGCTCCGCGAGCGGCGTCAGAACTGCGGCTGTTGCGCCACGCGCACAGCGAACGTGCCGCCAGGGAGAAGTTCGCTGCACATTCACTCAACAGAATTCATACACCCATCTGTCATCGCGCACGTGGCTAATTTAGGGACGCGCGCCACTGGAAGCCGGCTACAGCCACGGAAATCGTTGCTGCAGCCGGCTTTCCGCGACTGGTCAGACTACGGGCACGGGAGCAATGCTTTGGTTACATTGCAGTGCCAAGAATTACAAATGACGAGTCAGCCGAGAAATGCAACACCACAACACCTAGATAAGCGCAAACTAGCAACTATTTACTTTTCCTTCCACATAAAAGTGAAAACAGGGACCATGAAATTATTTTCGAGCGTAGTGAATGAATGGATGGAAACAGCTTTATTCAAACCATATCAGTGAGGGCGGTTGCGCTATGGCAGGGTAATTTCAGGGAACGGGGCCATGTCACAGGCAACCGGCCCCGGGTGAAAAGTGTAAACTCTAAGGAGAAGCTTAAAGATTTCAGCATTGCCTCATGTCGTACTTTGACTCTCGTCGGAGTCTTCCAGACTCCGAGGCCCTTCGTCCAATCATGTTATTATTTCATTTACTTCTTCTCTCTCTGAAATGGGTCTCCAAAGAAGGCGTCTTATGTCGAGTGGCTCCTTCTGCTTGCACTGCGGACATTGTGTTGGATGCGGGACAAAGTTAAGAAACCTGTCTCGTTGTTTGTTTTTTTGTGCTGTTTTCCTGTTTCTTTGCGGATATGCGGTGTTATAGTGCATTGCCCGTCCGTACCCTCGGGATGGGGCGCACTTCGTTTGTAGTTCGCAGACAAACCGCCAGATGGCGCTCGTTACTCGAAAAATAAACGGTCTTTCTCAACAAGGGCCTTACTTTTCTCCCTTCTCCAAGTGAGGACGGCACCAGCACCTCCTAGACAACAAGGCCCAAGCGGGGGTTTTCGACGTCACGCACAAGAGGCCAGCGCGAGGCACACACTGCACACGCGTCAGCAGGCTGCTAAGACTCGTTCTCACTGAGTGGGCCCGAGTCTCTGCCGAACACTTAGGAGGGGTTGATGACACGCGGGAGAGACGGTGAACAAAGAAAGAAAGGAGACCACTGCTCATGCACTTTTCCGGTGTTTATTTATAAGAAAAATCGGGGTATGTTTTTCGGTGTTTTTTTTTTTTTTCAGATATCGGCGTATTTCGGTTATCTGTTTCGGACGGATGCTAAAAAACTTTAATTATAGAAGAAAAAACATATTCGAAAAAGTAAAAGTTTAAGTCTAAGAGTTTTCAATAAAAAAAAAGAAAAAAAAAGACAGCCCTACCCGAAGCAAAAAGTTTCACAAACCAGTGTTTTAACGTGAAATTGCCCGCAATTGTGTCACTACGTGAAACGTTTTGGGTTTAGCGTTAGTAGTGCTAAGCCACTAGAGATGAACCAAGTGTTTAGTGGATTTAGTGGAGCAAGTGGTGAGTTAAGGTAAGTTAGAGTTAGAGTTAGTGGAGTTAGTGGTGCTAACTTCACTAACTCGCGGTTAAGCGTTTCGTGGCTTCACTTAATCTGAAAACCTAGCCTAAATTTCAGGTTTAACTGATTTTGAATTTTGCCAAACGGATGTATATCGGTGCTTTTTGGTTAAAACGGGAGAGTCTAGAGCCTACTCATAGGGAAGAGTAGCAAACCTTTGGACGAGAAGAGGGCAAGGAGGGAGAATATCTTTGTGAAAAGCGGAAGTTATGTAAAACGTCAATCCCTTAAATGTGCACTAACGATGCTTAATTCTGAGATTGTTCTTGGTGATAACTTATTCTATGGGATCTTAGCATCTCAGAAATCGAAAAATTATGCTCGTGCCACAGTCTATTTCCTTGCTAAAAACGCGATCGAAGTTCATGCCACGCCCCTTCCCGAGCGGAAAAATCTGGAGCACAGAATTCAGCGGAGGCTCCAGCGGCGTGACGCCAGGCGCGCGTCGGCCAATCGCAAGCTGCCTTTCAAGAAGGGCGGCTTACGACTGGCTGACGCGCGCCCGTCGTCATGCCCGAAGCGCCTCCGCTGGATTCTGAGCTCCAGATTTTTACGCTCAGAAAGGGGCGTGGCACGAAATTCCATCACGTTTTTAGTAAGGAAATAGACGTCGCACAAGCATAACTTTTGGATTTCTACAATGTCTGGGGCCCGTAAGATAGTTTAGAACAGACAATCTCAGTAACGCCTTTAGTGCACCTTTAATGTGTATTCCATGTGCCGCTCTTAATCGATGAACGTTATTATCATGTGTGCATATTTCGATATGGCGTTAGAGACGTGTTGATTTATTTCGGAATTTACTGCCGGGATAATGATAATAATTGCCTTTTAATTTAACGAAAACCAGGATAACTATTAAGGAGCCGACCAAACTTACGGCCGAACTGCTCCAGCCAAAATTAATCTAACCAGGCTTCCAGACAGGCCAAACAATACTTTGTTCGGAGAAATTATGGCTCTTTCCTGTCACTAGCCGACAACAATAAACAGACGGTTCGGAACGCCAGAGGAAGGCATACAGAAGAGGCAACGAATATATAAAAAAGATGCCTAATGATAGGAATGCAGACAAAGAAGCAAAATTATACGTTAAAACCCCATATTCACCGATGCGTGAAGCATAGCTCGGAGCAGTTAGCGGCCGAGATGATAAAAATCTAAGAACAACAAAAGCGGTGGAGGCGGCAAAGATAATTGCATAAAGGCCCCTTTCGTTTTCTATCGTCCAAAATAATAATATCAGACGTGGAGAAGTCCCTACAACGAAACGGCTCCAAACCAAAATCGAAACATAATCAGAGGAACTTTTGTGGGTTCGCCACAACAAGGGTTTGTCTTTTTCTTAGTTGCGTTTCTGCGTATCTTCCCGTTAACCTGAAGTGTCGCATCTAACAAAAAAAAAAAAAGAAATATATTGTGATTTTGCGTTCAATAAACTCAGTTGTAAGTCAGCGCTACATACGTGTCACCTCTTTGTCTGGTCCTCGTCTTTTCGCGCTGTTTTAATTCCGAAAAAAACCACAGTTGATTATTAGGTTTGTCCGCTATACATGGCCGTTACCACGAAACCAGCACGCGCGTTTAGAAACAGACCACACCGACGAACATCAGCCTGTCTGCGAACAATGTCGGCGAACAGATTTGGTAGGATGCTTAGCGGAGATCGAAACCCAATGAAGAACATGTTGACCCCCGGACTTCCTTAACACAAGCCTTGACACAAAAAAACAACAAAAAAATGAAAACAAAAAAAGAATTTAAACTAAAACAGCTGGAATGTAATTCTCTCTCTCTCTGCGAAATCATAAACAAGCAAGCAAAATTAAACATAGCCAATTATCCGAACCACCATGGCAACGGAGTTTCTTTCTGTCTCTTCGGCTCATAGACAAAATATATTTTTTGTTGATTTTATTTATTCTGTTTCGTGCTGTTTAAGAACTCTACTTTTTTTTTTTTTCTTTCTTCACTCTCCGAGGAAACACCACAGACTATACTGCCTTTAAGGAAAAACGAAGTACGGCGCAAGCGTTTCCAGGGCGCTGCGCGATTCTGTCGCTGCGAAACAACGGAGCGTTGTATGGTTTTGATGAAAAATGAACCCAAGTTCAATTCATTCTTTGCTTTTCTTTTTTTCGTTCTCTCCAACATCAGAAAGTTTCGAGTAGCTTGGCACACAAACCCCTGGGGATGCTAACTCCATTGGGTCGAACCGCCTTTCGGGAATAAGTTCAGCGAGGGAAAACCACGGCAAAATTTCATTCTTTTTTTTAATTCTTTTTTTATACGGATTTCTAGTGCTTCTTGCACGCTGCTCCTTTTGAATAGCGTGGAAAGAGATTAGACCTTACAAGCAAAGCAGCTTATGTGCGCTCGACATCGCTAATCCGACGGAGCGTGGCCCGTGTCACATTTTATCCGCCTACGAGGGCACAAGAGGACGGGAGGAACGCATATCAAGGGGTGGATCTTTGAGGATTGGCTTAGATTTCGAGCGCGCCTTCTGTTTCTTTTGGAGCGATGACACTTCCCAAACTGTAGAATCTCTGCATCCCCTCTTTCGAGCATCATTATGCCAAGAAGGCAAATAATCAAGTTCGACTGAAGTTTGCGGAAGGAGGGAAGATGTTGCAGTTTTCTTTCGACCTGTCGATCAAACCGTCGTATGCACATCTGTTGCCGTTTTACGACGCGTCTTCTCGTTGTTCTTTCTTATTACCCCATTTATTGCGACGACCATAAATAATACACAGAAGCACAGACGGAGGACACGTAATGGGGATTACGGGTTAACACATCCGTCGAGCCAGTACATCCACCGAGCCATTACCTCCATCGATGGATGTAATGGCGCGCTGGATATACTAGCTCGTTGGATGTGTCGACAAGTGAATGGAAGTAGCGGCTCGATGGATGCAGCTGCTCGTCGGATGTAATTGCCCACCCTTCCTCTTACGACGCCTGGGCCGGTTTGCTCATCTTGCGGCCGCGGCCGCGGCTGCGGCCCAGTGGGATTTTTCTGTCACGTGACCAGCTCCATGGGCACAAGGAAGTACCTAGCGTCCCTGCCTAATGGCGGAGAAATCCGTATCGCTTCAAGCACAAAAGCCTATTTTCGCTCGCAGAAACTGACTGCAGGGACTTTCAATTGGAGTCCAATTGACCACCCCTTTATACTGTAGGAGCGACCGGTAAAGGTACGTCCAGGGAGGGTAAAAATGAGCCAAAATAAAGAAAAAACCACACGAGATAACAGCGATGGGAGTTTGTTTATATACCTCCACCAGCGCCGGCGCCTCGCGCCTTCTGCTGTGGTCGAGAGGTTAGAGCGTCGGTACTTGTCGACGCGGCGTGAAAGTTCCGGGTTCAAATCGCGCTAAGAACTTTTTTTGTGTGTGTGTGTGTGTTTTGCGCGTGTCTCACTTTTTAATTGTGATACTTTTTACGAATCATCCAATTGCACTACTGCGCCTTACACTGTTCTTACTGTTAGTCCCGCCTGTTGAATTGAAACACCGGGAAGAAAAACGATCAAGGCAAGTTGACACGCTAATTCAATCGTTTCATAATGTTCATTAAAAGGTAACCGAGGTAACAACATCGGTATGGCTTTCACACAAACGGAGCCGAAACAAGCATCCTTTCCCCAGCAACTACACTTGTATGTGTTTTTAAATATACAACGCTCTTGCTTCGACTCCTTTCAATAACAGGAGACGCCTATTTAGTACTAATGAAAACTGCACTTGTGACAATTAAAAAACAACAAACAAAACTTTCACAAAATAAGCAAAAAGCAAAAAAGACTAGCAACTCTGGATGCATTGATTGAGCGAAATCCTACAGGCAAGGCAGCAAGTCAAACATCTGAGAAAGTAGTAAAACCGAAAAAAAAAATATTATACTATTACTTGCATGGAATGTGATAAAAGGCATATTTTTACTCTTTACATTTTGCTGTGGCAATCGTTTTGTCATATTAACACATTACTTGTTGAATTTTAATTAGAATAGTAGACGATCACAACCGAATTCAAAAATGAATCAGGCGTCGACATCGCAAACCCTCTCTCTAACGCAAACACCTCAAATAAATGTGGATCAACTAATAGAATTAATTAGAGCAGTTGGAAAACGGAAACAGCAAACTCTAGAGAAATTCAGCAGCACAGTTACCTGGCGAACGAAGAGACGGACATGGGAAGATATTGGCAACTTTCCGAGGAGTGTACGGCAGATGCAGGAGGCGTGGCGGAAATTGGTAAAGAAAGCCAGAGACATGTGTGCGCTCTTCCGAGGTCATGAACAACGAACTGGTGAGTCAGAACTACCCGGCCAATGATTTTATAGAGCTCATAGGGCCTTGTCTACATGCTTAGTGGGAGTGCAATCAAATACAAAAAAAAAAACAGAGTTTGTGGCGCGATTTGAACCCGAGATTTTCAAGCCGACACGTCAAGTACCGGCGCTCTAACCTCTCGACCACAGGGGGGGATCGGTGACCGAGTGGGCTAGCGCACACCAGCTCGGAGCACGTGGAGGGAAAGCTCGCGCTGCAGAACTCAGGGATCCTGGGTTCAATCCCCACCCCTGCCCGTTTCGATCTGGATGAGCATCGTACCGGCGTGCGGTCGTGTGTCACTACTGCGTGGCTCACGTTAGAGACCCCAGGCTAGCGGTTGTACTGCACTGGCTAAATTGCTCATCTACAGTGAGTGACTCGTCGCAACATTAAAAATGGCTGACCAACGACTCGCTGTATAAATATCCACACAACCCCTCCAATTATTATTCTCGACCACAGCAGAAAGCGCGAGCCGCCGGCGCTGGTGCAAGTATATGCGGAGGGCAAGTTCGTCTGCTTCTTGCGCAGGGGGTAGCGGTGACGTCAGAACGCCGAGCCCTGATTGGCTGATCGCGACCCCCCTATCTGAGCGTCGTCTGCTCCTTTGCAACGTCGTCTGCTCGCAACGTCGTCTGCGTCTGTCTTACCTTCCCTGCGACTTTCGGAAGTGCAGAGGCCAGCTTCACGAAACGATCTTACGCCAAAAGAGTGCGTAAGACAAAACGTGAGAACAAATTCGTATTCACGAAACGAAATTATCGTAAGTTTTGCTCAGGTTACGACGGAATCCTACGACGATCAACTCAGCATGGCCGACAGCGTCGCTCAGTTACTTGGTCGCGACGATCAACGGACGTTTATTTTTGTACGTGCTCTTCTCACGCGTCCCGACTGCAAGCAGCAAGAAAAAAAAGTAAAAAGTACTTGAAATAAACCACGACGAACAAGAACGCTGGATCCACAAACACCCGGGAAATGCTCCAACGGCCACGATTCCACCGACCCCGAGTAAGCGAGCTCGGCAAATAGGCCTAGCAGGCACAGCGGTGCTCCGACGGTCCTTGGCCAAGACCGTCTGCCCACGACCGGCTGGCGTGCTGAATGGAATATGCCCGCGCGACCCTTGTGAACCCTTCAATCTCTTCCTCTTGTCATCTCCTTGTTTTCCGAGGCAGCGGTGACTCTCGCCGGTGAAAAAGCGGCGAATCTCCGACAGACGCAGGAAAGGTAAAGCAGCCATCGCTTTGACTAGCAGACGTAAAGCAGACGATGTTAACTGCGCCGACCCGCCGACGCCGTTAAAGAGTGAGGAGTCTCGCCGCACACGGAAGGAGGGAAAACGTATTTGGGAGGGAACTTGCGGACACTAACACGCTCACTCTCGGTTCTTAGCAAACAAACCTCGGCGCCTCGGGACACCTCGCCAGTGAGTCCTTTGACTTATCTCCTTGATACGCGTCTGCTAGTTGTTAAAAACAACGTACCGCTCGATTTATTTCGTCTGCCCTCTCTGAAAGGCGAAGTCAAGCTCGCTCGTAAAGACCTGCACTTCCGAAAGTTGCAGGAAAGGTAAGACAGACGCAGACGACGTTGCGAGCAGACGACGTTGCAAAGGAGCAGACTTCGCTCAGATAGGGGGGTCGCGATCAGCCAATCAGGGCTCGGCGTTCTGACGTCACCGCTACTTCCTTTCTCATGCGCAGAAGACGAAAATGAGCCCACTTGCGAGGCGTATAAATATACTTCCACCGCTTCTATCTCGCGTGGTTTTTTCTTTACTTTGGCTCATATTTACCCTCCCTGGCCGTACCTTTACCTGCCGCTCCTACAGTATAAAGGGGCGGTCGATTGGACCCCAGTTGAAAGTCCCTGCAGTCAGTTTCTGCGAAGCGAAATTAGGCTTTTGTGCTTTAAGGGATACGGATTTCTCCGCCATTCGGCAGGGACGCTATGTACTTCCTTGTCCCCATGGAGCTGGTCACGTGACAGAAAAATCCCTCTTGGCCGCAGCCCCGGCCGCGTCCGCAAGATGAGCAAACCGGCCCTGGCGTGCCATTTCATGCATCGCGCTAGCGCATCCATAGGGGTCACGGTGGAAGAAATACATTTAGGTGATGACTCTCTGTTTCGCGCGGTGACCACATTGTGTTCGGCGCACCGAGCGCGCTTCACTCGCCCGGGGATAGATGGCGCCCACGTATAGAGGGGCTTGTGAAGGCTTGTATAGAGGGCTTGTGAAGGAAATTATGCATTCTTTACTTGGTCCCTGTGTACTGTGTAGTGAAATGACGGATTTATGTTGGCGCACTGGCACTAATTGCCTTTTCCCCCGTGCGGTTCCTGTTTTTTTTTTTTATTCGAGAACATTCCGATATTGACTCAACGTGACACAAATACTCGTATAAATATAAAACTTCCCGGCATAATCTACTGGGCCTTCAATAATTTAGAGTAATTTAGAGTAAACACCTGGGTCGTGCACGCATGTTTTGTCAAACAACATGTTTGGTAACAGTTCCGTAAATTTTTTACACACATTGCGTGGCTTTATATGAGGTCGGGTGATTTTTTCCACGCCTTATTGAAAAAAAAATTCTAATAATGTTACATAGTGGGCCCTACATAATTCTTTACATGCGCATAAAGGTTTTAGCATTACAAATGGTTTATACACAAAATGTCAACTTGTACTGTGGAACATACGAACCTTGTGAGCAGAAAAATTCCTATTTATGTTGACATAGTGACTGAAATGATGACACAGTATGACGACATACTGACTGACATGATGACACAGTGACTGAAAGTCAAATAATTGTAGCGGTTATAAGACATAAATCACTTTTCATCTATACTCTCACAATATGGTGTCACCCCGTCTTGCAGGTAAAAAAATACCTGACAAATAGTTTTGCTTTAAAATGTACAAAAAAAACTGAATTCACTGCATACTACCAAACAACGCCATCTCCTACATCCTGTGTTCCTCGCCCATGCCCTTAAACTAAGACGAGTGCTGCTTTGCTGATTTCTTTATTTCTTGAGCTTGTTTGTTCCTACTCGTCGTAATATGCTTACAGTGTTACGTATTCGCAAGTTGAAGTAGTAGTGGAGCAACTGGGCAATTGTTTCTTCTTTGTGTTCAGCGCATGGAAACGTTATTGTGCGTATGTCAAGAACACTGTCGATTGTGTCCCAGTAGACAGTCTGGTGGCTTTTATTTTCCACGAAGAACTGTTCCGCTTTCTTCAATAGCTGGAAAATGCACTTGTTGGGGTGCATAACGCCTCCTCTGTTTTTCACGTTTGTCAGTGCTGCTTCAGTAGAAGTGTTCTTGTCGATGCTGAAAGCGGATCGGCATGCAGGGCAGCGTGTAGCTTTTTTTTTTTTTTTCACGCTCAAAAACCTAGTTACATAATATAGCATGCAGTCCACAGCCTTGGTTTCTTCAGCCTTTTCTGTCCACACATCTTCGCATTCCCAGTCTTCGACAGAAATTAGACTGTCAAGCTTGGTCTTCACTTGGTCAACGAGATGAGAAGACTAAATAGTAACTTGCGATCGGCCCTCGGGATTGCACGACGCCATTGCTCCAGGCGAGCGTCATTCGATGGAGCTTTAAACAAGGACACTCGCTCTGCGCAGTTCCGGTACCCCAAATTGCAGTTGGGAACGAAGCACGTCTTTCCCATCGTTATAGCATAACTACTTCTTCGGGTTAAGACTCATCTTCGTGCACGATTGTGGCACCTGTGATCGACACAGCACGAAAGCAAAACATGAGGCCAGCCACTGACCGCACACCACCACCACACCGCGAAAAAGGCGAGCAAGCTACGCCCCCGACACCGTGGCCGCCGAGGAGAGACCTCATACCCACGGTGCTCACACCTCAGCGCCCTCCGCGGCGGCGCGGAACAACTATACTTCGTTTCACCTTATGTTGTACCTTAGCGAAGGCTAGAAGCACGAGCTCATAGCGTTGGCAGCTGCTCTTAAGTCACGAGAGCTTGTGCCGCTGGGATGTGCCCCAAAGCAAGGAGCTCGCGCTTGTAGCCTTTCCTGCGGTACATCATAAGGTGAAACAAAGTACACTCCTTGTTTGAGGCTAGCTCCGAACACAATCTGGTCGATCGCTCCACGCGGGAAGAGCGGCCAGAGTCACCACCTAAATGTATTTCTTCCAACGTGATAGGGGAGCATCTCAAAACGTTCCATTCAAATTGGAACCTTGCACATTTCGACCCATTCTCATTTGGTCCGTCTCGTTTGAACCTTCTCATAAGATCCGAATCGTTTTTTTCGCAACTGGGCCCATTCTCATTTTGCCCGTTATCTGAAAACGTCCCATTTGCATTTTGACCTGTGCGCATTTCGTCCCATTCTCATTTGGTCCGCCTTGTTTGAACCTTCTCGTAAGATCCAAATTGTATTTTTTGCAACTGGACCCATTCTCATTTCGCCCGTTCGTGCTACGACCGAATGGCACTAGTTCGGCATGCTTCTAACGTCGTTATGCCTTCGCGGCTTTGTTGATGAGCCCTTACTTTGCTTGGGCCCCGAACATACCATCAGATATATGTTATGTGTAGAGGTACGCACTGAGAATCGTACAATGACGCCTACTTCCCCTCCTCTAAGCAAACGAAAAAAAAGCGATGAAAATTTAATTTGGAAACTTTGTTTGAACAGAAATAGCATACATTAGAGAAGTGGTGGCATTGTTCCAAGTCGAGAGACCTCAAACAACGTGACATTTCGGAATATGAACTGGCTGCGATAAATAGTTGGTCTGTTTTATTGTCAGCTAGTAGCTGACAATAAAACGACGACCTCGACGCACTGCTAAAATCCTTAGCCGAGAGAGTATGCCGGTAGCGTGGCACGCACACATACACACACGCACAAAATATAGCAATGTATTTATTAATATTACCCGAAAAGAAAACGATTTTGGTATGGAAAGAGTCAAGTGCGACTGGTCGAAGCGAGATATTTTTGAGAATGGTTGTTTTGAAAAGGGCCAGGTGAGGAGGGCGAAACGAGAACGGGCCCAAATGAGGAGGGCTGGAATGCGAATGACGAAACGGGAAAGGGCCAAATGCGACGGGTAGAAGCGAGGAGATTTTTTTGAGAATGGTTGTTTTGAGAAGGGCCAAGTGAGAAGGGCGAAACGAGAACGGACTCAAATGAAGAGGGTTGAAATGCGAAGGACGAAACGGGAAAAAACCAAATGCGACAGGTCCAAGAGAGCAGATCTTTTTGAGAATGGTTGTTTTGAGAAGGGCCAAGAAGGGCGAAACGAGAGCGGACTCAAATGAAGAGGGTTGAAATGCGAAGGACGAAACGGGAAAAGACCAAATGCGACAGGTTCAAGAGAGAAGATCTTTTTGAGAATGGTTGTTTTTAGAAGGGCCAAGAGAACGGGCTAAAATGCTAACCACCCCATCCATAGAAACCAAGATGGACGCCATTGGGCTATTTCCGTTATTCACATTCTTACGCGGAGAGCAAGTTCGCCTGCTTCTTTTGCAGGGGTTGTGGTGATGTCAGAACGCCGAGCTCTGACTGGTTCTGAATGAAAGATAGTGGGTAGACCTGAAGGCAGCTTGCTTCGAGATCTACCCACCATCCTTCATTTAGAGCCAATCAAAGTTCGGCGTCTTTCTGACGCCACCGCAACCCCTGCGCATTGTTTTGGGAGCCACAGGCAACAAGCGGTAAGCCCCAGAACGTGAGTATATCACAATTAAATTCTATAAAACATTCGGAATTGTTTTATCAAAGCAAAATAAAAGGTATCATTTTGTGTACCGTCCTAATTTTGTAATAAAGTTTGTATTCAGTCAATTTTGAGGGTGAGAAAAGCAGTAACTAAAGTTTGATCACCGTGGAAACGACAAACAAAGAGCCGACGATGCACGTTCGACTTTGGAGACGCCGAGGGCCGCAGAAAGTGCGTGACGAACAAAGGGTCCTTTTACTCGCTTTTGTACATTATATTTAGAGTATAACTCTTCAAAGTAATGTGAACGATTATACAGCATAGTTAAAGGAAGAAATAAACCTGCGTGATTGAGGGATGTAATGTCACGTTTTTGGACGAAGCTGCTCGATGAACACGATGGATGTCATGACACGGTTTTCGACGTAGCTGCTCGATGGATGTGATTACACGAGGGATGTAACGGCACGATGGATGTAATGACACTCTTCTGGACAAAGTTGCTGGACAGATATGATGGCGCGGTGGATGTAATGGCACGAGGGTGGTGGTGGTGGTGGTGGTGGTGTTTGCCTGACGTGAGGTTTTTCTCACTGGCTGTGGAAAAGTTTCACGGGCTTGGGTTATTGCAGTTTTGATGAGAATGAATGCAGGGGAAAGGAGGATGTAACAGCATTATGCATCTAATGGCACGCTGGATGAATTGGCCCAAAATGGATGTAATGGCACGATGAAGGTGCCGGCAATGTGGATGTACGGGCACGATGGATGTAATGGCACAAAATTGGACGTAACTGCTCGATGGATGTAATAGCACGATGGATGTGTTCGCCCCGAGCCCGTAATGGGACGGGGGGGGGGGGGGGGGGCGGGGGGGATTCATAATTAGGGCTTCCTACATATTGACAAATACCGATATACCCCGAAAATTAAGCCATGAGCCCGTTTTAGCCACGTCAGGTCAAAGCAGAAAAGAAACATCAAATAAAACATTTGCTTACAAAAAAAGGCCAAGTTTAACGGCAAGAAATATTTATCCGTAGCCTTATTTCTGCCCTCACTGAACAGTCCGAGGGGCTGCTCCTTTCTTAGGGAACCACGCCCTTTCTCTCGTTTTCTTTCCTTATCAAAGCTGAGACGATTCCCAGGTGTTTCGAGTCACGCGCGTGTTTCCCGTTGATTGGAGAACACTACTCTTTCCTTCAAAATTGGCACTGATAAACTCAGATTACTAGATTCCGGCACCAAACATTTTACCCTTAATCTCAGGTAGGAATCCCCCCCCCCCCTCTCTCTCTTTCTTCAAATTGGAAGAAAAATAAACCCCAAAACGTGGAAACCCAAAGCCGGGTTCACACTACTAATGCACAATACAAAAGACAGTGTGCCGGCATGGTTTTTTGTTTTTTTTTTCACTTGTATGACAGTCTTGCCGCTCTGATCGTGCGAAAAAGTCTCTGCAGACATGTCGGAACTTGTGCATGAAGCCAACATGAATCAAAGGTTGTTCAGGCGTGTCTGCGAAGAATTTTGTCATTATAGACAAGCAGAGCGACTGCAGCTCTAAAGACACATGCATTGCAGTAACGGTGGGATATGGAGAACGTGATGCACAAGCGGTACAATGAATTCCAAAAAAAAAAAGCTTTTAGCCTTTTGATTCGGTGAAGAAGGAAGACCAGTGGAGCTGTACATTGGAAAGCAATGGCCGGCCGCAAGTCGGCAAGCCAGAGTGGAAAGGCTGCCGCCATCTATCAGCGACGGTGGCAACCAGATACGTGGCTTGCCGCCGTCGCTCATAGATGGCGGTAGGTGTCCAGAGTTCGGTGTCTCCATTTCTTTGCGGGGGACACGATCCTGGGGGGTTATGTTCGACAAATGTTTCGTTTCGCCTAAAAAGAAACGGAAGTGACAAAAGTGACGATATCGCGTCTGATTGGTTAGAGGCTCAAATGACGAAAGTTCCCCCTTTCGTCATTTGAGCCTCTATAACCAATCAGACGCGATATCGTCACTTCCGTCACTTCCGTTTCTTTTTAGGAGAAACGAAACATTTGTCGAACATAGCCCCCCCTGGGGAAACTAGCCCTTAACAGCTCCACTGTAAAAATCTAATGGGTTCATCGACCATTTCTTAGCTAAGACGGTTTAGTCTAAAAAAGGAAACAATATATAGTCGGCATTTCGGTTAAAACAAAACCAACCAAAAAACCTCTCGGTAAAAAAAAAGAAAAAGTCAGGAGATGGCTGTGTCACACCTAGCTGATTTTTTCTTTTAACATCAGCAACAAAAAAAAAAAAAAAACAGGGAAACGCTAAGCGGTTTAAATGTAGGTTATGGGTTAATGAGACGTTTTCCAACTGCAACAAAAGCGAAGAAAGCGTACTATTATTCTAATATCAATATATTGAGTAGCCATACGATAAAATCTCGGGCAGGGACGCTCAACGGTGAAGTGCGATTTATTCATTCCATTGAAAGCAAGAGCGTTCCCAAATTTCTTTATACTGTAGGGCAACCCCAAGAACCAGCGACCGAGCGTTTGCCATTATCCTACCATAGTGCCGGCCATTTCCCGCAAATGGTCGACACCATATATTGGCAAAGAAAGAAACGTTTCTGATGGAGCTCTGAAACTCTTTATTCAGTTATTACGCCTGTATCGTTGGTGAAAACGAAGGCGGAACAAAATCGCGACGTGATTGCATTAAAAAAGCCAGGCTGCCGCCTGCTACACGCTGTTAATAGGGACCTTTAGCAAGTCGCAAGTGTGTGAAGGGACCTTTAGGCCCTCCGGTCTTAAGAAGTCGCATGCGTGTGAACGGGCCTTTAGCCCCTCCGGTCTTATAAACTCGCAAGTGTGTGAACGGGCCTTTAGCCCCTCCGGTCTTAGGAAGTCGTAAGTGTGTGAAAGGGCCTTAAATCGCCAAACGTGTGACATAAGTGCGCTTCGCTGCTGGTTGTTTGTTTGGTACGCGGCATCTTTAGCCCACATGTCTGGCACCTTGGCACTTGAGTGGCGAATTAGAGAAAAGTCATGAAAAAGCTCGAAAGAAATACCTTGCCACTAACTAGCGCCTTGAAGCCAAAATCGTATTAGACCTAAGTTAGGACCCTAGGATCGTCAAACTCAGGCCAAGTTCGGCGTTTTTCTTGTGCGCGGCCAAGAGTTGGTTTTCAAACTTTCTTTTTACGACGTGCAAACACCGCAGACGTCAATATTGACGTGTCGAAAGAACATATATATTCCATAATCCTGTCCCACCTGGAGGGCATAGGTAACCAAACAGAGGTCATTGTCAATTTAAGAGAGCTACAATTCACAGAACCTTCCGTTATATTGCGCACCGCTGCCAGTTATTGTGAAGCATTTTTGCCTCGACATTGTGTTCGAAATGTGCCTTTTAAGAACAAATATATAACTTTTTTTTATATTTCCACAGACGTATTCAACGTCGATTAAAAATGCACCATTGTGTCTTAAAGGAGCGCCGGAAGCCAGACATCTTTCTTACTACGTACGCCTATCACGACATCACTATCTCTATTTAATGTGTTTTAAAACATGTATTAGTCTGCTCCTCTGCACTTATAATCAGAAACAATTTCGTGATCCTCGTAAAACCTTTTTTTTCGTTTTTTTTTTTTGCGTATACTTTGTAGACTTTATTAGGCGTGGCCATCTAACAGCTCGATAACTGCGGCCATTGATGTAACACGGGCAAACAAGTAAATAGATAAAAACAAACAGGCAAGCGCTAAGTGCACCTCTTTCCGGTCTCTTGTGCGGATGTCAAACTGATGATTTATTGTTTTCTTTTAATGGTTTCTGACTTGACTCTTGAAAAAAAAAATATTTACTTGCAAACAACAGGAGACACCGGCAGAAGCAGATCCACGCTCGAGGTCATGCTTACCTGAAATGAAAAGAAAAAGAAGGAATGATGTAACAAGCGAGCAATGTGATGACACATCAACACAAAGCTCAGTTCAAAACTGCAAATTGACGTTGAACTATAAAAATGGAGCTACCTATATAGACACTGATGGGATGAGGACAACAGGTCGTCTCTATGGGACGCCGGACCTCCAGCACGTTCGTGCTTTTTGCTTTCCGTGGTGCTTTGACTGCCCACGGATGCTCGATGCTCACGAAACGCCCGAATGTTATAGAAGTCACGAAGCTCGAGGCACGAGGCGGGACAATTGAATCCTTTTTCCGTCGTTCTTATCGTGTCACTCACTTTAGTCGAGATAATAATAGATCAATAGGTTGACGCAGAGCCATTTATACTGAGAGAGTCTGGCTAATGAACGGAGCTTTTTGCCCGCTAGAGCAATCGCGATAACACAAAATGGCGTTACTTCTTTGTCTTGTTTATTCCTGAGAAATCGCATAGACTTCTATCAGTCAGAGCCACAAAATGGCGGACGGAAGTAGTCATCCCCCGGTTGTCAGGCGACGCTGCTGTGGTTGCCAGGCTGTCAAAATCTCCTTAAGAAGGCGAAACGCTCTCAGTATAAACGTCTCTGGGTTGACGTATAAGGCCCAGAACCGCCACCCCTTTAATTGGGTGGCGGTTCCAGTAATCCAGCCTGCGTTTTCTTGTTTTGTTTTAATTTCCACGTTGACCCCCTACTTTATGCACAACACATTACGTTTAAGCCTTTTAATAGTAATATTGCTAAAATTAAAATTGGGGTTGCAGAAGTGAAGCTTCCGCCCAACTTAATGACAGGAATATATTAAAAATTATTTGCGCTTTCCTCTCCCTGTCAGAAAACGTCTGCTTGGTTATCGCCCGATACAAAACTTTCCCCTCTCCTTAAAGGGATACTGAACCGAAACTAAGATTTCGCAAAAGTAAGGCCGCAGAAGCGTTGAACGGGATGCTGCGAACTCCAAAACCTCACTCATACATCGACTCCTCAAATGGATGGCCGTATTTTTGGAAAAGAAGGGCGCGATCAGGCGAGGACTTTGACGTCACTGCCCTCCTCGAACAGTTGAGAGTGAAGGAAAGAGGCCTCGCTTTTCTCCTCTTCGCTTTGGCTTACCAGCTCGACGGGACGAAGCGAGGAGGAGAGGAATTGAAAATCGCGACGTCACACGTCTCGTCGACCCCATAGGTCCGTCTTCAATCGCGCATTTCTTTTCCAAAAATACGGCCATTTGTTAAAGATGTCGCTGTGTGAGTGGTGTTTTCGGTTCTGAAGAGTCCCGCCTACCGCTCCAACCCTGTTTTGTGAGCTCAAAATTTCGGTTCAGTATTCCTTTAAACCACAATTTCTTTCATAAACTATAGTATCGCCTTCGACAAGCCCCGGGAGACACCCTTTACAAAGTTGTCTAAAATGTTCAGCCGTCTCCTCCTCCTCTTTGCACGTCTCACAGGATGTACTTACCGTAAATGATTTAATGTTCGCGAGAAGCTAATTTTAGCAAATTTCGCAACCTTACAGATATTGCGGGAACTACAGATTACGCAATAATTTGATCATACCGCAACGCATACGTAGCATAGCATAGTGTGAGATGTACTTGCGTTATCGTGATATTACTCTTATTTTAAACGTCTGTGTTACCCTCTACCCGTCCCTACGGAGTAGCCACCGAAAGAACAAACTTTGGCTTACTTCTCCATGTTTTCATTAAAAATAACTCTTTCTCTCTCTCTTTCTTTATCCCAACAGAAAAATTTGGGACCGCAAAATATTCCCCAAACCCAAAATTGGCAAAATTTTCGAAATATCGAGCACGCGGACATAAAGGGTTTTAGAGTTTTTTTTTATATATCCTTATATTCAGCTCCGCACACCTTACTAAGCAAGATTGCTAGCCTGACCTCCTACAGCAATGAACTTCATCTAGGGGTGTATGGTTTAGTGGGCATATAGCATTATCCATCTCGAATTGTCCAAACGTCCCGAAAGGCGAGAAAAGTGAAGGTGCCCCACAGTGACCAACATTTGCAAACACTGAGCGAATCATCGACCTCTTCTCATTAACCAGTGAACTCCAAACTTTCTGCATTGACTTGGAGATCGGTAACTATTTGTTCGCAGGATAGATCGCGTGACAGAAATGGAGACTTCAAGGCCCGCTTTCGCGAAGACCGCAGCCCGGCCAACACCGGCGCCGACCCCTGGAGCCCCACCACGGTACTATTGGACTCCCTGCGTTGCCGGAAATTCGGCCGGCTCGTCTGCAAGCCGGGCAAGCAGGCAGGCCTCGCGAGGCCTCGAGACTGGCCTGCTAGAAGTCAGCAGTCCATTATGGCCCCACGAAGACCACCGTCGAGAACACCGCTGCTAGGCCTAACGCTTTTCAGCCTCTTTAACCGCAACATCAACCCCTCACTCTCGCCCACAAGCTCCATCTAAGCCATCATCACCGATTTTTTAAATTCATTCTTCATCACCATTTTTTAATTCTTCTCTACAGAATATCACTTCATCATCGTTGGACGCGACGTCCGCGGGCCTTCACGGTAGAGGGCCTCGGCTCCCCTGAGTCGAAATCAATCAATCAATCAATCAATCAATCAATCAATCAATCAATCAATCAATCAATCAATCAATCAATCAATCAATCAATCAATCAATCAATCAATCAATCAATCAATCAATCAATCAATCAATCAATCGATCGATCAATCAATCCCGTCCACCCGCCTGTAATATCGCTGTAAAAAAGAAACAAGTTGCTTTTGATTGAAACTCAAGCTCTGCCGTCTGGGATCAAAGTCTGCGAACTTGCTCTTACCTGCCTCTATAACTGTCAGCTGTTGCAGCAATCAGACGCCTTTCGTTAGCAGACCGACGCCAAGCGTAGATAGCAAAATCAGGTTATTCATTGTTTACTCTTTACTTACATAACCTCCTTCATTAAAATTTTCATGAAAAAGATGCACCATCTTCGGCCATGTCCGTACCAAATCTGTGTGATATGTTATGGAACTGATTTGTGCGATCCCTTGAACGTGCCAACAATCCATTTCACGCAGTATAAAGTATACAACATGGTTAGAAACACCTTCATACGATCCGCAAAAATGTGTTATGTAACGCATCGCGCTGCGATAACTAAAGGTTACGGCTAGGTCGTGGAAGCTTAGAGTGAAAATATCAACAGATAAACATACCTCGCTCAAAAAAAAAAAAAAAAGAGAAAAACCACAAAAGCGAGCCCAGTCAGGGAAAATGAGCCGAAAACGCTATCGAGTGCCCTCAGCAAAGGCTTGAGGACAGAAAAATAGGCAATAAATCCAGTCCAAGCCTTGGATTGGATTGGATTGAGGGCGTGACACTAGGCTAGAAACAGTTAGAGCTACTAGATTTAGTAACAAATAGGAAAGCTGCAGACGCCAATCCTATCCAAGCCTTAAGCCAAACGTTTCCGAAAGTGTGCATCTGGCGGCCATGCTGCCATTCGGTTATAAACGTGAGTGGTTCAGCGTCGTGTTTTCATTGTGTTTCCGGAAGTGGCCTCTTCACTGACGATGTCGGCGGCCAGAAAGTGCTCGCTTAATCCGGACTGGATGAACCCGAATATTTCGGGATATGCAAGTTGGATTAAGCCCGCGCCAAATGATCCTCACAGTGCTCAATGCCCGCTGCCTTGTGTTGTAATGGTCTTATTGATTTAACCGCCTCTACAGTGGTCAGGCAATTTCACCTAAAATTGTATGGGAAAACCTGGAAAAGTCAGGGAATTTCAAATTAATAATTTGCTAGACACCGCGTTTCATTATATAAGGACCTGCCCGCCGCCCTTTTGTGTGCTCCATTTGCCATTACGCTACTGCTTCTACCAAAGTAAATAAACTAGTTTTCCCGTCCTGTAACTTCGTCTCCCGCCTCCACTTCGGACAACGAGACCTCGGCAATGAGGGAATGGACGTAAACGTGAGCCCTAGGGCCTTCAGACGAGCGGCGCCAAACCCCACCTCGAAAAGCAGACAGTGCAAGCTGTCTTATCAATGCTGCCGACAGATGTCGGAAGCGTCAAGGCACCAAGCTCGCCGAGCATAGTAGACAGTCCTCCGAAAGTTGGGACTATGCTTCCTTAGCGTGGCGCGTGTCTCTCTAATGTAAGAAATCTCAAAGGCGGACAACGTGTTAATAAAATAAATGCGAGCAGAGGTATTTAAATCTCCCAGGACTCCCTACTTTTCGTACGGAGATGATCGAACGAGGTGCCCTATCCTCTCGTACTTCACGTCGGGCCATCTGTCGGGAGCACTTACAAGTTGGCGAGAACCATAATGGCACCGTCTTTGGAAACCGCCGTAGACTACCCAAAACAGGTTCTTGTGTTGTTGTTTTTTTCAACGAAGTAAGTTCATCCGTTGATATTTTCAGTCATAACTTTCACCACCTAGAGGCATGTCTGTACTAAATCACAACCAGATACGTGGAAAAACCGAATTTTGTGGAGCCTTTAAAAAGGGTCCGGACCGTCAGTGTACATGTTGTACACTAAGTTGTGGAGCTCCACCATAGAAGGGGAGTTCCACAACTTAGTGTACAACTAAGTGCACCCTCAAAGAAACAACACCCTTGGATGTTGCCTCTTTTGAGGGTGCACGCTAGATTAGATTAGATTGGATTAGAATAATCATCGACTACAATCTATTCTGCTTCGGTTAAATATAGCTTTACAATATTTTATGACGTCGTTGCTGCCGTGGACGAGTTAACGGGGAACGAAGCACGAATCACAAAGCGATGCTGTTCCGAAGGCCTCCATTACGACGAGTGCGACAACAAACTCTCACATTGGAGAACAGCAACAATACGGTGCGAAGAAACGTTTGTCGTGTGGGCGTTAGTGTGCCTATGTTTCAGAGACTTCGCAACTGATCACTCGGGGTCACGTGGTTTATCAGCCTCGTTTGGATTGCGGGCTGCGAGATGGCGACGAACGCTGTAATCGTCCGCAGGCATCTTCAACTCTCCTCACCCTTTCCTTCTCGCCAGCAATGACACAACGCATGCGCACTTGCGACAAATCCGCGGATGAGGCCTCCGCCATTAAATTTCAAGCGTTCTCAATGGTTTGAGTTGGGTACACTCTTCTTAAAGGCCGACCAACAAGCAGAAAGAAGGAAACTCTCTTTCAATTCCTCCTTTCTATTCGAGAAAGAGAGGCCCTCCTCCTCTCTGTCGGGAGTAGTTAATGGCCGATTCACACGACGGACTGATCCGCGGACGGATTGATCACGTGACGACATGTCCGCGGATCGTCCGTCTCCCAAGCGCATCCACACGAGGGACACGACGAGCAGACGCCAGCGAGGATGGACCGAACCTGTTCGCCACCCCACAGTGCCGCGAAACTCCAACATCGCACCGTGGCACCGTTGTCCAAGAGAGAAATCGACGTTTGCTACCGCGATAATGAATCGTACGCCGCTGTTACGTACAGACCGAGACAAAACACCGTGATAGGCTTCGCGCGAAGCTCCACAAGCTTTACTAACCCAAAGCATGAGAGTGACACAGACATGGTCCTGCTCGAGAAGTGTTCCGCGTAGAAGCGACGAAGTTCTGGGCTCGCGGAGGGGCGTTCGAAGATTCCTTCACGCACTCCGCGCTCGTGCACAACATTCAAGTACACCACAGCCACAAGAGAGGTCTCGCTCGGTGAAATCCTGATTGGACGTGCAAGAATTATCGCGGCGTGCTAGACGAGTTTTGACGGGAGCTTCTTGACGCGGACCCGGAGGAGTACCGGAACCTGCGTCGCGTCAGCCAGACAAGTTTCTGCAGTTTCTTTCACACGTGGAACCAAGAAACGCGCGACAAAATGAACCAGCGAACGCACAAAACACAACAATGCGCCATTTTTGTTTTCATCGTCCAGAAACAAAACAAAAAAAAAACAAAAACAAAACAAAACAAAAAACAATGTACCGTTGCCAGACTAAACGCTTTTCAAGTCTATCTCCCGCCAAAAATCCGCGAGTGAAAAAGGCGCTCGACTTTATCAGTCCGCGCGTCCGCGGACGAGGCGCGGATCGCAGGAATCGGTGACATGCCGGTCACGTGGTACACGGTCCGCGGACGAAAATCGCGATTCGGTCCGTCGTGTGAATCGGTTATTAGAGATGCGCTCCTATGGGGGGAGAAATAGAAAGAGGGCAAGAGGGAATGGAGAGAAGGAAACTGGGAACCAATTTCCTGCCCGGCAGAAGACGATTTTGTAGGTCGGCCTTTAAGTCACGGTCTGATGACAGAGGAAAGTCATCCTCGTCGATGGGACTATAGTCCGTTGCAACTCAGGAAGGTAGGGCGAGGGAAAGGAAGGCCGGGGAGGAGGAAGGAGACAGAACGCTAGAGAGAGGAGGAGGTTTCCCCCTCTCCTTTCCGGCGTTCCGCTTGCTTTCTCCTCCCCGGCCTTCCTTTCTCTCGCCTTGCCTTCTTAAGCTGCAACCGACAGTTCTGCGGGCTAAAAGGTCCGGCTATTGAAATGTAAACCCCTAAATAAGCTCGTTTTAGATGTGAGCTCGAAAAAATATGGCCCTCGAATTGATTCCAATACAATCGAGCGGGATCACCGCAGTGCCAAGTTTCGCCTGACAAAAAAACAAAACAAAAAAAAAACAACAACAAAAGTGGTTTGTTTGTTTGTTCTTTTTTTTTTGGGGGGGGGGGGTGGAAGGGGGCATACGTATGTAGTTTTATGTTGAGGTCGTTTTACAAGCTAAAAAATACGTGTATCTCAGTTCGCGGAGGTGACTAAATAAATGTGGTTTCCCCGCGGAAGAAGCTTTTGGAATTTGCCCGTATACAAGGAAGTTGTTACAAGCTTCGTTTTGACAAACTGTATGTCGTGGAAAAAAACGATTTCATTCTGATTACGACACGAGCGAAATTTATGAAGCCGCCTCCCAGCTAACCAGAGACACCGCGCAACTAAACCTGCTACCGTCAAAAGCAAACACAGAGTCAAATAAACGAACGCGTAGGTCCTCGTTCCCTCTTAAACAATATTTCAGTTCTCTTTACTTTGTAAGCAGCCTAGTTTATAACCGCGATGACTTGTCATCAGTTAATGATGAGTGATCGAGTGATATTTTCGTTTTGACTAAAACTTGGCTTTCGAGGTTTCTCCTCGAAAGTGAATTTCTTGATACTGTTAACAGCTGTAAATTTTACCGCTCTGACAGGGCACATAGGCGTTGGGGTGGGGTTCAATATTTCCCTGGCTTTGCTTTTCATTGTAGTTTGGTTCAAACTTCTTACTTTATTTTTTGTCTCTCAACTGAGCTACGTATTTCACAATGGGAAGCGGCCGCCGCACGAAAACTGACTCTAGAAATATTATTCTTTGCGCTTGCTACCGTCCCCCCCAATGCCTCTGCTAACTTTTTCGTCGATTTACATGATGCTTTGATCACCATTTCTACTAAGTTTCCTCTTGTCCCCATGTCTTTGCTGTGATTTTAGTCTTCCTCTTATTGATTGGTTTTGGGAATTCCCCACTACTTCTTGCAGTTAGTTCATTAAGGTATTTTGTTCAGTTTTTGTACCGATTTGTTTTTATCATTGTGGCACAAATCCAAGTCGTATTACTGATACCATAGCGAGTGTATTATACCTTGTACTTGCCACTGACTTTCATCTCGCATCTTCTGTAACTCATTTAGCGGGTGTTAGCGATCATTCCATTTTGCATTTCAACGTAGGTACTTTATTTAGCATGTTCTTCAAATACACCTATGAAATATTTTCTAGATTACAGCAATTAAATTTTGATCAAACAAAGAATGAGTTAGCTGGTTTTCTTGAGTTTCTGCTCGCATTTTTTGAACCTTCAGTTAAAACAAATTGGAACTATGTTTAGGAAAAAAAAAAGTAAACTCTCCAATGGCCATGTTTGTTCCGCATAGGATTATTGTTTGTAACCAGTTGTTTTTCTTGTTCAATATAACACTCACGAGTCTTTCTAACAAGAAAAAAAAAATCTTTTCCGTGTCGCCCGGTTGTCTGGCTTGCTGCTTGTTGGGCAGCTATAGATATCAGCTGCAGATGCTTATAAAATAACTATCGAGGGTGCAAAGCTAACCCTCTTTAATGGAACCCTACCTTCTATTTTATATCAAAGTACTAAGCAATTTTGAAGTGTTTTCAAGGGCCCAAAATAATTATTATTTCGTTAACAAGGGTAAGATGGAGTTGCCGTTCCAAAAAAGCACCGCGCGTCCGTTTTATACGATATTTTGCTAAGGCGTTTGTTAATAATATTAGGTCTTTGATTAACCAATGTATCCAGATTATGACTTTTTTCTCCGAATCTATTTGTTTGCATTATAGAGCAATTGTAATACAGAGTGATAATTTGAAAACATCTTCGCGTGGTGTTTTTAATATTACCTCCAAATGTCTAAAGCAGGGGTGGCCAGAGTGACATGTGGTTAGTGCCACAGACAACACTACAAAAGTTCAAAAAGCCGCACGAGAAAAAAAAAAGGGAGGGGGGGCTACTTTTAACAAGAAACGATATGGAAGGAACAGTCCTTTCCAATATGGACAAGTATGATTGTCGACTACAACAAATAACACCAGCCAGCAGAAGGCTTCTTCAACCGCTAAGCAAAAATGAATGCGTGGTTCGCTAGCCAGACAAGTCATGTGTGTGGGGTTCGAAATTCTCTGTATTCGCGACTCCAGCAAAACGGACGCCACCAAGCGGGAAAACCGGGAACCAGCCGGTCCAGGTCGCTCCGCGCCCCTCCGCGTCTCTGGTGGCTTTCGCGGCGGACACGTGTTGTCGGCGCGGTGACGAACAATGTAATTTGACGAGGGTCCGAAAATTTCTTAAGTTTTCTTGAGTGTTCATTAGTGTGGTGAAGCCTCAGAGATTGTCTCCTTCCATCACGTGTTTGAAAGCCCGTTCACTCCACAACACACGGTCGCGTGCTTTCGATTTCTTGGATGGGGGAGGAATCACGGAAAAACGTTTTGATTTCTTGTCTGTCTCGAATTACATTCAAAGTGACGACTACTTGGTAACTGATAAGTGGTTTCTTTATAAGGATGCAGAACAGTGAACTAAGGACGACAGGCGAGGTGTTTCACTGGAGGGAACACCAATGTTGCAGTCAAGTGAATGGGAAGGTTCGATAGCTGCTTTTCTTGAGTTTGGTTGAGTTCGATTAGCTTCAAGTTTGAGCCACCCACGCCGGTCGGTGCGTTGGCTATTCATCTTGACTGCTTTTCGCCAAAAAAGCCTCTGGACCCCACTGAAGGAGTTGGGCTGATTTCGCAATTACTTGGTTCAGGAAAACCTGCTCACTGCATATGATTAATGAGGGAAATTATCTGCTTTAAAAAGGTGAGGGATGCGTCTCGCAAAGTCAGAAATTGTCACGACATTATTATGATCTATCGTGCCTTTAATATTTATATTATACCCCCGTCGAAACCAGCAGCAATATACGTCTACATTGCTCAGGTTGACCGGCCACAAAAAAAACACTCATTTTATGGATTCGAAGTCAAGTTCAATGCAGAGAGATTCTGCGTGAATCTTCGATGAAGACTCTCTTCAGTTTGTCCGCATTCGTCTCCGTGCTACCGGCTAGAACCATTTGGCTAACCTTAACAAGTAGCTCTCTCTCTGTCAAATATACTTTTATTCTGCAGCTCACCTAATAGATAGTCAACTAAGCTCATATTTCAACAAGAATAGTATACTAATATCGCTTTAGTGGGACATAGTGCGTAATATAATACATAACCCTCTCGTCAAAATGACTTCTCGAGTGCTACTAAAATCTGAATTGAAATACGAGTATCAGCTGCTTAGTGGGGCGCCAGCGGGTTAACATGCTCCTTGACTCAAGAAGCGCTTGCTTAATTTTCGTAATTTTCCTGCAGCCTGTATTGTTGACCGAGCAGACGATTGGAGCTGATTCTTAAACGCGGATGCGCACAAAAGCTCTATTTCACGGTCAGATAAGTCGCATGGTCGAGGCATGCGAGTTAGCTGAAAATTACTCTCGGTGGAACAATTCTGTAGTCATCGCCGCTTTCCTTGGATAATCAAAACTGATTAGAGTTTATTACCGTCTCTCCGGAGCCCATAGTTTCGGTTTTGAACGAAATCTCCGAAACAAAAGTTTGACATGAAAAAAAAAAAAAAAAAACGAGAAAACAAAACTATGCTCTGCAACTTTATGTGCACCGGCTACACCTAACCGTCTCAGTTCAAATACCTATAAAATTGGGCATTAAACAAAAGAAAATCTCTTAAATTTAATGCGCCACCCCTGCAGGCGGCCGGGCCGAGCCGACGCGACCCGGACTCAGCCGCCATGTTTGTTTGGTGGTGGCGCCCCCTATAGGTCGCTGGAGTCGCGAATAGCAATAAAGGAAGCAGGGTCACTGGACACATACATGTGTCAAAACGAAGTCCAGCTATATGTATGTAGTGTAGAACAAGGCTGCCAAAACTTTGTACTTTTTTTTTTAATCTCTAGAATTGTCTCCGTCTTGCGAATATGGGAAGAGGGGGCACGCATACCAGGCAGCTGCGAGCCACACTTTGTCCCACGAAGAGCCGCATGCGGCTTGTGAGCCGCAGTTGGGCCACCCCTGGTCTACAGTATACGAAATATTACGTCTCACTTTTTCTTTCCAAAAATTTCGACGAGTCACTAGATTTGGGTGCCTTCTCAGAAAGATTAAAAAAAAAGAAAGATGATTTTACTTCAGAAATAAGGTGAGAAACATATAATCATCTTAATTACCGACCCATTTCCTTAACCAAACGTCCTGCAAAATGTTAAATCACATAATTGAGTTCCATCTTGTTGATTGCTTAGACTATATTTTTTTTTTAGATTACCAACATGTTTTTTTTTTCAAATATATCTTCTACAAAATTCAACTTCTTTCTTTACCCAATGACATACTTTCAATATTTACCGTGGGTCCAATATTCTCAAAAATGAGGGGTGTACACGAGTACACCCCTTGTCTCATATGTGGGAACGCGACAGAACAGCACACGACAAAACAGCACGCGACAAAACAGCACGGTCAAAACAGCACACGTCAAAATAGCACAGCGTCAAAACAGCACGGCGACAAAACAGCACGCGTCATAATAGCATGCGACAAAACAGCACAGCGTCAAAACGGCACACCGACAGAAGAGCACGTGCCAAAACAGCACGGCGTCAAAACAGCACAGCGACAAAACAGCATGCATGTAGCAACTTCGAGCGCGCTCTTCACTTCTCTCTGCGTGAATAATTTCGAACCTCCTTGACCCTTTCATTTATTCTCGCTAGGCTATTAAGGTATTTATTGCCTATTTCAGTGCTTACCAAACCCCCCCCCCCCCCCCCTCCCCAACCAAAATGCACCGAATACGATTTTCCAAATTTGGTTTTAACTGAAGAAGGCCACTATTTTCGGAGGCGTTTGCAGGGGTAGGGGGCGTGACTTATTACTGACCGTATGACCATTTCCTTTCGCAGTTTTCAGCTTGTCTCCGAGATTGGTTAATCTTTCAAGAAAATCTCCGGGGACGCAGGGGTCTTCAGGACGAAATCTGGGTTTCTCACCTGACATGGATTTGTGTGCCGAATTTTTTGTTCAAAGAAGAGAGTTTAATCGTGAACTGCAAAATCAAAATCAAGGACGTCTGCAAATGCCGCTCATTTCTTTTAACACCACTAGCTTCTGTCTACTAGAAGAGGGAATAAATACGATGGTATTATTGTCGTTTCTTTGGTCGGCGCGAATTTACCACCTCTCGCAGTCGTGAAAATGGGGGAAAAAACGCACTGAGTACAATGCTTGCAAATTTCTGAATTTTGATATTTGCCTCTCCGACCGAAGTGGTAGTGAAGCTCATGTTTGTCCTTTGTACAAATACGAGCACACTGCGATAATGTCGGATCACGATAGGGCCCCAGTGCGTCTTGCAGAACAGGTCGCGTCGGATGCCACTGACAGCAACAGAAAAGGAAACCAGTGCGTGGTTTACTCACTATACATTTTAAACAAACACTTTTAAATATTGCATTTTCGTCACTATACTGGTTTTCGTAAATAAACCGAAAAGAACCGAGAAGTTTATGAGTCTGCAAATATTAACCGCAATAAACCGAAAACTTCTCTTTGGAATAAAAACCAAAAAAAGTACGCCGAATTTCAAAATAATAAAAACCGAAAACGCCAGACCCTAGCTATATTGTCAATGACCTGTTTTGACGCTGTGCTGTTTTGTCGCGGTGCAGTTTTGTCGCTGCGCTGTTTTGACGCCGTGCTGTTTTGGCACGTGCTCTTCTGTCGCTGTGCCGTTTTGACTCTGTGCTGTTTTGTCGCGTGCTATTTTGACGCGTGCTGTTTTGTCTCCGTGCTATTTTGACGCTGTGCTGTTTTGACGCGTGCTGTTTTGACCGTGCTGTTCTGTCGCGTGCCGTTTTGTCGTGTGCTGTTCTGTCGTGGTGCCCTCATATGTAGCACCTCAAAACGACATTTTAATGTTCTGTCCACCCACGTAGAGCTGGCGATACCAACTTTTACGAGCGGCTTGAGAGTCGAGCGATACAACTGATTAAAATAGCTAATGTATTCATTAAAGGCTACAGTAAGACAATAAAGTTTTTTTTTTCGGCCCTGCTGCAAAACCTCAGTGATTTTCTTTTTGTAGTCTTTGATATGGACCTTAGCTATTTAGTACGCTACATTCAACAGCTATCAAGTCGCTCGTAAAAGTTGGTTTTGCCAGCTCGACGTCAGTGGACAGAAGGACAAAATGTATTTTTGTCGTTCTGTCCACACACACAGAGAGGAACGTGAATCGTTCTTCGGCCTTCCTGCCCAGCAGCCACGTCTCGGGACTGCGTGACGTTAGCAAAGCTCCCTACATCCGTATGTTGATTTAAGTGACGCGTGTTCTTTTCTTTTCGTCACTCGCCCCTGAACAAGGGACCGAACTGGTCCCGAAACGTCGGGTAAATGTTTATTACATTTTTGGTTAGAGTCTCTATTTTTCGCTTCGTGTCTATTCCTACCCAGGCAGAGGGCTGCCGCACGTTTACCTTCAAATGTAGTTTTGGGGTGCTACATATGGGACAAGAAGTCTACCACCCCCCCCCCCCCCCTACACCCCCTATTTCTGGGAGTGAAGGTTCTAGGTGTCTTCCTTGATGTTTACAATTTTTTTTTTTCATAAAGATTTCACAAACCCTTACTTTTTAAACTTGGCAGATTTGATATTGATTCCAGCATTTTGTCCTAGATTAAATGTTTCCTAACTAATCTATGTAAGTTTAATACTAATGAAGCGAACCCTTCCCTCAGTCTTGTTACCTCTAGTGTTCCCCAGGTGTGCGTTCTACGACCCGTTTTGTTCTTCATTTTTACGAATGACTTACTAATGTGCGTATCATCATGAAATAATTTATTTGCTGGTGACTGTGCAAGTGACCGTGAAGCAAATAACGAATCAGACTTCGCACTTATTCAAGGTAATTTGTGAGTGGTATCCGATTGGTGTAACTTACGGCAAATGACTCTTAATATGAACAAATGCAAAGCTATGACGGTTTATCATTGTAACGCGTTGCCACCGTCATAATCACTTTGTAACACCAAACTGCAATAAGTGACATCTTACAAATATCTTGGCTTTCACATAACCTCTAACACATCACGGAAAACTAATACCAATTACATTATCGCAAACGCTAATTCTATACTTGGGTATCTGAAACCAAATTGTGCATCAGCCCCTATGTCATTAAAACTGCTTATCATCGCACCGTTAGCGTCTCGTTTACAAAAGCCACTTTATTCCCTTCATCTCCTTTTCTTGCGTCGTAAAAATATCTAGTTTATGCCTTTTCTACAAAATTTAGCACTCAAACACTTCACTAAAGACTACATTATTCCATAGCCCCTCATACACTTCTGCAGGAGTGTATCATAACTTTAAGTTCGACATTTCCCACGGTCAAACGTCAGCATGCATCGACTCCTTCATACTAAAAACGTCATCTGACCGTAAACGTGTTCCAGCACCTTTAGAAAATATATTATGAATTTACTCATTTAAAGAGTCCTTAACTAATGACCCTTGCAAATACGCCGGACTGATTATTTTTGAACAAAAATGATTACTGTGTTTGTATTCTTATTGTGTTCATTTCTTCAGCGCAAATTGTTTGCCCCCCCCCCCCCCCCCCCCCCCCCCACGTTCCTGTAATTCCCCAGAAGTCGCGAGTGTATTAAAACAAATAAAAAAAAAAAATCGAATATTGGCTTTTTGCTACATGTTTGCGGTTGAGGTGCGCCGCCACTTCGCGAAGACGTTCGGGTCGATCGAAGTGTCCGCGAACACCTTCCAGGCAACGGAAATACGAGGTACGAAAAGTACGGGGGCATAATCGGGTTACCTTGAAAGCGTGGAGAGGAGATGGTGAATTTTCCGGCGTTTGTGTTTGATTGGGCTCCATTGTTTGAAGTGTGTGGCCCGCACATGTAGACTCGTTCCTAACAGACGAACGTCCTGCGTGAAGCCGGAATGACCTTAGCCTCATCGTTCATACACGGAAGAGCTCTAATAAAGAAGGCGGACGCAAGAAAACGCAAGGTGGCATACTCGCGAGCTTTACAAATCTTCGTGTTTTTTTTTTTGTTTGTTTTGTTTTTGCGCAAGCGGTGTTTTATATACGCTTTGCCTGTATAAAACCTTAAGCATACTGGTCGCGAGCTTGCGGCAAAAATGTTATTGCTTTTATATGCGAAATTCGGTAAAGACGTTTCTACTAACGCCAGAGTACTGGCTCCCCATTCTAACTGTAAAATAAAATTAAACAAACGAGAACAATATATTTGTTCATGAATCTGGTAAATACTGGCTAACCCATACTAATTACTGTACATTAAAAAAACTAGAAGAATATATTTGTTTATAAATCGGTAAAATTTTGACGAACCAAAATTAAATAAAAATGAAACGCTTTCACCATGCAGACATGAACGAGCACACCTGTATGAAGTGAAAAATTTAGGTGAAGTATTAACTTAAGGTAAACTGTAAGGGGGAGATTTGTAACTTCAGACGTGTGCAGAAGGTTACACATGTCCCAGGGACTTCAACGCCGTGCGAGTGTCCGTTTAGCGCAGCAGAGACTACTGTGAGCAATCAAAGGAGGTCGCCCTTCTCGGAGAATATCAACGAACATTTTTGCCTCATGGAGCTGAAGTAATAATGTGTGAGTGTGAGTGTTTTTTTAACTGTTCTCAACTGTATATCGAAGCTGATTCATAATTAAAATTATTGCGTCGTTTAACACATATTCAGCAAAAAAAAAAATATATATATATATATATATATATATAGATGCAATTTTTATTTTTAATAAATATTATTATGCATGGAAATGAACGAGACTGATTAATCGATTAATTAATCGATTAAAGGGTGGCGATTAATCGGGTTAAAATTTTTAATCGACGCCCAGCCCTAGTCTCCACAAAGAGGCATCCGTTTTACACCTATAGGAAGTATTCACTGGCGGCCATAGCTGTGTGCACGACTGCTGAGCGCGTGCTGATGGCGAGCTTCCACAGTTCTTTTGTAACGTGCATTCGGCACCCTCAAGATTGCCGGTCTTAGCAGCCTATTAATGGGGGCTCGTTCAGAGCATGCGCTCTAGACATCACCCACAAATATGGCGCCCAGTGAATACTCCTTATAGGAGCAGCACTTTAAACACCATCGAAAGCGATACATTAATCACGCCCTCTCTATGCCAACCACGCTAGCAGTCCAGTCATAAAACGAAACACATTGTCTTTATATGGCAAAAGGTAAAGTATAAAAACCAAACCATCGTTATATCGGGTGTCTCAAGTAGCGTCCAGGCTCTTTAAACCGACCGCAAAATTCGGCTTCTTAACCTATCGCGCTAGGATTTTGTGCAGCGGTGCCCAAAAGGTGGAGTATTTGTTTCTATCAAATTTGCAAAGAGCGAACTTACCCGAGAAAAAAGTAAAAAAAGAAAAAAAGGCTTAACTCCTATGGAAACGCAGCGAAGCCACCGGTCTTCAATCAATAGGGCGCTTTATTGTTTGAAGACCGGTGGCTTCGCGTCATTTCCATAGCACTTAAGCCTTCTTCGTTTTGTACTTTTTCCTCAAATAAATTCGCTATTTGCAAATTAAAAAAAAAAACAAAAAACACCACCTGTGGGCAACGCTGCACAAAATCGAAGCGCGATAAGTTAAGAAACCGAATTTTGCGGTCAATTTCAAGAGCCTGGCCGCTACTTGAGACACCCGGTATATTACCATTCGTTGGACTGCCGATCGACAAGCCTGATGAGACATGCGCGCGGTTGGTAAAAACCCGTTTTACCTCACGATGTACCGAAACAGACGCTACGAGTCACATCCACCAATCTAGAGATTCACGCTCGCCGCGAAACTTTAAGCTCCGGACCTCGCTCCGATGGACCGTTAGGTCATGTGACAGGCTCCGAACTATGGGTTGGCTCCGGTGGCTCACAACCTCGGTTGCGGTACATCGGTATAAGCAGAAACGGAATGCAGCAGAGAGAACAAAGGGTCGATCTTTCTCAAGAAAGCGACCGAGCAGAGGACACGTGGTTGGGGCAAGCCCTCCGGGAGAATCTTCGCTCCGAGAGCAGTTTAAACAAGCTTTCCACAATCATGGCGAAGCAGACAACCGAGGAACGTGCCCGGAATACACGGTCGCCTTCCCTAAAGGCCACCCCGAGCTCGAGCAAGTACAACGTTCCACGCTAAGCCTTGTTCCCTTCACCTCTTTCCCTCTGCACTCCGAGTGCAAGGCTCCCTGCTTGGCCCATGCCCATGTTTGTTTTTTTATTTTACTGCTCATTTTTTTCTAGGAAACGACATAAGAAGTTTCTGGGGAGTGAACGTACAAAAGAACGCGACACAGTTAGCACAAACAGGTCTTGTTTTGTGTTCTTTTTTGTTTTGTTCTTCACTCACAGCGGAAACGCTGTCACTAAAAGTTCTTGAGCATTGGGATACTTATTTCGAGGAACCGACTTGCACAACAAAGGTGTGGGGTGCCTCAGCGTACCTGAATGAAAAAGACTAAGAAAACAAAACGCAGATGTAACGTTCGCTACGTGTCGCACTGCAAATTTAGTTCTTTTAAAGCGATAGCTTTAAAGAGCTCGTGTCGCGCCGGCCTCGGTGTCGTGCCGGAAAAGCCGGCGTGACTCGAAAATCTTGATTGGTCAATAGGGTGATTACATCACTGCGACATGCCCTCGCGCTGGAATTTGAAGCAACGCTCACGTTAAGCGTGACGTCACGAGTGTAATGAAAATGAATAAAACATGACATGTAATGCGAATTAAAGGGATACTACAACGAAATTTCGGCGCTCATTGTTTGGTATATATGTGTTCAAAGGAGCAGTATCACATCGAACATACCAATATCTTGTTAAAAAAGTCTGAAAAAGGAATTTTAAAACGAATTAAACGATTAGCAAAGAGCACCTGGTGGATGTCGCTAACACCTCGCTTGTAATGCCCGTCTAGGAACCTTGACAGCTAGTGACGGAGAGTGTCTCGCCTCCGGCCACGACGAGAGAAGAGAGGAAGGAGGAACTCCCCTCTTCTCGAGAATGCCTTCTGTGTGTTGCAGAAGTCGCTATTGTCCCCCTACAAGATTATAGAAGATTAACCCGTCACTCAAAATTCGTACAAAAGCAGCCGCTTCGGTGGCTGGAACGACTAGGCCATCCTCTAGACGTCAGCCTCGCCGTAGCTTTGCTCGTCCCGAGACGACCTACGTCACGATTGCGTTGGATGTCAAGTGGTCTCCGCTGGCCCTTCTCCGAGCGCTTGCCAGAGTGGGCCGTTTATAACGAAAAATACAGCCACCAAGCTCAAAATACAAACGTGCGATTGTCATTTACGGATGTTGTGGATCATATTCAGCCTATTTTTAAACACGACGGGAATATTTCAAATTTTGTTGAAGTATCCCTTTAAAGGTCTCCGCATGTCTCCGATGGTTTCAGCTTATAAAGTAATTCATTTGCTTTAAAGGGGCCCTGCAATCATATTTAAGCGTCTACCTCTTTTGTGGTTTCCACGTCTCATGGGGTTCTGGGCAAGCCAGCGGGCACGGAGAGAGTAACTAAATATCAGTGCATCATATTTTAACTGGACGACGCGGAAACCTCCTCCACCGATGGGGGCGACCCGCGTTACCAAAAGCGCGCGATATGTGGCGTCTTCGGTCCTGGGCTTACTACTGGTCAGAGTCGCTAAAAGCTTCTTTTTAGTCGAAATACAAAATATAAGTGGCACGAACCGTTTCAAATATATATAAAAGTAGTTTTTGTTCAGTATTTTAAATCAGAAAAGAAACAAATGCAGTTTATAAAGTACGGAAACAAGAAATGACCCGTCGACATACCCGCCACCATGCGGTGGAAAAGGCGGCACATACTAGAAAGGAGTAGTGGGATCAGGCGCCGACATGGAAAGGTCCCGGACGTACGTGGCGACGCTGCGGCAGTGTTGCCAACCTATTTTTCGAAAATACCCCACGCCAGCGTCCAGAAAACCCTACATTACCCTACGAATGTTTCTTATTACCCTACATTTTACCCTACGAGGCAAATATTTGTTCAAATAATACTGTTGCATGGATTATGATGATACAGGGTAATATTAACACAGTACAAAGCGACAGGGCACGCATGCACGCGCATATCTGCGTTATTCTAGAACACCATGCTTGCATGTGCGATGTGTAGCATCAGCACAACAGTGCTTTAGCGGCGAGCACACAGACATCCCCAACCAACATGTTTAGCCGATTTGTCGTGAAATTAAAAACTGGGCTATGTGGGACCAGCACTCGCGGCGACAGACAAGGCGGCTCATTACAAAAGGAAGCTAATCCGAGCGGTATATCAGCTTCTTTGGGTGTACCGCCTAGGGATTCGTCAAACTAAGCTACTATTTCGACAGACTAGGCTATTACACCAGGGGAGGATAGGAAACCGGCGGCTCTTCCGTATTCGCTAAAGTGTCATTCGATGAAACGTCATGGTTTCGGCTTCGTTCGCTAAAACGTTGTTCGCTCAAGTGAACGCCTCCAGTCCCAACTACTTGTGCAGTCGGTTGGCGGTCTTCAAACTGCCTACCGACTGCATAACGTGCCGGGAAGCTCCGCGGGAGCTTTGAAATCGGTCTCCGTACTCGTCGATCATCCGTGATCGACGCTCTATGGGCGTGGTATGGAGAGTTGATTGCAACGCGCCATAACAAAAGAGCGCCCAGGACCAGTGGTGCTTCCAGCTATGGTTATTTGCAGCATGCGCACCTTACGCCAGCGCGTAGAAAAGCCCAGTTGAACAGGTGGCTGCCGGTTCTGGTGGGCTCGGGGTGGTTCTGCCCGCGGTGCCACATGTTTTGCAGGTGTAACAAGGACCGCCAGATGGACCAGAGTCGTCAGAGAAACATTGGCGGGAACATGTCAACTGGGAAGATACCTCTTCTGGCTTCAAACTTTCTAAGCGCAACTCCACCTCCTCCCACCTCTCCCACTTGCTCCAGCTCTTCAATACTCTCCAGTGTGTGGTGCTCTCTGTTAGCACGTTTTGCAACTTAGATACTTTCGTTTTGCATGACGTCATGGTGTGGCAGCACACGGGTTGTAAAGCTATGCAAAGCTTGCAAGGCAGCTTTTTTTTTTTGTATTATGCTCGCCGTTGAAGAAGCAACGTTTGAAAATACCCTACTTTTGGCGGGGAAATGGCCGGACGGCCCTACAACCCTACAATGTACCAAAAATGCCTAAAATACCCTACAAGTAGGGTAATTACCCTACGGTTGGCAACACTGCGCTGCGGTCGTATGGACTGGAGGATCCGACCGGTTCCGAGCGTTCCCAAGGCCTTCGGCGAGCAGCTTTGGTTTGCCTTTTGGCCTTTCGGCGGTATGGCAGCGCGAAGTGGCTCCCATTCTGAACTGGTCTCTACACCGTGTTTGCTGTCGTTTGTGGCCAATGAAGTGTCATGTCGAATTAGTGTTTAATCGCGCAGCAAATGCAATGAGAGCCGCTCTGGCTGCCTGCTGCATACAGCCTATCCGGAACATGCTTTAGTGGCGCCCTCTCGCGCCGTCGACACGGAGTGCGGCAGCCGTGAGCGCTCGCTGAGCTTGCTACCCCTCCTCTAGTTCACGGCCACTCAAGCAACCAAGGACGTCATGAAGGAGGTTATTTTTTGCTTGTTTTCGTAATTTTAATTTTCCTATAACTTTTAAAGTAAATCGAAGTTCGAGAAAAGAAAAGTTTCGTTAAGCTACTACGTTCAGTGAGCTCAGGTTCGGTGCAAATTAAAAACCAGTAAAAAAAGTCCTTGCAGGGCCCCTTTAAAAGAAAATTTTGAAGAATCTTAGAAGTAGGCGGGATTTGAACCCACAATCTGTCGGTTCCGAGCCAGACAAGCTACCGACTAGGCCACGCTGACATTTTTTCCTTTTCTTTATTGCCTAACTTTGGAAAATGTGACAAACAGATCACAAAAAAAAATAAACATTAAAAACAATAGCCACAGTGGCTAATTTAACCAGTAAAAAATCTGGGATGGTTGCCAGCTCCTCGAGAAGCCGCAGAAAGTCAGAAGGGGGCTGTTGTACCTTAAACATTTCCTTTAAAAGCACGTCATTTCTACAAAATACTTAAAGGAGTTGTGCAACGATTTTAATGTTGAAAGAATTGGCATCTTCTACTTTTGACAATGTTCATCTTGTCACAAAAGACAAAAAACACAGACCTCCTTCCTTCGAAATGCTGCGATTCCGCCGCGTAATCGCAAGGCAAAAATGAGAATATTCCCCGTCCTGCAGCCGCGAGCGGCGGCTATGAGAACCACGCGACATGACGTCAATGGGGGTTTTGTAGAAAGATAGCAAGTTGTGCGAATACCTGCTTGATAAAAGGTAATTTCTCTATAAATCTGGTCGTTCTAACATATATACAAATGCGTCAAAAACCTGGTATCATCGACAAAACTTTTATTATACGGAGTTTTAGTGGTGCCATCTATCCTAGGTTCACACAACCGTCAGCTCTCTCTACTACCGCGAACAGCCGCCAGAAGCCGGAGGGGGAGGGGGACAGGGCCGGACGGGGGTGTTGACGGGGGTGGCTGGACCCGGATGAGACTTTCTTCCTTTCACCATATTGTTCGCGCTGCGCCAGCACGTGGTCACGCGGTCGCGAGCAGATGAGTTCTCGCTGCTCACTGATGGCTCTAGAGAGAGAGAGAGCTTCACTGGAACCCCGCGCGACCCCCATTGACGTCACAGCGCACGTGACTCGGAAGATGGTGAAGGAGTTGAGAGGTGCCGAAAGCCTCAATCTTTGTCCATTTTTAAAATAAAAACTAAGACATGCAGGCAAAAGCGGTTTTTTGTTCTTTACTTCAAAAAGGTCGAGACACCAACTCCCAAACTATTTAAGCAAAGCACTGAAATGTTGCACAGCTCCTTTAAACACAGGGCGCAAGTTCATGTCGGCGTGTCTCACCGCCATGCGGCATCGCCACAAGCTATGGAGTCCAACAAGGATAATCATTTCTTAAGGTACAACGTTGTTCCCTCCCTCCACAAACATTTGGAGGATGCCATGCGGCGCTAACGGAAGATCTTTCTTTAAAGTCTCTTGAAAGACATGCCAACAAAACACTGCGCCCCAGCAGTTAAGGAACGCGTGTTCTATCGTCTCTGGTACTTTGCAAAGCAAACAGTTTACCGATCAAGCAACAGGAATACCCCTTCCCTCCAGAAAGACTTTGACCGGCAGGGTTTGACTGTGCAATCGAAAAAAAAAAGTTCTTCGTGCAAGGGGGTACCCTCATTCGCTCGACACGTTTCAAAACATCCTGGCCTCGTCCCGCACTGTACAAGGAACGGTAGATCAGAGTAGGAAAAAGTGAAACAACCAGAACATTGGTCAAGCACTTCCGCGACACACTGGAGAAATACTCCAGCGGAAAACGCATTTCCAGAAACATATAAGCTGCCACAACCTCTTTAGAAGAACCGCGTACATCAGAACTACAATCCATATCAGCCGAAACAATAAACTCGGGCAGTGCACTGCTACACTGTACCTGGTTGACTGAACGCAGAAAATGGTCCTTCAGGTACCTTAGAAAAATAAACCTATTAACAAGTTGTCTGACAAAAAGATGCGTCAGACTAAGCACGGCGCCTTTGACACTACGAAAAAGACTGGTTCGGCTAATTCTCTCCCAGGCCAAGCTCCAAATAAAAAAAAAGATAAAAAAAAATACGCTGCATACGCTGGATATTGTCACGCGAGCAGTGCAACGCCCGCAACACGTACCAGAGTTTTTGCGGAAAAAAATCTATTACATACCGCTGCTCGCAGAAACATTGAAAACTATTTATCTCCCCCCCCCCCCCCCCCCTTCCCAACAAATCCGCCTTCGCGCGCAACGCATTGGTTTCCTCCGCTGATCTCTATTGTAGTAGGCTGGATCGCGGATCGGGAGCCCGTCGGTGTCGCCACCGGCGGCCATTGCTTGACACCAGGCAATACACGCAAGTCTATGGGAGAAACGCCAAAAAGTAAGAGTATTGAAGCATGTATTCATGCTTCAATATTCTTACTTATACGCTGTGCTCCGGGGCGAGTGTTTTATGGTGTGCGGCGATCCTTATGTCAGGTGTTTGGAGAACGAATCGGTATTTGTCAAACGTCCGAACGCCGATTAAAAACAAATTTAACGGACCGGAGCACCTTCGGCTGAGCTGGAAAGCTTGATCTCGTAGTGGAGTAAACAAAGGAACGTGCCATCAACGAGACCGTCCTCGGGGAAGCCCAGAAGTTGATAAATGACAAAGAAGTTTCATCTCGACAGCGACTTTCCGGGAGTGAGCAAATACCGCGTAGCAAAGCCTTCGAGCTTGTCATCTGCTAAACCCAACTCAACGAAACCGCCACCGACTCCGCGGTAACTCTAGATAATTCTCGCCTCATTGAGCTGCACTACATTTTTCGTCCAGCAAAGTCACTCTCGACCACAAAACATTTATTTCTAAGAACTACGAGGGCTGTCAGTTTTAATGTTTGTACGCAAGCTATTTGACGGGCTTATCGAAAAGCGGCCAAAAAGTTTCAGTGCGACACAAACTTAGAAACGGGGGAAACGGCACTTTTTCTCGTTCTTCCCACAGAGTCCCATGCATTGGCTGGTGTCAATCAATCGCCGCCGGTGGCGACACTCGGCCCCAGCTGCCGAGGCCGCGTTCCGCGATCCAGCCTACTACAATAGAGATCAGAGGTTTCCTCGCTCAAATAGTCCCCATTGTCGCAATACTATTCCAGCGAAACCACTATATAACGCGCCGGCTTGTCCGTCCACATGACGCGTTCAAAAACAGGGGGCTTTGATAAAGTCACTGGAACTGGGAAAGTAGCGTCATTACCTTCCCACCTGCTAGCCGGACACAGACAATTACCAACATACAGACGACAAAACCTCTCAAGGTGAATGGCTTATCGGTGTCAGTTGCCATGGTGATCGCCATTTTCGACCCTTTCAAAGCTTCGAAGCTTCGAAAGGGTCGTCAAAACCAGCCGCACCAAGATCGCTATGGAGCACCATCGTACTGAAAGCGTTCCTAGGCCAATATGAGCGTCTTTGGCACTGTGCACGCAATAAACATATCACTCATGCTTATTTCCCCAGACCTCTTACAATTATGTTGCTCTTCTTGCGTATTTCAAGACAGTAAACTTATCTTCTAATGCCTCCAAGCACTGACGTTGCGTGGGATGGCGGTACGAAGATGTAAGGCATCACGCGAGGCATCACATGGCTTGGCCATCAGTTGAGGTGTAGAGAGAGGTGGAAAGAGGGCATGACCATTCTGTGACGTCATGGACTTTGCACGTAGAATTTAAAATAAATCTCGCGCCGTCAATATTGCTTTTAATATTTTTCTCGGGTAAAATTAATTTTTTTGACACGATTGTCCAAACCAAACTGTTAAAAAAAATGTTTCTTCTTAGGGGCTCTTTAATACCACACGTCCGGTGAAGACCGAACGCAAGGTTGATCGCGTATTGTAGTCTTTCCGTCAGCACCTTCCTCAAAATCTTATAGTCGACATTAGTGAGAGTAATTGGGCGGTACGCTCCAACAGAGCGGAGCTTTGCTCGATCTTCGCTCTTTGGAATTAAAACAGTGTAAGTAAACGAAAAGGACGGAAGCAAAACATTAAAGGGGCCATGAAACGAATTTTGGGCTGGGATAAATGATTTTAAATTAGGACTTTACTAATTGCATATCGTTAAGTTGGCCAAAAGAAAGAGGGTAGAAAGTAAAAATCCAGCTTTTCGGTACGAACATTTGAAAATATAGCGGACTATTTTGTACCTTCTTTCCTTCGCAAGCTCTCCGCCTTTTCACTATGATACATCCGCGGTTCCCAAAGCGCGTCAGCGGTGCCAAACTGACGTCAGCTGAGCCCAGCTCACGCTTTGGACACGAGAACTGCGTCACTCGGACGTATGCGCTCGTCAACAATCAATCCGTCGACGAATATTCGGATTCGCGTTCGTGGCCAATGAGTGCCCTGACGGAACTTATCGTCTCTGGGGAATGACAAGTTCGATGGTGTGCATAAAAAGCACGATGGAAGCTAAGAGTCATCGCACCGGTGCCGAAGAATGCCACGACTAGTCACGACGACGTGATTTCACAATTCGCATTTGAGTTGAGGATTAAAGCTAAGGAGGAAGAAGTAGGAAAATCGTTTCATGACCCCTTTAAGGTGGTACGCCTCGAAGAACACACAGTGGAAAAGAGGTGCCAGTTGGTCTTTAAACACTTTTATAAAACACGGTTCCGAAACTATCAGATCCAGGCGATTTCTCGAATTTAAGACGGAAAACACACAGTGCAAAAGAGGTGCCACTTGGCCTTTAAACACTTTTATAAAACACGGCTCCGAAACTATCAGGTCCAGGCAATTTCTCGAATTTCAGACTGTTTATGGCTTTATTCCATGACACCTAATGTGGCTCTTCTAATGTTTCTATGAACTCGTCTGCCCGTTTTTGGCATGAGTGGTAACAATTCACTCGAAAAATCACCACTCTTGGGTATTCGATAACTAAGAGCCTCTTCGTAATGTTCCACCAAAAGCATGTTCAATGCTCTCTTTAGCATTCGACAACGTCCCATGATAAAGAATTTCACTTATTTGGTTTTTGCGGCATATCTTTGCTCCATTCCAGAGGCTCTTTTGGTGGGGATCTTCCCCTAAAATAAGCGTTTCAAACGTGATTTACCGGTAATTTTAGAATAATGCAGGATATATATTTATTTAACTGGTAGATTACATTCGGTTGACAATGTCTTCTTCGGTCTGCGACCGCGCCCAGTCTGTTCCTTCACGCAGGCGTCACGTTCTTCTCTGCGGCTTGCTCTCTCTCGCCGGCGTCTCCGCTTGCATCAGCCCGCGCGTCGTTGCCTGGACCAAAGGTCGTGTTCGCTGTGTGTAGCGAAAATGCACACAATACACGGCAAGGATCTTCCCCTCAAATAAGCGTTTCAAACGCGCACGTAAAGTATCTCCCCGATACTGATCGGTATCGAGTGCTTCCAGGCGCCTTTTAAGACTGGAGACGTCCACAGTGAAAAGGTGAAAAAACATTCTTCGCGCAACAACTGTTTCAGCAGGTCATTTAATTCCCGCTTGACCATTTTTTTTGTTCGTGTTTCACAACACTTGAGCGCTCAATGGCTCTCGTTTTAACCTCCTGTTTAAAAAAACTCCCAGACTAACCCAATTGTTCCCTTCGACCCTTGCCAACACGTCTAGAGATTGACGGACCTTCGTCCCCAAAGACCTACGTGTTGTATTCCCAAAGGTTTCACACGAATATTTGATACGCTTCTTTAGATAAACGCAGTGAAAACGAAACGAGGCAGTGGTCCACTAAATGACACGTGGTCTACAGTATATATTTTATACACCCCAAGCAGTTCGACATACAGGTACGCTCTGCCAAAGTGTGCGTGACTTGCGCCCTGAGACTCGCAGACTTGTACGTAATGTGTTACAAGTAATGGATCACTTGTAATCGATTACATTTTACTGTAATTCTGTAACGCTTTAATTACTTTCTTTAAGGAGTAACGATGCCTGTAATTGAATTACCTTTTGCTGTAATCGATTACAAAATTACCCATTACAAGTTTTCTCAATTTCTATCATTTTTTTTTTTGGGGGGGGGGGGGGGGAGGGGGAGGGGGGCTGGCTGTGCTGGAGTCACTCAGCTCTGGGCCACCGTCAATTGTTTTTCTTTTCCGAAATCCCTAAGCTCGGTACCTCAATTATTAGTAGGCCATTTCACTATGCCTCGTTTCCTGGGTACATTTGTTTTTTTGGTACACCGTAGAATACGTCCGGTTATGTAAAATGACCTTATTCATCCTCTTCTGAGTAATGTATTTAAACATCGCTCTTTTTATTTATTTTATTTAACGAGCGGGATTGGGTGTGTTGGCGTCACTCACTCAGCTCTAAGCAAAAACGGTCAACGTTTTTTTTTTTTGGTTTTTCTTTCGGGAGCAACTGAGAGCGAGACTTCAAGGTGCTACCGTAATATAAAATAGTTGAATGAAAAGTAACGTGGGAAGTAATCGATTACTTTAGAGTAATTTTTCGATTACTTTTTTGAGGCTGTAATTGCAATTGTAATCGGTTACTTTTTACACAGAAGTAATTGTAATTGTAACCGGTTACTTTTTTAAGCAACGTGTACAAGTCTGCCTGAGAGTGCATAAAACGCAAAATCCCCCCACCTGACGCGCAGTCAGCAACATCTTCTAGCCCGTGACGTTGGACCATACCCCCCAAAAATAGACCAAGTTTATCTCTAAAACTTCCACTGTTCGGCTGGTCGCGGGGCGCACACACACAATTAAAGTCGCCCAACAAAATGACGCGCCGATGAGGTCGAACATACTTCTCAAAACTCTAAAAAAATTAACTCTTTCATTTATACTATTCGGTGCGTAAATGCACAAAACACGGAAAAGGCGGTTTGAAAAAGGGAAGAAAATGTCAGACGATGAAACGTCCTAGCTCGTCGCTAACCACTTCTTTGACGGTAAACAGAAACTTGTCTAAAAACAACAGTCACGCGCCAGGCGTTCCGACAGCGTCGCTGACACAAACGTCGTAACCCAACTCGAAAAACACCAACATGCTCTCCGTCTGGCCCTCGCCCTCCATCTTCGATTTCTGAACCGCCACAATATCGAGGTCTTGATCAATAAAGAGGCGGCTCAGTTGGCACTGCCGGCGCCGTGGACACAAACCCCGCACGTTTGAAGTGCCTACTCGCAGTGACTTTTCCAGTATGCAATAATTTTAAAAGAGGGCCAGTCGGAAAGCGTAGTGTTTAGAAAAAAAAAAAAACAAAACAACACGAAAAGTGCAAAAAGGTGATAGGACGCGACGCCTTACTCCGCTTGCTCTTCCAACGCGTGCGAGACACGTGCAGGTTAAGGTAACGTCGCACCTTGCCAACCCTTTCGCGCTAGGGGCGTCGCAGTTTCTTGTCTTCAGTGTCGGGGGCTGCGACAAGCCGTCGCTTCGCAGAACCGGTCACGGGGTCCATGAGATCAACGTCGTCGCTGCCTTTATCCCTGCCGTCGTCGACGCCTTTGGTCTTGACGGCGGCGTCGCCTTTGTTCTTGCCGTCGTCGTCACCCCTGGTCTTGCCGCCGTCGTCCCCTAACCCTGCAGCTGCCGCAGTGGCGTGTGGCGTCTCAGTTCCTCTGCCGGACAAAACGTCTTCGAAGACCTCGGGGTCCGCCTTGGTCGACGCTATTGCTGACGAGGGGCCCGGTGTCGCCACGCCGGAGACTGCGACGGCCTCCTCGGACTCGCCCTGAACTTTCTGGTTCGACGACGTCGTCATTGTCGCAGCCCTCTCGGCCTTGAACTCGTCCATGGACTCGAGGTTGGCCGACACCACGGCGGTGTTTTTGCTGGTGACGTGTGCGCACGTCTTGACGCACGCCGAGGCCTCGTGCCCGAAGGCCCGGGAGAGGTTGCACCGGGGCACCCTGCAGTCTCAACGGATGTGTACCGTTCGGTGGCACCGGAAGCAGACCGGCGCTCGACAGGGGACGACGACCAGGACGTCGCCTCCGCTGATCCGGAGCTGGTGCGGAAGGCTCTCCAGGGCGAGGCCCTCGTTCAGCGTCACGTGCACAACAAGCGTGGTGGACTCCAAGTCCACAAAACCGGGGACCTTGTACTTTTCAAGCACGATCCCCTTGTCAGAGCCGAGGGACTCGAAGGCACGGCGCACCGTGTCAACCGGGGCGTCGAATGTGACCCAGTGAAGTTTGATAAGCAGCTCCCCCCGGCTCGGGTAGACCATTTGGCAGAGGTGGCCCTTGCCCTTCAAGTTTCCGGCTTCCAAACGTTTGGTCTTGGCTTCCGGCGTTTGTTAGCTTAAGGAGACAGACGTGGCTCATCTGGAAGGACTCCAGACCAGCCACGCCCGGCAGAACGTCTACCTTGCTCACTGGTTCACGAATATCCTCTATATGGTACGATCTTCCCTAAAGGTCAGCATGAAATGTCACGCTGAGCTTGGCAGCATCTCCGGTCGGCGAAGCGGGCAGCTGCAGACGGTATTCTTTGGGCGGAAAAAGAAAAAAAACAACATATGTGTTACCACGGCCGATAACGCCCGCCGCAGCTTGCGAGGAGTGAAGCATAGCACGATCGCTCAGACTGAAAGCCAGCACGGCAATCGCCACGCAGACACGCTTGCACGGCTTGAAAACGAGCGGGGAGCTGGTGCAGAGTGCTCTCCAGGGCGAGGCTCTCGTTTATACGTGTAGCGATTGCGTTTTTTTCTTTGGAGCTGAATAACGTGTCAGTCGAGAACTGAAATGATATCTTCGTACGCATGATATTTGACTCTCTTTCATCTGTTTTCTTCAACAGTTTGTATAGTGTAGATCGTTGTGATGAGGGTGACGAGGGTTTAGAGTTGGGCGAGTTGGTGATTCACAGTGGTTAAAAACCGCAACCGGACAACGGACAAAGAATTACTGTTTCTCAACAGGGATGACTTGTCTCAGATGGCGTGATGAGTGATGTCACAATTTTAGACTTCTAACAATGTGTGTTTGTATACCTTTCTTAACTTGTTTCCGTTGCCCTCAGTATATATAAATGTAGTCACAATGAAAATAAAATTCAGCTGTATACGTAGCACTGTGTCTGTGTTTTCTTTTCTGTCCGTTGTCCTGTTGCGCTTTTTAACCATTATGAACCATTTCGTTTTGATGTTTTTACTTTTTTGTTTGCACCTACTATTGTATTACCTATGATTTAGTTTAACACCTAGTTTAGAAATACAAAACGACGTGTTAAGTCGCGTAGATGGTTTGTTGAAAAATCAAGGAAAGCTATGTGAGTTTTAGAATAGAGTAAGCAAAGTTTTGCGTACGGAAAGAAATAGCGTCGTTGCCACTACGCATATACACCGAGCCTACATCGGGTTTGGAACTGGCTCATGGCGATGACGCTACTTCATTGCGTGCTCAAAGCTTTTGCAGACGCTGTTCTAAAATTCGCGAATACCGTCCGACCAACTCCAAAAATTACCAATTCTTTCCTCGCGCAATCAATGCATTGCCCGAGTGTGCCATCATGAGTCTTAACGTGGGATCACTTGTTTGAGGAGGGGATTCTCCGTTTTGACTTTCTTGTAGTAGTACTTTACTTTGTGTTTATTTAAGGTTCTTTACATACTTGTTACCTCTTCATATTTCACGAGCGAGGTATTTTTTACTAATAGTAGGCAGTACCTGTCCTGCGATAACGATTCACCGCCGGAGGCTGCAACTATAGACCGCGGAATATACATTTTTAAAACTTTATCTTTTGCGCGGCGCCTACTATATGCAGGTGCGGACTATACAATGATTTTTTTTTGATCGTTCATTATGACTAGATGTGGCAGATGTTGCGAATGACAGAGCAAGTTGATATTTATTTATGTGTGATAGAAGCTTGTTTTTGTGCTATATATATTAAACTGGACAGTTTCAAGGTGTGCTTTAAATATACGTTTGTTATGTGCGGACTATGCACCTGGTGCAGCCGAAATTTCCCCCTGTGAGCTCCGGAAAATAGGGTTTACTGCGAATTTGTATACTTAAGTTTTTTTTTTTACCGTTTTGCTTTTGAACTGTATGCTTCCCACTGTGCATTAAGACGAAGCCAGTGGCTCGTTAGACGACGTTTGTTTCTGCATAGATATCCGGAGACGCAACGGAAAAGAGAAGAAAAATAACAACATATGGCGTGTTTTGCACTAAGGTTGTCCTCGATCCACGTGACCGAATGCTCCGACTCCGCCCTATGTTCTGTACAAGCAGAATAGATAAGTTTCCGATATATAAGAGATTCATATTATCAATGTTATATGCTGCAAACCATGTTCGAGTATATTTTAAAAAAAATGTGTAGTGCTTAAAGTAATGGACCGTAAGTTGGGGCGCAAATGAGCCGGTGATGGTGGAGCATAATAGAATAAACTCTGAGGCTAGGGATAGTGAGTACGAAAGACAACAGAACACAGAAGGCTCAACCACAGCCTGTGTTTGAAACTTCTGGGTCGTGTTGTTTCTTGTTTTCCATAATCTCGGGTGTAATAAATAAATGTAAGAACATTTGAAATTTAGAAAGCAAAACGCGTGAAAAAAAAAAAGAACGATCGTTATTGCTGGGTTAAAGGGAAACTGGAGCGGTTCTGTATTTGAGCGAAAACACTTATATGGTCTTCATTGGGCTTCCAGGATCACGAATATTGAATTTTTCTTTTTTTCAGTTTGGTGCGCGGAGGTTGAAGAAAATCATATTCGAAGTACCGCTGAAGCTCCTTGTTTCCGCAGCGTGATCCCATATCCAGAGTTTTCGGAATCTCCGCTCTCGCGCTCCTTCCGCGCCTATCAAAGCTATGCACGCGCACTTTTGCTATTTTCCAAAACAAGGTCAGAAAAAGACGCCACGACCGGTGTCAGGGCAGGGGAATATACCTGGCAAGCTTGCAGTTGCACGCGCCGCACACAGAAGCGACCCGCGCTTGGCGGCGGAAATATCTGGGAATGACAATGACGTAACGACTGCTCGGAGGTTTTTCGGGACTTCTCGAATTTAGTTACATCTGGGGGAAAACGATCTTGATATTAAGATTCCCGGGATAAAAATACCATAGAATTCACTTCATCGCAAATTCCCCTGTTGATACGAACAAATTGGCAGGAACTTTTATCGCCAAAGTCCTATAGCACGTAAGAAATTATTTAGGGAGCACCCGTTCAAAACTTTCTAGGAGATATAAAACAGTCATTTCAGAAAGTAGAGACGAACATCCTGCTTATTAATTGCAATCACCCTTCTGTACAACGTCACCGTGCACGATTATAAGTATCGGGATGGTAACTGTTGTAGGAGATATCGAGCATGCAACTTATCCGAGGCGTGTAGAAAGTCGTCAGCTGGCGTAGAGGTATAGTGCATTGCAGTTTGCGGACTGGCAATTTTGGGTTCAATAGTTCATTTGAAAAAAAGAAGAGAAAAAAAAAAGTCACCAAGCATCCTTGGAGGTCTTTATTTTTCTGGCATAAAAAGTGTGACCGGATCCGGGTCGTCGCCGAACGCCGACGCAGCCCTCGAGTCGAGTACATGCTCAGAGTACGTGCTCAAACAATGGTGGACTCAGATAACTGGCGCAGCAGCTAAAAGATGGCGCGCACTTTTTAAAAGTGTGCATTTGCTGGCAGGTGATGAGTATGTATTATTTGGACTCTGAGAAATCGCTTGTGCACATTGTTTGGCTTAATGGTACCGCGGTAACCAAGCCGGGTGTCCTGGTACATGTCCTCCCATGGAGTATATGCGCGGATGGACAAACAAACGAACGAACCAACGGACCAACAAGCAAACGAGGTTTGGTGGATTCCGTCATAAAAAGGGGCGTATAATTTTCGGTGAATATATTTATATAAAAAAATATATTGGCCATTTTTTTTAATAGTGGTATATTTTGTATATCTGTCTGAACGGACGATGAAAACAATTATTATTGAAGAAAAAAACATCAAATGACAAACGTTTAAGAGGGGAGGTTTTAATATAAAACAGAAATCGGTGTTTACTAGTTTTACCGGCTTTTGAATTTTTTACCCGGCAGATGTTTATCGGCGTTTTTTCTACAAAACCCCCCCCCCCCCCCCCAAAAAAAAAAACATCGCCTATTTTCAAAGCGTTCTATGCTTCCATAGTTGGTTTAGTGCGCGAAAATAAAGCTATAATATGTCATACCCTGCGTTTTTCTTTCGACCTGAGGAAAAGCGAAAATCCGACTTCCCAAGCAGCCGAGATACTTTATGCGCATGAGGAACGACGTTTCCGACCGGTAAAATCCTTTGGACTCTTCGGAGGGCTCTGAAAGCGCTTCGCGCTCGCGCGTGTTAAGGCAGCGTAAATGCCAGCCCTCGCCTGGCCATACACAGAAGTCGCAAAGAAGCAGCGCCCAGAAATCATCCCAAATCCACAAATTCACACTCTAAAACAAAAAAGTAAAAGTAAAAAAAAAAAAAAAAACAAGAAACGAGCCCTCATGAGCTCCTCCTATACATCCTCCCACAAAAGAGTTCTCGACAGCTTCTATGCTAGATGCCAGAACATTTGGCACGCTTCGTTCGCTTTCCAAAGTAGCACGATCGAGCGCCTGAAGACTGGTTTCGTCGGATGCTGATCTTCTATTTTGTCTTGTGTGTGTAAACAAACTAACGGTGTTTGAAAGGTAACTTCATGGACCGCGACAAACTAGAGAAAGTTAAGCCGAGGCATAGCCTCCTCTATACTCACAAAGCCTGGCAGTTCGACGACGGAGCCATAGAGTGCCCGGTCGCAGATTTGGAGCGCGAGGATCTGGTAGCACAGAGCATCAGAGCCATTTCTCGGGGAACCTGGACGCCGGCGCACAACTTTTGCAGCGGCGAGGAGCCGAAACACACTTCTTCGCTCGGGAGAAGTGTGTTTCGGCGTCTCGCCGCAGCGGGGCGCCAGTCACGTGGCTCTCCGCTCATCCGTTGTCTGCCGCTGCACCTTTTCCCTAGCCGCGTTTACATGAATGCGACTTAGTCGCATCGAATCCGGTTGTCGCATTCAATGCAGTCATGTAAACGACATGATGCGCAAAGAAAGCGCATCGCATTCAAGTCGCAAGACAGAGGTGGATCGAGATGGCGAGTGCGCATTCATTCAGCCCATGTAAACGGAGGTCGCATCGCATTTTGGAACGGGGAGGATTATGGGAAGGCGCTCGCTGCGGGAGCGAGTGAACAGCTGAGAACATGGCGGCGGCCAACCTCGTCGGTGGCGCGGAGAGCGGTCCCGTATGGTCGCCCGCAATTTTTTCTCGAGAACAAACGCCAGCTTTTATTACCATCATTAGCAAGCGGAATATAGCGGAGCTGCTCGGTGAGGGCGGCCCCCGTCCAAGCCTTGCTGTTGCGTTCGGGAGGTGACGATGTCAGGTGCGGAACCAAGAGTCGGGGCTGTGGCTCGCTGCTTGCATGGCCCCGAGGAAACAGGCCTGGAGTGGTGTTACGGAAGTAGAACTTTTATGTACAGTTTATGTACAGGAACGATACAAGTAGCATGGTCGACTGGTTATTTGACGATCGGCGACGACTTCGGGCTCCCTGAGCCCATGTTATATATAGCCCTCCGAGGGCGAGAAGGCCCTCTGAGAGAGAGGAGCCTTCCCCGGTGTTCGAGTGTTCACGAGGTGTCCGAAGTGCGGGGGCGGCTGATGCAATTTCTGGGTGTTCTTTCAGCGAGGGGCAGGTGATGTAATCCCTCGACGTTCTTGCCGCGCTCCGGTGGCTGATGTAAGGAGTCGACGTTCTTGCTGGAACCCAACACCGACAGACCCACACACACACAGGCACGCACACGCACGCCGGTGTTTCTCCTTGGGCGCGTTCAGTAGCGGCCCCGGAGTCAAGGAGTCACTGACTCCTGCCACTGGACGGCCAAAAGTCACTTCCGGTGCACGTAACTCCGGGGCTTCGGAGTCAAGCTCCGAAGCACCGAGTCCGGAGACGGTGCACGTAGAGTCAAAGGAGCTAAAGATGACGTCATTTCCTGACTGGTGACGATTTCCGGCGCTAAAAGAGAAAAAAACAAACAAAATGGCGGGATAAGCTGCGTCGATTCTGTCGCGGGTGTGCGGTTAGCTCGCTTTTGTCAATGAAAAGTGCTCAAGGTAAGACGAATAACGCGTTCGAATTTCTTTTCCAGGTAAGGCTCTTTGCGGAAAATGTATTGGACCATATTTTGTTTGCTTTGAATATGCTAATAAACAACGTAAACGTTCATTTGACGCCGTGTCTTGATCGCCGTTGCACGGAAACTCGGTGAATATCGACGATAGTCCTGTCCGCGCTGAACAGAGCAAGGCAGGGTATGAACGCGAATTCGGTAGCCGGTTGGACACTCACGCAGAGCATGATCCCGATTGATGTTTTGTTTGCGGAGCTAAATCGGGGTGTACGTTGGCTGACGCTCGATTCGGCCGACAAAACCTTGATCGCCGAGCGCGGCCGAACTTCCTGTGTGTATACGAATACATTTTATAGGAAGTTCGTTACGAAGGGCAGAACAAACGTATGGCCGTATAAAAGTATCGCAACCGGCGGCGTAGATTCGCCGAGCTCTACATTTTGCGTGTGCTGGCGACGTTTTTGTCGGTTTTTATAACAGTAGCTGCCTTTCACCGCCAAGCGAAGGGCTCGATCGCGTTGCATCGCTTCGAACAGCAGCGCTGATGTGTACAGTCACTCGCTTTTTCTTTAACGACCTTGTCAAGACTTCTTCAATACCGGCGTCAAATAAAAGCGATCGTGCTCGCCATCGTCTGCTTCCAGTTTATTCGGAGACCGTCTGGCACAGGGGAGGAAGCGGAAAATGCGTAGAAGCAGGTTTGGAGCCGCGGCTTTTTTTGCCGTTCAGTAGGCGCTCCGATGACTCCGCCTCGAGTGACTCCGTTCGGAGCTAAGGGAGCCGCTACTGAACGCGCCCCTTGCGAGGGCCCGCGATTCCAGATGGTCTCGTGGCCTCCGGAAGACGTTCTTTTTGAGTTTAAAGCCCCCAGCGAAGGCCGTCGCAACATTGCGAAGTACGACTTGCGCGTCCGAAGGGGTCCCAAAGGCTTCGGCGCAAGCACGAACGACACCGAGAGCTCCGAGCACTGTAGAGCACTGCATGGTAGCACAGAACGAGCCGCTCCTACCTCGGTGCCGTTCCTGGCTGCGCAGGAGCCTTTCGGACTCGGGGTCCGGTTGGTCCGGTCGCGATCGGCGAGGTCTGACGCGGCGAAGCGCGGAGGCTTCCTCAGAGCGTGCACACACACGTCGCGTCCGGTCCACAGTGACCCGGCGGCCTGGCGGCCTGGCCTGGAGCCCTAAACGCTTGGGTTTTGATGTTTCTTCCGTCTCGTAACTTCTTATACAGCACCGAAAACAGCGGGCACGATCTTTACGTTCACTGAACGCGTCAAAAGACCTCCACGTGCGATGCACCGGAAAACGTGGTGCGGCTGGTGACGGAACTGCATAACTTCGAGCTTTGACACGGCGTTGCCGCGTCGGCTTCGTTCCAAGAACGACTGGGGTCGATGCGCTGAAGTCGCTTTCATGTAAACGAGGCTCCTTTCGGCGACCGCTTCTCGTGGCAATCGGCCAGGCTTTGTCAGTGTATAGGAGGCTATGGTGCAGGGCCACATGCTCGCGCTTGTAGCTTCGCCCTCGCTCGCACCTCGAAGTGAAACGGAGTGAAATAGCCATTTCGGGCGTTCGCGAAACTGCTAGGACGGTAGGGCATATATGTAGCGACTCCCTGTGCTTGATTTCGTACCGAACGAAATATCTCCCCTACATCGATCAATTTAAGCCGTAAAAATATAACTTTGTCGAATATTTGTCGGTGACGCTTCATTATTAAACTATTAAAATCGAAAATTCGATTTATCGGCCCATACTCACAAAAAAAAAAAAAAAGCGAAAGGAAACACGAGCAACGCGTCTCGTCAGAAAGGGCGTCTACTCAGTCATCGATCAGGACCGTCATCTCCGTGGCGGAGCTAGTAAGACGCACGCGTTCGGAAACGTCGAAAATCGACGTGGCGCGCAGACGTAAAACCAGTGACGGCGGTAATGTGTTACGAGTAAGGGCGTTCCCGTTAACGCGTTACATTTTTCGGTAACTGAGCAAGGTACTCGTTACTTTTTAAAAACAGTGACGGTTAAAGTACTTGCGTTACATATTTCAAGTAACGGGTAACGTAGTTACGTTACCCGTTACTTCTTCTTCTCAAGACTTAAAAAAAAATGGCACTTGACTCGTTTCGTGGTTGTTTTTAGGCGCCAAGCCATGTGAATATTCGAGTATTTGTTTTTGCGTTTTTCTTCGCGTTTTCTTTTTGTGAGTATTGAGGTGAAACCTTGTAAAGGATAAAGTAAATATGTTTAGTTTCTGCATGAACGTTTCTTGAATTATGGCGCTTACCTGTACCGTCAAAACAGTAAAACGTGTTAATTCATCTGTAAAAAAATGTAACGGAAAAGTAACGTGCGCTAATTTTGAACGGTCACAAAAACGCGTACCTTGTAGTTTGAGGTAATGCAGGTCTGTAAGCGTTCCTTTTATTTGCAAGTAACGAGTAAGGTATTTCGTTACTTTGTTTCGGAAACGTTTACAACACTGGCGTAAACACTACGGCCGTGTCCCCAACACAGCCCGATATTTATTTTCGGCCCGGTGGGTGCCATGCCAGAGACTGAAGCTTATATTTCTTATTTTTTCTCTTATATTACCATATAAACCATAAATCACTACATTTACCGGGAAGCGGTGAACTGCGTATAATTATACGCAGATACAGGTTTCCGGCTACTTTTTAGGGAGAAATTACGCATAACACGATTGCGTTACACTTATTTCAACTCCTCCTCCCCCCGCCCCCCGTCGCACACACACACACACACACACACAAAATATTTTGTGTTAAAATATATTTTGACCAGTACACGGGGTGGGGGGGGGGGGGGGGGGGGTGCGCGGGGGCCAAGTGAGAAGAAGCCGAGGACGGTACGGGGCAGCGCTCGGGTACTGAGCTTGCGGATGGTCGGCGACGAAATGGTAAAGGACAAGGGGCTGCCTCCAGATCGTCCAACTCTGAGCAGTAGATCCTTCGTACCTTGCGTTGTGTGATCTCCTTCGGGGCGGTGGCTGGAGACTGCGCCTGATCTGGAGGTGGCTAAAGTGGACACCCACATTATTTTGCACAGCTTTCTCTGGCATTTAAGGGGCATAATTGCACGGACGCTCGTTTATTTTTAACTGCACGGCATCACAAAATCCCTGAGTATATAAAAGTATTAACCTCCCCGTACAATTTCGCACGAAAAAAAAAAACATATATATAAAGCTTTGTTGAAAGTATAAGCCACAAAAGCGAGCCAGCCAAATCCGACGCTTAAAATAGCATCTACCCTAAGCCCCCCCCCCCCCCTCCCCCTCAAAAAAAAAAAAAAAAGAAAGAAAGAAAGAAGGAAGGCGCGCTTGCACTGATGGGATTATTAAAGGTAGCAGATAATGAACTGCACACACCAGTGCTCGGAAAACGTGGAAGGTGCGAAAGCGTCCGAGCCAGACAGCGACAGCGGGAACCCGTGCGTACTTGGTGCCCAAGTCGGAACTATAGTCCTTTTAACAGGAAAATTGGGCCCCAAAGAACTTGTGGTGAACACGAATGTGGGTATCCTCGGTTTATATCGGCTTATATGGCCCGGCTGGCACACTGATGAACAATTAGTGTTTTCATAAAAGAACGCTGAAGTAAAAGAAAAAGTTAGGTACTTGGACAGCACGTGCACACTCTTACAAATAAAAAAAGGCCGTAGTACTTAGTAACCCTAGGCTAGTAACTCCTTGTGATATATGTTACGAACCTCTTAGTAACTGCAGGTAGTAATAAAATTGTTCGCAGAAGTTACTTGTCAAGGAAGGTACTAACGGGAACTAGCCTCATTCACAAAACCTAGTAGGAACCACTTAGATTAAATTAAAAACGGATACTAACTACCGAAAACTCTTTGTTGCAACCTTGCTTCTTGAGTTATGAGGCGCTAGCTGATGCCCAATTCAAAGCTTATAAAAATATTTTCATTGCTCGCGCGTTTAGCATTGCATTTCCTGCGCCACAACACGAACGTACGCTACACTAATAATTGAGTCCGTCGATTGCCTTTCTGCCTTTTATAAACGTCATTCTTAGGGCACGCCCTTCCTTCATGATCACCTCAGCGATAAATATTTCACAAGAATGTTGCTTCTTTTCTCACTGTACTAAGAGGGATGAACCTCCAAGTAAAAGGAAACCATTCCCGTTGTAATTATTTGCGGCAGTCGATATAACTACTTGTTCCTCTGCGACTCATAACTCATGCTTTCGCTTTTCCGCAGCAACGACTCAAGGCAAATTGACGGCGCCTAGTGGCTAGAACAGAAAGCTGTGGCGGTCGGTTTGCTCTTAGAGCTTTGTCGAGCGAATCAAATATTCACAGCGCCTGACGGTCTTGAGACGAAGCCGTGAAAGTAGGTTGAGAAACATGCGACGAAAATCGCTAATACTTGTGGAGAACGTTTTTCTAGCATTTCGGAAGAAAGTGAAGAGTGCTCGTGTACAGCTTGGACCGGCTTTCAAGAGTGTCCACGCGCCCCTTTGACAGCATAGATACAGAAACTAGCAATGAAATGCTACTTTCTGTACTAAGTAGCAATGAAATGCTACTTTGCTAATGTGGCAAAAAAACGTAAGCATGCTATAGAACCGAACGAAGTACTCTCCAGACTTACTATTAAGCTATTTTTTTTTGTCAGCGAAAATTTGTTTTTGTTACACAGTACGCGTCTTATCCAGGAACTTTAGAATTCTGTTGTGGAGTTGCGTGTTCCCTTAAGTCGCGGCCACGCTGCCATTACATCATACAGACAGGCAGTCTACAGAAGCGTGTCCGCAGATAATTGTGTCAGCAATGTCATCGTGCCTGCAGCGTGCACCATGTCTGGGATTGGCAAAGCAGAAAACGCGTGCTGAGCTTCTGGCATTGTTTGATTTCGGCTACTCTCATCACCGCAGTGGTTGGTTGGACACGAGCCACTACCCGAGTGTCAGCCGAAGCAGTGATTGTTCCGAGCCGAAGTCGAGTGCTCACGCAGTTCTCGCGTCCAATCTATGAGCCGCGCTCGACTGTCGTCAGAAGGGTCTTTTCGATCCCAAAATTACGTCATCAACCTTTGCGAAGGCAAGACTGAAAGAAATAGTCGTCTGTTATCCTCGAACTTTTACTGCAACAAAGAAGGTTCTGAATCAGTGGTGGTCTGTGCGAGTATACTGGGACAGACTGGGACCAGTGCGCTTCTGCAAAGTCGCGAACATTCCAACCCGATATCGTTTCGGTACCCCTTTAGAGGGAAGCAGCAGATGGTCTTGAAACAAACAACAAAAAACAAGATAGAGGTGCATCCGAACGTATTGTGATCACGTGAATCTTAATATCACGTTCGTTTTCCCCGAAGATATAACTAAACGCGAGATAACACGAAAAATATCCGACCAGCCGTTACATATATACCTTTTCTTCAACGGCGCCGCCATCTTGAACTGTCGTCACTTCCAGTTTGGGCGAAAACATTGTTTTGCCGTTGCCGCGCCAGTAGAAGACACTTAGGATATAAGCGTAGCCGTCACACGTTATCGTTTTGTCTCCCCCTTATTGTTTTACTAGTTACAGGTTGAAACGTTTTAGTTTTTTTTTCGTCGCCCATACCGGATACGCCTATTAGGTGGCTGTGGACGAGAGTATACAAAAAAGGTCTATAGTATACTTCGTCTCACCCTATTGGCAACGTGAGCGATCGAAAGCGTCGCTGTGGTCGGCCCACCACAATTGGCCGAATGATGACTATGACGTCAGCAAAGGATTTTTGAGCGACGCAAATAAGAGGAATGGAAGAACTTCAATTTTGACGGTGTGTGTAGTGTTTAGTTGAGAGCGCTATGATTTCAGGCTTTCACCATGCTCATTACAAACACCATCGAACTTGTTGTTCACAAGGTAATGACGTCACGAAAGGTAACCAAACGAGGGCGCCACCGAAACATCTCGCCGCTATACTAACCGCGAAGGCTGTGCTAGCGCGAGCGGCCAGCCCTGACTGCCTTGACTAGAGCACTTGCTGCACGAGCGCTCGTGCAGCCGCCGCGGCTTCATTCAAAGCGACTAGCTCGCGCTTTTAGCACGCGCGGCTAACAATACTCCATACTAAGGTGAGACGAAGTATAGGACATTTTGAGCCGCCAAGCGCGTGTCGCTCGTGTGGACAGCGCGTGCAGTAAAGCCATTGCTAAATTAGCCAAGCATCAAAGAGAATGCAAGGATTGATGTTCCACGCGCCGCACGCGATGGCCTCAGCAGTAGTAACTTTTCTAAAGCAAATGCCTAAAACAAAATGCATCTTGCACGCCCGTTCGTCAACGCTTTATTTTGGTTTTTTACTTCCAATCTTTTATGCGGGTAAGGCGTGCGCGTGTGGCGCGTGGAACACCAATCAATGAATTCTCCTTGATGCTTGGGTAATTTAGCAATAGGTCTACTGCAAGCTTGCCTTGCCAGGTATATTCCCCCGCAATGACACCAGTCATGGCGTCGTTTTTTTACCTTGTTGAAAATAGCAAGAGCGCGCGTGCATAGCTTTGATAGGCGCTGTAGACGCGCGAGAGCGGAGATTCCGAAAACTCCTGACATGTTGTCATGCTCGGGGAACGAGAAACTTCAGCAGTACTTAAAAAAAAAAAAATCTTCCGCAGCCTCCGTGCAAAACGTTAAAAAAAATTATCGATATTAGTGATCCTGGAGTCAAAACGAAACGACTAAAGTGTTCCTTTTCCTGAAATACAGAACCACTTCAGTTTCCCTTTAAGTAGGGACAGAGCCGACGCTACGAACTGACTGTAAAAATCATCCAGCCTTAAAAGCGCGCCAACCTGATGTTCGTCATGTTTCCATGCGTATTCCGTATTATATATCATCGCGGGACTAATCGTGTGGAGGGACGCCCCAGTGACTTGCCCTATTGAAGCTGTTTGATTGGTCACATCAGCTTGTAGAGTCTGCTGCGTCCGGACGCAAGCTGAAACAAACTATAGTTGTTTACTTCGATAATAAAAAAAGAAATGTTCCACATACATGAAATACGTTACGACTCACAAGTTTACTGCAATATACTCTATTAGCCTATACATAAAAAATAAAGGAAAAACGCAGGCGAGCTGGTGAATCAAATCCATAGTAAACCCGAGACAATGAAAATAAAAAAAATGAAAGCCGTTTACAACTCCCTGTAACGCCGAATTGGAGCGCAGCTTTTGAGGATGAGGAGGGATCGGTACTGAGGGGAGGGTATACCCTTCCTTTCTCCTCCTCCCCTCACGGGGGTCACGTGACCTCGGGGGGGGGGGGGGGGGGGGGTCACGTGACCGGGGGGTCACGTGACCGGGGGGTCACGTGACCGGGGGGTCACGTGACCTGGGGGATCACGTGACCTTACGGTTACGCCGACGCCGACGCCGCTCAAGCCGGAAACGGGCCCCTAAAGAGCTGCGCTCTAAAACCAAAGCAGACAAAATAACGAATTCTTAAACATCGCTTACATATGCTTGTTTGTAGTGTACTTTTTGTTTCCGTGGGTTGGTGCGCGCGCTTCCGCCACTGCCGCCAAAGCCACGCGTTTTCTAAGATCTCCGTACATAAAGTATATTTTAATAAACTCTTACTACGCCCAAAACACACTGCAAGCGTACATTCAGTATTCATTTTGTGTCAGAAGAGTGCAGAACAAACATACCTTAGGTGCGCTGCTACTTTCTTCAGAAAGAATGTATGACAGCGAGCAGCGATCGTCATTCATTCGCCTTGCAGGACGAGACTACGAAGGGTATTTAGCGAAAAGTCATCAATTCCTTTCAGGATTTACCTAGGAACATGATGCACTGAGTTAAATGCACCAATGCATTGAGTTAAATACACCAAGCTAGCAGTGTACTGCACTGGATAAGTTTCTAATCTACAGCAGAGATACGAGATACCCATTGGGGCTCATTAAATTCTCGATGTCTAGACGTACACACAACACACACTCGCTTGCACCTTTGCGCCGACACATCGACGCCTGCGACGCTAACTTACTTCTATTTTGTTTTGGGCATAGTCGCCACATTAGACGTTTAGTTTCTTCAGTTATTCGCCGCCTCATCATTTTGTCATTCGTGACAATATCCTGATCCTTATAGTTGCACTGCATTAAATAGCCTTACGACGTTCTTTTTTTGTTTTGTGTTGGTTCGCGCAATAAACCATTCTGGTAACCGGATTTGCGCAACCGTATAATTGTGTTTGTCACTGACGTCGATTTAAATTACGCAATGCGGAAGTATCTTCAAAAGTAACTGAATTACATTTCTAAGTATTTGTACTCTACTCAAGATACTTTACAGGGAAAGTAACTTGAGTAGTATTTTAAATACTTTATGAAGCAGGTATTTAGTAACTTAACTTAATTACTTTTATCGAGTATTTTGTCCAACACTGGTATATTCCCCCGCAATGACACCAGTCATGGCGTCGTTTTTTTACCTTGTTGAAAATAGCAAGAGCGCGCGTGCATAGCTTTGATAGGCGCTGTAGACGCGCGAGAGCGGAGATTCCGAAAACTCCTGACATGTTGTCATGCTCGGGGAACGAGAAACTTCAGCAGTACTTAAAAAAAAAAAAATCTTCCGCAGCCTCCGTGCAAAACGTTAAAAAAAATTATCGATATTAGTGATCCTGGAGTCAAAAGGACACGACTAAAGTGTTCCTTTCCTGAAATACAGAACCACTTCAGTTTCCCTTTAAGTAGGGACAGAGCCGACGCTACGAACTGACTGTAAAAATCATCCAGCCTTAAAAGCGCGCCAACCTGATGTTCGTCATGTTTCCATGCGTATTCCGTATTATATATCATCGCTGGACTAATCGTGTGGAGGGACGCCCCAGTGACTTGCCCTATTGAAGCTGTTTGATTGGTCACATCAGCTTGTAGAGTCTGCTGCGTCCGGACGCAAGCTGAAACAAACTATAGTTGTTTACTTCGATAATAAAAAAAGAAATGTTCCACATACATGAAATACGTTACGACTCACAAGTTTACTGCAATATACTCTATTAGCCTATACATAAAAAATAAAGGAAAAACGCAGGCGAGCTGGTGAATCAAATCCATAGTAAACCCGAGACAATGAAAATAAAAAAAATGAAAGCCGTTTACAACTCCCTGTAACGCCGAACTGGAGCGCAGCTTTTGAGGATGAGGAGGGATCGGTACTGAGGGGAGGGTATACCCTTCCTTTCTCCTCCTCCCCTCACGGGGGTCACGTGACCTCGGGGCGGGGGGTGGGGTCACGTGACCGGGGGGTCACGTGACCTGGGGGATCACGTGACCTTACGGTTACGCCGACGCCGACGCCGCTCAAGCCGGAAACGGGCCCCTAAAGAGCTGCGCTCTAAAACCAAAGCAGACAAAATAACGAAGTCTTAAACATAGCTTACATATGCTTGTTTGTAGTGTACTTTTTGTTTCCGTGGGTTGGTGCGCGCGCTTCCGCCACTGCCGCCAAAGCCACGCGTTTTCTAAGATCTCCATACATAAAGTACGTTTTAATAAACTCTTACTACGCCCAAAACACACTGCAAGCGTACATTCAGTATTCATTTTGTGTCAGAAGAGTGCAGAACAAACATACCTTAGGTGCGCTGCTACTTTCTTCAGAAAGAATGTATGACAGCGAGCAGCGATCGTCATTCATTCGCCTTGCAGGACGAGACTACGAAGGGTATTTAGCGAAAAGTCATCAAATCCTTTCAGGATTTACCTAGGAACATGATGCACTGAGTTAAATGCACCAATGCATTGAGTTAAATACACCAAGCTAGCAGTGTACTGCACTGGATAAGTTTCTAATCTACAGCAGAGATACGAGATACCCATTGGGGCTCATTAAATTCTCGATGTCTAGACGTACACACAACACACACTCGCTTGCACCTTTGCATTATCATCACGACCCCATCTTCTTTCAAGAATATTTAAACTACAACACACGGTCGCATCGGAGCTTCAAATCCTATTCGCCGCTAGCGAACGCACGACATTGCAGCCACAATGGGAGGTTAGGTCGGCCCGTACGCTATAGAGATAACTCACAATGAAATGCGGCGCGATTCAGAGCAACCAAGGTGTCTCGCGGCACGCGGCAAACAGAGCCGAGAGAATGTGTGTAACGATAGCGCTTTGCATACCGAAAGCCCAAATGATATACAGCGCGCGAACGGGGCGGCAGATGCGTCTTCCGCCACGGGAAATGATTCCGGCAGAGGAGAGAACAGATGCCGACTCCGGTATCGCCGTCTTCACTAGGGATTTCGCGAATCTACCCAGGTTCGAGTTGGACAAGGTTCGACTTGTTCGAACTTTTAAGGTGGAGTTCGACAAAGCCTCCGCTGAAGTTCCGACTATATTGAGGACGTGATGAAAGCGAAAACGAACCGGCGGCACGCGGCGTAGCGAGGTGTGGTATTCATTAGATATATTGCTTCGCGCAGTAACCCACCAAACGATTCGAATGTCCACATGCTCGTGTCGATACTCTGTACACATTAAAAAAAAATCACACCATCTTCCCGAGGGGAACCATGGGGTGATGCGGAGCATCGTGTTGGTTCCGAGGAAAGAGTCAGTTGCGTGCTGACGTCGAGAGATGGCGCCACCGACTGCCCTAGCGTTACCCCCTACGGGAGCCTTCGTCGCGGCTCGCGGCAGAGAAACTTGAAACGCTCGCCGCTCGCCGTTTATTTTTTTTTTTCACACTTGAAGGAGAGGAGACTAGAGAAGGAGAGTTGCGCGTGCGCGCGCGGTGTGAGGAGAAGCGAACGCACGCGCAGTGCACGCAGCTGGTAGGGAGAGAGAGCGGAGAGAGTAACGCGCAGCTGTTGGAGAGAGGGAAGGAGGAGAGTTGCGCGTGCGTAGTTCGAGTGCCGACTACAACGCCGACGCCGCGGGACATAGACCCGAGCAAGAGATGCTCCGCATCTAAAACAAAAAAAAAAAAAAAAGATCGACGAAAGACAAGGACGACATAACCACACCTTTCGTGGTTTTATCGTCACTGTCTTACATGTTTATTACTTCTTGAATCCTGACCCGCACCACCACGCTCTCGGTCCTATAAAGCACTGGTAAATATTTTTTTTTTATGTCTAAAGCAAACCGATTAATAATTTTGATTTCAAATTAAATTTTGGAGACGCGGGCATCACTTCTTTTCCAAAGTTTATACTCTATTTCAATTGAAGTCCAAACGCATTCGACGCTAGGATCGGATGAAGTCACTCAATCAGCGTCAAAAGTAGATCGTCGCGGCGCCTATCGCCGTTGTGCAAAGACGACGAGTCCCGTGACCAAAGGCGAAAAGGGGGGGGGGGGGGGGGGGGGGGGAGGGGGAGGCGTCTTACACCCCCCCCCCCCCCCCCCAACCGGCTTGATTGCCTCCATGACATAGTAGTCTCAGCTGCGTATAAAGGAAGAGTACAAAGTTCGACGAAACCAGCCAAACCTCAGGTTCGACAAAAGTTCGCTACATGTCATCCCTTTAAATTTACCTCTTCGAGAACAAACACGAGAACGGAGAGCGCTTGTAGGCAAAACGCGAAAAAAAAAAACACGCACAGAAAAACAATAACGTCAGTCACTATACGACGACATCAAAAGGAAGGATATCTGCCATGATTGAAAACGAAGGCGCAGAAACAAGCGTCTCGGCAGAGATGGGCGATGAGAGAGAACCTCATCCAGTCGGCGGCTCGCAGATTGCCGCCGGTAATACGGCCGCCTTGTTGTGCGCCCGACAAGCTCTCGAGAGCCACAAAGGAAACGCGGGGAACGCCATTCAAGCGGCACTCGCGCTCGACGAACAAGAAAACGAAAAAGAATCACAAAGGTGATAAAGATGATAATCATCCTCGTTTTATTCTCTTTCAATCTCCATCCGAGGACGGCCGCCGAGAAAAGCAAAAGGCGCTTCTTTCAAAGGAAGTCGGTCGGATGAAAGAAACCAGATATGGCTCGAGGGCCAGGTGCTTTGAACGGGGATGAAGACGTGAGGATGAGCATTTGCTTCTCACCGTTTGAGACGTCATGACCACAATGATTCCGCCGGTGATCTGCCAAACAAAACGGAAACACTGCACACCTATCCGGATCCCTTTGTCGTCCCGAAGATTTGAGCCCGGTTGAGACGTTTAGCGTTTGTGTGTTACCCGAGTGCGTTACGACCGCTGACGACTGCTTACGGCGAGATAAAACACGGACGCATTCTATCAAATAAGCCCTTGTTCGCTTCCAGTCCTGAAGGTGACTGAAGTGTTTGCAGTATTTTCGAGTTTGAGTCTATGCACTATCTATGTGAAACAGCAACTTAAAACATTTCTGGTTTTATCTCGGGCCCACGGTAAAACAATGATGCGTTAGACGTTAGAAAATACACACAGAGCGGAAGTGGGTCAGGGTCATTCGATGGATGGCGCCAGTGTGCCCCCTTGTCTTAAGTAGTCACAAGCGCTTACAGTGCAGTTGGTCACAGCCAAACTTGAATGTCTGAACCGGCCTTTTGGTGGCCCGGATCAGGAAAGTAGCTTGAGAAGAGTAATAGACTCTCTCCGAAATTCACGGCCATCTGGTGGTTCAAATAGGAGTTTAACTTTTGTCGCACTAGTACTGGCAATTACTCTGTAGCATGTAGTATTTTAGCGGATCTGTTTCTGCAAGCCCAGTTTGTGCAGGGATCTGGCTTTTTTTACAGGAGTGCGACTGACGCTCGCCTAGCAGTATATCCTATATTTTCTACTCCTTTAAAGGCTGAACTCCATGGGACGAATATGCTGCGAATAACCGACGAATTTTGCCCGGCGGCCTTTGCTCTGCGCGTGGAATCAACACAGTGGCTGCTACGTCGCGCGCAAAGCGAGCGTGCCGTCGGGCGGCGTTCGCCCGTTATTCGTCACATAATTCGTTCCATGGAGTTCAGCCTTAAGAGCCACATGGTAACGAGCCAACCTTTAGAACACCGCAGGTTATAGCTTGACATTTTCATGTTTGTTCTTGAAAGTTTTTTGTGTACACAAGCTCGTGGCAAGGAATAACAAGTAAGGAAAGCAAAATATTAAAACTAAGCCCTGTATTAGCCATTAAAATAAGTTTCCTCTGGTCCAAGGTTTTCCCCTTAGAGATGTCTCCTTTTGTACTTGTAATATGACATGTGTGTCAGATTCCGCCCCGTTTCGGTTCCTGACAGAGGCAAGTATGAACCAGCATATATAATGTTGTGAGAGGTAATCCTAATTTTTCTTCCGGGTTTGTTTACATGTTTATTCGTTCACATATCACTGATGCCACTCCCCTCCAGCCCTTCCAACATCAAAACAGCTCCAGTTAACTTCAAACGTCTTATTTATAAGGTAAGGTCTAAATTAGAATACACAGCCTCCATTTAAAATTCTAACGGCATCGTTTTAAACGAATCTCTCAAACTAGTTCATAATAACACAGTTAGTTTCGTTCTGTTTTATAATAATCCAACAGCCAGCATACCATTAACGAAGACCAGTTTATTGTTGCCCTGTTTGCCAGTGCTTGAAAGCTTTTTTCGACTTTGCCTGTTTCATGAAGCGTATCATCATCAGTCGCCACGAGACCATTTTTTTCATGCCCTAACTATTACTCTTCCCGTGTGGACCATCAGATAAAGTTGGATTAACACGTTGCCAAACGAACATATTGTATTAGTTCATCCCGCATACATCAAACGACAGGAACCATCTTTCAGCAGATATCGCACCTATACCAGATTATTGTCTCCTTCGCCAATTTTCTGTCTACATTTCTTTGCGATAAGCTAATATGAGTCATTTGCTTGTGTTTATTTTCTACACAGCAGATGTTGCTTTCAGCTTCTGCTAATCGAAGTTTATTTTTGATGTTTGTATTTCTCATCGCAGCGTTTTGCTTTGTCGTTGTTTTTTTATTTTTGTCTGCTTTACGCCTCCCCTCCACAATTCTTCACCGCTTGAGGGTATGCAGAATGAATAAATTAATTCATACGACTTACGAGCCCCAAACCGGATAATTCCAGACATCCGAACCAATCACGGCCAGCAAACATTAAATTATCAGATTACTAAATTATTAAATTACCCAGTATCAACATTGGCCACTGCTGCATCTCAGACATCATCTTGTTCCCGCGTGTGCGTCTGGTGTCGCACTAATGCCCGTGTCCCACTAGAGCGACATACAGAAACAAAAGACAACGACAAGCCTCAAACCAGAGTCTTTCGCGATTTGAGAGGCTTTGTAGAAAAAAGGAGGCTATGCTCAAACACGACCATCATGCACGCGAGGGTATCTTTGGCAGGCTTGCAATCGCTCGTGCTTACTTCACGAGCACCGAACGACTAAACGCCTGCCAAAGGTACCATTGCGAGCATGCTGCATGGGTTTGAGGCTTGTCGGTGTCTTTTGTCTCTGTCTGTCGCTCTAGTGGGACACGGGCATAACGACGACGACAGCAAACAGACAGTCTCGAGAACAACGCGCGAGCAATCATGGAACTGATGGCCGACCCCAACGAGCTGCCGATGCCCGGTCTGTGCCAGGAACACATCTCGTGTAAATACCTGTACATAGATTAAAGAGCACTAGTAACGCCTCTAATAATGTCTAGCAATGGCGACGAGTACCGAACCAGCCTCTGAAGTCAACGGACGCAACTCCGAGTCTGCGGTGATGACGTACCAAGTACCACAGTTCGACGAGACGAAAGATAAGTGGACTTCGTATATTATTTGCATTGAGTCCTACTTCGAGGGAAACGGCATCGTGAGCGATGTAAAGAAGAAAGCGCTTCTCGTTTCGGCACTGGGCTCAAGAGCAATCGACGTCTTGAGTGGGCGTTGCGCGCCAAGGAAGGTTAAAGAATTAACCTACTCTCAAGCGATTGAAATGCTCGAAGAATTTTACGCGCCGAGACCGAACGAGATAGCTGAAAGCTTCAAATTTTTCACGAGGGTTCAGAAAGAGGAAGAGTCGGCTCAGCAATTCATCGTGGAACTTCGGCAGCTGGCTGATAAATGCAACTTTGGCGACATGTTAGACCGCATGCTACGAGACAAGATAGTGTGCGGAATTCGAAATATCGACGTTCAGAAGGCACTACTTTCCAGGCCCTAGTTGACATTGCAGGAAACTGAGAACATTGTGCTGGCGGCGGAGGCGGCGAGACAAGGTGTCAGGCTCATGAAGCCTTCAGACGTGAAGTCAGAGCCGGACGAACTGCACAAACTGGCGGGTAAGCAACGACCAGGACCGTCACGCCAGTACAGCAAGGAAGAACGTGGACCATCGCTAGCGTGCGAAAGATGCGGCAGCAAGGAACACTCCGAGATGGCCTGCACGTTCAAGAATGCAAAGTTTTTCCAGTGTGGAAAGAAGGGACACATCGCAATAATGTGTCGCTTTAAGGGCAAGCGACAACAGAGGACGTTCGCACTAACCGAAAACTCCGCTGAGGACGGCGACACAGCATTCTCCTCGCACCTGTTGTCCCTGAAACAAAATCCGATCGGGGAGAACAAGATCGTCGTCCAGTTCGGCGCAGGTTCTTTGGGGCGGAGTCGACATTATCATGGAGATCGACACGGGATCACCTGTGTGCGTGATATCCTGGGACGTTTACAACCAGCACAGGGAGAGTTGGTCCAAGACTGGAGAAGTCAACCCTGAAGTTGTCTTGCTACTTGGGGCCACTGCCAATCGCCGGTAAGCTCACGCTTCCTGTTTCTTATGCCGACAAGACTGTCACAGCGTCGATGACTGTACTTCGCCGGCCAGGACCATGTTTGTGTGGCCGAGACCTGATCCAAGCACTTAACAACTTGGGGACTCCTGTTCTCAGTGTGTCCAACTCGAAAAGCCAATGTAAAGGGGAGGATCTGGATAAAATCTTGACCGTGTACGAAGAGGTATTTGAGCCAACGCTAGAACTGTTCGAGATTCCACCCGCACACCTGTATGTCAAGGAGGGGTCGGTTCCAAAGTTCTTCAGGGCTAGACCTCTTTCGTATGCTATGAGGGACAAGGTTTCTGACGAGCTCGACAGGCAAGTGAAGAACGGCGTTCTGTCTCCGGTGGCACACTCAGAGTGGGCAACCCCGATCGTGCCGGTTACGAAGAAGGACGGATCAGTCAGAATTTGCGGCGATTACAAGCTAACCGTGAACGCGGCATGCGTTACAGAGCAATATCCGCTACCTGTGGTTGATGACCTCTTCGCCGCTCTCAACGAGGGAGACGTGTACAGCACGCTGGATCTTCGTGACGCTTACAATCAGATTCCCCTTGACGAAGAGGCTAAGAAACTGACGGTCATCAATACCCATCGAGGATTGTTTTGTTACAACCGTCTGCCGTTTGGGGTGTCTTCCGCGCCTGCTATTTTTCAGCGTACTATGGAGACTATGCTGAAGGGTATTCCAGGCGTGCAGGCGTATTTGGATGATGTCCTGGTGGCAGAAAAGAAAGAAGATGGTGGTAAGTGCCTCAAGGCGGTTCTGAGGCGCTTCCGAGAAAACGGCGTCAAGTTAAGGAAGGACAAGTGCACCTTCCGGATGCCAGAAGTCTTCTACCTGGGACACAAGATCAGCAGCGACGGACTGCAGCCTCTGGAGAAGAACCTGGATGCTGTGATGAAGGCTCCAAGTCCTAAGAACGTAAGCGAATTACGTTCCTACATCGGGCTTCTCACATATTACAGCAAGTTTCTTCCGAACATGGCTACTTTGCTCGCTCCACTCTACGACCTTCTAGCCAAGGATCGCCGCTGGACCTGGGGTCCGGAGCAGCAAAAATCTTTCGAGAAGTCCAAACAAGCGCTGCGACAAGCAAAGATGCTCACGCACTTCGACCCAGCGAAGCCATTGCGCCTGGAGTGCGACGCATCGCCGTACGGAATAGGAGCGGTGTTGTCGCATCGCGTTGGAAACATAGACAAGCCAATTGGGTTCCGATCCCGAAGACTGTCAAAGGCCGAGAGAAACTACTCTCAACTCGAGCGTGAAGCATTGGCGTTGGTGTTCGGAGTGTCTAGGTTCCGCAACTATCTGCTTGGTCGATCGTTTATTTTAGTCACAGATCACAAGCCTTTGGTTGGACTGTTTCGTCAGGACCGCCCGACACCAGTCATGGCCGCGGCTTGGATCCAGCGCTGGTCTTTGCTGCTGGGAGCTTACAACTACAGGATAGAGTATAAGCCTGGGCCAGACAACCAAAACGCCGACGCACTCAGCCGACTTCCACTAGAGACTCCCGAGGAAGCGACCGATGAGCTACCTGAGTATGTCCATTCGCTTCAACAGCTCGACAATACCCATCTTTCGTCACAACTGCTACGCCAACTGACATTGAAGGATGAGGTCCTCAGTACGGTGAAGTCCTGCATTCTCGAAGGTTGGCCTCGGGAGAGGAAAGCGTCTGATCCACGCTTGCAAGCGTATTTTACTAGGAGGCTAGAAATGACCGTGGTCCAAGGTCTTATCTACCGGGGCCACCGAGTCATTGTTCCTGAGGCCGCACGAGACCAGATGCTGCAGCTTCTGCACGAGACGCACCAAGGTGCCTCAGCAATGAAGTCTGTCGCACGTACAATCGTGTGGTGGCCTGGACTTGACGGTGAGATCGAACGTCTGGCGAGCAATTGCCACACCTGTGTACAAGCAAGTTCGATGCCGCCGGCGAAGACTCCTATTAATTGGCCTTTGACTCAGGAAAACTGGTCGCGTGTTCACCTGGATTTCGCTGGTCCAGTCAACGGTGCGATGATCTTGGTTGCGGTGGATTCGCACTCGAAGTGGATAGAGGCAATTGCTATGCAACATGCCACGACCGCGTCCACAATCACGGCACTACGCAAGATTTTCAGTCGGTTTGGCATACCGAGAACCATCGTGAGTGACAATGGCACTCAGTTTACATCCGAAGCGTTTGCCATGTTTTTGTCCAACAACAACGTGAAGCACTTGCGCACAGCTTCGTTCCACCCACAATCGAACGGCCTCGCGGAGTGAGCCGTACGCACCATCAAGGAGGGCCTCAAAAAACTTCAGACCGGTAGTTTGTCTATGCGCCTCGCAAAGGTGCTATTCAACTACCGTAGGACGCCATTGGAGGATGCAAGATCTCCGTCCCAGCGGCTTTTAGGATACCAAATCCGCTCCCGCTTGGATACCTGCCTTCCGCCTCCTGTCTCTTTTCCTCTCTGTTCAAAGGGAGATACTGCGAGTAAGCTTTGCCCTGGCGACTCCGTCTGGGCACGCAACTTTGGTGAAGGGGAAACGTAGCTTCCGGGGACAGTTAAAGAAACAACGGGTTCCCGCATGATCACGGTCAAGACGTCAGCAGGAGAGCTGAAACGGCACATGGACCAAATTCGTCCAAGAGAGAGCACGGCACCTGCGCCACCGCCTAGCAAGACACCTGAACCACCCGATCAAGATGCAGCCCCACCAGCGCAGTCTGACGCAGCGGAAGACGAGGCCGTCCCAGCTTTTCGGCGGTCGACAAGACCCAAGAAACCTGTTGACCGATATTCACCTTAAGGAGGGAGGAATGCTGCATCTCAGACATCATCTTGTTCCCGCGTGTGCGTCTGGTGTCGCACTAACGACGACGACAACAAACAGACAGTCTCGAGAACAACGCGCGAGCAATCATGGAACTGATGGCCGACCCCAACGAGCAGCCGATGCCCGGTCTGTGCCAAGAACACATCTCGTGTAAATACCTGTACATAGATTAAAGAGCACTAGTAACGCCTCTAATAATGTCTAGCAGCCACCGTACCCCGTTTTGTAATTTAAAACAAGACTAAGACGATCCCGTGTTTGCAGTGATATCGCATTATCGTTTTCATAACACAATATCATCTTAATATAATTTAGAGCTATAATTTATTTCTCTATTGTTGTATAATCTGTGTAGCCTTGGTATTAATATTTTTTTATGTACAATGTGATGTCTATTTCTTTGTTCTCTTTGTGCTTCTGCAGTGTCAACATGATGTTTACAATTGGGTTGTTTATATACATATATACTTCTTTTTATAAATATTGCATCATGATTTATACTTTCAATCATTTCAGAGCGTGTGTGTTTTGAATTATTGTTGCTGCTGCTTTGTGACGATACAAGCGTTGTATTGTTTTCATCTCTCTATATTGTGTATGTAGTTTTAAGCTGTTGAACTGAATTCCGGGAGCAAAGGCCCTGTCAGGCACCACGCATTTCTCTAACCCTTTAGGGGATAACATCCACATAGCATATTAGAAAGAAAAGCTATGTACCGGGAATGCATGAGGGGAGTTTTCTGCATGCGCATTGTAGTTTTCGATCTGCCTCAGAACGTCCACATTTTCCGACAGCATCGTTTCGTTCTCTGGCAACCAACTTTTATCCACAGCCTGCAGCATAGGAACTTTGAGCCAAACACGTTGTGACAACGATAGCAGTTCCTTTAATTAATTCTTATAAAAAGGAAATATTTCTGAAATTGCACAGAGAACGTCCCTATTCTAGGCTGCCGTCAAGATGTGCCAGTTTCCAAAATATTCGGTTGTGATCATCGGGAAGTAAACCCTCCAGATGTACACCTTTAATTATGCTTTCGATATAAGATTAGGATCTAAACCAATATATGCTTCGTGGGTATATGCATATGTCGGGAATGTTTGTTTTGAAGCTTGTGTCAGAACGCCTCTTAAAAGTAGAAGACGAGGTAAATAAACAGGAGAGCTGGTTAAACTTACGCATGATTCGTTGAGATTAGTGTGTATGTCCCTTGTCCCCTTTGTCGTCCGTCCTCTCCGGTTAGCATGACGATATAAGTACGGGATAATACTAATTGTCACTTTAAGGTCAGACTAAGGTTCAAAGAAATATTGACTCGTGTATACGTGCAAAGTTAAGCAATATCGGTTCTTGAGCTCGTGCCATAATGCACGGTATGAGTATAGGTTTAATCATCCCTTTAATGTCACATTAAGGTTAGAACGAATATTGTGCAATCCATATATGCGTATTTGAAGAACATGTTTTTTTAGGTCTTGTCACAATGTACGCTGTAAGTACTTTTAACGATCCCTTTAAGATCAGATTAATGTGAGAACGAATCTTGTTTCGTCAATTTGTGCAGATATTGTGAATATTTATATTTTTAAACTTCGTTCACAATGCAGCGTATAAGCATACTTTTATGTGTCCATTTAAGGTCAGTTTAAGATCGCTCAGCCACCTGCTCCCTGAGCGGGCTTGCGAATCTCAATATGAAAGCCGAGGAGCGCGCGACTGACCGCATCCAGGAACCCAGGGGCACGTCGGCAGTTCCGTCGGCTCGCTTCGCATCCACGGGTCAGCAAACAAGACAACCGAGCTGAAAGAACCAAGTGACGGCTGCATTCCACACTGCAAGATAAATTTCTTCGGCGGAACCGATCCCGCCGTCGTACACACGCTCTTCCCTTCCTTTGGCTGGGAGAAGGGGCGAAGACAAACAAAGGGGAATTCCTGTTGCCCGGGCATTAGCAAATGCTTCGAGAGCCGTCCGGCGTCTCGGAAGACATCGAGTCGCTCCGAACAAAGGAGACCAGAGCAAACAAGGGGAAATCCAAGCGAAACGAAGACACATTCTTCCCACGAAGGGCGAGGTGTCTGCGCGAAAAATTGGCAGCTGTAATGTACAATAAACTGTGGGTTTTTATTATTTTTTTTAAACATCATGCACTCTGATTAATCACGTGGCGTTACAATGTCAACTCTTGGTGTCACGCGACATAATTGACGTCACGTGATTTGGTCGCGTTACGTTCCCATGTCAATTTGCGGTAAGGGGAAAATGAGGGGTGGGGGATTTCCCCAGGGTTTTTGACTCCCATCCTTAGAAAGTCGAAGCGCATTTATGTACACACGTGGCCATGCTCCATAATACTATGGGAATTGGGTGGTGGGCTGTAGGATTTGTTCGTAGCTTTGCTGGTCGCTGCATTGTATGCGTCCGGTAGGTTTTACCCAATGCAACTCGAAGAGCTCCCACGAGGTGTTTTGTTTCACCGACCTGCCCTGGTGGGTTGCGTCTTGAAGTTTCAGAAACCTCCATATATGTGAGGTGATGAACGGTCGTTTCAGATTTCCAAATTTCCACCGAGATGCGCAATGGTGGATGGATTTCGGCCCTTGGTTGCGATAGTGACTGGACCTCATCGAACTGGAATTTCGTTCGCGTCATACCCAATTACGCGACTGTTGTGTCAGGTTTATGTCAGTTCCTGCCAAGCCAAATTAAGTTAGGTCAACGTTGGTCACGATGCATATTAATAAGACGCCAGAGTCGAACTAAGCTAGTCCAATGTTGGTCGCAGCGGATACTAAAAACAGAAATGCCACCAAGGTATCGTGAAGTGGCATATAGTATGAGTGAGATCAGAGTTCTTTGATACATACGGTATGGGAAGCGAGCATGCCGGCCGCGTCGCGGCGGTCGCCTATTGTTTGCCGCATCAATTGTTGTGGCTTTCTTAGAGCGCAATAGCTACCTTGGAAATTACAGTGCTAACCCGCTATAACGCACAACCAACGCAGCGACTGGCAGAAGTTCCCCGATGCAACGGACCCGTTTGCCGCTAGGGGCGCCCTGGTCGGGGCCTGAATTAGATGTGCACGGTTCCTATACATGGGTTGCACGTGACGTCATATCCTTTCTCCTTTCTGGTGGCCAAAACCTGCTGTTATACTTCGTTTCACCTTATGTGCGAGCTAAGGCAAAGCTGGAAGCGCGAGCACGAAAGCTCTGTGCCTTCAGGCTTTGCTCGAGCGCGCGAGCTGGGCAGAAACGCAAAAAGCGCTGGTCTCGCGCTTCTAGCTTAGGCTTCGCTCGCAGATAAATTGAAACGAAGTATAATGAACCTGTGCTCACTCGTTTCCGCTCGCTCGCGACGTTCGTGTACTGCTCGTAGAATATGCACAGTAAAGGCTACGCTCGAGGAAGTTCGGCCACCAGAAAGGAGGACCAAATTACGTCAGTGCAACCTATGTATAGGTGTTTCAAGAAACCAGTTTCGGAGCAGACGTGCACAAAATAATCACTGCCAAAAATTGTGAGTATTGAAACGTTTCGTGATGTAAAACACATTTAAAAAAAAAATTGAAAGTAAACATTCGAGATAATTTTCTATGTTTGGGAAATACAATAATTAAAGTACGGCAACCAACAAAGTCCTAAACATGTAGGCGTCCTACATATTTAGAACTTGGTTGGTTGCCGTACTTTACTTATTTGGAAAAAAAATTAAATAAGTTACGCATATTGTTACACCACCGGTATTTACCTACACGAAGGTAGCGGACAGTGAAAGACTGATTGCTTCAATTTAGGCTTGATAGACCACATGAAATGCAGCATTCGCCGTCAGCTCCCGGAATCATGAGCAGAACCACCCTAGAGCCACTCTGCACAAACAACTAAATGCACCACGCAAGTACCACACGTTGATTATATGGGCGAGAAGACTTGTCGAGGAAGACGAGAAAGAGGCGAGCGACACAGGAGGATGGCTCGGGAAAGTTACGGGGCTAAAATCATGCCGTCCTCCTACTTCTCTAATCTCCTTGAGTTATAGACCCACGTCACGTCAGATGAGCTCACTCGGCACGACTGAGTCAGAGCTGACTTCAACGAGCCTCATCTGCTTGTTGAGGCATGCATATTCGTGTCGACGCAAAAATACCAAGTGCGTTTTCTGCTGGCGGCATGCGCGCGTCTGGCATTCCAGCGTGTGTTTTCGCGTACCCCTTTTACGCGCGAAGAGACTGCGATTTTGTTTGAGATCTGGTAAGCTCTCGTATTTTTACCTTTTTTTTTTTACTTTTCTGACTCTTGCTGAAACGACCTAGGACAATTTGAAACAGGTTCATTTATATGCGCATGCTCTTTATCTCCGTCTCTGAAACGACGATTAGACAGTCACCGCGGAACGTTCACGCGCCTCTCATCCCTAGCAAGAAATGGTAAGGCTAAGGCAAACAGAAAGAAGGAAGAATAAAACATGTAAGGGGGACGGCAAACATCCCACTTAAATGTCCCCCTTAAGTGTGCTAAATGTCTTATTCTTTCTTTCTCTGTGTACTGTCTACAACGGGCCCCCCTCATATATACCATAAGGCAAACGGCGCCACGAATCGAGCACATATTGTGAAATAAGGGAGTTTCAAAATAGGGAGCCCCAAATGCTTTGGGGCGACCGAGCACCTTGGGGCATTTCCCTGCAGAAGCGCAGAAATTATGCGCATGCTCTGTGAGACGCCCCAGCGGTTTGTAGGAAGGGGGGGGGGGGGGGGACAAAGACTATTGGGGTCCCTTCTAAGACTCCCAATTATGTACCTGTGTGCGTACATTAAATACGCTACTTCATATATTTGCAAGTTTGAAACTGTTGATTCGCCTCAGACGACCTCCCTATTCCTTGATTTGGAGTAGGTGACTGATCATTACCCAATAAATTATTCACTTATTACAAAACAAACACACATTTAATTCTGATAAATTCAGAAGAGGCGCATCCATGTTCTTCCCAATCTGCGATCAATTGGTCGCAGCGATGTTTCTTACCTACAAAATTCTGGAGTCCGGTGCCATTTCTTTAAATTCATTTCATTTACGCACATTATTCATTTCATTTACGCACGTATGCCATTCGGTATTTAAGAAGCCCATTAACGCGGAGGTTCGCCGGTTCTTTTCGTTGATGTAAAAGTCCACGAGCTTAACACACACGTCGTAACACGCTTAGCATAAGAGCAAGATCTGCGCTTCTTTTTATGCATTTTACACATGCATGACAGCAACGATTTGCCTACTCTATCGCCCACGTTGGTTTGAGCGCCTTCCAAAACACTAGATATATTGATGGAAGTCCTCCATTTGGAAACTAAAAGGTCGAAAACCGGCATGTTAACCGCACTGTGTTCCACCCATACCTGAACTGGTCCTTGCAGTGTGCGCTTCAAAACATTGAGATTCTGTTAAATCATGTCTGCTTAGATATACTGTTTTTCGTGCGATGCATTGGGGGGATTGCAGTCTGTTAAATGCGCTATAACCTTTGGCATAATGTGTTAACTCTATCGAAACCAGCTTACGTATGCTCAGGAAGAGCTCAAAATTAAGCGCCCACTACCAGAGTTTACAAAGAAAGACTCCTGGAACATACCGGTGTCACGAAAATCTATATAAAAGAAAAACACGGGCGGGATTTTATTTTAAATTGGCGCAAATCATGCGGAAAGTCAGTTCGGATCGCAAAACGCAAAGTAAACCCTTACAAACAAAAAAAAAAAAAAGTTAAAAAATGACCTGTCTTGACAACACCTGCATGACATGATATTATATGAAATGATATATTGTAACGTCATGCTAACCTAATATGTTTTATTTTTACTGTACTCCATTGGAGTCTAGAACCGAAAGACCAAAACCTCGCGCTAGAGTCATCAAATATTGGGCACTTCAAAGAAAGGAACTTCATCCGACTTGTTCCTTAACTGCAATAAAATTCTCTTAATTCTCCTAAATCTAAAAAAAAAAGCGTCTCCCTTCTTGAGAAATGTTAAAACAGTTTGCGATAAGGAAAATCTATATCGCCTGCGCTTCTCAACAAAGAGCTAGGGAATTAAAAAAAAATAATTGAATGGGTACCACAGCCAATTGCGCCCGCTCTGCACTCGGCAATAAAATTTGCTGCCCCACAAAACAATCTAGGAATAGAGTGTGGATACGCTAAACGAATGCCTATTTAGTTGTTCTAGCTCGCACCATTGCAAACGCTCGCAGTGTCAACTTGAAGCACCCACACTACTCGATCAACGGACGCCGCGAAACCCATCGATCATTATTCGGCCCATCGCCTTATACTGTAAACGACTTAATTATCGCGGGCTCAAATTTTCGCGAATCGGGCCAAAGCTGAAAATTTGAAATTATTCGCGGGTTCTAATTTTCGCGAATCGAGTGTAGCTTCCGTAGCGTTCACATATTGCCCGAAATTGTTCGCGGGACGTATTTTTCGCGAATTGTAGGCGATTCGGGAAATTCGCGAAAATTAGGTCCTCGCGAAAATTTAGTCGTTTACCGTAGCTGTTTTTCTTTCTTTTTTTTTTCATTGTTCGGATGCAATACATACACGCCGCACGAAAAAGAGTTGTGGCAACGAGATTAAATGACGCTGAGTTGCTAGTGGTAAAGAATGATGGGCTAGTCGGTTATTCCGATAGGTTAGCTTCGCCGAAAAAATAAATAAAATAACCGGTGTGTACACAGAGCCATCCTCTGCGTGCATCTCGTGGGTCGAATTTCATTGAACCGTGGCTCGTATATACGTTCCAGTTCTTACTACCTACGATAACGCGTCGGTGAATCATTAACCTGGAGTATGCACGCGACGCCAGATGACAACAAAAGCCGCGCTTCCTGTGAGTCCGGACGTTCGCAAGAGACGCTGCAATCGACACCCCGTTGTGCCGGGGCTCGAATGGGATGATACTGTAGCGAAGTTTAGCTCGCGCGAGTGTTTATGTTTATATATATTTACCTTCTCCGAGGGTTCGCTCGTCTCCACGGCACGGCTCATGATTTCTGCCGAAGTCGTGAGGCCCCCAAATGGGGGCGAACGTGAACGCTGTAACGGTACACTAAGTTTATGCAACTCAGCGTCGGAGATGTTTAGTCTTGTGCGTACCTGCTTTTGGGATCTCCACTTCGAAGGTGGGATTTCTCCGTGTATAACTTCTCTGTCTACAAATGTGCTTTGTATTGTTTATGACTGCTCTTGGGAGCTTCGTTCGAAATGTGGTCTATCTTGTGTGTGCGCTTGTTTTTGGAATGTTCAAATTTGCTTTGGGCTCCGAGCATTTTGATTGGCTCTAAGAAACCTTTCTATGATTGGTTGCCAAAGTTGCTCCAGAATGCTGCTAAATTCAATAGAAGCAGCCACGAAAGGCCCGCGGATTTGGTTTCTGGATACCAAGCCTTGAACATTACCCTTCCTCTGGAGGCCAACCTGCGGGGCTGACCTCCTCCGGCTGAGGAGTCTTCTGCCCGCTAACTTGCAAACTTGGTACATCTTAGGGCAGTGAAGGAGGCTGTGGAGTCCTTGGTCAAGTTTGGCTGTGGTCGGGCAGCCGTTGAAAACATGGTCAAGGAGGACGGCAGGGAAAGTCGCCAGAAGTTAGGAGTATCCCCCTCCACCCGCACGCACACACACACACACATTTATTGACGAATTGTCTATATCCCTTCCATAAAACGTTTATCACATATCCCTAAAACAAAGAATTGTGTGTTACACCAGAATCTGTATCAACGGAGAAACATACCAGTTTTCTTGATGACAATACGATCGGACAAGCTTGCACGCCGTATGGCTAGACCTCGGAAAGTCCGTAGCGGGTTCGAAGAACGCGAACTTCGATTGTGTACGATGCTATGAGAGGGCTCGTCGTAGACGAGGTATGGACGAAGTGCGGGTGCGGAATCGAGAGCGGAAGGGGACGTTATGATCCTCGTAATCGTGCTCAGGAGGCGATGTAGAAACGACAACGGCGGCACATGAATATCGAGTTACACGCAAACACCGTGCGGCTCTCGCTTTGACGTATAGTACGTTACGTTGTAGCGTGAATTCGCTAGAATTTTTTTTTTAACGCAAGAGCGTTGAGCAGATCGTGTCACAGAAAAGCCGGCGTCCGTGGGTTGTGCTAAAATCAAGAAATGGTCGATAGGGTCATGACGTCACAGTCACGTGACTTCGCGCGGGAATTTCAAACAATTCGCAGCTCTCGCGTCAAACGTGACTTCACGCGTGATGTTCAAGTGATTAAAAACGACACATGTAGTGAGAATTAAAGGTCGTCGCATGTCTCAAAAGATTTCAGTTCATAAAGTTATTCATTTGCCTTAAATAATAATGCGAAAATGTTTAGGTGGGATTCGAACCCACGATCATTCGGTTGCGAGCCAGACACGCTTGTTTATATGTTTCGCTATCGCGCTCCACACTTAAAGGCGAAGCTTAAGCATCCTCCAAATTTTTGTACAGCACGCAACTATTCAAAAAGCTGCGTCCTAATTTTTTTTCAACTAAAAAAAAAAAAAAAAGACGACGATGACCACGGAATAAGTAACTTTCTTTTATGCTTTATAAATGAACGGTGTTTGTCACATGCTTTGATTTTCAAAACAAAGGTATTTGTTTTCACTTCCACTGATTTTAAATCACACTTGAGCCTCCCTCTTCAACCAGAGAATTCCTGAGCGGTAGAAATTACCTAGCCTTTCTTTTTCTATTTTTTTTATCTTTAAAGCGACTTAATTTGACTTAGTTAATAACCAGTAACGGCTTTTCCAAACAAAACAGAATGAGCTGGCGTGAAACCCGACCCTCGCAGAGTATGCTCATTAATGCAAAGCGCTTACGTTTGTGAAATAAAGTATGCGTGAAGTCAAAATAGAGATAAAAAAATAAGTTTTCCAACCAGTCTTTTTTTCTTTATGGCGTTTCATATTATTAGGATGTTCATGCCAGAACCTAGCACCGCCGCCCCCCCCCCCCCCCCCCCCAAACTTTGTATTTTAGATTAGGTTGTTTTATCAACAAACTTCTTAAATTTAAATGGTGTCCGATTTCCCACGTCATATATACGCGTACTATACACATAAAACACGCCAAATATTGTACGTGCTGTGCGCCAACTGTATTCAATACAAATATAAATAATTAAGAAATTATCAGACAAGTGGAAAACAACAACCACAACAACAATGACGTCAATGTGCTAACCGACAGAAAAAGCATAAGGTAGACAACCGCCAAACATCAGACTGACGAAGCGTTCCTTATTTAGGGATAATAATAGAATATGTAATATTCTTACTAAAGAAAAAAGAGCACCATATGACCTGCATGATTCATATCCTATAATAATGTCGCATGAAAGAACCACACGGCATGTTATATGCATTTATCTCAATGAAGAACACAAAGTTTTCGTATCTGGCCATGGTTGTCTACCCTACTCTGTCAGATGGCATACAAATGCCATTACCGTCCTCCATTTTTCTCTAATCATTTTCCAGTTAGCGATATTTTAAATATATTTTGTTTAGTGTTGTTTTCCTTCGGACAGAATTCGAAAGCTGGTCCAGTGCAGAAGGCGAAGGAGCCTGACGACGCACTAGTGCCTACTTACTTCATCAGTTTTAAGCACAGATAACGTCCTTTGATGACTGCGGTCTGAAAACAGCGCCAATTTTCTCCTTTGCAACGTTTTTGTGCGGCGGGTGTTCCTGATCGTTCAAGAAAGAATTGGAGATTAAATGCCGCTCACGATAAACCAAAGAGTGCTAAAAAAAAAAACGCTGAACTCCAGATTTTCTTTTTTGTGTGGGTGTGTATGAATAGACAGTTGTTTCCCCCCAAAAAAAACTCCCATAAAACAAAATTGACCAAGGAGCGATTTTAAAGCCGTTCTTCACTTTTGACACGTTGAACCCGAAATAGAAGCATTTATGGGAATCGCTCCTAAATAATAATAATAATAAAAATTGCCTCAAACGCCACTATTGCTCAAAAAGTTTTTTTTTGTTTTTTTTGGAGGGGGGGGGGGGCGTGTGTGTGGGGGGGGGGGGGCGAGGGAGAGAGAACATAATGTCTAAACGAAAGATGTGTTTTTTTTTCGTCCAAATTTTAGTATTTTCTTTTTTAAAGCCAAGCCTGTCTTATTGTTCTTAGAACTTAGTAAGAACACCGCGAACACTCATTACTCGTGAGTCTGCAGAGAAAGGTTTTCGGGGTTCTTGCTCGTTCCAAGCTGTTACGTGCGATCCATCACATCCCACCTTCTCGGGAAAACAATTATACCAAGAAGAAGCCGGCCTATGCGCAGGCTATCCTGACACAGCGGATTTAGCTCGAACAATGATTGGCGCCCGGAAGGGTAGCTCCGCTACGCCTCCTGTCTTCTGCTACCCAATTTCAGGCAAAATGGGAACAGATGAGTCGCGGATAAGGCGGGGGTCCGATTTGGTCACCGCAGGTGCGAGAGCGAAATCTAATTTTTCTCTCGCGGAGCGAGCGAAAATTGAAGTTCGACTGCTAAAGCGAGCGAAGAAAGCGGTTCGTCCACTACGAAGCCCCGTTCGAGGACGGGAATAAAACGAGAAAATACCGTACGTCGTCCGCTAAGTGACAGAGAAAACAAAGTTGATCGTCTTCTACGAAGCGAGCACCACGGCGAAGTGGAATCGGACAAAGGCTGAAACTGACAATAACTGCTATTTCACGTTAAATGCATTACCAACTCGTGCTTCGTTTTCAAATATCAAGTTTTTTTCTGCGGCCGTACACAAGTTGATCTTGTGAACTTCGTTCGAAATGTGTTTCGTCACATGTATGCGCCTGTTTTTGTCGTACTCATGTTTGCTTTGGGCTCCCAGCCTTTTGATTGGTGCTAAGAAAACCCCCTGTGAATGGTTGCCTGGCTGGCCCCAGAATGCTGTTGAACCCAAATTAAGCAGCCACCTAAGGCCCGCAGAGGACTTGGCTGCTGGATACCCTGCCTCTGGTGGCCAACCTGCACGGCCGACATCCTTCGGCTGTGGAGTCTTGTGCACGCTAACTTGCAAACTTGGGACCCCTTACGTCTGTGGAGGAGTTCGGCTCGCTCGCCTTTGTGTGGATCCTTGTTTGTCGAGTTTGGCTGTGGTCGGGGCACCCGCTGAGGGTGTGTGTGGTCGAGGAGGACGGCAGGGGAAGTCGCCAGATGCTAGGAGTATTCCCCCCCAACATTTATTGACGAATTGTCCTATCTGTTGGGAAAGAGTTTATCACATATGCCTTATATAAACATTCGTTCATCAGTATAAGAACCTTCCTCAGCGGAGTAAGAGGCTATTTCCTATACGCGACAGTATGATGATTCCCGGAATGGGGTCTTGCGCGTGTTGTGACCAACCTAAGTGGTTTTGCCTGGAGAGCCTGGGTTGTAAGGAGAGTCCAGCTTGAACCGCGCGGTGCGTTTGCAATTTAATGGTGAACGCCTCCAGCGGAGATTGGTCGCAAGTGCGTACGCGTAGCATTGTCACTTGGCGAAGAGTAAAGCAGGCGGAAACGCTTGTGGACGATCAACGCTCTCTGCACCTCCTGACAACTCGTATTGAAAACGCGGCCCTTAACCCCTTCACCCCGATCAAGCAGTTGGAAACATTTTTTCTTTTTTTTTTGTAATAAAGGCATTAGTTTTCCTTGGCGGCGTGGGCGCTCAACTAGTGATTCATTTTGTCCAGGTAGGGAAAAGTTCCCATGGCGTGAGGGGAGCGCTTCCAGACTAAACGTTCAAGGACGGTGTATAAACAGGCGTGAATCCCCTGCAGTTGAAATGCTCGGGTCTCCGTAGCGCGACAGAGAGAAAGAACCGACACAGACGTACCTCAAACACGTGCAGCATGCACGCGAAGGTAACCTTTGGCAGCTTTGCGATCACTCGTGCTGACGTCTCAAGCAGGAAAGCCTGCCAACAGTATAGGGTGTATTCACTGGCGGCCATATCTGTGTGCGCTAATGCTGAGCACGTGCTGATGGCGAGCTTCCACAGTTATTTTGCAACGTGCACCCCGCACCATCAAGATTGCTGGTCTTGGCAGCCTATTAATGCGAGCTCGTTGTGAGCATGCGCTCTAAACAGTGACCTCAAATATGGCGGCCAGTGAATACCTCCTATAGGGAGTATTCACTGGACGCCATATTTGAGGGCGATATTTAGAGCCCATGCTCGGAACGAGCTCACGTTAAAAGGCTGCTAAGACCGGCAATCTTGGTGGTGCGGAATGCACGTGGCGAAAGAACTGTGGAAGCACGCCGTCAGCACGCGCTCAGCAGTCGCGCACACAGCTATGGCCGCCAGTGAATACTCCCTATACTGACGCGTGCAGCTGTACATGCTTGACGCTTGTAGGTGCCGGTTGTTTCTGTTTGTGGCTCTGGTGCATGGGACTCGGCCATACCGCGCTCCTGCAAACGCTTGGTTCTATAACTCACCAAGGATTAACTACTCACTGAATATAATACACATTCGAAGTCATTTTTTGTTTGTTTGTGCTTTAACGTATACTGCCGGAAAGGCAGGCACAGATTTGGAGTCTTTTTTCGGCTTGTGTTTTAACGTGTACCGTCGGGAAGGCAGGCTCCTGTTGGTGGGCTCATTTAATAAATTGAATGAAAAAAACAAACATATACCGAATGACACCCTAAATGGCACGACTACTTTGTTCAAATCTTCATAATTTCGCGAGAGTCCTCTATTGGTTTTAAGCGTCGGTTTCATTTTGATCTACGCAGATTCGTTGTTTTGGCTCGAATTCTCGCGCGCTCGAATTCTCGAGTCGCGCGGAAGCCCGCGTATTCTTCCAACGAAACATGGCACTGGGGCTGTACTTCATTTTAGAACAATAGACCAATCTCACCAGCCAGTTTGACTACGCCACCGCTGCCGCAATGCATCGAGGGCACTGTAGTCTTTCTTCACGTGCGACAACCTCGATGGAGCTCTGCGCGTGTAGAGCACGAGACGGCACGAGCCCTCTCGTACACTGCCGTTTGCCTTCTCTGAACTAAAGTTATGGCGGCGTCACGCATGCGCCGAAAGCTTGGTGAGATCGGTCTATTTAGCGAACAGCAAACGCTACAGCCATCTGAATCTGATCAAAGCGACGCAGCGAAGCACATGACAGTTTTCGGAAAGAAGAGTGGACTCCCAGTGGTCCTTTGTCGTGACCCTCACTTTGACCCTCTGATTGCCTCGCTCGTGTTGCAGCTGTCGCCCTTAAATAGGGAGTTTTCGTAGATCGTTTTCGCCGTCCCGCAACGCCCACCGCAACCCGCTATGACAGCCGACACCCCAGAGTCGAGGCCATCGGCGCAGGCGCAGTAGCGGCTTCTTCGTTGGGGAAGGCTTAGCGGAAGGGGAAACGCGGTCTACGAAAACACTCATATAAGTTATGATGAAACGGGCTGCAAAACAAAGAAGTACGCTCCCCCCCCCCCCGGTTAATTCTGCTTCTGGTTCGCACTGGATTGCTGAAATGCCCACTCGATATGTCCCAGCGCGGCGCGCTGTCACCGTTAAATGGACGCTGTGACAGCTCGTTGACGCCTTGCGCGCGGCTCCCTCGAAAGCCCACAAAGCAACGCACGAGCAAAGGGGAAAAAAATGGCGGAAGTGGAACGCGATAGAAACCAGTAGTTGTGCTTGCCGGTCGGACCAATGCCTTGTAGCTATAGCCAAGCCTCTTGGTGGATGTTGGCGGTATATAGTCTTAAGACGAAGCTAAAGAAACGATCATGCTGCTCGGGTTAAAAATAAGCGAAACCAAAAACAAAGAGTCGCTGTCTTCAGCTGCATCCATAGGCTTTCCCACAATTTGAAGGAAGTAGCCACTCCTCTCGACGTGCCAGTTGTGTTCTCAGCACCTAGGAAACTTGCGAGTCTTTTCCCAAGAATCAATGACAGAGTGGAAGCGAGTGATGCATACAATAAGAGGCATGGCGTCGGTGGTCCATCAGATTCCGACAACGTGTGGAGCGCTTAAATTGGCGAAACTTGCAGATACCTGAATGAAAGAGTAGTACTTGGAGGACGTCGAAGCTTTGCCTTTAAGAGTGGAACGCGATAGCGTTATCGGGCACCGTTCGCATCGCCTTTTCATTCGCTCCTCATGCTCTTCCCTGGCAGGGCGGCGGGCATTGCAAGTCAGTAGCGTGTCTGGCTCGCAACCGAAGGGTCGTGGGTTCGAATCCCGGCCAAAATTCTTTGAATTTTCCTCTTTAAGGCGGATGAGTTGCATTATAAAGTGGAATCATTTGAGACATGCGGCGACCTTTACTTCGCGTGACATGTTATGTTTTTTTAATCACTTTCATTCCACGTGTGTCGTCCTGTTTCAGGTGAGCGTTGTGGGTCGTTTGAAATTTCGCGCGAGGTCCTGAGACTGTGACGTCAATACCCTATCGACCAATCAGGATTTTCGCGTCACGGCACCGACGTCGGCTTTTCTGCGACACGAGCTCTTTAACGCTATCGCGTTACAATAGGGAGTTTTCGTAGACCGCGTTTCATCCTGCGCTAAGCCCTCCGCAAGAAAGAAGTTGCTACTGCGCCTGCGCGGATAGCCTTGACTGTAGAGTTCCGGGTATCGTAGCGGGCTGCGGAGAGCGTTGCGGAACGGCGAATACGATCTACGAAAACTCCCTAATAGCGTACTCCGCCAGGTCACTTTGCGGTGCGCTGCCACGAATGTTGCCGCCAGTTAAAACTCTGGTCGAAAACGAAACCAAAATAAATTACAGATATCGCTTTAGTGGCATGAAATCAGATTGCAGCCGAAATATTACGTCAAAGCGACGCCGCGTACTCCACTGAAACTGATTTTAAAGATGCGATCAGCTGCTCTTTCCGGGGCGGCAAGCGGGTTAGTTTTTAGTCACCGAATAATAGAGAGTTTTAGTAGATCGTTCCGATGACTCCGATAACGATACCCGATACTCTGCCTCCGCCTTTGCGCTTAAATATATAGTATCACTATCGGGGGTATCGGAGGTATCGGAACGATCTACTAAAACTCTCTAATGGCGCAGCACCCTTCTGACGTCACGTCGCGGTGGAACTGCGGTTGATCGGTTGTACCGCGTACCGCAGTCATCTTGTGGCGTCACGTCGCCACTGTACAGCTGATGACCAGTGTTGCCAACCCTCTAGGAGATAGTTTCGGTTTCGCCGTTTGTCTCACCTTTCTTGTCCCGTTTACTGGGGCTTTCATTTTCGTAGCAATGCACCAGCTAGCCCACCTTTGCATTCTAAAGCCAGCTGCCTTTTTCGCTTCTAACTCTTGAAACTACGGCACCCGGCACCCGGCGTACGCGTTCGAACGCGTTCGAACAGGAAGTAGAGGCATTTTGTTTTGTTTATGATTGATTCATTGATGACAGAAAAGGCACACCAATATGGCTGACACCATGGTGGTGCCCTTTTAACACTGCCTGATCGGTCCCCTCAGTTCGTAGCGTCGACTGCATCTGGACTGAAGGTGAGACGAATCATAGCATTGAGTCTACCTACTGGTCCTTATCATAGCTCGGCGTTTTGATCGTCCCTGCAGGTTCTTGTCTCCTCCTTTCTTTCGTTTTTTCGTCGCATACACTGATCTCTGGGTTTATTTGCTGGATCGCGTTTGACCAGCTCCGCCTATGGACGGGAATGCGGCCACGGTCGGCCATCTTTTTGGTAGAGTTTTATTATCTCTAGCCAGCATAGTAATATGGCGGACAGCGCTATGGCGGCAGGCTGCCATAAAATAGCCGCGGATCTAGTACACTGTGCCGTGGGTGATATTTCGTGCTTGATTGAAGTTGTTCGACGAAGCAGATTCTTGAAACCTGGCGTGAACGGTAGCCTCATCTTTGAGGACCCGGCGAAAGTTCTACGGAAGCGCAGCACCGGGGGAAAGCAGCGCAGCTCGCATCGAAAGCCGACGCCGTACCGGCGTCTGCTTTCGATGCTTCTTTCGATGCGACTTTCGATGCGACTTTCGATGCGTGCTGTGCTGCGATTTCCCCGGTGCTGCGATTTCGTGAAACTTTCACCGGGTCCTCAAAGATAGAGCTACCGTTCACGCCGGGTTTCAACAATATGTTTCGTGGTCGCATATGTGATGCTCTCAGTGGTCGCATATGTGATGCTCTCCCTTCAACACGCGTGGCAGACGCCACGGGGGCGTTTCCATACTTAGCATTATTGCAAAAAGGCCTAGGCGAAACGCAAGTTCGTCTGCGATTCGTTTGCAAGGGAGTTGTGGTGACGTCCGAACGCCGAGCACTGATTGGCTTCGATTGGAAGGATACTGGTTAGACCGTAGACCTCAAGGCATGCAAGCATTGAGGTCTACCGACTGTCCTTCAATCAGAGCCAATCAGAGCTCGGCGTTCTGACGTCACCGCGACCCCCCTGCAAAAGAAGCAGACGAACTTGCGCTCCGCACTTTTTCCGCCTTCCCAGAACAGGCTCCGCGTCTGAGGAAAGCTGTCTTCCGATTTCGGGAGAAAGACGAGTCCACGTCTTGCCCTTCATTAGGAAGTAGCGATAATACCGGGACTCATTATTCACGCACCAGCGAAGAAATGACTTTTTCAGACGACGCCGCGACAGTCGTATCGGCACGGTCATCAGAAAGGAAATCCCGGGGCTTAAAATCCACGAAAGGACGAAGCTGCCCCGTCGTAATCCTCGCGCAATTCTCTAATTAGGGCTTCTGGGGAGCAAGACTCCGAGAACGGACCGTGTACCGACTTCACAATCCCTAATTGGTCCCAGAAACCCTAACTTATGCAAAGCCAGAGTCTTCTGAAAGCGAAATGTAAGCCCTTCAAACAGGACTAACGAACGGTTCTTCGGAGAATTTGTCTTGTTCTCAAAAAAGATTTTCTCACTCTTCCCCCGCCCCCCCCCCCCCCCCCCCCCCCCCCTGGGGCTGACATAACACAAATGTTACGACGTTGGCAATACGTCCCTCTTTCATAACGACGAATGAGAAAAATCATCGCGCACAAACTAAAAAGATAACGAAAAGAAGCTTATGTTGAATTTGTTTGCAGAGCTGGCAGGCACTCGATCACACCGTACAAAATAAGGATCTCAGCGTATGACAAAGCACATTCTCAATGTCCCTGCACACGTCGAGCTTTTCGGCTTTATTTGCATTTTTAATAGCGCCTGCGTGTTCAGCGATACAATTAACACCAAAGCTTTTTTCTCAGTTTTTGTTTTCTCAATATTTTGTTTTTTAATGTCCGACAGCAGCCAATGATACGATCCGAGGCTACCAATCAAGCGGCGGCAAAATTGCATCGTCATGGCGGTCGTCGTCTTTGAGCGCTCGATTGATTGATGTCACCGACAAAACCAATTAAGCGCAGTTGGTGCGGCGTGATCCTCGGCTTTTAACGCGACAGCGTTTAGGAGCTCGTGTCGCAGAAAATCCGGCGTCGGTGGGACGGGAAAATCCTGATTGGTTGGTGGGGTCGTGACGTCAAAGCCACGTGACGGCGCGCGGGAATCTCAAACTAAATTTTCTCGATACCTGTTTCTACAAGTAACGAAGACCAATACGAAATGACGAAGCACATTCCGCTGGAACCAGCAATGGCGTCATTCAGTCCCTCTGCTGTACGCTGCCATTCGCTTCCTAAAACCTACACCGTCACGCAGTCGGCGCTTTAATGAATACTGAATACTGAATAATGAATACACCATACTTGCAGGAAGCTCGTATTTGGGAACTTTATCTCAAACAACCCCCAACGCTCACGTGAATCTTGACGTCACGCGTGGTATGAAAGTGATCGAAACATGACGGGCAATGCGAATTAAAGGTCGCCGCATGTCTCACATAATGAGACATGCGTCTGCTGGTCTTATCACCCACGCTCAAAGAAGGGTCTTTTTCCATATGATTCATCGCACTCAAGCTGGTCAAGAGAAGCATCGCCTCGTCAGGCCTACAAGCTGCACTCGAGAAGTCATGTCATCATCTGGTTAACGATTAGTTTTGCCCGGAAGGCTGAAGAGACTGACAGTGGCAGGTTTCCCAACTTCAGGTTTTATTGAGCGTTGCAGGAGGGTTTGTTAAAGAAACTCAAGGGGGAACCCCGTCCCCAGAGGGGAAGGTAAATAAGAGACCGCTCGTAATACCGTATCTCCATAGAATTTCACACAACTTCAAAAAAGTTGCCTCGAGGTACGATGTGCCATTGGTGTTTTCTGCTCCGTGTAAGGTGGCGCAACTATGAGCGAGACTTGGCGATAAGAAGGACAAAGGCCCCACTTGCTCGGTGAAGCATGAAACATAGGTTGTTTGCAAGGTGGGAGTTGTGTACACGATTGCACCAACGTGTGGAAAGGCCTACGTCGGTCAGACGGGCAGATGTGTTAATCACAGACTGCGGGAGCATGACTTGTCGTTGCGATCAGTGGTGGGAGCTGTAGGGGGGCATCTGCCATTGCATTGTCATGGATGTGGGTGCAAACCTATCTTCAGTAAGACTTGTATCATTGGCAATGGAAAGGACAGAGTGAACAGAGAAATTTTAGAGGCTCATGCAATTATCAAAGCAGGCGCCAGCTGCATAAGCCAAACATGGCCAAACGACACTGGGCTTAAGTAGTAAAGAGACTGTTTTTTGGACACGTGGTAAATGTATCATGTGACGTGGGCGGGGTTGCTGTTTTCTTTGTTTTGTTTTCGTGTGATTGAAGTTCAATTGAGAGTCAGCGCATGTCCTGTTGGCACTTCCTTTAGTCACCGTTTACTGTGCGCTGTTTGCCTTTTCGTCAGTAACCCACATCGCCACCCCTACACATAATGAAATTTCATAAAGTAATAAATTTGCTTTAAAGAAAACAACTTGAAGAACTTTGGGCAGGAGGCGGGATCTGAACCCACGACGCTTCGGTTACGAGCAAGACACTCTACCGACTAGGCCACGCGGTCACTTCGTTTTCTTTCTTTATTCAGTACATAAAAACAGACTACCCAGATCTTTTGAAAGCTCTCCGAGTTAAAGTTACTTCATACAAAACAACTCTTCCAACAGTTTTCCCCAGCCAGGCATTTCGTTTATAGATTCAAAAACACTTTTCAGTTGGGCAATAAGTTGAGTGAATGTTAGGGAGCGAATTTTAGTTTTTCCGCTGCAAGGCGTACATCCATGCGGGATTTCCAGAAACAAACGAATCTAACACCATAATAATATCAAATGATTACTTTCATGTTTTTCAATCGGGAGAATTAGCATTGAATGTGCGGTTATTCATACGTATTTTTTAACAGTTCGCTTTAGAACATCCCATAACATAACTGCATCACAGCAGTCTATAAGCACACTGCTCACTTGTCTCATGTGGCTTGCACAGTAAGCAGTTCACTCCCCACGGTGCAAACATGCTTCTCTGGTTCATCCACAACTTAACAGGTAACGTGGCACTATGCAGCCGAAAATAGAAAGATTTTGCGGAGGCGGGTATGCACATAGACCTCTAAATCTTACAAACTATGATTTAGGGGCTCATTTTTTTTTTATTCTACATGGTTATCCTTCAGGACGATCGCATGAAGTTACATTTAAATCTAAAAAAAAAGCACCAGAACACTCTTAACGGCCGGGGTACCGCAAGGCTCAGGGTTATCGCCTTTGTTCTTTTATTTATACGTAAGAGATCTTCCAAGCGTTGTCGCAGTATGCAGAGTATATAAATATGCCGATGATACGGTTTTGGTTTCTTGTGATGCGGATCATCCAATCGCGATTAAGAAACTCCAAAATGGTATTGTTTTCATAAAGGACAGGTTTCAATTAAACTTAATAAAAGTAAATGCTGAAAAGACCTATTTGTTTGTTTTAGGAAAGAGCTTAAGAAGGTCGAACTCTCAGCTCCCGCAGCGCTGCACAATTTCATATCGTGCAATCGAGAAAGACTTAAATATGTAAAATCTATCAATTGCCTGGGAATATCTTTCAACAGTGATTTGACCTGGAACACCCACATGGCAGGCACACTTACGTAAACGTTTAAGAACCGTTTCCTGCAGTCTCTACAATATTAAAATGGTTCTTGCGTTCTCCGCTCCTAAACGTTAGCACACGCTCTGGCGTATAGTTATTTACACTCTAAAAAAAGTTTGTACGTCTACTTTCACGCACAACACTCGGAGAGCCAATCAACGCAACTTACGGAGGCAGCTTAGCAAATGACAGTGCCGAAACATATGTTTAGACCAAAAAACACTGTCTGAGTTGTGACATTATGCAATGCAAAACGTCACGCTTGCATTGCTTAATGTCACAACTCAGACTGCGCTTTTTGGTCTAAACATATGTTTCGGCATTGTCATTCGCTGAGCTACCTCCGTAAGTTGTGTTGATTGGCTCTACGAGTGTTGTGCGGGAAAGCAGACGCACGGGCTTTTGTTTAGAGTGTACGTTACGGTATAACCCTTTTTTCGGGATGCTCTCTACTTTGGCGTACCAGAATTAACTCCCTGCTGAAAGGTGTTTTGAAAAGTATTTCTTTTGGTACACAGGATGCCTCGAGTGACAACATATTTCAGAAACTGAAGTTACTGTCCTTTATAGGGCTTTTTAGAGAAACGGTGGTCTCCGACATTTAGGGAGTTCTGATTTCAAAACTCCCTACATTCAACAGCGTCCAATGAGACCTTCACTACGATCTCATATACCCCGTATCAGGAAACAATATGGTAAACGTATACGGATGTAATATGTACCACACATTTTTAACAGCCTGCCAAATGATATATTTGATTCAACATCTAAACAAAAACTCAAGAAATCGCTTCGGAACCTAGAACTGCAAACTGAACATTCTTGTTGCCTTTTGGCTTATTTTACGTTGCACGTCTGTATATATGAGTTCTTGTTGTTATTTAATGATGATCCACCCATGATACATATCTATTAATACTTTCTGGATTAGGCTGTTCCTTTGATCTTGGGTTGCCAAAGGCATGGTAGCGCTTTTTAGACGAGGACAAAAGAAAGAAAGACAAGACAGACACGAGCGCTGACTGCAACTATTTCATCAACATGGAAATGAGGCATATATACACGCTTCGATCCTCTCAATCAGCCAACCCCAGGCCTTGCCGCCGCTCGCATGAACTGCACCTCCTTATCGAAAAGGTCGATAGATGCAACGCTGACACACCCCACACCTGCCCTTTTTATCTCGTCCGCTTCGACGATTTCCCTAACAGTTCTATTTTTATGTCTAGGCAGTACTAAAAAAAAGGGGGAGGAGGGGGGGCAATATTGAAATATAAATAAGAAAATAAAATTGAACACTAGGTTACTTTTTTTTAACAATACAAACATGATGTCAAATGGCCCGGAGAGCGGCAAGTGGCAGATCGAAAAGTTTCAACTTCTGGGATGCCAACAATGTACTATACTAAGTAGATTATTCCAGTCAGAGATAGCCAATTGTAATGGAAAAAAAACTTGAATTGGTTAATCCTAGGTGTAACTAGATAAATATTGAGTGGGTGATCTGTGCAAGGGGAGATATGGAAAGCCGACGGACAGCATGCATCGTTTTAGAAGGAATGTAGTAATACATTTTGTGTAGGTGTGCGATATATGATGTTTTTTCGGTGTTTAAAAATGGAGGATTAGTTCAGCTTTCGATACAGTGACACTGGTAGTAGACGTATAATTACGAAACAATGAAGCGAATGGCCTTGTTTTGGAAGAGCTTCGAGTTTTTCTTTTACGTATAACTGAGGAGGGTTCCAGACGAGTGAGGTGTATTCTAGCTGAGGACGGATGAGAGTATTATATGCGATGAGTTTAGTTTGCGACGTGGCCCTGATGAAAATGACGTTTAAAAAATCCTCAACTTCGGTTAGCTTTTGCAGAGATATGTCTGGTGTGAGGCTTCCCACGATGAGTTATTATTAAAGTTGATGTCCGATATATTTGTATGCTGTAACATTTTCAACGAGCATGCTAGAAAGTGAACTAATCAAACTGCGTAGCACTTTTCATTCTAGTGAAGTTAAAGAATTTAGTTTTGTTAACGTTGAATTCCGTCTGCCAATCTCGACACCACGATTCAACATGAAACAAATCAGTTTGCAAAAGGGGGCAAATGATGGAACAAAGGATGTTCCATCATTTTTTTTTGACACTGACGTTAAAAAATAGGCCTATAATTAGAATTATCGTCCTTTGAACCATCTAAAAAAAAAAAAACTGCGACAACCATCGCCGTTTTCTAATTAGCCGGTACAACACCATAATCGAGGGAGTTTTGGAAGATGTGGACATAAAGTACACTGGATGTTTCACTAGTAATTTTAGCAGTTCCGATCATATAAAATCAGGCCCAGGAGCCGAATTTGATGGTAAGTTTGATATTAATTTCAAAATACTGTCTGCCGCTATATCGATCTGTTCCATTCGAGTAGTTATTAAATATTCTGGACAGTGACGGTGTAAGGGAAATATTGTTGGAGTGAAAACTTCACAAAAAAGAAAAAGTACAAAAGCGCTTGCAAGTCTCATCGGTCGGTAAATGCATTCTAGAGGCATCATTCAACCTGATTGAATCCTTTATCTTTTTCGGATTAATAGTGAACCAAAATTTTCCTCGGTTTGTTTTTAGTGTATTATGAAGATCAAAATAGAAAAAAAAAACGACTTATTTAAGCTTTTTATTTTATAGTTGCAAATTGACTGACACTTACGTTATTTTGACCAAGAAACATCTGTAAGAGATTTGTTTGCTGCACGAAAAAGCCGATTATTTTTATTCAGCAATCTCTTCAAACCAGATAAATACAACGCGTTTGCAAACGGCGTGTGAATGTTCAATATTGGAACAAATCTCTCGCGTAACGCAAGTGATTTACACTTAAACAACATACAGTTTTTATTTAAAGACCTTAAATCAAATTCTTCTAAAAACTGATTTAAAAAAACAATTGCTAAGTTGTGGTTGATTGCGTCGATGTTCGTCTTGAGTAGTTGAAGATTGTTTTTGCTTGATTGCTGACGTGCTGGAAAAGAAAGCTGAACGTTGATGGAGTTGCGATCGCTCCCATATAAACAGTCGTCATCACAAGCTTCGGCTTTGAGATAAATATCAGGTCGAGCATAGCTTTGTTCCGACTTGCTTTGTCAACAATTTGTGAAAGTGAAAAAGCATAGCGTTAGCTGCAGTAGGACGTATGTTCAATTCACACGGCAGCGTAAAGGTACTTTTACCTTAGGTCCCCTAGCTGAAGGCACCTGTAGTAAACGACGTTCTGAATCTTTGGTAAACCGCGAGAGGAGCACGTGATAAACAATTATTCCTCGAAATTGGCGTGACCCGCAGTGTTTGATTATTGTGTGAAACATGACGTTTAAAACCTAAACATTATTTGTGTTTGCTTTTGCAGCACTTCATTTATTTTTTTCTCTAACTCTAAGGGCGCACCTAAATGAGTTTTGCTTTGAAACGTCCGACCCTTCTGGCAACTCTTGCCCCATCATCTGCGTTTACGAGTCTCCATTGCGAGGTGGGCAACCTTTTTCTGTTTAGCAGCCCCATTTTTCCGCAAAGTTCCCTCACTGAAGTAGCTAAATAGTGCTCGGCAGAAACGAACCACGTCGGAGTCTCACGGTTATGCCAGTCACACCATCGAAAGGGATGGACGACGACGAGCCGCCAGAGCTCGACGATGTTATCTTCTCACAGGCGGATAGGGGCCCCAGGTTTCGGATTCTGACCAGTAAACTCGAGCGCTTTTCTTCCTACTGCCGCTACTGCTGGCGTCACTAGTGCTTGCGCCTGAGTTCACCTGACCGAAGGACCCCGGAGCCATAGTGGATAAAAAGTCCTGGGCGGGAGAGTCGTACGACTCGTCTAAAACCTCAAAAAAGAGCTCGCAGTGGTCCATCGCGTTCGGGTTCGTAGCAGACATTGTTTTCCACGTGTCGCCGCTGCTACCTGCGAGCTAGAGTAAGCGTTCCATCCTCGTTAGTGTATTATTCTATCACATTTGTGTTCACAATCATTTCAAAATTTGATACTTGTATAGATTCAATTTGTTATAATGCATTAAACAAGACATACTTATATATCTGTGGTTTTCATTTTGAGTTCGGGGGTACGAGGCTACTCCCTGTAGCTGTAAAGGGAGCTTGGCGAGCTCCGTTTCACACAGGACCTCCCTTAGCAGAAAAGACCTTCATGCGCCGTGTGATTACGATCTCCATCTCCCTTACTACAGGTACCTATGCCAAAAGTACCTTTACGCTGCTGTGTGAAGCGTAGTATTGGGCGTGCAATCCGCATTGCGCACAATCCCTGCTCGACCTCGCTCGTCAGCTCAGCATTACAAAAGTGCAGTCGCGGTGATATTGAACGGGAGTACGGCGAGACGGCTTGGATCACCTTGTGATCGGTTCTGATTGATGAACGCCGTGAAACGTTCCCTCCTCGAGGATACCTGGAAATATACATTGTCTGCGTTGACGTCACACAACAGCTGCCACTGTTGTGGCTTCCTGCGTACCATATGCGGCATACATTTGGCCCCATCGATTTGTTTTTCTCTGCAAATGACCCTCAGCACGGTCACGTCATGCACATGTCGTATATACAGGGTGTCACAAAAGAAAATGTACACGGTCTTTTTTACCGCAAAAATAAACTAGGCATCGCCGAATGCTCATTCTTCGCCCAAAGGTAGCGCTAGAGGTCAGAACCAGTTGACAAAGTTTCAGCACGATCCGATACCTTATTCAAAAGTTATAAGTGATTTTCTGAAAAGTTCAATGGGAAAATGGCGGCCGACGGAGTTTTTGAATACATGGGGCTCTATGGCACCAGAAACCGAAAACGGGCAAAAATGAAGTTCTTTCATTCCTATTATTTCCGTCGATGATATATACCTTTCCGACGTCATAGTCAGCGTTCGGCCAATCGCGGAAGGCCGACCTCAGCGACGCTTTTGGTCGCGCACGGGGCTAGTTTCTACTGACATCTGGTGCGCGCCTCGTTCATTGGAAAGTGCTCACTTTTTGTCGAGTATTAGCGCCAAGATGTTTCGGTGGCGCCCTCTTGTAGTTGGTTTTCATGACGTGAAGACCAAAATTTGCCCCGCCGGATGTCGCGATTTGTATTCCCGGCTACTTATCATCAGTTGCGAAGTACAAGCTCTACGGTGCGTGTAAGCACAAAGAACCTTAGAGTGATCACATTTTGAAGCCAACACTGTCAAAGACGACAGTCTAACATCGTTCTTATTTGTCGATGAAAGAAATGAATCGAAATAAAGACGTCATGGTGAGCTCCGGGCCAATCGCGAATGCCGACTATACAGCGACGCCTTTGGGCGCGCACGTCGCCATTACAGTGTGACAGGGCACAGCTAAAGCCCATTCATATTTCAAAAGTAGCGCAAGGTGCGTTGATGCCCGAGGCACGTGCAACGTGCAGCCCTTGGGAAGATCATGGTGGCACAGCGCAGCACTGAGGTAGATTTCAGACGCCATGTTCTTTCCAGAAGTGGCGCGGTGCACGTGTCTCGAGCATTTCCACAACAATGAAAGGCGCCACTTTTCCCAGGATAGAGGGGCTTTAGGCACAGCTGCTTGAAGATTGAAGACCACGTGAGGAGCGAGTTGGGAGCCCTTTGGATGGACTGAATGTGAAGTAAATTTCGCCAAATTAATCGGGTTATCGAGTCTTCACCTGTGGAGAGCTTCCTCTACAAAAAAGCACGGCTTCATCGGTGTCTTGTGGGAGCTAAAGAAGGTCCATTAGAAATAATCAAGCGCACGAACTATAGCCAATAAAAAGAGTGAGAACGACAAAGCGTGTCTTTGGAATGCCCGACCACCAGCACGCGCTACATGCCCCCCCCCCCCCCCCCCCCCCCCACCATGCTTTGGTCGGGCGCGCGGGCTAGAGGTTTACGAGACGCAGAAGCATGGTCGAAGGTAGGAAGCTCGCTCTGGAGGTGGGACAGCCGTAGCTTCTCCTTGCTGTTGTCACCTGGTCAATGACTAGAGTATAATTTCGGTTCTGAAATAAATTAAAACCTTCTTTGAGAACGCGTCCTTACCTGAAAAGCAGAGATGTACGTAACGAGTTACTAGTAACGAGTCACTTCTACCCAGTTTCTTTTGCGATAACGGGTAACCTATTTAGTTACTTTTTCTTTAGAAAACGAACGAGTAACGTATTAGTCACCTTTAAAGCCAAGTAAGGAATAACGGTATTTCGTTACTTTTGAGAAGTAACGTGTACAACAGCGCTTCCCTACTGAAAAAAATTATATGAACCTATATAAGAACTGATATGAAATATCCAAAAACTGATATGCGACGTATGAAACTGATATGAGATACCCAAAAACTGATATGCGACATATACGAACTGATATGCAACATTTGCCAACTGATATGAATATGTCCAATAAACATATCAGAAATAAATTCATATAACTTTTTTTTTTCGTATACGACATGCCGCGCGGGAAAACAAACACGTGGCTTGGAACCGCAGGGGAGCGGCTTGCTTTACTGGCTTTCAAATACCAACGGCATGAGCGTTTACTTTTTATTAAGAGATTCATCCCCTGAGCCGTGCAAAATACTCTCAGACGTATGACATTACTGAAAAAAATCCAACATGTTGAGAATATTATTTATTGCTTAGGTGGTCACCGAAAAACTCCGTACTTACAAAACGACCTGTATAAAAGTCGGAAACGCAGAGCTCAGAAGTAGTTATTGGGTGTGCTGTTGTATTCATGTTTGCTGTGCCATGTATGTGTATGCGCTCAATGTATATGTTCAGCTGATGCTAGTTGTATGCGTAATGTATCTGCATGGTGGCGTGAGCTAATAAAAATATTTTTGTAGCACATGAATTGGGTGGTACCTAGCGCCACCTAGCCTAGCTAGTGTAACTGATATGCAGCGTATGAAACTGATATGAAATCTGATATGAATCTGATATGAAAAAGGTGTCCAATAAACATATCAGAAATAAATTTATATAATGTTTTTCAGTAGGGTTAAACAGCTTCGTTTTTAATTCTGATGCGTCTCTTGCGACAAAGGCAGATGGGCAACCTGAAAAACAACTAAACAGTATGATGGTCTAGCAACGTGCATCGCTGAATACGTCAGACGAGCTCTACGGCGGGGAATGTCCTCCACCCAGCGAACACAACAAGGTTCGTTGGTGGAATTTTCGAGAATCCTGTACGACCGAATGTAAACCCGGAGATCGCCAACACGGGAAGGAAGGCGCATTGCCCATTGTCACACTTGGAACTTTAGAAGCTGATAGAACAATAAAAGAGAGAGGAGTTCCAGATTCACCAGCTCTTCCCGAAGCACAACACTGCCGTTCCTTCGAGCGCGTCAGTAGAATGACTCTTTGGGGTCGTCGGAGATGTGTTCTCAAGGAAGCGGGAAAAATAATACATCCGATGAAAACTTGGAGAGCCAGCGACTGCTCAAGTTCAACGACTATTGAAAGGAAAACATTAAACCATGAAACAAAAGCAGTTGTGCATTTGGCCGTCAAAGTAACGAGAAAAGTAACTCGTTGCTTTTGAGGTAAAGTAACGCGTTCCTTTTGAGAATAGGGTAACGAGTAAAGGATTTAGTTACTTTTTGAGCGAGTAACGAGTCACGGTATTTAGTTACTTTTTTTTGTAACGTGTAGTACATGTCTGGTGAAAAGAACATGAATCATATCAGGATGGATTTCGCCGGACAGCTCAACTATCTTCTCTATGACGCCTTTTTTTAGCATCGCGGTGGACTACAAGGCTGGCACACGCGCGCAGCAAGACCAACCAAAAATCTCTCGAAATCAGGAACAGTCGAAAGTAATTTCAGATTCATTTGAAAATCGAGGTAATTTATTCCGCGGAAATGAAAAAAAAAAAAATTCTTTCGTTAAATGCACAATCGCGACTTTCGCTTCGAAAACACCAACGTGTGGTATCTGGTTCGATGAATCTGGTGGAACGTTTTGGAACACGTTCTCCAGTTTTACGAGCAGCGGACGTCTCAGCTCACGTCCTAGAAATGAGGGCTCTACGTGCACAGATGAATTGAACAAATCCAATGCAAGCGATAAACGTTACGTGCTACTTGAAAAGGGACAAGGACAATAATAAGACACAACGTTTCGGGCGTGACAGCCTCCCTGGAGAAGCTCGTCAATATAGAGGGTTACACTAGGATGTTCTCGTGGATGATTATGGTTGTCAGTTATCACCGCCATGCTTCAATACTCTTTTTTTTTTTTTTGGAAGAAGGGTTTGTTGATTGGAACTCGTCTCCAACTGGTGTGTAAACCTCCATATCCCTCCCATGCACCGGAGGTGCTCCCCAAGTGGCAACCGTGACGTAACACGAGTCGGCCTGTCATGACGAAGGATGTTGCGATGCTGAAGTTTCGTTGTAGAAAAGCTGGCAAGAAAGGTGAGCGGAAGGGAGGGTCGCTGCCATCGCAGCGTCCCAACTCGTGGCTGTTGAAGCTCCCGTGGACTCTCAATCGCTGGAAAGCGACCTACCGCGGAACAGGTGTCTGCCCCCACAACTCCGCTACTGCGCTACTGCCAGAATCGCGGCAGGCAGCAGCTGTGACACGTCTATGACGTCATCAGTCAGAAATCGAGGGGTCTTGAGGACGTGGCAAGCACCAGGCGGGGAACGCGTTCCAGGCACCATAAACAGCGGCAGCACACAAGCGACATTATCTATGCCAAGACAGTCCCAAATTAGAGCGCGTCTACTTGGTCATTCTGTCCGTTAACGGCTAGGTTTCATTCCGATCGACACCTGTAACGTTTTTTGCATAGCTCTGGAGGCTCAGTGGGTTGCACTGGATTGTTGGATGCTAACTCCTGTTGATCTGATACACCACGTCGGTAGAGTTGCAGTTATTAAAAAAAAAAAAACGTTCAGCCTTTCCACTCTGGTGGAGAAGGAAGACCAGCGGAGCTGTACAATGGAAAGTAATGGCCGGCCGCAAGTCGGCAAGCCAGAGTGGAAAGGCTGCCGCCATCTATGAGCGACGGCGGCAAACAGATACGTGGCTTGCCGCCGTCGCTCATAGATGGCGGTAGGTGTCCAGAGTTCGGTGTCTCCATTTTTTTGCGGGGTACACCATCCTGGGGAAACCAGCCCTTAACAGCACCGCTGTAAAGTCGTAACTTGAGCTCCAATTTTGCCTTGTAATAAAGCCCTTCAATGTAGTGGGGTTATGAAATTCAGTGGCCAATGGTCGTTAAATTCGTTATGTTTCCATTCGCCGAGTTGTGCATTTGCGTAGTGGAATTTCCCAATAAAATAAATAACATCGTATAACTGCAACCTTTTCCACTTCTTTTTTTTTCTCGCACCACCGTAGATCGTCGATTGTGTCACGGTTTCTCCGAAAGTTGTAAGCACTGCCATTATGCCAAAACAAAGGGCTCTAAAAATCGCAAATAATGCGAAAAGCAGCGGTTGAACGGAAAAAAAAGAAAGAAAGAAAACTGCACAAAGAGTAAGAAAGACAAATGCTCCGGATCGAACATAGGAACGCTCCACATTGAAATCGCCGCGTGGGGGAAACAGCGAAGTAGATTAACCGTCGCGCGCAAAGAAAAACCGGAAAGTAGGGAAAACATTCGCTCCCCACCATTTGCGAACATCGGAATTGCCCACGACACACACACTAAAAGTATTGTTTTCACTAGCCTTTTTTTTTCTGAGAGTTTGTGTTGGAGAAAATGGCTCGTACAAGAGCAGAGGCCGTGGCGCCCGGCACCGTTGAGGCGGGCTGCGAAGAAAATCGTTACTGAGACGCGCTCGGCTTCATGTTTCAAGTCCAGCGTGAGAACAACGGACCAGCGTTTCAAACAGCTGTCTCATGATTTATCGGCAGGCAAATGGTTGTTCGCGGCGTATAGCGATGCATTGTAACTGGGCTTGTTATGTGCCATACGCTGCTGCAGAACTTATATTTTCATTTGGTGTAGTTAAGTCCCGACAGAGAAGAAAGCACAACACCGACAACAATTAAATAACAAAAAAAATATCACTTACTTCTTTTCCGCTTTGCCAGAATTGTCCGAATTGTTTTCTACTTGTTTAATAAATAAAGGATTTATGAATCCGCACTCTCACCCGTTCAAATCATTCAACGTGGACAGGGTGCGGCCGTATGGACCAACAGATTTTCCATTACTCGCAGAATTCGAATTCAGAACGTACATAACTGAAATTGTGCACACGAACGTAGCTTCGCAAAACGTTTTATGTCTTTTTCTATTTTTTTTAAGCGCTTAACGCAGAGGTAGCGAAGTATTTAAAATAAATCAAAATCGTAGGCCGTGTGTTCTCTATGTCTTATACCAGCCTGTTTATCGTCTGCACACTGGTTCATGAGCTAGCTCCAAGGTGGCTGGCTGAATGCAAAAATGCTAAGAACCAGGAGTAGGGGCTTGCGATGAGCAAGATAATCAAGATAATTAATATTTTAACAAAATATATGAACAATGACCACCTGGGAGCAAGCTCACAAACTAGCATGCAGAGGACGAACATCCGGTAGAGGGCAGAGAAAATGAACGGTCGCCGTTTTCGCTCTATTTTTAACTTCTCACCTCCTCTGACTTCAGCCTTGAAAAAAAAAAAATAGACATGAAACTGTTGCGAAACTACGTCCGCGTGCCCAATTTCAGGTATGAACGTTTTGGAATTCGAATTTTTCAAGGCGTGCCAAATGCGTCGGTCCTTACGGCCGCACCCTGTACAGCTTACTCTTCAACGTCAGGGATTATAGTTGTCTTTAAATGACGTAAGCCCATTTTAAACTTTCAGTATAGGAACCAGCGACGTCAGCTTGTTGGGTATTATCGACTGGGTCAACAGCAATCATCCCAAATACCGATCTCCATTGAGTAACTGTATACTCCGTCATTTGCTTTTGTTGTTTTTCCAACTATAGTAACTGACATTTTAGGAAACACAGTGCGTGGCGTCTCACGCGATTCGCTCTCCGGCGTTCTTAACATCTCATGCCTCAATTTTATTAGACGCCGAGCAATGATAGGATGCTCAAGGCCCCCGACGGTCCGAGTTTCTTCAGCTGACAATGCTTGTAGCTGTTAGCCTTTTAAAGCATCAGAAGGGGGAAAAAGAATTGTGCTTAGTGCAGCAACGCCTTCCGCGATATGCGCCCAACCTCGTGTTGCAATTGTATTTTCTTCTCCGAAATTCTTCAGCCCTAAAGTAAACAGTAAACGACAATATGTATTTTGATTGGTATTTTGTCCTTATTTTAGAAACTTTCTAGATCTGCCTTGCCTACAGCTTGCTGCAACGCAAGAAACCTAGAAAAGAAAAGTGGCTGTTTCTGCGATGCTTCGATGCAGACCACGTCAGAATCTGACAGCATTTAAGGCTGAACTCCATGTAACAAATTATGTGACGAATAACTGGCGAACGCCGCCCGACGGCACGCTTCCTTTGCGCGCGACGTAGCAGCCACTGTGTTGATTCCACGCGCAGAGCAAAGCCGCCGGGCAAAATTCGTCGGTTATTCGCAGCATATTCGTCCCATGGAGTTCAGCCTTTAGACGTTTCTTCTATGAAGGCCATATTCCGCTGATAAAATTCAGACGAACCTCGTATCCTTACTCGGACCTTGGTCGTAGCAGAATTACCGACCACGCCCATTTGTCTCTATTAGAGGCGAGATGTTTTGGTGGCGCCCTCCTGTGGTTCCCCCTTGTGACGTCATTACCTTGCAAACAACAAGTTCGATGGTGTTTGTTATTAGCATGGTGGAAGCTTGAAGTCATTGCGCTCTCAAAGGAACACTGCCAACGCCGTCAAAATTAAAGTTCTTTCATTCCTCTTATTTCCGTCGAATAATAAGTCCCCTTTCCGACGTCATAGTCAGCGTTCGGCCAATCGTGGAAGGCCGACCACAGCGACGCTTTCGGTCGCGCACGGGGCTAATAGTCTTTTTCACCTTATGATGTACCTCAGGAAAGGCTAAAAGCGCGAGCTCCTTGCTCTAGGGCACATCTCGGGGGCACAAGCTCTCGTGCATCAAGGGCAGCAGCAAACGCTACGAGCTCGCGCTTCTAGTCTTCGCTGTGGTACAACATAAGGCGCCGTTTTCCTTCGAGGCGTTGTGAAGACCACCTTTTCCCAACGGGTCTTTGTGAGGATGACCAGAACACTTACAGCAAGCGCATCTCTTCAAACACAGGATTAAGAAATAGGCTGTATCCTTTATGTCCGGCGGTATCTTGCGTCACTTATCCTGAAGCAGTTATGCCACCCACAGTTAAAGTTTAGTATAAATTATGTCCCGCGTTAAATAATCTACACGATCAATTTTCTGCATTATCACGATTCTCGAGACCTTATCCACCAATCTGTTGACCTACAACTTTATTGTTATCATTTGTTGCCTTATTGTTTCATCCAATCCATCAAAAGCCAGCGCTCCAGCCGATTCCGTTACCCCTTTAGGGAGCGCAGGACAAAGCCCCGTAGACTTAAAAACCAGATATTCTAGCATTTCGCTATCGCTATGAAATACAACACATATTAAAATTGAGCCCTTTACGTCTTTGTCCTTAACACTCACGTTCTCGCCTCGTACAGTAAAACAAACGTTTCCTCGTGAATGATCAAACATCTGCTCCTTTCTTCTGTCCGTATTTTTTTTGTGACTTGTACATTGCTTAAGACGATTTCGTTTGCATTCTTCCCTCCCAGATTTTTCCTTCAGCTTTTTATTTTATTTTTCAATGAACTAGTCTTATCAGCGTACCACCGGTGCGCAGGCATTTAAATACCAGCTTTCGAGTTCAGTTCGGTGAATTTATAGTTAAATTGTTGTTTGCATATTTGCTTGTATACCCCCTTTCCGTGCCGGCCGCCTACCCTCAATTTCAGCTAACCTTTGTTCTAAATTCAATTTACTAATTGCCTCTCTGCTCCCGAAGGACGCCCAGCCTATTTTCCACAGTACACCCCTCATTTGATGCCAGTTGTAATCTGCCCATGCTCCTTCGTCAAATTTGAAATCCTGATTTAACCTCCGGCCTTACGCACTGTACCCCACTGAGAAAAGATAGTTCAGGCACTATCACTCTTTTGCACATGCCCGTGACCGCCTCATGTCCATAATAATTCCACTGTCTCGAGTTTCATGATATATACATTTACTTTCCCTTTCCTAACTTTATTTCCTTCATGTTCACCTAGATATTTACTCCATTCATTGAGCCATACCTACAGATAGTTTTACTTTCTAAATGGTATATTACGCTGTTTTGAATTTTCAGGGGTTGCCTTTTTTCGTGGTTGAATACAATTGCTCCAGACACGTGACCCCTAAAACTCGTGCCAAAAATGGCCAATTCCTTTCCACATATCTCCGTTTGTTCGCACATTGTATTTGTATTTATAAATTTATTTGGCCGAGGACAGCCACGAGTCCGCAGAAAGGCCGGTTCATACCGAGGAAACCCACGGCGCCGCGTGAGAGTAGGGTAAAACTGTGGAGAGTACAATCAGATGAGTAAATGTAGATTACGAAGGTTCGCGATTGAAGATGAAGGTACGACAAAAATATTAGATATTTGCCATCAATACAATGTCCGATGGCTTTCTTCGAAAGTGTGCCCTCGGTTGTGTAGCCTACGTGTAACGGGAGCAAAAGTCGTCGGACCTCAAGCCACTAAACGAGCTACGCTTAGAGTATCGGCACTTCGTTCCCCGATCTGCTAGTGGGCGCCGCCATGCTGTTGATTAATGCAGAGCAGACGCAACTGTTGATCGTCACAAGTAAAAGAAATGCGACTTCCTCAGCTTTACACACGGTGGATTGAGGCTCAGGTGATAATGTTTTGCTTTGTCGCGAACCGTTTTAACATTTCTGGAGGACGGAAAAGCGTTTCCTGCGATTTCTTATAAAGTTTCAGGTAACTGGCAACCATGATCTTAAGCACGAAGATGGCTGAAGTGTCGCTACTCTGAAGCGTAGCTTATTTACTGGCTCTAGTCGGATCAACCCGCTGGCGACTCTTGTAATTTCCGTAGCGTCGGAAGGCGAACGAAATAATATCACATTTTGTACCTAACGCCCCGCACATGCGCATTCGTTTTGGGTTACCGTTTGTTAATTCACGGAGAAGCTCTTTACTGTTTGAGTCGGGAACGGAAGTGGTAAGGACAAAGACATGTAGGGCTAAATTTAAAGAGCCAGATACATGTGTGTACCGTATGCCATAGTGATAACGAGACGCTGTAACTTGTAGTTTTGAATGGCACCCACCTTCGCCTTGCCTCCCTGAAGGGGTAATGGATTTGGTGGAAGCGCTGGGTTTTGCTGGCGAGGGTGAAAGAACAGAGGAACAAAGGATTTCAATCACACAATGGAGGTTACAAGATTAATGGAGAAGGCCCAGATAAGCTTTTTAGTACACAAAATTGATGAGGTAGATAATTTAAGGAGAGATAGAATTTGGGTAAAAATTAAAGAGTTCATAAAATTAATTTCGGTCTGGGATAAACAATTTTAAAGCGGAATCTTACTAATCGCATATCGTTTAGTAGCCCCAAAAGAAAAAGGGTATAACGTCAAAAGTCTGATTCTCGGTATGAACGTTTAAAACTTTAGCGGACTAGTGAGTGCCATGACGGTACTTATCATCGCTTGCGAATGGCAAGTTCCATGGTGTGCTTAAAAAGAACGGTAGAAGCTTGGGGTAATCGTACGGTGCCCAAGCAGGTCACGACCTTGGGGTGACCTTGGGGGGTCACGTGACCTTGGGATGACCTTGGTTACGCCGACGCCGACGGCGACGGCGACGCCGACGGCGACGGCGACGCCGACGCCGACGGCGACGCCGCTCAAGCCGGAAACGGGCGCCTAAGAGCTGCGCTCTAAAAAATATCCTTTCATGGTTTCCTTTCAAGGGATACTGAACCAAACATAATATCATCTTTCATGGCTCATTTAAAGTGACTCTGAACAAATCAGTCATTCTAATAAGTGGCGCACAATCTTTCCACGAGCCAGCAGCCGCCGGTGTGCGCGAGCAGACGCAACAAAATATACGTCATAGTCCTTCATTCACGATTAAGATGACAGAGAAATGTGTGGGCTCCGGAAAAAAGAAGACTAAGGACAGGCTTTTCACCTCCGCAGTGGGGTCGGGTGTAAAAGTTAGGCAATTAATTGGTCTAACAAGCACGTAGCTTTCACTTGTGCAGATAAAAAGCCTGTCTTTATTCTCCTTTTGTCCGGAGCGCATACATTTCACTGTCATCTTACGCGTGAGTGGAGGACTATGATATCGATTTCGTTGCGTGTGCTCGCGACCACCGGCGGCTGCTGGCTCGTAGAACGATCGTGCGCCACTTATTATGAACACTGAAATGTTTGGGGGAGCGGTGTAAATGTTTGTAGGATCGATGGTGTAAGCTGCCGTGAGACACAAAGCTATAGCCAATAGCATTCATTCATTCATCCTATAATATAAGACATAAGCTTGCTATAAATGCTCTGGTCGTCTACAGAATGTCTACAAGAAAAAGATGCGGACTGAACAGGACATCGCTAAAGAAAAAGTGGCGGCTCGCGTAGTCTGATCGTGTCCCTCGTGCCAATGAGGCGTCAAAAAAGCAGGCAACAGCGTCTGGATAGGGACAGAAGAGCAGAGTGGGCCTGTGCTGCTACGACAAAAGGCTGAGTGAGGGAACGGGCTTTGCCTCAATATAACCTGCAAAATATAAGCTCCATTAAAAAAAAAGAAAGAAATATTGAGATGAGGTTGCATTTTGACATGGTCTGCGGCGTAGGACCACAGAAACGCAGTCTAGGTTTGAACAGGGAAGGAAGTCAACAGGTTGGTGAAGCGGTACTCACACGAGGGAAATATCTGTGGAAGGATGTGCGTGAGGTTAGCAGCGGGAGCAGCTCCTTCCTTAGCTTTGTCGTTGACACCGAGGAAGTGCCGTTGGAAGGGATTTGCGAGCTAGCTGTCCAATTTAACAGCATGCACTAATTACACCACACTAAAGAAAAGCTAATTGAACACAATTTGTTTAACGACAAACCATTGATCATTAAAAGTTGAATGATTATTTGCTGCGAAACCGGGATTGTTTGTTCCGCCTAAGCATCCAGCACTCCATCCGCCGCAGAATTGGCATAACGTGGTGCGCGCTCCGGAGATAAATCCGGCGGATGTCCCCTTCGCGCGAATATCGCTTAATAAAGGACCCATGAAACGATTTTCGGACTTCCGGCCAAATAAGATGGCGTTTGGGGATGCCCCTCAACTCATACAATGTTTCCCGGGTCACGTGCGCATGACGCGCCGCGGGGTACGCGGCTTCCGGTCTTGTCCTCTCCTTAGCACTGTGGACGTCGCTACAGTGAGAGCAGACTCTCCCCTCTCTCCCCATTAATAGGCTGCTAAGAGCGGCCATTTTGACGGTGTGGAATGCAGGTTGCAAAAGAACCCTGGAAGCTAGCCATCAGCACGCGCTCAGCAGTCACGCACACAGCTATGGCCGCCAGTTGCAGGCAGGTGAACCAGGCGCACGAGAAAGAAAACGAACCACTCAGCTGCCGAAACGTGATTTTATATCGCGTTGATCACACCGCTCGTCCGGTAGCAGCCAGCCAACGTTGCTCGGCAGCGGAGCAGCGGGGAGGGGATGCTTTGACTTTCTCCGGATAGATGGCGCTGCGAAAACTTCGTGTACTGAACAAGAATATAAAACTTTCGATTCATTTGTTTATGTTGAAACGAAATCATTTCTAAACGCTACCATTAAACTGAGAATATACTTGTTCAAAAGCGATCTCAATAACCGCACCCGCCGTGACGTCACAAAGTTAGTTCCTATGGCCGCCGTACGTGAAGTCCAGTCAAGAAATAGTTCCTTTTTGTTTTCGCGGTTACGCAGCGCATTCGCAACATTTCGAGAGAAGTGGTCGTGTTTTATGGTCCAATTGTGCTAAAGTAAACCAAAAAAGGGTGATAAGGTGCACGTTCTCTCGATGTTAAAATCGTCTCATGGGCCCTTTAACTAAAGTCAGTATATCCTGGAAAAGTAGCGCCAAGTACCTCCCATATGTTCGCCATTTTGACTCATGGAATGAACAGTGTCTACTTGATCATTCCATACTTGGTGAGCCGATCCAAGTAGACCGATCTTACCAGCCACTTTGGCTACGCCACCGCTGCCGCAATGCATCGAGGGAACTTCAGTCTTTCAGTACGTGCCCGAACCTCACTGGAACTCCGGGCGTGCAGGGCACGAGACGGTTTCAGCCGTCTCAGCCACTGCCGCCTGCCTCCTGTGAACTAAAGCGCGACGGCCGAGTTCCACTATAAGCGACGAAAAGAAACAGCCGACACCGACAAGCTTCAAACACGTGTAGCATGCACACGAGGATATCTTTTGCAGATTTGCAGTCACTCGTGCCATAGCGTCCTTTATACCCACAAAGCCTGGGAGATCGCCACGAAAAGCGGCCGCCGAAATGGAAAAGGTGGAGCGGCAGACAATGGATGAGAGGAGATCAACGTGACTGGCGCCCCGCTGCGGCGAGACGCCGAAACACACTTCTCCCGAGCGAATAAAGGCTTGTTCACACTGTTGCAACCGAGTACGACCGAGAGAGACAAGACCGGTTTTTAAGCCGTTTGCGACGTCTTAGGACCGGGTGCGCTGCTGCGGAGCTGGTCCTAAGACGTAGTAAGAGGCTTAAAAACCGGTATTGTCTCCGTCGGTCGTACCCGGTAGCACGTGTGTGAATGGTCCTTAAGGGTGTTGCGGGAGAAACACCCTTGTTCGCTGAAGTCCAGGTTCCCCGAGAAATGGCTTTTCGATGCATTGTGCATCGAAAAGTCGTCGAACTACCAGGCTTTGTGAGTATAGAGGAGTCTATGCTCGTGTGCTTATAAAGGCATTTCTTGAATGTTGAGATTTCGCTATCCACAAACAGCCGAAACGAGCGCACATTTTCGCACAGCCCCATATGTGTCGTCTGTGGTTGGTGGCATTGAAGAATAATAATCCTATTTCTTTAAGTACGCAAGAACAATACCATTGTGAGCGATCTGTGGAGATAAGCAATGTTTATTGTATATATACTGTACCAAAGACGCGGGCAAGGATTGCTGTCAGTACGATGATGCTCCATACCGATCTTGGCGCGACTGGTTCAGAACGACCCTTTCGAATCATCCAAAAGTTTCATGGAACAAAATGCGATTATCATAGCCACTGATATCGACGAGCTAACCAATTTGTGAGGTTTTTGTACGTTAGTATCTGTTTATGTCCGGCTAGCAGATTGGGAAGTCAATGGTGCTACTTTCCCAGGATCCAGTTAGATTACGCTTAACCAGCTGTTATAAAGAGACAAACCCCATCATGCTGAATGTATAGACGTGTTATTGAAAGCTGTGTGCCTAAGGCTGTCACGTGTGCTGTCAGCGAAAGTTTGCCAGGTTGTTTTCGCTCCGACAAAACTGTTCTCCACGGCACACTATAAGCTGGTTTACCCACAGCTCGTGCTGATAACTTGTGAATATTGCCTATCCACTAACACACTGTTTACAAGAAAGCCCGTGATTGCCCACACCTAGTACGGGAACTGCACGCGGGCATGGAAACAGAGTTGCGTATATAGGCCAGGACACACGATACCGCTGACTTGTATGAATTAATACCGGCCGCTTGACTTAATAGGGACCTTTAGCAAACCATTGTCGTGCTCCGCGTACCGCACTGCCGGAGCCTTTGAAGCATGCTTTTAAGCGCGCGCCTAGCGGTCACTGTCACCTGGGCGCGCGCTTAAAAGCATGCTTCAAAGACTCCGGTAGTGCAGTACGCGGAGCACGGCAACGGTACGCTAAAGGTCCCTAATGTCATTTTTACCGCTAGCCCTGTACCGGCGTTACCTGTATATCCTGGAACCCTGTGGCGGCGGCTAGTATCTGATAGCGGGTAACCCGTATCCGAAACCGTTGACCGGTATCCGATAGCGGGTGACCCGTGTCCGCGTGCCGTAAACCGGTACATATATAGCGGTGACCTGTATGAACCTGTATATACCAGTATAAAGGCGTATACGGGTTGTTTTCAGTACGGATGCGCCAGAGGCGAGACAGTTCCGCAGTCAGTGAAGGATTTTCCGATGTCTATGCCCGGTACCAGGTAAAATCTTCCCAGGACATTCATCCAAAATATCTCTAGAATACTAAAATTCCCAGGGAACAGGGAATACAAGGAAGCCAAATAGCGCTTTCGAGGTTCTTGTGATGTACCAACTAGCCGATCTCTCCACCTTACTGTATATTGTCTCTGTGTCGGGAGTTGAGAACGCACTGCTTTGTAAACATTTTTTCAACCTTATTGCCTGTGCAGAAAAAAGAAAATCACCGGGCTGTTGTTGACGCATGCACGGCATCTGATATTCCAGGGAAGGGAGCTACTGCGGGTTCCCAGAACACGTCACACAGCCTAGAGTATAAGAAGGTGGCGAAGCGCCGAATGCTGAATCTCAGATTTGTCTGCTTAATGAAAAGAAGAACGCACAGCACTTTGCCCAAAAAATGGCTCTCCTTCCCGACTCTCCAAAAAGCTGCATTGTAAACAAAGAGGAAACGCCCGCGCCTTTACTTTGTGGCAAAGAACTTGAGCAGACATGCATGGCCATCTTTACTAATGACAAAACGGGATATTGTGATGAGTTCTAGAAGTACGCCGTTTGAAACTGGGAATGATGTGGAAAGTTGCGAAAATGTCGGGCTGTCTGTGGAATTCCTCAGATTATTTCTTGGTGAAACTTTCTTTTCTTTCACCTTAGTGTTAGTCTAGCGATTCCTCTGAATGGTTCCGAATTAATCTGTTTCTTTTTGTTTGTTTTAACTTTAAATTTTACTCCTGCACGAAGCAGCAAGTGAACAAGTCTTGCTTACTTGCTGTTTTGTGTAGGAGCGAAATTTTCTGACGCCATTCAGCGCTTCCGTTTGGGTTCTCCATCTTAGTCCTCCGTTTGCAACACGCCCTTTTTCACTCAGGCAGCGCCACTCGACTGGTATCAGTATTCGCCATCCCTCTAAATACAAAAACTATCCTCGCGAAGCATGTTGCGAAAGTTAGTGTTCTTGACTTATTCACTACATACGGGTAGTATAGCGGCGTAATTCACAACAAGACGCTTTGGCGGCGCCCTCCTACGGACTTTGTCTTGTTCCACAACCAGGGGCCCAATGTTGCACGTTTTGGACTCCCACGGCGACTATGGAGAAGGAAGTGACGTCAACGACACAGCAAACGCAGATTGGATATTGATTTTCTTCTGTCAACATCCAATCTGCGTTTGCTGCGTTGTTGACGTCACTTCCTTCTCCATAGTCGCCGTGGGAGTCCAAAACGTGCAACATAGGGCCCCAGGACGCTTCTGAATGCCTGCACTCTAAGAAAAATGAGTACGACGTGGGCGGGAAGAATGAGTGAGTGCAACGTCACTCGCTCATTGTCCCCGCCCATATCGTAATTTTTTGTCTAATCGTATTCCGAGCTTCGTCATTCGCTAAGACCCTCCAAATTCCTCGGCGCGATTGGCTATCTCCATCTTATGCAAGAAGGTAAACTCACGCACCTCGTTTAGAGTTTCTAATCTTCACTTGTTTGGAAGCGACCGGTTCGGCAGTCTGTGTAAAAATCGAATCATAGGCTCCCTTTCGATGTGTCGTTCAGGAGAAACACCGTTCAACTTGGCGTTCCAACCAAACCCCCGTCTACCTCTGATACAAGCAGACAACGTCGTCGCAAGTGCGGCGGAGCGACCCCTGGCTTAATTATTCACCTCGGCGCCGTTCTGGATTGCGCACGCCTCCACTCACCCCTACGCTGACAGTACAGGGGCTCTAGTCTGGATACTTGGCGAACAAGTCGGCGAGAAAATCGACCGCCGCGAGTAGCCGGCACCAAGGTCAAACGCAACGCCGGCCGATCGCGGCGCCGGATTCCTCGCCTACATTTTCGCCAAGTGCTCAATCAGTCGCCTCCCTTCGATCGCCTGACCCCGTTCCCTGGGTGATTGTGTGTGGGCGAGAGCGGGATCACGTGACCAAGGATAAGCGTATGACTGGCCCAACGAGCTCGTAGCTTCCGCCAGACTGTCGGGGTAGAGTGTAGGGGGAATCGAAGGTATAAAGACAGAGGCGAGCGCACGGCGGCTAACCTACTCAGCTTGGGTAAATAAACGCTCTTCGATCTAGGCAAATATTCAGAGTGCTCCGGACAGCGCATTATTTGCCCGTTATAGCCCACACACTCTGCCGTCTCCATCGATGTTTGGGTAAGCGCGGAGCTTATGTTTACGGAAGCCAGGCGACTGTAGCGGCAACGACGCAAAGCCGAGGATCTTGATGCTCCTCAGTCTCTGGCCTAAGGACAAAGGGCAAATAATTTACGTGCAACTGTCGCGTTCGTATGGTCCTTTTGGGGTGACCCTACAGACCTTTCCAACACAGTAGTTATCTGACCGATGAACACAGGGCGCTGACACACGCGGCACCATAAGATGGCTTCAATTGGGTTGGTTTCGGTTTCAGAGGGCTCGCGGCTGCGTTGGTTTGTTATGTTGTTTTCGCTTAGTTTTTTGTTATAAATATATCAATTGTGATACGCAATCAGTGATACAGTGGTAATGGGCCACCTTGAGAACTACGACGCAGTTACAAACCTGGACGTTTTTACGAGCACCTTCATCTGATCCTCTTCTTCGATCGGACAGATTCGGCAATGAAACGTCTGAAATGTTGTCGCGGGAGGATTACGGATGTCTACAGCCGTACTAGACGCACCCTCTGGTACTAGTTTCCAGAAAAATAAGCTAACGTGGAGACCAATGCATAGAGGCCCACTCAAAAAGGAGGTCGACGACCTGACTAACAATGTGCCGAATCTCAGAGAACAGATGAACTCGCAAGATTAGTGCTTACTGTTCTGTTTTCGAGGACACCAGCGTTTTGTGAAAATTTCCGACCGGGAAATTCTCCTGTAATGACAATGGAATGCAAAAAAAGTAGTTATACTGTCTCCATCGGTTTCTTTAAATAAATTAAGTAGTCGATAGATGTTTTACTGGTCCATCCTAGGCCGAGTAGGAAATTTTGTTTTTAATTATCATCCCTGCTAAGGTATTCATTAGCAGCATTTCAGAATGTGGATCTTAGGGAAATTATTTGTTATATGAATATTTTCTTGAAACTTATTACGAATATGATATCAGGTACAAACACGTCAATTGAAGTCATACGTCTGTCATTGGTGTAATTTACAAAATAAAATTAAATGGCGCGAGAGAACTGAACTCCAGCAAGCTTGGCTCAAGTAAAATGCCAGGCACCACTTCATAGATTTGTGTAGACAGATCTTTACTTGTTTAAACAATTACGCTTTATTTTCTTTTTGCCTACAGCGGCGTAGAGAGTAAATCCGCCATTGTCATCGCTCCACTCGATTGATTTCCATGCAGACGGCTTCTTTTCGGCGTCACATCTTGCGTGCCTTAGGCACTTTTGTCAAGCACTCACGAGCTGTTTTTGTCACGTTTTTCCGCACAGGAGCCCCATCCATTGCGTCTAAATAAATAAATATAATTGGATATCTTTAAAAAAAAAAATGAATGACTGAATTTTAATTTCAATAGTTCCCTGATCGAGCACAATGTATAGAATATTTAAAGTAATAAATAAACATATCAACGGGATCTTTATATTGCGAAACTGATTCCCCGATAAAATCAAACGAAACTGTTTTGGATTTGTTATGAAACCAGAGCACGATGCTTTTCAGAAACACACAGAGTGACTCCTTGCGGTTACTATATATTTGCCGTCTTATTTAAGATCATAAATATACCTTGCGCTTCTTATTGCGCCGCTATCACTTAGCCGCTATCACTTAATCAAATTTTCGCTGTCATCAATAATTGGCCTCTCAACCCTCGGGTGTCTTAGAGTCATCTACACACTCAATCGTCTGCTAACGCAGATTCCTTTCCTCACACGTCTCCGGTACGCCAACGGTGCAAATAGCCAAAACGTGTCATAAAATCAAGGGCAGAGGTTTTGCACATAATGATGGCATGCAGTTGGGTAGTAAAAATAAGTGTCGAACGGCACTTTAAGGCAAAACATCGCGTCAAAACGTGACGAAAAACACGAATACAACGCTTTCGCCAGGAGCGCGGAGGGGAGTGAGGAGCGACGAATTGAAGCAACCTTGTGGAGGCCGCTTCACGTGATCCCAAGATGGCAGCGCCTATGCGACGGAGGGTGAAAAGGTCTACAGTAGATCGGCTTCCGGTAAGGGCGCTGACACTTTCTTCGTCTGGTACGTTAGCCGCCACGCGGCGGTGCGCGAGAAAAGTAAAAAAAAAAAAAGAAAAGAAATAAAGCTTTTAAATATACTACCCTTACGTCTTTCTTGAGTTTTTCTGTCTCATGATCTGCCTGGTTCAGTGCATGGACAATTATTTATTGTTTTTCTAGGCCAGACTTCTTTACGTCCTTCAAGGAAAATAAACCTATGCACGACGTCAATCAGTCTTGCCATGCTTTTATGCGGAGCGCATGTTGGTCTGCTTCTTTTGCAGGGGTTGTGGTGACGTCAGAGAGACGCCGAGCTCTGATTGTCTCTGATTGAAGGATACTGGGTACACCTGCACGAAGCAGCAAGTGAACAAGTCTTGCTTACTTGCTGTTTTGTGTAGGAGCGAAATTTTCTGACGCCATTCAGCGCTTCCGTTTGGGTTCTCCATCTTAGTCCTCCGTTTGCAACACGCCCTTTTTCACTCAGGCAGCGCCACTCGACTGGTATCAGTATTCGCCATCCCTCTAAATACAAAAACTATCCTCGCGAAGCATGTTGCGAAAGTTAGTGTTCTTGACTTATTCACTACATACGGGTAGTATAGCGGCGTAATTCACAACAAGACGCTTTGGCGGCGCCCTCCTACGGACTTTGTCTTGTTCCACAACCAGGGGCCCAATGTTGCACGTTTTGGACTCCCACGGCGACTATGGAGAAGGAAGTGACGTCAACGACACAGCAAACGCAGATTGGATATTGATTTTCTTCTGTCAACATCCAATCTGCGTTTGCTGCGTTGTTGACGTCACTTCCTTCTCCATAGTCGCCAGTGGGAGTCCAAAACGTGCAACATAGGGCCCCAGGACGCTTCTGAATGCCTGCACTCTAAGAAAAATGAGTACGACGTGGGCGGGAAGAATGAGTGAGTGCAACGTCACTCGCTCATTGTCCCCCAGCCCATATCGTAATTTTTTGTCTAATCGTATTCCGAGCTTCGTCATTCGCTAAGACCCTCCAAATTCCTCGGCGCGATTGGCTATCTCCATCTTATGCAAGAAGGTAAACTCACGCACCTCGTTTAGAGTTTCTAATCTTCACTTGTTTGGAAGCGACCGGTTCGGCAGTCTGTGTAAAAATCGAATCATAGGCTCCCTTTCGAATGTGTCGTTCAGGAGAAACACCGTTCAACTTGGCGTTCCAACCAAACCCCCGTCTACCTCTGATACAAGCAGACAACGTCGTCGCAAGTGCGGCGGAGCGACCCCTGGCTTAATTATTCACCTCGGCGCCGTTCTGGATTGCGCACGCCTCCACTCACCCCTACGCTGACAGTACAGGGGCTCTAGTCTGGATACTTGGCGAACAAGTCGGCGAGAAAATCGACCGCCGCGAGTAGCCGGCACCAAGGTCAAACGCAACGCCGGCCGATCGCGGCGCCGGATTCCTCGCCTACATTTTCGCCAAGTGCTCAATCAGTCGCCTCCCTTCGATCGCCTGACCCCGTTCCCTGGGTGATTGTGTGTGGGCGAGAGCGGGATCACGTGACCAAGGATAAGCGTATGACTGGCCCAACGAGCTCGTAGCTTCCGCCAGACTGTCGGGGTAGAGTGTAGGGGGAATTGAAGGTATAAAGACAGAGGCGAGCGCACGGCGGCTAACCTACTCAGCTTGGGTAAATAAACGCTCTTCGATCTAGGCAAATATTCAGAGTGCTCCGGACAGCGCATTATTTGCCCGTTATAGCCCACACACTCTGCCGTCTCCATCGATGTTTGGGTAAGCGCGGAGCTTATGTTTACGGAAGCCAGGCGACTGTAGCGGCAACGACGCAAAGCCGAGGATCTTGATGCTCCTCAGTCTTTGGCCTAAGGACAAAGGGCAAATAATTTACGTGCAACTGTCGCGTTCGTATGGTCCTTTTGGGGTGACCCTACAGACCTTTCGAACACAGTAGTTATCTGACCGATGAACACAGGGCGCTGACACACGCGGCACCATAAGATGGCTTCAATTGGGTTGGTTTCGGTTTCAGAGGGCTCGCGGCTGCGTTGGTTTGTTATGTTGTTTTCGCTTAGTTTTTTGTTATAAATATATCAATTGTGATACGCAATCAATGATACAGTGGTAATGGGCCACCTTGAGAACTACGACGCAGTTACAAACCTGGACGTTTTTACGAGCACCTTCATCTGATCCTCTTCTTCGATCGGACAGATTCGGCAATGAAACGTCTGAAATGTTGTCGCGGGAGGATTACGGATGTCTACAGCCGTACTAGACGCACCCTCTGGTACTAGTTTCCAGAAAAATAAGCTAACGTGGAGACCAATGCATAGAGGCCCACTCAAAAAGGAGGTCGACGACCTGACTAACAATGTGCCGAATCTCAGAGAACAGATGAACTCGCAAGATTAGTGCTTACTGTTCTCTTTTCGAGGACACCAGCGTTTTGTGAAAATTTCCGACCGGTAAATTCTCCTGTAATGACAATGGAATGCAAAAAAGTAGTTATACTGTCTCCATCGGTTTCTTTAAATAAATTAAGTAGTCGATAGATGTTTTACTGGTCCATCCTAGGCCGAGTAGGAAATTTTGTTTTTAATTATCATCCCTGCTAAGGTATTCATTAGCAGCATTTCAGAATGTGGATCTTAGGGAAATTATTTGTTATATGAATATTTTCTTGAAACTTATTACGAATATGATATCAGGTACAAACACGTCAATTGAAGTCATACGTCTGCCATTGGTGTAATTTACAAAATAAAATTAAATGGCGCGAGAGAACTGAACTCCAGCAAGCTTGGCTCAAGTAAAATGCCAGGCACCACTTCATAGATTTGTGTAGACAGATCTTTACTTGTTTAAACAATTACGCTTTTTTTTCTTTTTGCCTACAGCGGCGCAGAGAGTAAATCCGCCATTGTTATCGCTCCACTCGATTGATTTCCATGCAGACGGCTTCTTTTCGGCGTCACATCTTGCGTGCCTTAGGCACTTTTGTCAAGCACTCACGAGCTGTTTTTGTCACGTTTTTCCGCACAGGAACCCCATCCATTTCGTCTAAATAAATAAATATAATTGGATATCTTTAAAAAAAAAAATGAATGACTGAATTTTAATTTCAATAGTTCCCTCATCGAGCACAATGTATAGAATAAAGTAATAAATAAACATATCAACGGGATCTTTATATTGCGAAACTGATTCCCCGATAAAATCAAACGAAACTGTTTTGGATTTGTTATGAAACCAGAGCACGATGCTTTTCAGAAACACACAGAGTGACTCCTTGCGGTTACTATATATTTGCCGTCTTATTTAAGATCATAAATATACCTTGCGCTTCTTATTGCGCCGCTATCACTTAGCCGCTATCACTTAATCAAATTTTCGCTGTCATCAATAATTGGCCTCTCAACCCTCGGGTGTCTTAGAGTCATCTACACACTCAATCGTCTGCTAACGCAGATTCCTTTCCTCACACGTCTCCGGTACGCCAACGGTGCAAATAGCCAAAACGTGTCATAAAATCAAGGGCAGAGGTTTTGCACATAATGATGGCATGCAGTTGGGTAGTAAAAATAAGTGTCGAACGGCACTTTAAGGCAAAACATCGCGTCAAAACGTGACGAAAAACACGAATACAACGCTTTCGCCAGGAGCGCGGAGGGGAGTGAGGAGCGACGAATTGAAGCAACCTTGTGGAGGCCGCTTCACGTGATCCCAAGATGGCAGCGCCTATGCGACGGAGGGTGAAAAGGTCTACAGTAGATCGGCTTCCGGTAAGGGCGCTGACACTTTCTTCGTCTGGTACGTTAGCCGCCACGCGGCGGTGCGCGAGAAAAGTAAAAAAAAAAAGAAAAGAAATAAAGCTTTTAAATATACTACCCTTACGTCTTTCTTGAGTTTTTCTGTCTCATGATCTGCCTGGTTCAGTGCATGGACAAATATTTATTGTTTTTCTAGGCCAGACTTCTTTACGTCCTTCAAGGAAAATAAACCTATGCACGACGTCAATCAGTCTTGCCATGCTTTTATGCGGAGCGCATGTTGGTCTGCTTCTTTTGCAGGGGTTGTGGTGACGTCAGAGAGACGCCGAGCTCTGATTGTCTCTGATTGAAGGATACTGGGTACACCTCAAAGCAAGCTGCCTTGAGCTCTACCCACTATTCTTTTAATCAGAGCGCGGCGTTCTGACGTCACCACAACCCATGTAAAAGAAGCAGACGAACTTGAGCTCCGCATTAAGCTATAATATTCTAATCCAGGTCAAGTTAGAGGAGTAAACAGGGAAAAAAACCTGAATTGTTAATATAAAAAAAACACACAAAAAACATGAATTTAATTTTTCAGCAACATTTAGTGCATACACAATTACCGTTAAGTGTAGGGTGTGACACTGTTACGTCACACGTTTTGGGGGACCTTCGTTTCCTAAAACCCTAGCCCTATGTATATTCTTCGCGCAAACGTCCGATGCCACTCAAGGTCGCGGAAAGTAAGACGTTCCGCGCCTGTCGTTGTCGTGTTTTTTTGTTTTTTTTTGTCTTTTTCGTATTTTCGGTTCTTATAAGAGCTATTTAATTTTCATTTTGTTTAAAGTATTTTTTTTTTCGTTACCATGTGACGAATGAAGACAGGAGTAGATCTCGGGGCTCCAGAAGGTTTGAAGGCAGAACTCTGGATCTTACCTGCAGAAAGAAAAAAACGACACATTTACGGAAGCAGTCTACGAAAATAAAACATGGCTCATTAAATAAAAAATATTAAGAGCTGTCCAACCCCAAACATAGTCATTTCTCTATATGTTATTATCACAGTAATTGCTGCTAGGAAAACTAGGTACGGACACATTTCCGGAAAGAAGAGACCTTCGTGATTATGTATTTTTGCACGAACTCTCGAACGGCAAACTATTATACCCGAGGGTCTATCAGATAAACTCATGCACGCCTGTCCGGTCTACATTTTTTTTTAATATTTTTATATGTTACTCCCAATGTATAAAAAAAACAGAATCCCAAATAATAAAGCAAATATGTTTCCATAAAAAAATTAAGACTGCATAAAAGCGTCACCCCCTTTTTGGTACTTTGTCATTTTAGCAAAGTTTGAAGGCAAGTAATAGACAAGGTACAAGTGATAGAAATCTCAAATATTTTATAAAGATAGACGTTCGTAGTACTACCGTGACAATTGTACAATTCTGGAAACTATTTATCGTGCGTCAAACGTGCGCAAGCCTGGCTAACTTTATATTTGTGATATTTCATCTCGTTCTGTTTTTAAAATATAGTCTTGGGATTTTCTTTTCGCACATTCGCTCATCAGGGTCTATTGAGTGCATGTAATTTGTTGCTCTAGTTTATAAAGAAACATAATTACAATGGTTAAATCATATCCCGATGTAAAAAGTCCCACAAATTATAATGTGCAATTTAAAAAAAAAAACAACAACACACATTTGATTAAAAAAAATTACGTGCAGCATTCTGCACTTTATCGCCGTTTTTTGTTGTTTTTAAAAACATGTTGCGTTAATTTCTCACCGTCTAAAATATAGCGCTTCGAACCGCACACATTTCGATAGTTTTACATTTTTACACCATATTGGGGAGCTATATTATCACGTTAAGGTTTTTAAGGTTTACCATACATTTTTTTTTCTCATATATTCTTCTCAAATGGATCTATCATCTACTTGTGAATTGTTGCTCTAATTTATAAAGAAAGCTATTGACACCGCTTCAGCAATGTCTAAAGGTAAAATGTTCCGCAAATTGAAAGTGCAGTTATTTTTTATTATATATTTAAATTTTTGTAATGTATTTTACACCACATCGCCGTGGTTTCTCATTAAACGCCAGTTGCATTATTTTGCTTCTGTGAAAATAATGCACTTCAAAATGTGCCTTGCAGACCGACATCATTCTCGCAGTTCACGGCCTCATTTACTATGTTTTATAATGAAGTTGTCATAATATTCTTTTCTTTTAATGTGTGTCCAAGTACCAACAAAGTTTAGATATATCACATTATGAACCCATTCACTTAGTGCACCCACAGACTACCGGCAGTAGTTCGTACCAAAGGCGGATTTAGAGAGGGGGGGGGGGGGGGGTAGGGACCGCCCCGGGGCTTCTAAACTCTCCAAAATAAACGCTTTTTTTTTTTATTCAAAAACAGATTTGAATTATCGTCCGTTGCAAATCAAGAAGTTAGGGCGATGGAAAAGAAGGCCGGGGAGAAGGATGCGGACAGAACGCTGGAGAGAGGAGGATGTTTCCCCCACTCTTCTCCAGCGTTCCGTCTGCTTCTTCCTCTCCAGCCTTCCTTTCCTTCGCCCTACCTTCTCGAGCTGTAACTTACTCTAGCCAAAAATTTAGTTTTTGGTAACATAGCAGTTATCGGGTCAACAAAATAGATCTCGCAACGTTTTGGCCGCGATGTCATCACACACGAGCACCAAAGCTTCGAATATAAAGAGGGAAGGTCACTATCCCTGCCCTACATACGAGGTGTAATCAAAAGGTTCCGGGACAGATTTCGTAGCGTAAAAAGAGAGGGCAGCACAGTGACGAAAATAATCCCTGGAGAAGGGGAGAGGAAAGACAAAGGACTAACACAAATCTTTCAACACTGCTAGGTGACTGGTGCGCGACCGAAAAAAATCCGCCTGGTCCGGGTATCGAACCCTTGACCTCTCCATGATGCATGCAGTGCTGCAGTGATGCGCGCGCATGCAGTCGGAGGAAGGGATCTTTTGTGTCTCGTTATACCAAGGCGTCCCTCTGCGAACATTTGGAGCTGCGCGACATGAGTTCGTTTTACCACTTGTACGAGCATAATGGCGATATCTCCATAGACTCCAAAGCAAAGCGTGAGCGAACATGAATTCTTCGTCAAACTCAGCAAATATAAAACGAGACCTCCGAAATTATTTAGAAGGCTTTTGTCAAAAAGCAGTGAGGTGTGCGAGGTGTTTTCAGTGGAGCGCACGCCTCAAGGTAGGCAGAACTTCACTGAAGACGAAAAGAGCTCCGATAGGGTCGCTCTACACCACTCTTCGTCTTCCAGCGATGTTCTGCCGTTCCTGAAGCGCGAGTGCGACTTAAAACGCTTCGCGAAATTCACTGCTTTTCGACACAATAAGCCCGCTGAATCATTTCAAATGTATCTGTTTTATATTCGCCGAATTTCAGGAAAAATTGATGTTCGCTCTCGCCCTGCCTTTGCAGTCTATAGTGGAATCGCCATTGTGACCGTGCACGTGGTCACAAAAACGTGTGTAGTGCAGCTCTTAATGTTTACAGAGCGATGTCCTTTGGTAGAACGAGACACGGAGGTCCCTTCCGTCGACTGCTGCGAGCGGAGCACCGTTTTATGCTACAAATTCAGTCCCGGAACTTTTTGATCCCGCCTTGTATATGAATACGCTCAACTGGGTTGACGGGCGACTACATCGTACTGAAATGCGGCGAGGGCCGTGACGTTGCACTTTTGGAACGGCTTGATTGGCCCGACGGGCACCTTAGGTCGGCTCCGCTATGATTTCATCTGAAATCGAGTGGAGTTCACTGCGCAAAAGGAGACTCCCTTTTACTTCTTGGAGCAAGCTTTACACGCGAGGTTCAATAAAATATAGACCCAGGGCAACGTCATTGCGAACGGGCGTGGTATAAGTTATAGCTGTAGATGCGACGAGAAACTCAGGGAGGGTAGGGCCTCTAAACTCGTCAAACACGAAGTTTGGGCCGAAGTTTACGGAGCGCACCGATTGGCCTATCACGACGATGACTTCGCGTTTTTTTCAGCGACGTCCAATCGGCGCGCTCCGCAAACTTTCTGATCCAACTTTATGTTTGACGAGCTTAGGGCCCCAGGAGACGAGAGCGCGCAGGGACGTGAAAACGTCGAGCTCAGGTTGGAATGAATAGTGCGTGAACGCAAAGATGGCTGCCTTTGTATCTACTCACACTTCGAACGCGATCGATTGCCAAACGGCGGCGTCCAGCGTGCCGCCCTCACAATGAATGTGTTTGAAGAGTGAGTAGAGACGAAGGCAGCAAGCGTTTTACGCCTGCCCACTGATCATTGCAGTCAGAGCTCGGCGGTACGACGAATCGAAGCGCACTTGTCTCCTCCTCTCCCTCATTTTCTCAGCGCATAGTGACAAGGTGTGAACGGCAGGGGGGGAAGCTTCAGTTGTCCCGTCACCAGCACGAGTTCCCTCCCTTTGACAACGCTGCGGGGGGGGGGACTCGTGCCATAGCCACCTATATACTGACAAAGCCTGGCAGATCGCCACGAGAAGCGGCCGCCGAAATAGAAAAGGTGGAGTGGCAGACAACGGGTGAAACGAGAGCCACGTGACTGGCGCCCCGCTGCGGCGAGACACCGAAACACACTTCTCTCGAGCGAACAAGTGTGTTTCGGGTCCTCGCCGCTGCAAAAGCTTTGCGCTGACGTCTAGGTTCCCCGTGAAATGGCTCTTTGATGCTCTGCGCTACCAGATCCTCGCACTCCAAATCTGCGACCGGGCACTCCATGGCTCCGTCGTCGAACTGCCAGACTTTGTGAGTATAGAGGAGGCTATGGCACAAGGCATGGCAGTGCGCGCTGGAGCCTGCAACGCAGGAATTGCTCACAGGTCCGCAAGAACCTAGGTATGTCCGGCGTACCGTTTTATACACCATGTGTCAGAGAACTTGATACTAATAACAAAGCGCAAACTTAAAGGAGCTGTGCAACGATATTCAATTGGAATGTTTTTCGCTTTCCACGAGCTTACTGGCACTGGTGGGACTCAAGGATACTCGCACGCAACGCCACTGGCCAAGAAACTCCTTTGTTGTGGTGTAATTTCAAGGACAAAACCGACCATTTCCATTCAATCTTTCCTTTGCAAAATTTGATTACGTAACGTGGGGATCGCAGTACACTCCAATGACGATATTTGAATGCGGTTCATAGATTGGACCCGAGCATTGCGTGGGCACTCGATTTGGGCTCGTGATAATTACTAGCTCGAGAAGCATTCGGGTAGGGGGGCCCGTGTCCAATCGCTGCAACGACGACAATAGCCGAGCCATAACAATGTCTGGAACTCAGCGCGTGTCCTGTGCTTTGCCAACCCCAGCGCGTGGCTATGATCAACATTGGCGGCATATTATCGGCTCCTGTTCACGTGGCTGCATTGTTCTGGCTGCGAGTTGAGGGGGTGAACGCTGCTCGTTTTTCTTTAATTTTTTTCTGGGACTTCTATTGCGGGGGGTGAAAAACGAACGCGTGTTTCATAGCTCATTAACGTCAGGGATCCGTTCTAAGTGGTATTTGTGCAAAGTACAAAAATTGTTGCATCGCACCTTTAACAAGGATGAAGAGGAACACATACGACGGGACTCTTTCCTTGTTCAGGTTGCGACTTCGTCTTTCTTCAGTTGGCGCTATTTTAATAATGCCAAGTATAAACCAACTAGCCAAATCAAAAGTCGTGTTAAAGTAACGCGCTCGCGTGAGAGTTCGAGACATTCGCTGTCGTTTTCATTCTTTGAGTGATTATAGCGGCGAGGCTATATTTTAACGGTATACTCTGTTCCTTGCTGAGAGGAGTCAAAACGTCAACTTACAATACATCCCTTAACGGCCCTCTTTATTTTTTCCAGGGCGTATTACTGGAAAACCCCCTTGTGTTGTCCTAGAGAGCGCGCAAATCCGTACACTCGGTTGAGCGGAGGAACAGAGTCGATACTAATAGGACGTGACCCGGCCGAGAAGGGTCTCCTTCATCGTTAATCTTCTTTCGCGTTCTATAATCCAGTAATTCCCTTCGGATTAACCCGCACTCAATTAAACTCATGGAAAAGCGTAAGAAAGAAACATACCGCTTTTTTTGTTTAAGGCTTCCCCAGATCTCAGAATACTGCTCGAAATGATCCCCACGGGGCTAAAAATAAGTAAAGTAATAAAATACACGTAACGTCTAGACAAGAACTTGCAGCTACTGAAGGCGGGGATGACTGCTCCGGCGGAAAGACCGTAAAGAAAGGTTGCCCTCAGGGGGACTACGAAGAAACTCCGTCCGGACGACGCATTTTATGTCTTTATCTCTTAGACCTTGCAGTCATCGATGGGGGCTCTAGTGCGGCGTCAGCTTCTGCATTCCCTCGTCGCAGTTACTGACCAGAAAACGTGAGCCGTAAAGAATGAACCTTTTCCCAAAAGAAGATCTCCTCCGCACGCACGAGCTCTCCTCAATGGCGGAAGCTCCTCGGTGATATCACATTTTCTCCTGCCTCCTTCGCGTCGCATGTGCTGCCATTTTTCTTTCCCAGACGCTTATCAAAGGTGCGCGTTAACTAGTAGCCGTCGGACCAAATATCCGCCATATTTGGGGGCACGGACTCTGAGGATGTGTTGGATATGAGGGTCACGGCAGCATTCGGCGTTTTCTATGACTCATTTCATATATTTAAAACGAGTGCTGCGTCAGTGTTCGTCTAGGACTCGGATCCAGTCACAGGTTTCGTGCCCATCGATGGATGGATGGATGCTAACGGCTCAACCCTTCCTATTGGGCGGCAGCTTGCGCCACCTAGCCCAGCCCAAGAAATGCCGACGGTCAATGCTGCTCGATGAACCTTTGAAATCGGTCTATTGTTGTAGGTTGTTGCGTGAAACGTTGCCTAGGTTTCTCAGAAACAAACACTACTCCCGCTAGAGAACGTTAGGGGTAACCGCGTTATGATAGGGCCGAATTGACAAACGACTTGCCGATATGGTTGGTTCTCCCTCGGGTAGCCTCGCTGTGCCTCTCAGGAGAGTGTGCCACGCGTCAAAACAATCGCGAACACGGCAGGCGCAAGGCTATTGGGGAGCAAAAACGAACCCGCGCGGTTCGTCCGTCTCTCATTGTCCGCGTTTTCGCAACCTCCAGCATTGTTCCCGATGCACTAGGGGTAACTTTAGCGCAACACCGCGTTTCCCACGCGCCACAGATATTCATAAAAATTTACTTATTTTGTTGTTTTCAATGGCGCTCAGCAAGTTTCTAGATGAAACCATACGTATAGTTTCCCCAAATAAAAATCTGAGAAACAAAATTTAGTTAGCGCATTTGTTCGCGTAATAGCCGCACTTCTTATAAACGAGGCACTTGAGCCTATGTTTCTGCAAAAAAAAAACAATAACAACGAAAAAATACATGCAAACAATAATCGCGCCCTGCATAAAAAAAAAAAAGAAAAGAAAAACGAATAGCGCATAGAATAACGAGGTTGAGAACACGATTCTCCGTATAAATGTGATGTGAGCAGATAGCTCTTTTGCGTGATAACATTATCTCTGTCCCGCAAATCGTTGCCATTTCTGCCGACCGCGGTTATTCGCTATACCCGTGCTCCGCGGGAAAGCAGACCAACAGGTTTTGTTCATAAACAGCGCGGCTATTACTCGAGGAAATACGGTAATTTTCCGACCGTATCGTGACGATTTAGCCCCCTAAATTATGTCTCCTGGCTGTAAAAAGCTCCATGCCATGAAATGAATTTTAAGCTGGGATCAATAATATTAGATTGGGATTTACTAATCACGTATCGTTTATTGGACCAAAACAAAAAGGGGAGAAAGTTAATTTCGAAAATATAGCGGACTATTTCATACTTCCTTTCTTTCGCAAGCTTTCCGCCTTTCCGCTGTGATACATCCGCGGTGCTCAAAGCACGTCAGCCTACCCCAGCTCACGCATTGGACACGAGCAATGCGTCACTCGGACGTATGCGCTCGTCAACCATCAATCCGTCGACAAATATTTGAGTTCGTGCTCGTGGCCAATGAGTGCCGTGACGGCACTTATCGTCGCTTGTGAACAGAAAGTTTCATAGTGTCCTTAAGAAGGACGGTGGAAGCTCGGAGTCATCGTACCAGTGCCCAAGCACTTCACGACGGCGTGATTTCTCATACTGCTTTTGGGTTGAGGAAGGAACGCTAAGGAGGAAGAAGTTGAAAATTCATTTTATGGCCCCTTGAAAGGGCCCTTTAAAAGAAAAAAAAAGAAATCTTTTTTTTTCATACAGTTTGGTTAGAACACGCGTGTCAATAAAAATTTACGCGGAAGAAAAAATAATTTAGAGCAATATTGACGGAGCGAGATCTATTTTAAATTCTGCGCTCAAAGTCTATGACGTGACGGAATGGTCTTACACTCTCTCCACCTCAACGTGATGGTCAAGCCGATCCACCTCTCTTCCACGCGCTCGAAATGCTGAGAGAGAAAACAAGTGGAAAGGAGGTTACTACCGACTAAATCGCGTCTCGCGCAGTCAATATTGCTCTATACATTTTTTTTTTTGCGTAAAATTAATTTTTTGTTACGCATGTCCCACCAAGACTCTAAAAAAAAAAATTTTGTTTTCTTTTCAGGGGTCCTTTAAAGGATGTCTTCGGTACATTTTCTGGATCTTAGGGTTACCACTCTTTGTAGTGAAGGAAGTGTCCCTGAATTATGAGGAGTAATTTTGTATGCTTTGTGTAGGTTTCTAGATATCTTATCTCAAAAGTTTAGCTTCGGGGGTCTACGGCAAAACCTGAAGTACCGGCTCGAGCATGGTGGCAACCCTCGTAATCAGCTGTCCCCTAAAAAAAATATTTTTGACTTTTTATTGAGAACTTGTTGACTTCTTGTTGACTCTGATTACTTTCTTTTGACTTTGACTTCCTGTTGACATGTTCAACAGAAAGTTTGTTGATTGTGTGTTGAGAATTTTCTGATGATTTTCTTTAGCCCGAGTCAAAAGAAAATCCGTTGACTTTCTTTTAACTTTACGTTTACTTTTTTCTGCTGACTTCCATTTGACAGTGTCTTCAGAAACACCACAGACGTTCTGTTTACTTCGTGCTGAAAATGTACATTTACTCCCTTTAGCCAGTGTCAAAAGAAAAGCTAGAGTCTTTCTGTTCACTTTTTATTGAACATAGTACATACACCTCGACTAGATGTCAAGTCACTAAGTTTCTCAATAGTCTCCCACAAGGTGAGAACGGTAGGAAGCAGCTTCAGCTGTCCCGCCTCCTGCGCGAGCCTACTACCCTTGACAATGCTTCGGCGTGTCGCGCACGTCGAGCGCGCGCTCGCAGTCAAAATACGATGGAAGGCATAGGGCGCGTGCAGGAGGCCAGGCTTTCGAAAGACACGTCCAGCGTTCTCACTTTGTAAGTGACAATAGTGACCTTATTAAACTAGTAAACTAGTAAAAGAAAAAGCAAAAGAACTTGTCTAAAGTGGAGAAACTGCCTTGACTCGCTTCGTCCTGAGTGGTGATATGCAGAGAAGCGACAACCTTTCTTCGAGGAGCAGTTTTTGTGAATGTTGTTTTAACGACTGCGCCGAATTATCATTAGTTGCACCAATGCTTTTTAGAAATAGATAGAATACACGAACTTGGAAATACTGTTTTCCCTTCGTCAGACTCATGAGAAAAAGATCGGTTACTTTGAACCTTAATAAATGCTGAGGTGGCCACCGGCCCAATGACTACCTTGAATCTGTAGCTTGATTCAGGTGTTGAGGTATGTATGTAGTGCGTTCGATGCCACAAAAAAGCCATATCTTAATAAAATAAAAATTAAAAAATTGCAGGGATCGTTTTTTTGTTTTTTTTTGGCGGTTCATTTGGAGCGAAGTGAAAAGCCGCAGTATGCCGGAGCGTGGAGCGAAAGCTTGCACTGGGAACATTCTGGGTTCGATCCCCACCACCCCCGCCCTTTTCGATCTGGATGAGTTTCGTATCGGCACGCGTTCGTGTAATCACTACTGAGTGATGCATGTTAAAAACCCCAGGTTAGCGGTTGTACTGCACTGGCTAAATTTATCATCGACAGCTAAGCGACCGGTCACCCGTTGAGGCGTACCAACATCAAGGCTGTATAAACATACAGAGGAAGACAATTTTTTTTAAGCCGCAGTAACCCTCCAAAACTTTGTTGAATGAATGGCTGAGGTGTAAAGCATTTTGTTTTTGTTTTTTAAATGTCTGTAAGCGTTTCATTTCAAAAGCTAGAGAAAATCAGATGAAAAGCTTTTGACATATTCTAACCTCTGATGACTTTTGTTCAACAGCCTTTCCACAGAACAGCACCACAGATATTTGTAAGGGGTATGGACATCGTGAGACGCAGGATTCGAAGCAACGTTGGTTCGTACCGCGATACTGTGAAACGTTCGCCTGGCCTAGTCGTACGATTTGTACGTCGATAACGCTTGGAAGTCTGTGACCTTCGAGCGTGCACGTGCAGCAGTCAAAGCACGACGAAAGGACAACCAGTGCGCGCTGGAGGAGAAGCCGTTTTTAAGAGACGCCCTGCCATTCTCACCTCCTGGACGTTATATCTGAAGGCGATGTCTAGAGCACATGAGTGAGTGAGAAAACGTATTTATTAAAGGAATGGGATACATCACGATCTCTTGATAAAGTCATCCAATCGTGACGAGGGAAGGGGATTATGGGAAGGGTAGGGGGAGGAGGCTAAATGTAACAGGCGATCCCCGAGGAGCGGACGAAACTAACCAGGGAATCGAGAATGTGTTTGCGGTGCGGGTCTAGAGCACATGCTCAGAACGAGCTCACATTTATAGAACGGCAGTCTCAGTGGTGTCGCATGCACGTCGCAAAAGAACTGCGAAAGCTCTCCATCAGCACGCGCTCAGCAGCTGGGGACTCAGCTATGGCTGCGAGCGAATGGTGGTCATAGCTGTGTGTTCTGCGGTGAAGCGCGTGCTGGCAGGGATCGTTCACCAGATTCCTTTCGCACTGTAAAACCCATTGTTCGTGGAAGACAAGAAATTGCTTTGCCCACATCTCTTGCTAATGATGACATCTGAATACTTGCTAATAGTTGCTATTGGCGACGTGCGCGATCCAAAGCGTCGCTGTGGTCGGCCTTCCATGATTGGCCGAACGCTGACTATGACAAGCAAAGAATTTCTCATTGACGGAAAGAAGAGTAATGTATGAACTTATATTTTGACGGTGTTGGCATTACAAACACCATCGAACTTGTTGTTCGCAATGTAATGACATCACGAGAGGGAACCATAGGAGGGCGCCACCAAATCATCTTGCCGTTAATAGACAATTCCAAGCATGCCGCCCGACCGGTGCCCCATGAGTGCAAGCACGTGCAGCTTACGCATGAACATGGCTTTGGAAAGCTTGCACTTGCACGGGCTTGTCCGCACGAGCAGAAACATGGCGGCGGCCAGTCACCTTGCTTGCAATCATCGACACGCCTTTTTCCACAAGGGCGCGGCCATCTTGAATGTCGTCACTTCCTGTATGCGGTAAAACATCGTTTTGATCTCTCCACGCCGATGGAAGATGTTTACGAAAAATGCGTGATTGTCACACATTCTTGTTTTGCCTCACCTATATTTTCTCGCATATTTGAGGTTGATATTTTTTAATATTTTTTTTCGTCGCCCATAGTAGATACGGAACCCACGTGAGGGACAACGACAGGAAACAGGAAACGTCTATCGGGAGTATTCACTGGCGGCCATAGCTGCGTGCGCGACTGCTGAGCGCGTGCTGATGGCGAACTTTCACAGTTCTCTTGCAACGTGCAGTATACAACATCAAGATGGCCGGTCTTAGCAGCTTATGAATGCGAGATGGTTCTGAGCATGTTCTCTACACAGCGCCTTCAAACATGGCGAGTAGTGAATGCCCCCTATAAATACTTTATAGTGAGGTCTATGCCAATGGGAGGAGGGGGGGGGGGGGGTCGGTGACCGAGTGGGCTAGCGCACACCAGCTCGGAGCACGTGGCGCGAAAGCAGCTCGCCCTGCAGAACCCAGGATCCTGGGTTCAATCCCCACCCGGGCCCGTTTCGACCAGTATCGTACCGGTGTGCGGTCGTGTTTCCCTACTGCGTGATGCACGTTAAAGACCCCAGGCTGGCGGTTGTACTGCACTGGATAAATTTCTCATCTACAGCTGAGGCACCAGACGGCCATTACGGCTGACTGACTTCGGCTGTATAAACATACAAACAACATTGCCGATCGTAGAAGGCCGACCGCAAAGACGCCTTTGATCGCGCACGTCGCCAAGGGCAGCTGTGAGGCGGTAGACGCCGCAATTTAATAACGCCCGCGGCCAAATCCAATCATCTTTTTGTGCGAAAAAACCTTCACCACATCTCAAAAAAAAAAAAAAGAATCCCAGAAAGAAAGATGCGATTCGAACCCAGATCAAGATCGAAGTCGAGTCGAGCCAAGAACGCAACCAAGGATCGCTTCCCGCCCCGGGGGGACCGATCTGATTGCGCCATTCAGGAGATGAAATTCGCTCGTCGACGCTGTCGCGTGGGGCAGCACTATCTGGGTCCTCTTGGAGTCGGCAGTCATGTCGTATCGAATTGCCTTTTGGTATTTGGTGGGCACCCTTCAAACGCCATCCGTCCCCATTCGCGGCTCAGTCCACCCGCCCCTTCTTCCCCGTCTCCCGACTCGTGGAGGGTGAATGACAAACATATACTTCCTTCATCTTCTCTTGGCTCTCTCCCCCGAGGAAGGATGCGATCCTTGGCGTGTTTATACAATACCACATAGAAGGCAAGTCCTGAGAATGACGCCCTCTTTAGTGGATTCCCGAAACGTCCCAAGCGGCAAATATGCTGAGGCTTGACAAAGCGGCCTAAACGTCCGTCTTGACGTCGTCGCGTCGTGTTCGTTGTGGGATGCTGCTGACGCGCTGGCAGCCATACTGACGCAAGCTACGCGGCGCTGCGTAGGCCCACTACTGATGACGCTTGGGAAGGGCGAGATGTAGGTCTTGTTTTCTAGGCTGTATTCGTTTATACGGGTACTTGGTTCTACGGAGCATTTGTCTCATTTATCGCAGTGAGCCGGTGAAAAATGGCGGGAAGTCGGGCGCTGGGCCGTGTGTAGTCGCCGAAATGGTGGTCGGCAGTTTTGTTTCCTACTTGAAATGCTCCCAGGGATTCACCACACGAATGTTTTTGTTTTGTTTTTTGCTTTAACCAGGGCCAAGCCAAGCTTTACAGCGATGAATAATTCATAAAGGGGATCTCAAACTCTACTCCAGAAAATGGTTTCTGGCTGATGTCATTTTCACAGTTCAGTGGGTACGGTATGTCCTTTTTTTTCTCTTTCGAAGTCAGGAACATGCGCGTGCTGAGCAGTGATCTGACACGTGTGGGCTGTAATTTTTATAATGATGTATATAAGGCCACTTCCCGTGCCAAATAAAAAGAAAAAAAGGAAGACAAAAGACTTATTTATGGGTGTGCATCAGTCCGGGAAATCTCTCTAGTAACTTCGAAAAATAAGTGAAGAATGCACGTGCCTAAATTTGATCAGCGCTCATGGTAAAAGAGCGCACCGGGCGCCTACTGGGATAACCCAACGTTGGGTTAACCAACGTTGGGTTTGACAGCATTGCCACAGTTGACTGTAGTACAGTGTTACCGTAGCATTGCCTCAGAGAGTTGTGGCCGCGCCGTCATGTCTCAGGGGGATCGGTGGCGGAGTGGGCTAGCGCACACCAGGGGCCCTAATCTGGACACTTGGCGAAAAAGTCGGCGAGAAATCTGGCGGCCGTGATTGGCCAACTCCGCACTTGACCTTGGCGCCTGCCAATCAGAGCCACCGGATTTCTCGCCGTCTTTTTCGCCAAGTGTCCAGATTAGGGCCCCAGCTCGGAGCACATGGAGAGAAAGCAGCTCGCCCTGCAGAACGCAGGATCCTGGGTTCAATCCCCACCCCGGCCCGTTTCGATCTGGATGAGTATTGTACCGGCGTAATGTCGTGAATCACTATACGCAGTTCACCCTTAAAGGAGCCGTGAAACGACTTTTCTACTTTCGCTAAATTCTATTTAGACTCACTCCCTAATTGTAATGACTGAATCAACTTGCCTTTGTTTTTCGCTCAAGGCAATGGCAGTCGCCAAACGAATTCGAGAAATATGAGTATCGTTCATCCCCTCAACTCGCAGTCAGACAAAGCGGCCACGCGGCCTGGTGCCTATCCTCTGCTGCCAACGTTAATCATACCCACGCGCTGGGGTCGGCAAAGTAGAAAATGCGTGCTGAGCAAAGCCAAAGACGCGTGCGTCACAGTGAAGAAGTATTCTGCACTGTGACGATATTCTATTCTGCACTCACGATATTCTATTGAAAAAACTTGAAATCTACGGTGTACGAGGAGTTGCGCTAAGACTAATAAAAATGTATCTTTCAGATCGTTATCAATATGTATCTATAAATGACCATTCAACTAATAAAGTGAAAATACGACATGGTGTTCCTCAAGGCTCCATTTTAGGCCCTCTATTATTCCTCGTGTACATTAATGACATTACGGCAATACCAGGATCCCCTGAACTAAAAATGTATGCAGACGACACTAACATATTCTTTTCTGGTGCGACGAAAAAGTGCGTCGAGAAGTTGGCTAATGAATATCTTTCGAAATTATCAAAATGGTTGCAAATAAATCGTCTACAATTAAATACAAATAAAACTAAGTATATCATTTTTAAACCAGCAAATAAGCAAGACTATAGTTCCATTAACGTAATATTCGAAGGCGGAGCATTGGAGCAGGTAGCAGAACAAAAATTTTTGGGCGTCTGGTTTGCTGAGGATCTATCGTGGAATTGTCATGTAAACAAACTAAAGGCTGATTTATCTCGGGCAGAGATGGTAAAATTACTTTAAAAAAGTAATTAAATTACATTACTAATTACTTTCCTGAAAACTGCAAAAATGTAATTAAATTACATTACAAATTACAGCAGGCTAAAGGTAATGACATTACATTACAATTACTTTCCAAAAGTAATAAAATTACTTTGAAATTACTTTGACATTACTTTTGAATACCTCGAGGCAGCAATTCGCGCTCATTATTTTTAGCGTATACACCAACACAGTGTTTACAAAACAAGCCCTCGTTTGCCCACACAGCGCGTGTGCAGGAACCAGATCCGAGAGAAGCGAGGTGCTGCACATGCGCAGTGCCGACAGCAGCGCCACCGCAGTGATGTGACGTCAAAGAGCCGAGTTGGTCTATATGTACCAAAACGCAGATCTTCCTGTTTACACAGCAACAACCTTATCTGCCTCAAAGTGAACCATACTGAACAGTTGTTTTGCTGGCTCACACGGCATAAGTGTTAAACATGGTGAATAGCTTCTTTAGATGTGACTCAGAAAGGCAGTCGACTCTCCGGTTTCGCTGTTCATTCAACGGTGAAGGTTCTTACTAGAAGGGTGATCTATTTCAGTCTACCTGATTTAGAAGTTGTACCGTGTCAATTTGTTAAGTCGGGCAATGGCAGCTAATTCTTACAAGGAGTCGTCACGTGAAACGTTTTCCTTCCGCCTCAGACGCAGTCTAATTCTATTCTCCCAAAAGCACTTACTATACTCGGCAACAACTTTTCTTGGCAATGCAGTGGAGAGGAGGAGAGTCCGCGCACAGCTTTATTCGGCACTCAAAATGGGAGAGGGAACGCGTGCCTGTACCTTCCACTGCATTGCCAAGAAGAGTTGTCGCCGAGTATAGTTGACCTATTCTCGGTCATTCCTCTCAAGGATCATTTTGCCCAAACACCCGAAGAGCCCAAGTTTTTGCGCATTGTCACTCAAAGGGCCTGAATAATTGGTAAGCAGAAGCGTCGCCAGTTGAGGAATGGCGCGAGCTTCCTAAATTGTGTACTTTCCCAACAAACGGGGGGCAATATCTCCTTGTAGGCTTATTCCCAAATAAACTTCCCAAGGGAAGGCAGCGAGGCATTGCGCGAGCGGCACCTGCTTTGCTCGAGGACGCACGAAACGCTCTGGGGCTTTGACAAGGCATTTGGAATTAATTATTTATTCCGGTCGTTTGTTGCTCTCAATGGTTGAAATTTACGGTTTGACCTTGCTTGACGAAAGTACAAGATGGGGATCCGTTTGTCCTGCACTCTCAGGTTTTAAATTAAGTTCAAGTCACTGTCGATGGGCCCGTCCCCTTCTAGCCTATGAGCCATTCATCGCTAAGCTGACGCAGTGTCAGCTTAGGAATGAACGGTGGAAGCTACGTGTTTATTGGAGCAGTCACATGTCTATCGTTCCCCACGTAACCACGCTCTCGTTCATACCCACGCGCAGAGAAAGGTACGGGTCAGGTTATTAAAGGAAGGTGTTTGATTGGTTCTGGCTAGCTTGCGGCTCCCACCGCACAGTCAGCTTAGGGATGAACGAAGTATAGTATAGTCGTGATGACGCGACGCCGTGAATCTGTCGTGCCTGGAGTTTGTAAGCCTTTGCCTTCCAGCAATATCTACACGTAAGCTTTTTTCCTCCGCCATTCCAGCCCTCCTTTGTGCGCCTGTTCAGCTCGTCGTACGAGGCTTTGCGCTCAGGTGGCTGTCGATTATTTTCTCTGATTCCCTTTCACAACATTTAACCATGCAAAATAATTTATCTCATTTTTGAAAGCTTGCAAACGAATTTTCTAATTTAGAACAAAAGTAATTTCAAAAGTAATGAGTAATTTTCTCGAAATTACTGCCCTAAAGTAATTCATCACATTACTAAATTACTAGCCAAGAGAAGTAATTCATTACATTACTCATTACTCCAAAAAGTAATTTAATTACTGTGATTCCATTACAGTAATGTCATTACTGCCATTTCTGATCCCGGGTAACAGGATGCATTTATAGAATACAAAATTTGATACCGACTTGGTTAAAACACACATTATATTATTCTTTATTCTACTCCAAAATTACTTATGGTATTCTGGTCTGGGGAACGACGACAGCGGTGAATTATAATAAAATTATCCTTTTGCAGAAAAAGATCTTACGAATGTGTGAAAATTATAAAGGGGATGCCAGAAATTTAAGGACACAACCACTCTTCATCAAATATAATATGCTTAAGGCAGATCAAATATATTACTTCAAACGTTTACTATGAATACATAAAAATAGACTTTACACCACACCAGCGAACAGCATAAGTGCATATCCAATTAGAAATCCAAAGCGAAGGATGCCGGCCATAAGAACCAACTATGGTCAACAAACCTTAATTTTTCAAACAACTAAAACTCTAAATAGAACGGACCTCAACATTAACTTTAACAACACGTTTTCTGGTTTCAAAAGGGATTGTAGAAGCTTCTTGGTTGGCAGTGAAATCGCATTCTCATTTGGATAGTGTATTTTACCAAGAACATAATCACTAGGTATAGCTAACTTCAAAGATCTATGTTCTCATTGTATTCCTTCATGTGAACTTTCTGCTGATGCTGATATGTCGGTGGTATATAATATTGCATTCTAGATTTTTCGTTTGTTGTTACTGTCTGTTGTTATTGTTTTCGGTTTTTCACGACCAACGCTTACTGACGTTTATGGTGTTTTTTTATGCAAATGAATGTAGTGTCTATTTTCCCTTGTTTCTTTGACTTGTTTTTCTTGTTTTATTTTAACTATATAATGTTTTGTCGAATCTGTTATTATGTAACTACTTTGAGCTGTTGAACTTTAGGAGGCAGAGGCTTTGTCAGGCACCATGCCTTTATCTCTGCCCCCTACGCGGCAAGCCCGCAAAAACAAATAAAGAAAAAAAAAAGTGTTCAGGGCAAGTCCACCACGACGTAGTGGAGGCAGTACTACCTGGTACTCATCAATAGATGCGGAATGAAAAAAAAAAACGCGGATTTAATTAAGGGCCGTTGTAGACGCTCCTACGGAGCTCATGTTTTGAACGTCTTTTGCGCGTTCGGCACCTGCAGTCGAACTCTCTCGGCCACCGATCCCCCGCGATGGCGCGGACTTTTGAGGAGCGTCTATCACCATGGCTCGATAGATTGCGGCGAATGGCCCTCTATAGTGCTTTGCGGGAAAGTGGGCGCCCTGCACACTGGACCTTTGCAGGCCCGTTCCCACAATTGCAACCGAATGGGACCGACCGAGACAAGACCGGCTTTTAAGCCTCTTGCGACGGCGTATACTAGGGTGCCTACATGTTTCCGCCGCTCCGCTGTTTAGGGTGGCGACAACGTTTGTGATACCTGTTGCCGACAAACCAGTGTTGCCTACCTCGTTACCATGGCAACCTCCGCTGTTTTCGTCGACCATTTTGTCACACTCGCCGAGTCGCCGGTCGTGCGCTCGGACTACGCCGCTAATCCTCGTTAGGGCTAGGAAGCGCTCACCGCTCTCGTTCCGACGGCGAGGTTTCGGCCTTCAATGCCGGTCTGTGGCGTTCCATTTTGTCGCGGGAAGTCGCGTTTCGATAAAAGCAACGCACACTTTCTGCTCGCAACTTCAAAATACGAAACACCCGAATAAAGAGAGCGACAGCCACGAATACCGCCATCCCGCTGAGCCTCCGACTCCTCTTATGAACGAAAACGGAAGTGGCATCACAGTGTTGCCGGTGTGACGAGACTACAAAAAACTCAACGTTGTGTGCATTTAGCGAAATAAGAAGTGGGAAAACATGGCGGTGGGAGAGGATCTGGGAAAGGGTAACAAGAAGTTGGCGCCACCCTAAAGCGGAGCGGAAACATGTAGGCACCCTAGCGTATACGACCAGCTCCACAGCAGCGTCCTACGCCGTCACAAGAGGCTTAAAAACCGGTTTCAGTCGGTCCTACTCGGTTACAAGTGTGTGAACGGGCCTTTAGAGCGCAGAAACTGAGGTATACATATCCCTTTTCTTTGTGTGAACACAAACAGTTCTTAATTATGCCAAATAAGAAACGTGTGCGCGCGTGCCTATGTGTGTGTGTGGAAAGGGGGGGGGGGGGGGCGGTCTCCGCCAGTTTCGTTCGCGTTACTGAAAAAAGTAACCAATTACAATTACTTTATTGAAAAATGTAACTGATTACGGTAATCCATTACTGCAACACAAAAGTAATTGGAAAATTGCCAGAAAGTAAGTGACTTCTTTTCACGTTACTTTCTTAGCTTTTTATTACGAAATAAAAAAATGCGTACATATGTTCAAGTGGAAACGAGGCACTATCGACAGCTCGACCTTCAAAATGTCGCTGAGCGCGTTGACATTCTAATCCTTCTGCTATCTTGCTATCTTTTTTTAGTTGTTTAGGGTAAAAAAAAAGTGTCCAAAGTTGGTACAACGCAGACGAATGACGCACGGGCTGAGAGAGCGATTTTTTTTTAGCAAGAAAATTCAACTCAATAGTTTTAGCTCTTTCGGAAACATCTAATCCATTATTTGTAGAAAAAGAGTAATTGAATTACAGCGAACGTCACCGCACAAAAAAAAAATATTTGAAGCGTTAAAAAGTTACGATAAGATGTATTTGATTGCAAGTCATCACTTACTCGTAACTCGTTACGTACAGTCTGGTCTCTGCTAAAGAGCCGGAGCTGGGAAGCATGTTGTACATCAAACCTTCATGCTGCAAATTATAATGCAATTAAATGAAAAGGTGCAAGCGAGCTGGACAAGAATGACGAAAATAATTCCTGGAGTAGGGGAACAAGAGGGACAAAGGACAAACACAAAACTCCAAACACAGCTAGGTGACTGGTGAGCGACCGAAAAAATCCGCCTGGTCCGGGTATCGAACCCGGGACCTCTCCATTACCAGGTGGAGCGCTCTACCAACTGAGCTAACCAGGGGTTAGACGTCAGTAGAGCAAACGGGTTTTATCAGCTGTGTTTGGAGATTTGTGTTTGTCCTTTGTCCCTCTTGTTCCCCTTCTCAAGGGATTATTTTCGTCATGCTGCAAACCCTGATTTTATGAGTTGAACATTTTCTTTTTGCTGCCGGTTTCGTTAATACATATAAATATTCGTTCTTTCCGCGAACAATAGAAGATTGGAAATCTTGTGATATAGTGAAAATGGACTCTCTAAGACAATTCGAAAATAATGTGCTCGTCTGCATCAGTGTTGCGGAATGGGCACCCACCATTCCATTCCAATTCCATTCCGGGAATTAGAGTTTTCGATAATTCAATTCCTTTCAACTCCTGGAATGGTGACACCGGGCCCATTCCCACTCCTGGAATGGCTTAATCGTTCCATTCCATTCCTCTAATTCCTAAACTTAAAAATTGGCACTTGACATCTACATTGTGCAGTGTTTCCGCCATAAGCAGCATAAATTTGACATTATCAAACGCATAGAAAATTGCAAAAAAATGCTAAATGCCTCAAAAAAAGCACTGATCTTACTAAGCTCACGGTGGTGGATTGCCTGGGGTGACTCCAAGCGTCCGCAACGGTCCATCGCAAGGTGAAACAAGGTATGCAGAGACTAAAGTCAAAGGAAATGAGCGGACATCCGCTAGCTTGCTTGTAACCCTAATCCACTTGAATGTAAAACATATAACACAGAAGACAAGTATCAGAACAAAGACCAAGTAAATGGCGGACTTACACGTAAAAATGCAGTATAAAAATGCAAGCGTCGGAGCAAAGCGCAAGAGGAGAACAGAGAAGTGAATCTCGCTTTGTTTTAATGCCGAAACAAACCCAGATTTCGCACTTCAAAGAAGTGCGCGCGAATGAACGTGGAAAGCAGCAGGGTTGGCCTCCTGCTAAACAACGCTCCTCGAACTCTTCCACTCTCGTGAAGAAGGAAGACCAGCGGAGCTGTACTCGACACACTGCCGCAACGCGCACGCGCCCAATTCCCGCTTCTCGTCCGACACGCCGCCGATGTGGCGGATTGTGGATACGTCTCCGGCGAACCAGAGTCGGTCGCACACTGCGCACGTGACGCCAAACGGGTTCTCCGCGAACTCCCTCCGGAACCTCGCCGTCGCACCCGTGAACTGTTCAGCCGGCGTGGAGTGCAGTCGTCGCTGGGCCTCGCGCTTGCGCTTGGCCTCCGTGGCACGATCGTTGTCCGTGGCGTTGGCCCGCTGGCTCCCTTTACATCGCTGGTTCTGTTCTCGGTGGCGGCTTTCCAGGCGAGCCATGTGCTCTTTGGCAAGGGAATCTGAAGCGCTGGACGCAGTGGAAGTCAAGGCGACTGGCGACAGCGGCTCTGCGGCGGTTGCGGACCCATTCGCGCTGCTGCCTAAGTCGCCGCTCCATCCGCAGCCGCGGGCGGCCGGCCTATCGTGAGTCCAAACCGAAATTGATAAGAGCGTAGGAGCGTAGGAAACAGCGCGCAAAACAGACGAGGACGAAGAAACAAACGTGACGAGAGCTGCGCTCGTTACATGTGCTTCTTCTTCGTCGTCGTCTGATTTTCGCGCTGTTTCCTAGGATGAATTCCCACCAACGCGCCCAACTAACAATTCTTCTATGATGTGCATGTATGTATGCATTTCTGGCGGCAATTGCTCTTTTTAACGAGCGTCTGTAAAATAGACATGCCAAAAAAGAAAAGAAGATAAAGAGCTAAAAAGGCATGTATTTCTGGTGGCAATTGATCTTTTTAACGAGCGTCTGTGAAATAAACATGCCAATAAAGAAAAGAAGATAAAGAGCTGGAACGGTTGCCACCATCTACGAGCGACGGCGGAAACCAGACTGGTTGTATGCTTGCCGCCGTCGCTTATAGATGGCGGTAGCTGTCCAGGTAGGTTTGTGTCGACATACCGGACACGATCCTGGGGAACCTAGCCCTTAACAGCTCCGCTGTAATAACTGATCATCTTTCGGCGGCGTGCGAGTCAACGAGTTATCACAGCTCTGCAAGTTATGAGTCGCCCCGCTCCCAGATCTCAGTCTGTGCGCGCGCATGCACTCTCCATGCCGTCGCAAAAAAAAAAAAAAGTCAAGAAGCACGATGAGGAGCCGTGCATGGCGGTTTCTTTCTTTGCCGCTCCCTTCGTTTCTTTTGCTTGGCGCTTGGTTTCTTGTTTCGCTCTCGTGTAACATTAGTGAAGCCCGTCGCCTGAGCGTCCGTGAAAGGTGCCACCGCCGCTTCCCCCCCCCCCACCCCCTCTTCTCTGGTCTTTGCTCTGACGCTTGTTTTTTGTATTGCATTTTTTGGCGTATAAGTCGGTTATGGCTTCACACGGGCTAAAAGTTTCCCGCTCATTTTATTTCTGAACAATTGACTCGGTTTAGCTAAACGCACCCCCCCCCCCCAAAAAAAAAAAAAAAAGAAAGAAAGAACCGGGCTTATTCCATTCCATTCCATTCCAGGCAAAAGGCATCTAATTCCATTCCCATTTAATTCCCTTCAACGTTGCCGCCATTCCATTCCCATTCCATTCCAGGGTCGCGAAAATGCGGAATGATTCCGGAATCATTCCAACTCCGGAGTGGCAACTCCGCAACACTGGTCTGCATAGCATCCTATAGTGCAGGCTAGACTTTAAGTGTATTTACTCTTGCTTTTTTACATGTCTGATTGAACGTATTTAATTTTTTTTGTGTGATTTATTGCGAGTTGAAATCAGTGAGGCTCCGCTTGATTGATTGTATGTCTGTTAATTTTTTAAAGCATTATTGTGGGTCGTGAGCAGTGAGACTGTGTCTAAACTCTTATGCTGTGTGGCCAAATTATCAGTCCAAGATGTATTTTCACATTGTATTGCGTTCTAAAAATGCACCCGGTGCCTTTTTAGCTAACAAAAACTAAGCTAAACTAAGCTAACAAAATCAATACACAAACAATAAACAAACAAAATAAAAATGTCCCAAACGAGAAAAGGGTGTCACTTCAAGTTCGCGTTTAATGTAAAATCGGGAAGCACAAGCGAATAAGTCGTTAACTTTTAAACATCGCACTTTAAGCGAAAAAAGCAAAAGCCAAAAGACATTTTAAAAAAAATCGCGTTTTATGTAAAATTGGGAAGCGAATAATTCGTGAACTTTTAAACATCACACGGCACGGCAAGCGAATTATGTAAAGGCCAAAAGAAATTAAAAAAAAAAAATCTTTTAGTGTATTTTTATTTATGCATGACTTGCTGGTTGGCTACTTTGTACTTAGGTTAATGGGAGAGGGAAACAAAAACGGCGACGAAACATTGAATTGGGATACAAACTGTGAATGAAAATGAGTGTGGTTATAGGGGATGTCAGAAGTCAAGTAAAGTTAAGAACATGACCATTTAATTGCAGATCAAAGATTTGGATCGTTTTTCCGGAAACAGAGTTATCGTTTGTTCTCGATACGCAAAACCAGTGATGCGAGCCCGACATGTTGCGCTAAAATCGCAAGTAGCTAAGCCTGAGAGAAAGTTGTATCTACAGAATCCGGATGCGCAAATTTATAGTGAGGCGTGTGTGCGACAGGAAGCTTCAGCGGCATCATAAGAAAAACAAAACAGTCTCAAAATCTGGAGTTAGTTTAAATAACCCGCTTGTTTTCAGGCGTCAACCGACGCCGTGTGGTACGCTCACGGGCGTGGGCGGGATACTGCGCCATGTCGGATTATGCAGGAACGAGACGCGAGCGCTCTCACGCTTAATTAACTTCCTGCTCGGTACTAATTATCCTCGCTACCAGGCTGACGCGGGCTTCGGCGTTCGGCTTCGTGTAACTATAATTTTATTTTAATTTTTATTTATCACCTCGTTCAAGCTAGCTTAAAAGTCAGATGTAACGATCTTTTAACTTTTACTAAATATGAACCTAAATAAATCCCGAATATTTGTAAAACCCGAACAGAAACTCGTTTTTGCTTCACTGCGTTGGCTTTTCCCGAAGAAAAATCATTAAACCCCCAGGCGGCTTTTGTTTGTGACTAACAAGCAAAATGAGGGGTCAGATGTCTCGTGTCTGCTCCGAAGCGTCATGCGGGCGCTTTTTATTTGCAGACGGCCGCCATTGGTAGGAAATTTGCGCTTTGCGTTTTTAAACTGATCGTCTTTACTCAAGTAACTGAATCATTTCAAACTTTTATACAAATGGTGCCCTATCCTCGGCCACTCCTGTACGAAATCTTTAATCGATACGTGGTGCGCCCGATTTATGCGGTCTATTCGAACAGCCAACGATTCCTTTTGCTCACGCATATAAACTCTGTGACGGCTTCAACTCCAGCACACTTTCACAATAGTTTCTTTCGAAAATATGTCCCCCCCCCCCCCTCTCACCCCGTCGTTGTCTTTTAGATGGATTCCGGCAATCTGATATACAGCCCGTGAAGCTCTAGACATGAAGGGAATGATCGGTTGATGTCGGTTTAGGACTTTGCAACTTTAGCATACAAAGAAGTCAAGCCCGTGGCAAAACAGAGCACCTATCGGCGTTTCGATGTGTTTGTTCTGTTTTATTTGGGTTCCGCAATCCCAGTGGTAAGAGAGAAGAAACCGCACCGCCTCCAAGATGTACGGAGCGCACGAGTCGAGCGGCCCGAGCGTACATCAGAACACCTCCGCAATACGAATCCGAACAGTATTTTAGAACGCACACTTTGGCGCGTGAAAAATATCCAGGCAGTAACTCCATTCGTGTTTAACTATTGGCTACGATTCAACCGCCTGTGTATGTAGTCCCTCTAATATTGCAGTCAAGATGGACGCCTCCAGCCTCACGCGAGAAATGAAACGGCGTGTCGTACACGTCGTATTGACCACCGACCACAAGGGTTCAGAGATTGCCACTTTTTTTAATGTGGCAAGATCATATGTCTTGAAAGCCAAGAAAGAGCTGATCAATTCAAGAGGGGAAGGGTCGTCAGTGGGCAAAAGGCAAAAGCATTCCCAAAGATCGGATACCTTTAGGACGGCCAACTTTGTCGATTAAGTCCGGTATGTCGTCAAGGATGACAACAGCAAGTTAATCAGGGCCATTGCGAAGTATCTTGAAGGAGATGAGCGTACCGTGGGGCGTGTGGTTCACAAAGATATTTGGTACACGACCTACGTCATAAGAAGAGGGTACTCCACGACCGACAATTCCCAACAGAATCGACTTATGTGGTCGAAGCACCTGCTTCGACCGGGTAAACTCCCATAATGACAAATTCGTCCAGAGCGTATACAGAATTGACTCCCTCCTACAACGCCCCCCCCCCCCCCCCTCTTTACTACAACGCTAACAACTAGGAGAACGACATGCAATTGTGTGGCTTTTCAGATGGGAGGATGTTCGTCCAAGATCAAATGGCTAACCGTAAGAATGACGGATGGCTTTCTTCTGGCCCCTCAGAGATCGCACAGTTATGCACACCAAGTTTCTATCATATTTGATGGTTTGGGGGATTTTGAGCAACGACGGTTATGTTATGCCACCCCTTGTCTTCTCCCAAAGACTTAGAGTCAACGCCACTAGGTATGCTGAGGTGCTGGAGACGGTGAGGAATTATTGGATTAAAGATGTCACATAGGTGCGGTCATGCGTCTTCCAGCAAGAAACAGCTCCTGCACTGATGGCTTCTTTGAAACAAGAGGGGCTGCCTGAAAATTTTCACGACAACATCATGACTAACATGTGGCCTCCTAACTCCCCAGTCTTAAACACACTGAACTATTTATTATGTTTGGGACGTTGTTGAAAGAGAGACCAACAACCAGCTTCAGAATACCAAAAATTCGTTGAAGGGTGGCATTGAGCCTTGAAGATGGCTCAATGCCACCCTTCAACGGCAACTAGGACCACCTCATCGAGGCGGACAGACGCATTCAGAACTGTCACTGATGCCAATAAAGCTTGAAAGGGGAAAAAAAAAACAGATTTGGAGAACACTTTGCTGGAGTTGCGCACTTGTTCCATTCGTGTAACTGGAGAAAAAACCTTTGCTCGCTTTGACGCGCGGCAGTTTTCGTAAGCCCTACGTACCGCTAAATTATGCGCCTAGTCCAAGAAATGATTCATATTTAGCTCTACTCCGGTCGCCAAGAGTAAAACGAGACACGGGAACGGGGGATGTGCCAGATCCGTTTTTAGGCTCCGAGCCCTGCGGTGGCGAAAGACCACCTCGATTTTCGGCTGTGACTTGACATGTCCCGAACCTTGGAGGGTTCGACAAAGTTCGACACTGTTAGACTTTTTTTTTTTTTTCGACTTTCACTCAAACGTTTTACGAACGTTTGGAAGAAGTTCGGCTATAATGCGCAGGCACATAAATTAACAGAAAGTTGGGGATTCTTCTGGCGAATGAGGATTGCGGCATTTTAATTATCTAACGAATTAATAAAATGATTGCACGGTTGTTTCCACAACGTGTAATCAGTGGTAAGCATTCGATGAAACTTAAAGCAAATCACCGAATAAATTGGTGGACGAGTATGTTAGCGTAATCGTCATCTCCCTCGTTCTATGGTTAGTGTGTCGCATCACAAAGAACGAGGGAGATTACATAGGCTTTAGTTATGTCATGGTGCGAGGAGGGTATGTGCGCCAGTTCGCCGTCCATTGTCCTTGTTTGGCAGCGAGATTGCTTACATCTGTCGTTACGAAGCAATATTGTAGTCACATTGATAAGATTGGCGGTGTTTTGTGTTTTGGTGGTTTGAGGGTTTCAGATTTCTTCCTAATAAAAATTCAGTTGCAAGTCAGCGCTTGTCGTGTGCATTCCTCTCACTCGTCCGTCGTCTAATTTTTGCGCTCTTTTTGGTTGTAATGCATCACCAACTCACCCAAGTTACCACTCTTATACTGAACTGGTAAAATTTATTGTGTACTCCGGAAACACCAGACGGTCCCGTTCACAAACTTGCGGTTTCTTAGGACCGTGTGCCTTGAAACCTCTGACATAATCTCGCGACGAAAGAACCCACTCGCGCCACCTATAGGTTAGCTTTGTATCTCTGGACGGCCCCGTATATTTACTATCTTTTCCGCGCTTCATTCCTTTTTTTTTTTTTTAACTGGAAAACATTTTGTTACTTTTATAAGTGACCATTTCTCATAGGTAGTACGTACATTTGACCTCGCAAATACCGCGGAACCTTCGTTTTAGTAATATGCAGTTCCAAGGCCACCGCTTAGATGGCTCCAGGGTGCCGGTGTGTTCCCTAATCGTAAGAGATTTTAAGAGTTTTTTTTTTATGCACTCGGTTTGACGAAGTCTTTAGTTTTTGAACGGGTCTTTATTGAGGCTGCCTAATACTCTACTTACACGGGCAAACGTAGCTGCAGTTACGCTAAGCCACGGTTACCACACTATACTCTCGTGACGCTTTCTGGTTATGCAATCAAAGCTATGGGCGCACGTGCGCTCGCTTGCTCATCTTGAGCTACCACTAAAGCTGCTCATGCCCACTCTTTACTGGCTCTAAAATACCTGTCCGAGAGTACAGTGCGGTAACTGCGGTTAAGCGTAACTTCAGTTAAGGGTGACTTAACTTCGGTTAAGGGTGGCCGTTTGAGGGTATAACTTCCCGCTTTCTAGAGAAACATGCGAGACAATTACTTAGCGTATAAATCTTTATTTTTTTTTTAATTTTGAAATATGTGAGTCTCGATTAGGCAGCACCTTTTAAGAAGTGGAATTTTGTCAAAATTGGCCAAAAAGTTAGAAGGTTCGTACCGAGGTTCGACGTCGAAACTCGGGTCGCACCAAAGTTCGGGACATCCCTAGTCGTGGGCATACTGCGAGGATGCACCGCCGCGCACCATAGACCCAACGCGAGTCGAGCAAATCAACGCATCCTCGTTTGACGGCGTAATTGCCGCTTCCGCGCGTCCAATGTCAGCGCCGACGGACACGAGGGGCGACGCCCAAGACGCGTTAGTACATAGCCTGCGATCCGGGTATAACCAGTTGCTGTCCCAGCGACGCAGTCCCGAGATGGAGACCTCGGCCACCACGCGTTCTTCTTTGCGTCAGTTAAGGAACATTCCTACGCCTATCAATACTCGCAACATACATTAATTCAGGAATCGGAACTTCTAAAATAACCATTGAAAATACGTATCTAAAAAAAGATAGTATTTTGTATTTTGTATTTAATTAATATTTTAAAATGCATTTGATGAATGAATTTAGATACATAAGATAAATTGTTTGAAATACGATTTTAATCAAATACAATTTTGGTCACTCTTTTTAGGTATATGATCCACAGCCCAAGAACATGAATAGTGCTGAGGTTTGCGCGCAGTAAACGTAAAAGTGAAACAAAAAAGAGAACTGGAATGAACGAACGGGTAGAAATATTGACCTTTTTTTTCGTTGTTTTTTGTCGTTGACGACAGGTTGTTGAAGAAAACTGTTGCTTGAACAGTGCCTTTAAATTCAGATCACACTGCTCGAACTGAATACATTGGAATTTTTTAAGCTGTAACCGACTATTTTATAAAAAAAAAAAAAAAGTTTCGTTTTTAAACTTGCTATTTTATTTTTGAAGATTTGATTCTTGTTACATATATAATTTCTTGCTTTCTTTTATTTCGGTACGGCTTTTTTGAGCTCCCATCGTTTTATTTTACCTCCCATTCAAATAAGTTTTTGAAGAAGCTTAATAAAAATAATATTAATAATAATAATATTTATTTTGGTTCAGGAGAACCGCGGAATTTTAATTGCATTTGTAATTAAATAGTATATATGTGTGGTTGTTTCAATATTTTTGTATATATATATATATATATATATATATATATATATATATATATAAATCTTACAGTGGTGGCCTCCTCCTCTTCGGCCACCACGCTGAAAGACGATGAAGGGGACATCGTCAAGTAGGCACATTACAATTACCCCCCTTACCCCCCCCCCCCCCCCCCCCCCCCCACCCCACCCCACCCCCCGGGGCCGGGGGAGAAAAGGGGGCTTTGGGGGATCACTCTAAAAAAGTCTGTGCGTCTACTTTCACGCACAACGCTCGGAGAGCCAATCAGCGCAACTTACGGAGGCAGCTCAGCGAATGACAATGCCGAAACATATGCTTAGACCAAAAAACGCAGTCTGAGTTGTCACATTAAGCAATGCAAAACGTCACGCTTGCATTGCTTAATGTCACAACTCAGTCTGCGTTTTTTGGTCTAAGCAGATGTTTCGGCATCGTCATTCGCTGAGCTGCCTCCGTAAGTTGCGCTGATTGGCTCTCCGAGCGTTGTGCCTGAAAGTAGACGGACAGACCTTTTTTTAGAGTGATGGGGTGTTTGCGGGGGTGGCATCAGTGTGAAGTGGGGACGCAGCAGGAGTGTTCATAGACAGGAAGGCGGTATTGGTGATTGCAGTTGTATGGTGAGAAGCATGTCGGAGATCAGTGCTTGAGAGGGGTTGGCTGGTGCTGAACATATTTCTTTAGTCAATTTACATGAATAACTTCGTCGTCTCGGAAGCGGGCATCGGATGGCTGTAAAGGCTCGTTCACACAGACCCGTTTTCTAACGTTACGTTACGAAAAGTCACCGGAACATTTGTGCTTCGTATTAAGCGTGGCTACCAATTCAAGGAGATAGCCTGGCACGCGACATTCGAGACACGAATGTTTCGGTGACGACGAGCAAGGACGCTGAGTTGCCATGGCAACCAAGGACACAAGGCTCGTCGTAACGTAACGTAAGGAGTTGAGCTCGGTTCAACTTTTCACACAGCACCGTTTTCTTGCGTTACGTCTAAGTCACCGAAACATTCGTGTCTCGAATGTGGCGTGCCGAGAAATGCAAGATGGCGGATTGTTTGGAACTAGATACTCTCGAACCCAGGCGCATGAAATACTCCGCGCATGCGCACCGCGTATTTCTACAAAAGGTCCATTTCCCGGTGACTTTTCGTAACGTAACGTAAGGTAACATAAGAGAACGGGTCTGGGTGAACCAGCCTTTAGAGTGGTTCGACATAGCATGTCGTTTCGTGTCGTTTGTTTGATGACGCCTGTCGCGGAATCCGTCATTATAATTATATATATATATATATATATATATATATATATATATATATATATATATAAACATTAAACATTTTACCAAACCATTACTTGGGGGGCTATGTTGCGCTTTTTGGACTCCCAGGAGACTTTGAAGAAGGAAGTGACGTCAACGACTAGAGCAAACGCAGATTGAATGTTAACAGAAAAAAACAAAATCAACATCCAATCTGCATTTGCTGCGTTGTTGACGTCACTTCCTTCTCCCTAGTCTCCTGGGAGGAGTCCAAAAAGCGCAACATAGCCCCCTTGTTCAGGTCACTCATCGGAAATTCATTCAGATGTCTCCTATAAGACATTTAGTAGGCTGCATCTATTTCGATGAAACTGATATAAAGTTAAAACACGTCCAAATAAACAGCTGTGTGACAATCGGGTTGATTTACAAGAGATAGATAATAAATGTTATTTACAAAATTATCATATCTTTATCTTTTTTTCTTTTTTTTTTTAATGGGAATCATGGATTCCACCTACTCAAATTCCCTATTATGTGGAGCGTCCTCATGGGACGACGTAGCCCGGGATGCCTTACGGGGCACGGGGACTAATTGCAAACGCGCGAGCCGGCGTCTTTAAAACGAGGCGGAGTTTTCGGGCCGGCAGAGCAGCGCAAATACGCGTTTGTTGTCATCTCACGCTTCTATGGCGCCGCGCCTCATTTTTGCATAAAATATGCGCGTAGGCTTAAAAAGTTCGCAACTCTTTGATTGCACTCGCTTCCCAGACAAAATACTGAACTTAGTTTCCGCCAGTAAACAAAGCTCTGTTTGCCCTCCCCCCCTCTCCCCGTGTCGCTCCTGATACTTCCGCGCACAATGACGGAGGAGTTTAGGAAAGGCCTAGTTTTGAGGGTGGCATTCCGAGTTAGGGGTCAATCTTTTATACGACGGCCCTGTGCACTCAATTAAGGCGTAGAAACATATATATATATATATATATATATATATATATATATATATATATATATATATATATATATATATATATATATATATATATATATATATATATATATATATATATATAAAGGACACTTTTACACTATAGCTGTCGTCGTCAGTGGGTCATTAGCGTGCTGAGTAGTTCCGCAAGCATTTTTAGCGACAATAAGCTCCCTTTCACTTTAAACTTGCCTTAAAGCAAGACTGGATTGTAATGTTTCTCTACTCAGACTTCCTAATAGCCGGCAGCATTAGACGAGCGCTCCTCAGAATTCGCCTCTAAAACCCTTCTTCAAGCATCCACAGACCCGAAAGTATCATAACGGGGAAGATTATCACCCAAGCGACACCCCGACATCCAACCTTCGGCCAGGAACGCCACCGGCCTGCGTCGGCGCAGCCGCCCTGGTGCCCAGCCACCTCGGTCCTACTCGTGAGTAGACCTACGCTAGGCCTACCCTCGAAGTGGTCTCCCCACAGACTCCATCCTCATCGCAAGCTGAAATTAGAACGGTACCTGGACTACCATTACATAAGGGCACCCCAAAGGCGTGGTAGCTACAACCATCATTCTAAAACCAGAAGGTGGCGCGAACTTAACCCATCACTCTCCCGCGTTCACAACAGTAGCGATCATGCACACTGCAGGACTCATTAAAGCTGAAACACAAGACACATACATCAAGACGTGCATTGTGCAAAACCTGCTCGCTGCAGACACCTACAAAGCCTCGGCACATTCCAAGCTCCTCAATCTCACCAAAATTGAACTCGAAGACGGAAAACACGCGATACGCACGTACTCCGCCACCCCAGGAGCCACCCCTAAAGGCATGGTCCACGGAGTCCCCGCGAACACCCCTAAGATAGAGCTCTGTGAGCACCTAGAATCAGAACGCCCCACAATTATATATGCCCACTAGATAAGCAAATCTAACATCATCCTCGTCACCTTTAAAGGACCTATCGTACCACGATTCGTCATCTTTCATCGGGGTATAATGCGCTGCTACACGCACAGACCCGGCATTCTCCTATGCTACAAGTGCTACGATTCCGAAGTAGGGCATCGAGCAGAAGCCTGCCCCAGACGACTCAGCATCATCATCTGCCCTACACTCGGTACCAAACTTCTGCCGGAGACCGGACTCGAGACCCTCCATGATTGTGAATTTTACTGCCGCAATTGAGGATACGAACACCCTATCACTGATCCGAAATTTCCGATGAGAGCCAAAGCAGACGCAGCGCCCCGAGTCATAATGAGCGAGCACCGCAGAAGGTAAAACGGTGAAACCACGCCTGCGGACAATTGAAAGCTGGCCCCCGCTCCACACCACGACAACTTTCAACAAGATCCCAGGTCTAAAACAGTCGAGTCCTAGCCCGGGTAGGCCCCCCAAGGTATCACAGCGCCCCGAGACACCCCAGAGGAACCACCGAACAGCATATCAGGAGCAGAGAAAACAACCACCTAGACCGCCAAAGAACACACCAACACGAAGAGTGAGAAGGGCGAGGAGCCTCAGCGTACCGGGCCCCAGAGAGGTGAGCAAAGCACTCCTCCCCCCCCCCCCCCCCAAACCTAGAAACCCCCAAAAAAGCAAACACATATGACACAAATCACAGAAGCTCCTGTGTACAAACGGGAACTCATACAGACTAGATAATGCCCTAACCCATGCAACTTGGCTAACGCGATGCGGGCGGGCCTCTCGGAAAGATCGACACAATAGAAAGACACGCAAACAGCCAGGGACCCGCACAAATTGTACACCTACACACGACACCTCGAGAACCAAATCTGGCCGCACATCCCGCCACACCAACCCTAGCCCAGATAGCAGAAATTCTTCAGGCCAAACAAACCCAGAACCAAACCACCTTAGCCAGACTAGGAAACCTAGAAAGCAGGATGGATACTCTGGAGGTGCAAGCCACAGCCATCAAAGCTTTCAAACGCAAGAACGCAGTCATACCAAGCACGGGAGCATGCTTCAAACGTGGTACACAAGATTCAATTTACGCAACAGAAACCGACGAAGAACCGGATGAGTAAGACACTCAACGTACTAAGCGAGCCACAAGATAGAGAGAGAGAGAGAGAGAGAGAACATGTTTATTATATATGATGGGATTCTCGGCTATGAGTGGTGTGCTCTGAGACAAGGGGTGGGGGTGGAGGGTTATAAGGAGGGGAAGTGGATGACTATGGTGCTATTAAATGAATTTATGAGCCCCAGATTCCTTGATGAATTCAACCAGGGAGTCTAGGATCGCCTTTCGGTGCTGCTCCTGGCCTCTGGGGTGAGTCCAGTCGCTAAGCCTCCTTGGTTGGTCCTGAGCGGGTAATTTTTCCCACGCCGTTTTTCTCTGGTCTTCCAAGCCTTTGCACTCCCACAGTAAGTGCTTGGTACCTGTCATTTTATTTTCTCTGCAGGCCTTGCAGATAGGGTCTTCTTCCTTCAGTAGCCCAAAGGCTGCCAGTTTGGCCGGCGTTAGTGCTGTGCCGGTTCTGATTCTGCGAAGTCTGGTCGCTTCCCATCTTCGGTATCCATTTGGTAGTGGGTCTTCCTCTGTCGGTACGAGTCCCCTGAGGTAGGCTTTCCTAGCTTGTCTTGCTAGTTCGGCCTTCTCCACAGGGTCTTCCGTTTCCTCGTTGTCCTCCCGAGTGGTTGAGCCTGTCGCGGAGCTGTTGCTGCAGCCACAAGATAAACCAAACACGAGACCCGCACAAACCAACATTCGGCCATGGAACTGTAGAGGACTTAGAAGAAAGAAGCAACTATTTTTACAATATGTGACACACCTGGAACCCATGCCGGGTGTCATGCTGTTGCAAGAGACGAACGAAGATTTCGAACTCCCCGGCTACCAAACGTTCACACAACCATGCATAACACAGCTAAAGCACAAAGGCAAAAGAAACGCCCAACCAGCCGTCGAGCACACACCCACCATGACTATCACGACGTCATCAAGCAAGTGGCAGCAATCCAACACAACGCACACCATATTAACGACCGTAATCATTAGGGCTGGGCAATTGATCGATTAACGTACCGATGAATCAAATAATACTTCAATCGTGATTATTTTCTTTAACCGGTTAGTCGGTAAAAGTTTGACAACCATAAGAAAATAAAAATTCAACGCTTTCATCAAGCAGATGTGGACGAGTACACCTGTATGAAGGGAAAACTTTAGGTGAAATTTTAGCCCAAATTTAACTTTAGGGGCGAGATTTCGAACTCCAGACAATTGTAGAAGGTTACACATGTCCCGGACACTACAACGCCGTTCGAGTGTCCGTTTAGCGCAGCTGACTATTGTGAACAATCAAGGGAGGTCGCTCTTGCCGGAGAATATCAACGAACCCCTTTGCATCACGCAGCTGGAATAATAATCTGTGAGTGTGAGTGTCTTTGAACTGTTCCCAACTACATTTCGAGGTTGATTCCAAATCAAAATTATATAGTGCGCCGCTTTAACATATTAAACAAAGGCTTATATATATATATATATATATATATATATATATATATATATATATATATATATATATATCTTGCGTTAAAATGAGCGACACCGATTATTAGATTAATTATTCGAGTGAAGGGTGGCGATTAATCGGGTTTCAAGTTTAAATCGACGCCCATCCCTAGTGATCATGAGACGGTTATAGTCGAGCTCCAACCAGCACCCAACAAGCACCGAACAGTCATTATATCACTCTAAAAAAAGCCCGTGCTTCTACTTTCCCGCACAACACTCGCAAGCCAATCACCGCAACTTACGTAGGCAGCTCAGCGAATGACGATGCCGAAACATAAGTTTAGACCAAAAACCGCGGTCTGAGTTGTGACATTAAGCAATGCTAAACGTCACGCTTGCATTGCTTAATGTCACAACTCAGACTGCGTTTTTTGGGCTAAACATATGTTTCGGCATCGTCATTCGCTGAGCTCCCTTCGTAAGTTGCGGTACGTGATTGGCTCTCCGAGTGTTGTGTGGCAAAGTAGACGCACGGGCTGTTTTGAGAGTGTATAAACGTGTACTGGAGCTTCGGACAGAACTCTATCGGCAAACAATGGCCCCGAACACTATGCCAAACTTACAAGGACAAAGACATTATCCTGGCTGTCAATTTTAACTCTCGCAACGTTTCGTGGGGTTATCAAGGCACGACAGCACCTGGCAAGATCTTAGAAAGAAAGAAACGGCTAACGACGCGCACTTAACCCTACTCAATGACACCACCGCACCAACGAGAACGGGTAACAGTGTCGAAAGGAACACCGACCCGGATCTTGCGTGGCATGTGGGACCAAACAAAACCAACTGGGAAAACACCCTAGAGAGCCCAGGGAGTGACCACTACGCACTCATAACTACAATACAGTACCCAGGAAGAAACAAAACGCGACACCGAGGCAAAATAACTCATATCACACGGTGGGAATAACTACGAACCCACCTAGAATACGGATCCAAACAAAACAATCTTGAAGTGTGGGGAACCAACGTCCAATAAACACATAGAGAATACACCAGAAGAGATCTCGCAACCGATGACGCCCCCCAAATTGACAGACACCTCCTGGAACTTTGGAAAAAAAGCCGCACGCTAAGCAAGAAATGGAAGAAAAACAAAACCAGAGGAGCTTTAAAATTAAAAATACAGCAGATCACAGATGAAGCCCAGGTCTACGCTCAAAACCTCGCCACGAACAACTGGCTAGAAATATGCGACAACTCCAACGGGAACCTGCATAACGCATATGTCTGATTGGATAAACCAAACCCCAAAAGAACCTGCGTAAACTTCAGATCGTTACCAACAATACACAGCGAGATATTGCCAATAAACTTAAAGGGGGACCAGCAGAAATATTCTTCAGCCTGGCGGAAAGTCCTCCTCGCCCTCTTTTTTAGGCGCGAAGCTCCTTAGGGGCTAGCCATGTCCGTATGTCCGTCCGCCGTCGGGTGCTCGTGCTCCTGCTCGTGAGCTCACGAGCAGGAGCACGAGCACCCGGCTGCTGGTCCCCTTTTAAAGACCTCTTGTGCCCAGAAGATTCAAACCAGCAGTTTCTCCGGCGATTATGCATTCTTGCATTTGAGTCGATGAATAAACCTGCAAGAGAACAGTAATCACAATGACCACATGGCAAAGGCACTTAAGGCTGGTTCACACATTTGCAACGGTTGCGTTCGTATGGAAGCGAAACGACTGTAACGACCAAAACACCGCAACTACCGTGACTCGTGGATTGCTTCGCGAAGCTACTCCTTGCATCGCTTGCCATGCTGTGTTCGGCGAACACTTGTCCCGGTAACTTTGTCGTTACGGTCGTTTCCGTTGCATGCGAACGCAGCCAACACAGATGTGCGAATCAGCCTTCAGACGAGCACATGGGAACCGCAGTCGCTCATTCAACGCCAACACCGAAGCCGAACGCAGACACACACGGCCGGGCTTCATGTTTTAAAAGTAGCGCAAGGTGCGCCGATGCACGAGGCACGTGCAACGTGCAGCCCTTGGAAAGATAATGGCGGCACAGCGAAGCACTGAGCTAGATTTCAGACGCCATGTTCTTTCTAGAAGTGGCGCGCAGCACGTGTCTCAAGCATTTCCACAACAATGAATGATGCCATTTTTCCTAGGATTAGCGACGAAATGTTTTGGTCTCGCCCTCCTATGGTTCCCTCTCGTGACGTCATTACCTTGCGAACAACAGGTTTGATGGTGTTTTTAATGAGCATAGTGGAAGCTTTTAATCATTGCGTTCTCAAACCAACACTGCTAACACCGGCACTAAAGAATTTCTTTCATTACTCTTATTTCTGTCGATGAGAAATCCTTTTCTGACGTCATAGTCAGCATTCGGCCAATCGTGGAAGGCCGACCACATCGACGCTTTCGATCGCGCACGTCGCCAATAGAGGGGCTTTAAAGGGATGCTGAACCGAAAAACAGAATCTAAATTCTTTGTCGTTTTGATGTTTACAGCACACGAATGACTCTTAAATGACGGTACTTGAAACAAGAAAGTAGTCTAAATTATATGATTTATGTAAATAAATATTCTAAGGTGCACCTGGTGAGTTTTTTGAAAGCTCGTTTCGTGACGACAACAAACTTGTAGTACGCAGAACGCGGCTATGGTGAGCCATCAAAGTTGGCTCGGTTGGCTCCGACCGCTCCGACCTACCTCGTTGGCTCCGGCGTGCGCTCACGCCGCGTGGTGACGCGACGAAACGGAAATGCGACGTGCGAACCCTGTCCCGAAACGATGAGATATATTTTTAAAAGAAATTCAATTTTATCTGATAAATTTGTCGAACAGTGTTCATCATGTCGTTTTTGACACGACACCTATGCGGCGCCGAACGGCCTAGCGAGCGTCGCGAGCAAGCGGCATCTTGGCGGCATCAAACATCAGCGCTGTCGAAGTCTCCGTGGTCTCTGTCGTCATGGCCAAATTATCAGGACGGGAAAGAAATCGCCGAACTCCGAAAAACCCACAGACCAAAGTCGCCGCCGTCGCTACGACGCAGGTGCAGAAGTGGACTGGGGGTGGCAGGGTGCAGGTTGGCTGGCAGGTAGTGCGCAGCTAACTTGGCTGGATTAGTTGGCAAACTTCCAACGCGACGGGCATCCGTCTACTATTATTCAAAGCGCAACTTTCTTCCACGCTGTGGCGCGTCGGCAGCTCGACTTGTTCACGTCAGTTCCGTTGCAGTTTGTTGACGTCAGTTCCGTTGCGAGTAATCCCAGAGGGCCTCGCGCGCATCGGAGGCTTCTGGCGCTTCTGGCTCAATCAGCGGTCGTCATTCCAAGAAATATAATAATCCGATCTCCATCCCTTTACATGAATAGCATTTTTAGGTATAGTGCGGTCCCGGGAAGCTTGTCCGGGGCTTATTTCGGCAACTTCAGATATCGGTTTAGCATCCCTTTAAGGAGTGGTCCACAGCAGCGCCCCCGTCGACCTCCGACATAGACCGGCTCACCTCGAAGCATGAGCGCGAGAGAGAGGGTGGTGAGCTCACTACCCCATTCTCTGTCACCGTATGCTCTTTTGGTTCCTCTCTGTGACGTTAAAGGGTAACTGCAAAGAAAAAAAAGTGTTTTTTTAAACAGCCTAATTGGGACAAGCATGTCACAAAAAAAATGTTCCGCGAAAAAAATATTTTTTTTTTTAGCAATATTTACGTCACAGGACGTAATTTAGTCGGAGTCAGGACCTCTCCACATTTGAAACTCCCGCTCTTTCGACCCCCGCGGAGGAAAAGAACGCCCCGCCCCTCGGCTTCCGGTAAGCAACAACGCACGTCGTTAAACATGGCGCCGGTATTGTTTTGGTTTGACGGGACACCAAAAGCTGCGCGGTTTGCGAGCTCATAGCGAAGACGTGACCGGAGAAGTGCCCCTGTGATGTTCGCGGAAGACGGAAAGTATCATTCGTAATCGTCGTGTGTGCTTTGAAAGCGAAAGGAGTCGCAGGGTCCACGAGTGCGCAACCACAAGCCAAGGTCACGACAGCGCTGCGTTGACTTCGGCGATCTCGTTCTGTTTGGTGCAACACGGCGATGCGACAAAGAGCTGAAATGTTCGTGGTGTGTGTTCAGTCCCGTCGTCGTCAGCGGATCCAGTCAAACTGGTCCGGGAGGACGCAGCGAGCGTTTTTATAAGTAAATCTTCCTTCGTTCGGTTTGAAAATGTGGAAGATTCCCGACGCATACCGTGAGTAAAAAGCTGCGAGCGTTTTCAACAAAATGACGTCGTTTTAATTGAACAATGAACTCCGAATTGTCCTAAATCTGCCGTTTTTATGCTTCGTGCTGTTGCACTGCGTTTGCACAGCGACGTGTTGCGCTCATCGTGCGGTGTGAATAAATTTGGGCAAGATTTCGTACCTGCCCACAGATGCATGAACTGAGACCATTTTTTACGTAGTGAACACAGTGTTTTTTTTTTTATTTTGTGTGTCTAGTCGCGGACGTTCGATGCACCCAGTGCGAATCTCGACGGCCTCCGGAGCGATATCGGCGATATGACAAGAACGTAACTGGACACGTTTGTCGCTACGCGAACGCCCGATTGCCTCCAGCCAAATAGCATTCCTTTCGGGGCGAAATGGCTGCTGGAAGGCTCGCTGTCGGGATCACTCATCTGACATCTCCGAAAAGTCGGCATTTGCACGCGCAAACAAGCAAAAAAAAAAAAAACAACACGCTAAGCGAGCAAAGAGGAAAACGAAAGAACCGCGCCACCGCGCTATGAAAGCCGAAACCCCGCGTCGCTTCCTGTCACTAACACTGGCGACAGCTGCTAAACACACACTACTTCACTTCAAGAAGTCTCACTCAAGCACCTGGATCAGCACGAAACAGTGGTCACTTCGGCGAAACGATTAGTCCAGGTAGGCGAGGCGGGCGGGAGCTGAGACTTCGGCGGCCATGAAAGAATGGCGAAGCTTTTGCTTGTTATGGAATGAATCCAAACGGAAGTGCCCGTTTTGTAAACCTTTTGTAAAGAATAGTAACTTTCATCACATCGGTTATTCTTCAAACGTAAAAATATGCCGCTCAAAAGGAAATTGCAACATATAACAAAGGTTTAACAACCAAGATCTAAGCTGCCAATCAAACTCTTAGCCAATGAGAAGTATAGCAGCCGATTGGGATTGTGACTTCACGTAATCACAACTTCGTGGCGCGCGATTTAAAACGGACGAAATAGCCGCAAACTAAAATCAGTCTCACGCAATAAATATTGCTGTAAAATTTTTTTTTTCGCGGAAAAATTGTTTTTTGACATGCTTGTCCCAATTAGGCTGTTTAAAAAAAAAACTTTTTTTTCTTTGCAGTTACCCTTTAAGAACGCGATTATCGCGTGCCAGGAACAATTTTTTGACAGTAAAGGCCCCTACTCACAGTTGCGTTTGAGAGCGTTTGAGTGCGTTTGACTGCGTTGCGTCAAGATACGAAAGTGAGCCACCGGCACATTTGTGCTTCGTATGAAGCGTGGAATCCAATTCAAGGAATAGCTTGGTACGCGACATTAAGAAGCCGGGACGTCCTGGTTTCTCGCAGCCGCAACGCCGTCAAACGCACTCAAACGCTCGCAAAAGCAACTGTGCATAGGGGCCTTTAGTCATCGCGTCCTCAAAGCAACACCGCCAAAGTCAACAGTCTGACAGTTCTCTTCTATCCATTAATAAAGGAAGAATGAATTATAATCAAGTGAGCGCTTCGCCGACCGTGGAAGACCGACCAAAGCGGCGCTTTTGGTTGCGCACGTCGCCAAAAGAAAGCTATGCTAGATATTTTACTACACGGACTAACTTAATACGGTTGAAACATACAACCAACCTACTTAACTGCAAGAACAAAACAAAAAATGAAGGCGGGAGAATGTTCACTACGCGTAATGCTCGTCCGCATCTCTGCCGCCAGCGTAACTCACAAAAAAGGAGCAGTCGCGGTGGCATCGTAATTGCGCCGCAAGGACGCCGCGTCGCAATCGAGCAGCCCCCCCACCCCCCCCCCCCCCCCCCCCCCGCAGAAATTGCGGGTACAAGAAAAGAAGGCCCAGAAGGCACCGAAAACAGAAGGAGCAAGACGTACAACGGCAGGGGGCTCGCGACCGCAGCTCGGAAACTTCGTTAACGGCCCGCGGAGCCAATAACGATCGGTAGCCAGTCGATGCGAAAGGATCCGGGCTGGCGGGATCCGAAAATTGCAGCGCTACCAAGTACCCAAGTTAACAAAGCGAGGAAACGAGTACGTACAAGCTCCGAATTCCTCCGTCAGTCGGAAAGGGGCGCGAGTTAAAAGGAGATCAAAGGGAGGGAACAGACGGAATACGAGGGGAAGGATATCGGAGGATTTGAATGCGGAGAGAGCGCGGGGTTCGAACTAGTCGAGATTAAAATTCCGAGCGCACTTCCGTGGCGACCGTCCGCGTCGAATGTACGATTCTCGGTTTAATGGGAACGCGGTCCTATAGAGTCGTGGAAGCGGAGAAAGCACCGCGATGCGTGACCTTTCTAATGAGGGTGACCATATACTACCTCGTTTCTCACCTATACTTTTGGCTCGGACAAGCGAGAAGGAATCGCCTCGTGGTCGCTCAAATATTTGCGAGGTTGTCAACGCGCCGGCTGGAATGTTCATGCGACGTTGCAGGACCGTCGATCAAAAGCGTACACTCAACGAATCTGTTAGTGCGCCGTTGCTGTTTTTTTTTACAGCGGAGCTGTTAAGGGCCAGGTTTCCCAGGATCGTGTCCATGTATGTCGACACAAACCTACCTGGACAGCTACCGCCATCTATAAGCGACGACGGCAAACACACAACCAGTATGGTTTCCACCGTTGCTCGTAGATGGCGCCGTCGCTCGTAGAAGAATGGATAGTTGGGCGCGTTGGTGGGAATTCATCGTAGGAAACAGCGCGAAAAACAGACGACGACGAAGAAAAAGCACACAGTGTATCGAGTACAGCTCCGCTGGTCTTTTGTTTGTTTTTACCTCACATTTTAAGGAATTTTAACAAAACTACTATAGTAGTGGAAGTGCCGAGTTGGGGTGCCAATATGAGTGGCACGTTTTGATGCCCGCCAGTGCCTTTTCAAATTAAAATGCGAGAAAGCGCCTAAATCATGTTCGCGCCCACAGATAGGCTCGTTCAATTTATCTCCAACTCCTGCACCGGTGCAGAAAAGTATAGGGCGATGTACTGCCGGTATGTACAATGAGATACGACCGGAAGTACACCGTTGTTACACGTTTAGTCACTGGTGCAAAAGGTGCAGGCAAATTGAACGAACCTAATGTCGCGCAGTGGGCTGTCGTGGACACAGCTGTGTACCACACGCGAGCGTTGGCCGATCCGCACGTCCAGCGCCACGCGCTCTTTGAGGCGAATTAAACTTTGTGATCCCTCTTGAAGATTGAAACGCCGTTCACATAGTTGTAACTGAGTAGGACCGAGAGAGCGAGAGAGAGAGAGAGAGACACACACACACACAAGACCGGTTTTTAAGCCGCTTGCGACGGCGTAGGACCTACTCCGCAGCAGCGCAACCGGTCCTACGCCGTCGTAAGATGCTCGAAAATTATCGTGTTTCTCTCGGTCCTGCTCGGTTGCAAGTGTGTGAACGGCGCTTGATTCTTCTTTCGGTTTATGAACATACCGCAACTTGGTCGTCTGCTAGTCCAAAAGCAGACGACACCACAGCGCTTGCTGATGCTACAGGCGGCGTGCGCGAACTTCAGGAGGCGCTTCATGGGCTATCATCATCATCGTTTATGACGTCACGGGTAAGACAGACTGGGACAAACCGAGCAGATCTTGAATGCCTCGGCTTGTGAGCTCGCTTCATGCGCTGTTTACGTAACGCAAGGCAAAGCCTGTTTCACGCGTTGTGTTTATTTGGTAAAGTTATATTTGTAGTGGGACATTTTACCTAAGCTTGAAACCGTGGCACGCGTAGTCGTGGTAACAAACACTTTTGGCGCTGAGGCGTCGAAGCGCTGGGATGGCGGTGTGCTGTTCTCAACCGGAGAAGAAAAAGCTGGGTGATGAAAATAGAATAGTATCAGTGTTGTACGGAACGGCGTTCCAAGGAACGGCGTTCCTGGAACGCGTCCCTTTTAGAAGGAACAAAGGAACGCCGCCGTTGCATTTTGCATTGGTGGAACTGGAACGGGAACGCGTTACAATTTTACTGGAATGGAAAATGGAACCTCGTTCCTATTTTTCGTCCAGTGGTGTATTTTTTTATTTCTGAGAAGAAAAACTGAAATTCTAAAAGTATAAAAACAACATCTTTACGAAGAGCAGGATCTCGTTAACTTTTTGGTTACTTATCTTAGGGTTTATTTTGTGGGGTCTTCGCTTGGTAACAGTCGGGTGCAGGAGAGCTAGTGGACATCGATTCTTCTTTTAGTGTCCGAGACTGCGGTACAAAAAGCAAACCATTTAGACAAATAAAACTACACAGAAAGAGGGAAGTTTCAAACTCAGCTACTTTCTTTGCTTCCACGAATCCTCACACACTCAGAAATCTAAGGCCGACACAGCCATCACTGAACTTCAGAAAAGAGACCTACAGTTACAACAAAAGAACATGTTACGAGACATCGAACACACCCCTGTATCCCGAACATTGGCCACTTAAAAGGTACACAAAACTTAACCTTTATTCATCCTCCCCTTGTCCCCCACCTTTAAACTGAACAGCGAATCCCACCATTACAAAGAAGGACTTGTAGTTTTCAAGACTGATTTTCCAAAAGCCCTACCCTCTTCTTCACTTGCTCGTCTTCCGGACAGCAACACCGAGAAGACACTGCTACTGAAACAGTTCTGTATTTAAGGAAAATACCGAAATTGTCTTCATTTGGCCTCCAGGATCACGAATATCGAAATTACTTTTTCAAGTTGGTGCACGAAGGCTGCAGAAATTAACTTTCAAAATACCGCTGAAGCCCCTCCTTCCCGGGGCGTGACGTCATATTAGGAGTTTTCGGGATCTCCACTCTCGCTCATCTTCTGCGCCTGTCAAAGATATGCACGCGCACTCTTGCTATTTTTACAAAAAGTCAAAACGAGACGTCACGACTTGTGTCAATGCAGGGGAATCTGCGATCTGGCATGCTTGCAATTGCACGCGCTGCCCACACCAGCGGCACGCGCTTGGCGACACAAAGATCCTATTAGGACGTCATGACTAGTCAGATGTTTTTCGTGTTTTCTTGCGTTTAGTTATACATTCGGGGAGAACGAACGTAATATTCATATTCACGTGATAAAAATACACCGAAATTCACCTCTAACTCGTTTTCTTCAAGAAGCGTTTTAGCTTCCCTTTAAGTTTGAACAAGGCACTTTGTTAGGTTGCTGTAAAACGCTCGTGCAATATGGCGTAACAGTACATTTGGCTCGTCTGAATCGTCAACCACAAACATGAATACGGTTAAAAGCTGAGCATTTTAAACTTGAATATGACAAAAAATGAAACCCTGCTTCCACTTGTTTTCTTCTCCTGGTGCTCTTCCATCACGGCATTCAAATAATTATGTTCCCATTTGATGGGATAGATAAAACATTTCCTCGATCTAACTATATATGGTAATCAGCAAAATACAAATGTAACGTATATGTAACGATACGTTCCATTTTTAAACTGTAACGGGAACCAGTTCCTTTTCACACATAGAACTTGTAACGGGAATGCGCTCCAAAAATCAGAAGGAACGAGGAACGAGCTTGCGTTCCTCTTTTTGAGGAACGTGTACAACACTGAATAGTATCCAGCGCTTTATCCTACTACAACCTATACCACGGCGAATAGGGTCTATTTTTTTATTATAATTCGAACAGAATAAAACTGAGAAAGGAACGCCATATCATATTGCAAATAGAAAAGCGAAATTTAAAGACATCTCGCTAGTGTAGTAAACACTTCAGTGAAAGCGACTCCGTGTATTCTGTTGGTTTGTTCTGTGAGTGCTGCTCTCTTATTAGTTCTAAGTTGATTCCTAAGCTCGACTAGGCTAGACTTGGCCTGGCTGAAAGGCGTGACACTCTCACAGTTCCCATAATGCCCCGAAGCGCTCACTGGTGGCGCTAGAATTTCCAGAGAGGCCCACTGGCATCTGGGCTGGCTTGCTAGAATCAGCGTCTCAGCTGAGACTCTATAAAAGAAAGCACTGCCAAACCCAAAAGAACGAGCAGAGAAGTGCTCGCGCGCCTCAGGCGTTCGGCAGGTTTTCTTTCACAATGTCTAAGCTAAAACACTGGATCTAGCAAGCCGGCCCTGGTTTGTTCGCTGTTCAACGAGAAATTTAACTGGGCAGTACCACCGGTAGCCTAACGCACATCACGGAAAAATAGAAATCTTCTTACGTAAATATTCTGCACCTTGGGGAGTTCCCCTAAAATAATTCGGCCAATCTGCGTCTGGCAGTAGTGATGCGCAATCGCACGCTATTGCGATGCTCACCCAGTTCAAAACGGTCAGGGCTGGGGATTTAACCCCGGATTCCTGAACCGACTAGATAGAATTGTCGTCTTAGCTGATACTGTGTAAAAGAAAACACTGCCGAAGCTAGCGCACAAGGGGAGTGGAACGTGAAGTTGAGTCTCAAGCTGTGGTGGTTATAGACCTTTCCAAAAAAAAAAAAAAAAGAGCGTGTGGCCGGTGCCATCTTGAGTGTTCGTGCGTATGGCGCGTGCTTTCTTCGCTCTCCGAAGCAACCAACAAGCACGTGCTGGGCTGTGAAGATCGCATGCTGGACTGTGATTTTGTAAACATTGAAACAGGCTATAGAGGTAGGTGTACTGAGCGCTCCGCATTCTTCTGTAGGTCCATGTGCCGCCGCTTCATGACGAAAAAAAGGCGCTGAGCTACCGGTTCATTTCCGCTCCAAGGGCCGTTTCGTGAGGCGTCTCAAGTGTTGTGCGCGAACGCGTGGGGCACGAGAGCGTTTCGTACTCTGCGTGCTCATGCACGACGCACTTTTACGCGTGGTGCCATCGGGCGGCGTAGATTGGCACCACGCGTAGGGTACCGTTGCCATCGGTGTTGTGAACAAGTTGTATGCTATCAATTTTCCGTTCGGCGCACCTCCCCTTATAGCCACCATACCCAAGCGCTTGGTTCCCCAGACTCAACAGGATTTCTTTCAAAAAGTAAGATATTACAAAGCTGCCATGGGTTCTGCTTAGGTTCTGCAACGCAAGCTTTCGCTCAACGTGCTCGGAGGTAAGGTGCGTTAACACACCGGGTCATCAATCCTTACTAAATCAGTTTCACGTAGAAGGTATAGTAATACATCGATATATTTCGGACTGGTTGTGGAATTTCAGACTGTAGTGCAAGCTTGGGTGACTTACTGCACACCAGGTTCCTAAAATGTTAAAAGCAGTCGCGCGGAGGGAAAAGATGTCGCTACCTTTGACTTTTTTATGCTGACAGATGCGCGGCTTGCAACATCGGTGCTGCTCGAACTTCCGGATGATGCACGATGTTGGGGAGCAACGTGAAGGGAGCTGTTTACCCATGATCGAACAGGGATTGAGGTACCCTGCACCACACCGAAACTATGTTTTCTAGAATGCGTCTTGTGACAGAGTGTGTTTGTTGTCCTACCCACATCAAAAGGCGTCTCGACGTGGCAAAAATAACGCCACAAAACCCGGCCAAAAAAAAAAAAAAGAAACGTGCGAGCGAACGCGTGTGTTGTAGTTGCCACGGATTCCCAACTCCTGGCTGTCGAAGCTCCCGTGACCTGTCAAGCTTAAGAGCGACCTGCAGTAGAACACGAGCCTGCCACTTCCACCGTCACTGCTGAAACACCTTCAGGATCGCGGCGGGAAACAGCATGACAATTCTGTGACGTCATCATGCGGAAATAGAGGGACCACTTTTTAGGGCGTTGGAGACGTGATCCAAAACGCCATCTGGCTGGCGACAGAAAGATTAAGGCCTGAATGCAGCTTCGAGTAAAAGCTTTACTGGAGCAGCCGATAGCGTGTAGTCATCAAAGCCCTGGTCCGCGAACCTCGTTCCAGAGATTTGTCGGCCGTGTGAATACACCTTGACCTCATCAAAACGCGGCTCTGACGTCATGCCGCGGCAGTGGCGTAGATATCGGCGCGGTACATGCATAGGCGTTTCACCTTACTCTAAACTGGTTCCATACCCATGCGCAGCTGCCAACATCTGGTTTGGGAAAGTGGAAGTGTGTGTAAACAGCGCGTTGGACAGGCGTTTAAATCTAAGCCTGCAGAAGTGAGAATTAAGCTCGTGGTTTAGTACACACCGGCTTCGGGCACGGTAGACGTGGAGCAGCTACATACGCGCTCATTCCTTGTCTAATTGGACGGGAGTTCCTCTTTTGTTGCTTTCCGCTGAACAAAGAAAAATGATAACAAAAAGTACCTCGGGTAACAATGGAATTCCATCGTGCGCTTGAGTCGCTACAACTGGAACCAGACAGCTTGTCGGAAGAACATATCCCTGTTCACGCTCCGGCTGTCGAGTGAAACGAGTGATACATCCGGCTGGCGGTGCTTGCCAGCGCCCTCGTAAACGTCCCACTCTGACAAAGCCTCGGGGCGTCGTCTGCTGACAAACACCGGTTGTACTCCGCGACTCGCTTTGCAAGAACCAGTTGGACTTTAAGTGAGCCGGAATGCGTACATACAGCCAATTTCCCGACATGAATCGCTTGCAAATAAAGCCGGATAGGCTGTGTATACAACACGGCTGCAATTTTTATTCACGACAACGCCTACGAGCCAAGTCTAGTAAAAGGAAACGCATGTATCACATGTAACAAATTTATTTTGTTGCAACGGAATTAATGGAATAAAGCACAACTGTGAAATGTTTATGTGTTAGCCACAGAATCCATTGAACGAAACAAATATTTAAACATGAGGTAAACTTATACTACTGAGCGATGCACAAGCAACCGAACTAAAAAAATTAACACAACATAAGCGCGTTCAATCATCAGTCACGCAGGCCATCGAAACAAGTGGAGATCGGAATGCGAGTTACATTTGATCTTCAGAGACCAAACTCATCGATGGAGACATGCGATTGATTATAGGATAATGGTAGGAGAAATACGAAACATATATTCGCCTTAAACCGGTGAAGTGGCCTCCTACCTCCAACCCCGAGTGCCGGTCGACGGCTATTGCACTGCCTCCAGGGTCGGCTATAGAGTTCACGACTTTGCGACGAGACCGCCTCCCCGAGCGCCGACCATAGAGTTTATTTAACAAACTAGAGGGGAAGGGCTTATGTATTCACCCCCCCCCCCCCCCCCCCCCGCTTCGGAACACCCCCGCTTGGGAACGGCGGGGCATCATAGGCGGACATTGGTGGTTCCAGTTATTGGTCCCAATGGACCCATATCGCTGCTGACGCCTTAATATGCAGAGAGAAACATCAGACATCGCCTGTAAGGTCTGTACCTAGTTCTTTACTAGCTTACTTTGCAGTAAAATACCAGAATCACTCATTGTATAAAATTAATAATGTTGACAAGCGCTCGTGTAACTTGAACTGGTCGAGGCTAAACAAACACGCCTAATCTTTCGTACGCATTATTTTTCTGCTTTTCTGTCGCTCTTTTTCTCGTTCTTTTTCTCGAAACCACCGATATCAGCGCTCCCTCCCCAGGATTTGCCGTGTTCTACTCCCGTCTTCACGCCCCTAGCGCCGACCGACGTGTGTTGCACTGCTTCCGGGATTGGCTAAGTTCACATCTGCGACGGAAAACATTTCACGGAATAAGGATAGTGGTTGAAAATTACATTATTTTGGAGATGGTTGCATATAGGACTTTCGAGTGCTTCATTGAGGGAATACATAGCCGAGAACGCTAACACTAAAGAGAAACACTGTTAGTGCGACGGCATGTCACCGCAATCTACGAGTGGCTCATTCAAAAGGGGGTTCGAAATTCCAAGCCGGAAGTGAGTCACGTGGAGCTACTCTGTGGTGAGTTCTGTTTCCGTGTTTCTGTATATACACCGCTTTGGGTGAGACGTTGCCACGCAAAAGCTGCGCCACCTATGTACCGAGAAATTGAGGAAGACGAGAACGCCGAGTTCTGGTCGAAATGATTAGTGGGTTGACCTACCCGCTGTTTCAAGTAGCGGCCAGGCTCTTGAAATCGACCGTAAAAATCGGTTTCTTAACCTGTCGTGCTACGATGTTGTTCAGCGTTGCCCACAGGTGGTGAATTTTTTGTATAAAATTTGCAAAGAGCGAACTTACCTGAGGAAAAAGTTGTGGGAGCCGAGGGTGAAAGACGAGGCATAGGGCACGTGACAGGCGGTCGGCGAAGAAGACACGAGCTGGCGCGAGACAGTGTGTGCTACGCGAGGCTGGAGCTGGACTGGAACATCGCGGCCGGGCTGCCTGGCCTGGCCCATGACGAACCCCGGAGCGGTCCACCAGCGAGGTCTGGAGCAAGACCGGTGGAAACGGCAAGCCCTGGCCATCTGGTCTAGGCTATGACGATCCCGGGGTGGTTCCGCAGCGAGACTCGGGCAGTGATGGCCCGGGACAGCCAGCCTACGCAGCGCTGGCGTGGGAAAGGCGATCCGCAGGCCTGGGCACGGACTTCGACTGTGAGCTCTGATCGACGGGCGACAACAAGGGTCGGCGGGCCAGGACTACCGGCTCTCGACGACAGGCAACCGAGAGGTACAGTAAACCCGTTCGCTGTCTTCTCGTTGTTATGTCACTCCCTGGGTGACGAGCGGAGCGCATACCGATCGGGCGGCGAGTGTTAGTAGAGGGACCTCCGTAAAAGAACCCACATTAAAATGGCGCATCCAACGTGGGGCCCGTTCGGTTTGCCTCTGCTTCTAGTCGTCCCCAGGGAGTCCCACGGATTCGTTGAGCGGGTTGTTCAGTACTAACGCTAACGATGCCCGTTGAGACAAAGCATGTTGGAATTTTGGCGACTTGTGTCACAGCAGAGCTCAGCAGGTGTCTCCTCGAATCGAGTACTTCAAAGGCTCGAAGGACGAGGTTGCGGACGCGCTTTCACGGGTACCCCAAAATAGTGGTTGCCAGGAAGTGATGCAACCGGGGGAAGCCGAAAAGCGCGGTTAAGATGTAAGAAAGTAGTCTTCGGAGGCAGAGGAGAGGCACGGCATGTTCGCTGGAAGGCAGGATAGCGACTGGCAGGAGGGAAAACAGCCAGGACTTATTGAATATTTTGGATTTAGGCTTGGGGTGATGCGGTAAGCAAGTAAGCGCTTGTCGAGGCCCGGGGTGCAGATGGGGTTTTGTCAGTGGGTGTCGGAAAGATTTCGGGAATGGCAGTCGACACCAGGAACACTGGCGGACGAGATTGTCAACGGGTGTTGGGTAAACTGGCGTAAATTGCAGTTGACACCGGGAACGCTGGCAGGCGAGTTAAGGAGCAGTATGATTTGTAACCGCTGGGCCAAGACGGCTAGTTGCTTCGCGTCACTCCAACAACCGACCAATGGTAGAGGGACGACTCTCCCTTGAGGTGGGTCGTTCCAAGGAAGGAAGCTACGAAATGTTTTATAGGATACTTTTTCGGCTTCACTCTGGCCGGTCGTGGCAGTGACAGCAAGACTTTTAATAAGTTATGTCGCGTCACGACCTGGCCGGGGATGAGGTGGTAGAGATTTAGGTGGCTTGTAGGGGTCCAGCTTGCCTTGAGGCGTGAACGGCTCAAGGCAACGGTTCAAGCGGGTTTGCTCGCTGAGCTGCCGCCCCCTCCGAGGACCGAGCAGTTCCTAGAGCTCGTATACACGTGGACGGAACGGGACGCTGACGCTTACATCGAGTAGCACACGGTATATGTAGCCGTTGTGGAACGCGGGCATGGTGTATGGCAATCCCGCCACAGGCTTGGATCCCTTCGCTTGCGCAAAAGATGGAATAAGTTTACACCATCGTTACCTGTTCTGAAGGAAACTCACGCTTTGAGCAATGCAGCTAGTGGTTTTGTCACATCGCTTGCTCCGAGGTGAGAATGGCACCCGAGGTACAAAGACGCGAGCGTCGTGTCTTACTTCCTAGGCTTACTCGGCGAGATACAAACGAGGAGGCTTGCCCGGTTCACATCGCTGACTTAAAAGGATGCTACCGTTGTCGCGATGGGGAAGACGATTAACATGAGGTTGCGGTAGGACAAAAGAAATCCCCTGTTCTTGGCGACCCAGGAGCGAGCTCCGGAATGCGGACTTGCTGAGTTAGCCGCATGGTACACGAACCCGTCGGCAAGCAATTTGGCGGTGGATGCTATGGCCACTGCCACAGTCTGCGGCAGAGTACTTGTTCGTTGTGTGTTGTTTTAACACTTTGTTTTGCGCAGAATAGCTTCCTGGAAAGACGGCCATTGACGGCGTAATCCAGGAAGCCCACCGGGAGGGAAGACGGTCCCATTCGTTTTCCCAAGTGCTCAGGGTGGCTGACAGTTGTTCGGCCTGACGAACGGTTCAGGCGGGCAGTTCTAAGCCCGCTGCGACCTCTAAGCGGAACGGGGCAGGTCCGTCCGCGTCGGCCGAACCAGCTTAGAGCGGGCCCCCTGCTGCATCGCGGTGAGTGGGACAGCGAGCGACAGACAGGTCGGCATTGTCTGCCGGCTTCGCTAGCCACCACCACCTACGCCGCTTTCGGACGCTGCAACGTGGCCACTCCGGCAACAGCAACAGCGGCCGCCCAAGAAGCCCAGCGGCTCCCTGAGGCCCATAAAGTCCCCCGAAGTCCGGGCCTTGAGGGGGGGAGAGTGTGGGAGCCGAGGGTGAAAGACGAGGCATAGGGCACGTGACAGGCGGTCGGCGAAGAAGACACGAGCTGGCGCGAGACAGTGTGTGCTACGCGAGGCTGGAGCTGGACTGGAACATCGCGGCCGGGCTGCCTGGCCTGGCCCATGACGAACCCCGGAGCGGTCCACCAGCGAGGTCTGGAGCAAGACCGGTGGAAACGGCAAGCCCTGGCCATCTGGTCTAGGCTATGACGATCCCGGGGTGGTTCCGCAGCGAGACTCGGGCAGTGATGGCCCGGGACAGCCAGCCTACGCAGCGCTGGCGTGGGAAAGGCGATCCGCAGGCCTGGGCACGGACTTCGACTGTGAGCTCTGATCGACGGGCGACAACAAGGGTCGGCGGGCCAGGACTACCGGCTCTCGACGACAGGCAACCGAGAGGTACAGTAAACCCATTCGCTGTCTTCTCGTTGCTGTGTGTCACTCCCTGGGTGACGAGCGGAGCGCATACCGATCGGGCGGCGAGTATTAGTAGAGGGACCCCCGTAAAGAACCCCACAAAGTAAGGAAAGAAAAAAACTGAGAAAAAGCAAGAAAAAGGCGATTCTTTTTCCGTTTCCGGTTTGGTTCTAAGCGCCTTGTGCGGAGATCTAGAGAACTGACTAGGCTCTATATTTCTGCAGGGCAGCCGAACGTCTGGAAAGGCCGGAGCAGAGCGCGGGGAAAATCTCGGAGGCCATGGCCCTTCATTTGTAGTTCGCAGACAAACCGCCACGCGGCGCTCATTACTCGAAAAAGCTGTGCCCATCCTCAGTGTGGATGGGCACAGCGGACGACAGTTGCTCCTTGGAGAATCAAAACCGCGAGCAAGGAATAACGGCCCCTCTCCTGGAGGGACAAATGGGATATCACCACTTGCAAGTCACGCCCGTATCAGTATACCCGATGCCACAGGCACAGCAGCCGCCAACATCCCAGTATACACAACAGCCGCGCCCACTACAGGTACCCTCCCCCAGGCTCCACAGTGTGGATGGGCACAGAACGTTGGGACAGGGGCTCGGGCGACGCCAATAGAAAGAGGTCCGAGCAAGAGAGCCGTGATCACCCGGAATCATGGCCCGCCGACGACGGAGCAGAGGGGGAGACGATTCTGTGGTCGACGTCGACGCCACAGGCGGAAAAGCGCAGTTCATGTAGTGGCGGGGTTCCTCAACATGCACAGCGCAAGGCGACAGGCGAAATGGGAAGAACTGTTTGAGATGTTAGAAGCCGAGGAAATGTCCCTGTTCGCTGTCGCTGAGACGCACCTAAGGGGATTGGAGGAGCCTCCAGTACACCCTGGCTGGTGCTGGGCGGGCAGAAACCGGGAGGGTGATGAACGGAAAGGTGGTGGTGTCGGTTTCTTGTGGCGTGTTGCATCCACGTGGCAGCCAAGACAAGGAAAAGCATGCAAAGATCATCTCTGGATCGAAGGGGAGCTTGTGGGGCTACCAGTGAACGTATGCGTTGTCTACATGGCAGTTGAAGGAACCGGACGAGAGGAAAACCTGCGGCTGGTTCAATGCATATGTGAAGATGTTAGGAGCATGAATAGTGGGGTCGAGGTACTCATAATGGGGGATTTCAATGGGCATTTAGAGGAATTTGATGGGAAAGAAAATGGTAACGGCCGACTGCTCCGTCAACTGACCGAAGATTTGAACCTTGATATAGTTAATCTCCGAGACACATGCACGGCGCAATTCACCTGGTGTGCAAGAAACAGTAAAACGTGCATTGACAATGTCCTGACATCGTATACACTCGGGCTTAAACTGCAGAGTATGCACATTGATGAGGACGGAACTTTCAGCTTAAGCAGTGACCACAACCGCCTAAGGGTCGATTTTGCATCATCACCGTGGCAGCAACCTCACAAAGAAAGGTACAGGACGGTTGAACTTGTGCTACCTGCAAGTGCCATTGACTCTGTGGCCCAGGAGTTCGAAGCCAGCGGGAGACGGAAAAAAGCGACGAACTACGGCGAGTTCATTGGAGAACTGAAGCGGATTATTAAACTCCATTCCATCCGGAGGCGTTCCCGAGGCGGAGTTCGACGTAAGAGCTGGTGGGACGTGGGGGTTAAAGGCAGCGCGGGACGAGAGGAGGCTAGCTAACCGGACTCATCGACGCGCCGTCAAGGAAGGAGAGAGTGGAGAAGTGGAAAAGGCCTGGGAGGTGTATCTTACCTCTAAACACAAACTTCAATACCTAATACAGAGCAAGATAACAGAAGCTGACCAGCGCACATTAAAAGAGATAAGGGACAGCGGCAAAGCGGCAGCTGAAAAATTATTGAGATATGTAAACTCAATGGACAGGAATGACCCACCACCAACCGTCATAGAGGATCACACAGGAAATGCGGTACAGGATTTGGCGAAGCATCTAACGGAGTATCTGACAAAAGCATTTGAGTGGGAAGATGGAAACACACCAGTAGCGGACCTGATCAGAGTACCTTCAATGGCAGACACAGACCCTGTCGAAACAGAGCAACCAGGATCTCTAGAGCAGACAATCACGCCGAAGTGGGAGGTGGTGAAAGTCGCGCTTGACAGGGCCATCGCGCATATTAAAAACAACACTGCACAGGGAACAGACGGCATACCTGTGACCTTGCTCAAGTGCATGGGAGATGGCGCTCGAAGGCAGCTGGCAATCATCCTAACAGACATCATTGCGGGTAGTCCCATTCCCGAGGATTGGATGCACAGTAGGGTTGTACTGGTGCCGAAACGTGGAGGCAACAAAAAAAGGCTGAATGACTACCGCCCCCTGACGGTGACAAGTGTCATTTACAGGGTGTTTGCCCATGTTATAAAGGAATTGATGTGTGGATGGGTGGAGGCGAACGCCAAACTGACTGAGCTCCAAAATGGCTTCCGCAGAGACCGCAGATTGCAGGATAACCTGTTCGTTCTAACGCAACTAATAGAGATGGCCAGAAAAGAGGGACGGGATTTTACATGCTGCTTTTTGGATGTAGCGAAAGCGTATGATAGTGTACCCCACGGGTTCCTCATCCAATGCCTCGTAAGACTAGATATGCCCAGCCAATGGGCGAACTTAATACGACGATTGTACGACGGAGGAGCTGTCACGGCTGAGTTCGGAAGCGTGATGTCCGGAAGGGTTGAAGTGAAAAGGGGCCTGAAGCAGGGCTGCCCTCTCTCGCCCCTCTTGTATATGTTGTATACGAGCGAGTTGGAACGACATCTCTGAGGACAGGGCTCGGTTTTTCACTCACACGCGTAGAAGAGGGTTGTGAAACGCACTGGACATTGCCGGGCCTCGCATACGCTGATGACCTCGTACTCATGGCGGGGGACATGGAAACACTTCAAAAGTTGGTAGACGTCTGTGAAGAAGAAGTGGCACTACTGGGACTTAAATTCAATGTTTTAAAATCAGCAGTAGTGCAGTTCTCTGGGAACTACACAGGAAGCAAAGTGTTGAGGCTGCAACAGGAAGCTGTCGCGGTGGTGAATCAGTACAGGTATCTGGGAGTGACACTGTCGAACGCGCCCGACTACTGTGACGAATATCAAGCACATATTCGACAGACGGCACAAAGAGGGCAAAACATCTTACGTCGGCGAATCCTGTGGAGCGGCAATAGATACCTGATGGTGAGGGAACTGTGGAAGGCTGTGCATGTGCCTGGAATTACGTTCGCCAATGAAATAATTTGTGTCATGGCTGACACACGAGCCTGGTTAGAGCGCAGGCAGAGGGATGTCGGCCGCCAAGCACTCGGTTGCCATGGACAAGTGGCGATTGAGGCGATTCAGGGAGACGTGGGGTGGTCGACGTTCGAGGCAAGGGAGGCAGCCAGCAAGCTTTGCTATCGAGGACGGCTCCTACACATGGATAAAAGTCGATGGGCCAGACGGATATTTGACTATTTGGGTCTCCGATGCCTACAGACATGGTGGGTGAAGCGAGTCTACCAGCTCCGCAAGAAAAACGGTTTTTTCACCGACCCAGTTCAGGAAGACTCGGAGGGAAAGTGGGCAAGGGAGGTGAGAGGGCGTGTAAGAGATGCGGAGACGGCACACTGGATGGAGGAGGCAGGAAAGAAGTCGACGCTAGACGTATACAGGGCCCACAAGCATAATATCAGAGCTGAGGACTTCTATGACAACAGCCTGGGCAGCCGCCTCCTGTTTGAGGCGCGAGCAGGAGCGCTACGGACACTGGCATATCGACAGCGGTTCGACCCGACGATAATGACCATGCAGTGTAGGCTCTGCGATCAAGAAGCAGAAACAATCGAACACCTGGTCCTCCGCTGCCCGGCCCTGACGCCAAAATGGGAGCTAGCCGACACCCAAGCCGACCAAGCATCCAGCCACGACAGTGGACGACAGGCGACGCCACCGGCGAGTGTGCATGGACGCTGTAGAGTCACAGCCACTACAGCTCCACAGCCCGCACGAACGCCATCCCTAGCGGAAGCACTGGGATTTCAAGAGGCGGCCGACTCCGGAGCACACCCCGCGGAGAGATGGGTGGTTCGAAAAACAAAACAACGGCTGGCAAATTGGTGGAAAAAAAGATAATAATGTGACGGGCTACACAAAGGAGCCCACCGGCTTGGACACGATTATTACGTGACCCCCCGTTCCAAAGCGGATAGCTACATATCATCATCATCATCATCATCATCAGATAAAGCCTCTTCACGTTTTCAAAGTAGCGCAAGGCAACGTTACTGGAGCAAGCTCAGTTTCGCAGCTCCCTATTCTCGCCTGCGGAGACGAGTGGCCCAGGTGGCAGTCACGAGAACTATCGGCGCTGCAGTCGGATCTTACCAGAGCCGTTTATTCTGAGAGATTTTGGCCAATGGGCGGAGCTCCTTGCCAGCTCGAACCAGCAGAGTTCGCGATAACACAAAATGGCATTACTTCTTTCTCTTCTTTATTCCTTCGAGATCGCATAGAGTTCGTACGAGTCAGGCCCCAAAATGGCGGACGGAAGTAGTCATCCACCGGTTGTCAGACTACGCTGCTCTGGTTGCCAGACTGTCAAAATCTCTTTAAAAAGGCCAACTCTTTCAGTATAAACGGCTCTGGATCTTACTTCCCTGTCTCGCGCGTCGTCTGCTACCACCGCGTTGAGAGCTTCCTCTTCTTTTTATTTTCTTTTTTTTTTTACTTTCATGTGTATAATAGCAAAAAAAGATGATGAGGATGAAGTGTAATAC